>CM057969.1:2575679-3775679 GCA_030142095.1 Rubus idaeus | reverse complement strand
AGATTCACTATATTGTGTAAAATGGAGAAGTTCAACCATAGAATCCAAGGCAACACTCTGATCGGTAGTCTATACATAAACTGGATATACATCGTTTTAGACATAAACACATAATTCTGATTTTGATAGATAGAGCCCAGAGTGAAAAGTGAGAGGCAAAATTTCGTGCTGCACTAGTTAGGGTAAAGTTAAAGCAAAGTCCAATTGGGCATGGCCACATCCACACAGAGGGATTGTTGGGTCAATTCAACAAGACATTATTGGAATGGCAAAGAAAGATGGCCCTGGATTTTTATTCCCGAAGATGGATGTGGAGACTTGGCTAACCTTTCTTTGCCCCCCTCTTGGTCCTCTCAGTTTTGAGCTTTGGAGTTTGGACTTGCATTACATTATTACTGTTTTTTTTTTCTTTCTAAATTTTTGAAAAAGGAAAAAAAATAATAGTGGTAAAACTTAAAATGGAGGTTCTGACAATTATTAGCAGCAAAGTGAGAGCCGCTGACAACACAGCATCTCGATCTCAAAATATTTAGTTTTCTCTCTCTCTCTCTCTCTCTTAATCATCATCATCACACTCATAATAATCGTCATCTCCATTCATTCATTTCTTTCTCTTTCTTCATTTATCTCTCGCCCCCCACAACCCATCCACTCTTTTCTGTCTTTTCCTTCTTCTCTCCCTCCTTCTGTCATTTTTGCAGAGCATCAGCGGCAGCAGCAGCAGCAGCAGTTTTGATATTGGGGATGATGATGATGATGATTATGCTATGCTCCTCTCCCTCTTCTCACCTCCTTTTCTCTTTTCCTTAATTGTTTAATTTCTTTCGGTGGTGGGTTTAAGTTAAAAAGAAAAAACGAGGAGGAATAAAAATCAAATCTGAGAGAGAGAGAGAGAGAGTTGTACTGGGAAAAAGAGAGAGAGAAGGTGAAGTCCAGCACTAACTCAGAGGAGGAATTCACTTTCTGGCCTTGCAATCTTTCCAGTTGTCTAATCCCACCTCCCCTTTTCCTCCTCAACTTGCCATCCCTTGTCTCTCTCTTTTATCACCCACCAATCTCCCCTTGGCAGCCTTCCCCACCTCAACTTCACTCGCTCTAAGATCCACCGCTTAATGTACCAGATGCGGAGCTGCGGAACGACCCCGTTTTGAGAGAGATGCAGCAACAGCACGGGAGCCAATCCCATTACGGAGGAGTAGTGTCTTCAGCTGAAGCTGCTACTGCTGCTCCTCCTTCCATGGCGGCGGAGGCTGACCAGACGCATGTAGTGGAGGAAGCCTCGCCCATCAGCAGCAGGCCCCCGGCTGGAGCAATCTCCGCCGTCAATTTGGACGAGCTCATGACCCTCTCCGGTGCTGCTGCTGACGTGGCGGCAGATCAAGGCGGTGGGTCCGGCGGTGGCGGTGGGAATAGATGGCCGCGTCAGGAGACCTTGGCGCTTCTCAGGATTCGCTCCGAGATGGATGTGGCCTTCCGCGACGCCACTCTCAAAGGTCCCTTGTGGGAAGATGTTTCCAGGTGAAATTAATTACTTGCCAATTTCAATTTTTATTTTCTTCTTTAATTTCCATCAACAGTTTGAAAAATCTTAATTAAATCCCCAAATTGAATTAATTTTCCTTTCCGGGTTATCAAATTCCTTCCGCATTCCCGAAATTGATTATTTTGTTTCAGGTAGCAAATTCCTCTTCTTCTTTTTTTTTAAATCATTCTTGCAAATCTGCAACTGAATACATACACAGAGACACAGCTAAGCTAAGCTAAGCTCAAGCCAGCTGCACATGGGACATGGCCCTTCTATCTCTTTCCATCACGATTCACGAGTTGGGCATCTTTTTTTTTTTTTTTCTCTCTTTTGCTGGGGGCTCAGATCCACTGCTCCATGTCTTGTTCCTACCCACAATCCCTTTTTTCATTTTTGGTTTTATTATGGAAATTTGAAAATCCCGATAAGATTTCCTTTTTATTTATATATATATATATATATTTTTTTTTAAAATGGTAATATTTATCCTCTTTCCCTCTATAAACCCAATTTTATAATAATGCTTTTCAATTTTTCCACTATAGACAGATTAGGACCAGTGGAGGTTCCTCTCCACTCATTTCTCTTGTTTGCCTTCTCTACCTCCCTCAACAATTTTTTTTTTTTTTCAATGAATTTTGGGGTTTGATCGCGTGCATTTTGGGGTATGGCTGCAGGAAGCTAGCGGAATTGGGATACAAAAGAAATGCGAAGAAATGCAAAGAGAAATTCGAGAACGTTCACAAGTATTACAAGCGAACCAAAGAAGGCCGGGCGGGTCGTCAAGATGGCAAGAGTTACAAGTTTTTCAGCGAGCTTGAGGCTCTCCACGGCACGGCGACCCCCAACGTGTCTGCTTCTCCGCCAGTCCACGTCACCACCGCAGCAGCAACCAACAACCCGGCTTCTATCGGATTCGGATCCATCAGCAACCCCATGCCCATTTCATCCTTCAGAATGACTCCTCCCACTAGCACTACTATTCCCGTCATTCCTTCGCAAGTTGCCGGTACAATTCCAATAATGCCCTCCTCCCAACAACCCTCTACCACGGCCGCTCCGATGGACATCAACTTCTCATCCAATAGCTCGTCCTCTTCCCACGGCGACGAGGACGACTACGAGGACGACGATGACGTGGCGGGAGAGCCGTCGAGCACCAGCCGGAAACGAAAAAGAGGGACGTCCTCGTCTCGGGACAGCGGCGGAAGCACCAGAAGAATGATGGAGTTCTTCGAGATTCTGATGAAGCAGGTGATGCAGAAGCAAGAGACAATGCAGCAGAGGTTTCTGGAGGTGATTGAGAAGAGAGAGCAAGACAGGAATATTAGGGAGGAAGCTTGGAAGAGGCAAGAGATGGCTAGGCTGACCAGAGAGCACGACCTCATGACTCAAGAGCGAGCCATTTCTGCTTCCAGAGACGCCGCCATTATTGCCTTTCTGCAGAAAATTACCGGCCAAACTATTCAATTGCCTCCGCCGTTAAACGTCCACAACGCTCCTCCACCGCCAGTGCCGCCGTCAGTGTCAGTTCATGTCACGCCAGTATCAGCACCGCCGCCGCCTCCGCCGCCGCAACAACCAGTACAACTTCATCAACATCAACAACAGACTCCAATTGCTCAAATTTCAAGGCATCATCAAATTCAACCTTCCATCACTCCTAACCCTACCGAGGTAGTCATGGCCGTGCCGGAGCAACAGATGGCGCCGCCACAAGAGAATGTCGCCGGTAGTGGAGGAGGCTTCGAGGCGACAACATCCTCTTCGAGGTGGCCCAAGGCGGAAGTTCTTGCGCTGATAAAGTTGAGGAGCGGACTGGAGACGAGATATCAAGAGGCTGGGCCGAAAGGCCCACTTTGGGAGGAGATTTCGGCCGGGATGCAGCGGATGGGGTACAAGAGGAATCCCAAGAGGTGCAAAGAGAAATGGGAGAACATCAACAAGTACTTCAAGAAAGTGAAGGAGAGTAACAAGGCCAGGCCCGAAGATGCCAAAACATGTCCTTATTTTCACGAACTCGATGCTCTCTACCGGAAAAGGATACTCGGCGGTGGCTCTAGCGGGGGCGGCGGAAGCAGCAGCTCATTGGGTAACCAGAATAGCCAACAACAACCACCGGAGCAGCTGAAATTGGATTCAGCTACTCAAGGGACGGTACCAGCTTCTGTGCCTGCACCACAAACACAAGGAACAATAGCAGCTACTGATCAATCGGTAAACAAGAGTGGAGATCAAAGTACAAATCTGCAAAAAAATCTCTTCGGAGATGGACCTGAAGAGGCAGCCAAGAAGGTAAAGTTATTCCATACGAGTACCATTACATTTGCTCAAATTTATTTAAATGTATGATCAAATGGTAAGCGAATTTGATGAACCGGTGCTTTTCCATTATTGATTTCAGTTTAATTTAGTGTTGTAATGTGATGATCTCTTATGTTTTATGCAATATATGCCAATAGCCGTTTAAGAGTATATGCTGATTATTGTTTTTGTATCTGAAGCCAGAAGACATTGTGAAGGAGTTGATGGGGCAACACCAACATCATCATCAAGATGTACTCAACCATCAAGGGCCACAACAATTACTAGTAGAAGACTATGATAGAGTTGAGGAAGCCGATAGCGACATTAATCTCGATCAAGAGGAGGACGAGGAGGATGAGGAGGACGAAGAGGATGAAGAAATGGATGACGAGAGCAGGAAGATGGATTATAAGATAGAGTTTCAGAAACAACAGAATACAGGCCCTTCAACGAATGGGGGAGGCAATGGGGCAACCTCCTTCCTTGCCATGGTTCAATGATCATACGATGATGATCTTGATCTTCCTTCTTGGCCCAAATCTGTACAATATGTACGTATCTACGTGTTCAGAAGCTCAAGTAAGATACCTAACATCTGTCTGAGCTTGAAATCCATGATAACCTTTAATTCCTTCACTTTCTTTCTTTTTTAATCTTTTTGTTGTTAATTTTCTTCCTTTGGTCTCCATCGTCGTCTTCTCCTGTTTTTTGTTGCCCTTCTTCTTCGTCTACTACTTCTTTTTCTACTTCAATTGGGTAGAGAGTTAATGTATAGCTTCTCTGAGATGAATTAATATCTTGGGATGGCAGTACTCATCATATCATTTGTATCGGTTTTTCCAATTTATTGATTTATTGGTGAATAAAGAACCGTTTTCAAGGAAAAAACGGAGAGGGGGATTGGATTAAGACACTGGAAAATAAGCTGCAGCAGCAGCAGCACCTTCATAGTTGTCCTTAGTGAGATATGTGATACAGAAGAAAACAAACAAGCCCTGTGCGCTGAAAAAGAAAGAGATCAGGGAGAAGTGGACAGTTTCATCAGAAGCAGAAGCAGATGATTCAGTTATTCTTTTTTCTTTTTTTTACTTTACTTTATTTATTTAATTTGTATGTTCTCGTTTAGTTTTGAGTTCTTTGTAACTTGCTTGGTTTGAATGAATGAACAAACTGGGCTCTCTAGATCTTCACTATTCACATTGTTCATGATACATTTGCTCTTTTGTTTGCCATCTTCTTCTTCTTCCTTTTCTTCTTTAACATCCCTAGTATTTATACAACGATATGCCTACGCATACTTCGTATTTGAGTATATTTATGGATAAATAAATTTTAAATGAAATTCTTTGGAATCGCAAACCAACCAAGAATTCGTTGACGAAAAATTATTCAGTACAAATATGCTACAATCTGAGCCGTCTAAATTAGGTTAGAAAAATGAGTTAATATTTTTTTTTTAATATTTGGACGGCTCAGATTATGATGTATACATATACGCCGCCGTGTATTGAATACTTTCCGATAATAATAATGTATGGTATAACCGTATAGCCCATCCAAAAATGAAAAATTAATTGCAGATAAAGAAATGTGAAAAAGAAGGGTTGTGATCATAAAGACAACTAGATAAATATGCCAGCTATAATGAGATTGAGAGGTGTTGAGTTTTCACCTTTAGAAGACTTTGGAGAACATGGTGCATGGTGGTGGTGTTTGGGTTCTCACCACGTCAGCTAGTAACAGAATAAACTTTGTGAGTTGGCATTTGGTCAATAGTGATGACAAGTATGTGGAGGCTATGCTCTCTCTTGGTCAGCTCTAGATTAATAAACTTGATTTTGTTTTTTCTCTATAATTCATCTCTTTTTAAGGTTAATTTATTTATTTACTTTTCTTATCGACCGGAAAATAAGAAGTCGAACTAAAGATCTTTATAAAGTAATTCATAAATAAAAATAAATTTATATCACTAAATCAAATAATCTAAATAACAATATTTTTTATTAGTTGTCAAATTCCAAGACTCAATGAATATTATTTTCTTCGTTAAATTGTAGGAACCCACAAACCCACATGCTACATCCTCTCTTTTTCTTTTTTGTTACAAAGCCTTACCGATTCCATCTAGTGATACGGTGATGCATCTTTCACTTTAAGTATTGGGTAATAATGAGTTAAACTCTGTACTAAACATATAGCTAATCACAAGCACATGGGGGCAAGAGTGGCTTTGGTTGGTGTTGGTTGAAGGTTTAACATCTTATTAATGAAGATCCCAGGCTGTACTCCTTCCTCTTTTTTCATATTAACTTCTTGTGGAATGCCACCATCTGTCCTTAACCCGTCTTCGCTTTCAACCTTTCCTATTTTGTACTTCATCTCCTATATTAATTCCTTCATCTGTAAAAAATTATCTAAAAGAAATCTAACAATTGCACGATTAGGATTATGAAACTATCATATGAAGAAGGTTGATCGAGAAAGTTGCTAGCAATTTTTTTTATTGGCATTGCAGAATTTTTAATTTAATTGTCAAGTATTTTTTGAGAAAAAAAGGAAGGAGGGAGGGAAAGTATGGGTATAGAAGGTTGAAAGAAATATGTAATGCATTTTAGGGAGATGGTAAGAAAAAATAATAATTTTTTAAAGGAAGGTTTCCCCTCTTTGCATTATTAGGTATTATTAATCACCCAAAAATGTATTGGTTCAAAGTCATACTTTAATAATGTAGTTTACATTGATTAACCAAATGATATATGCTTCTAAATAATTTAGATATTTGTATAATACGTTATTCAATGATGGGGGTCCTTTCTAAGTTCCCATAACTTGCATTTCAAGATGGAGGGCTATGAAAGCTGTGTGCGATTTGATTCCTTCCCTTTCACATATCACGTGTACTGTCTACTTGTCTAGTACGTGGCTCAAAACCAAAGCCAGTTTGTAGTGGTGCATCACTTTCTTCTTTCAGCAAAATCATCACCGTCACTGAAAAACAGAAGCTGTCAAGTGCTGCTTTTCCATTCACTTGTTTTCCTTTTTGCTCCCCCCTTGAGCCTTGCATTGCATATCTGGATGCTCAAGAAGTGAATGACAACCCCCTATGGACCCTTTTTCTGGTCTGGAATGACAAATCCCTAATCAGTGTAGGTTTCCGGCAAACGGCGACAAATCCCTAATCAGCCGTCCACATACACATGCTTAGTGCGGCACAGATGCATACGAGTCTCACATGTATCAAAGGCTGATGCATAGCGAATAGTCAAGCATTTCTCTTATTACATTGTTCTGTACAAGTATCACATAACCAACCTGCATCAAAATTTATGCTTTTTGTTTAAGGTAAACTCACGGCCAGTCTCATAAAATGATAAAAAGACCAATTCTACATTTAAGTAAAGCTCAAACTGATCAGGCAATTTCCAGTGCCTAATCGTCAAAACAACAATTTGAGGTCCGGAGAAAACGGTACAATGAGTTCCTAACAAGTTGTGGAGATTAATCCTAATAATTACGGACCCCTGCCCTACAATTCCTGCTTGCTCTTGGTTTTTTTCATCTTTGCCTTGAACCTCGACTTCACCATGAGTGTCTGTACAGTATTTACAAAATTCCCAATTGCCATTAAAATTAACAGTACACCGCACAAGCTTACCTGCCAAAAAATATTCTTCCTGTTACACATACAATGATAGATATGATTCTTAAAATTTGAGTAAATTAAACAGTTTTCTTGAGATCAAATGAGAATATAATGTCAGCCCTCCTGTTTTCAGAAGTTGCAGAGAGCCCCTCTGATAGAAAATTTTAGGAAAACTTTTGTGTAGCACATCCACTTTGGCTTTTCAATTTCAAGCAACTTTCTAATAATATTTTTCACTAGAAATAAAATTTAAAGTCCTCTTTTGTTAGGTTTTAAAGTAGCAGTGGGAGAAAGAAAATACAGAGTATGAAATACATGATAATCTTTTGAAAATCAGTCATATAAATGACCTTTCAATTTTGTAAAGCAAAAAATCGGGTAGAACAGGAACAGGAAAGTTTGACTGCTCTGTGTAATTTCTGAAAACAATATTGAGATCTCTGACACCATCTTGGAGGTTGGTATAGTTAGTCTACTCATTTGATTTTTATTCTTGTAATAATATAAATCAGAGAAAAGTTATAGTTCAAATTACCTGCCATTCGGTAACAACCCCAAACAAAGCAGTCTTAAGCAACTGTAGTCCAACATACGCCTCAAAACCCTAAAACAATGCAAGAACAGTCTTATATTCAGTTATTGATGAACTTAACTAACATTGCAAAATCTGGTCAGCCTATTTCAGTTGATCTGATTTAGAGCAGAATGACCCCAACCTTGAACAAACCCTTGCACAGATCATGCCAAGTATGCATTATAAATGATATAATGCAACTTCACAAAAAAAGAAAAAAAAAAAAAAAAGCTTCTTTGCATGAATTTTTATTGCCTATGTTGTTGCCTTGCTAAATCATTCTGCTGCATATCATGCGAAGCTCATACAAAGGCATGATAAGTAAGTTGATGCAGACAATCATCAGTATATTGGGTTAACATTTAGTGACAGTTAAAATGTCTATCAATTCCATGAGCTCCAAGCTCAACTCATTTTCCTGACAATTTTTTTATCTCTACTAATCTTTCAGGACAATGTCAAAATGCTTTCTGATCACCTGCATTATAAAAAGTATGGGACATAGAAGCCACAATTGACCGTCTACACCAGCTGTTTCACCCCAAACAACGTCCATCCTATTGGCCTGAAAAAAACAACAACAAATATATAAAGAATGAAAAACGCAGTCTTAAATTTTTAAGCAAACAGGTAATAGATGGAATCACACCTTTCCCAATGCAATTCGAGTATACAGTCTCTGGCGTTGATATCTATTTTGTAAAAGCATAGCCACTCCTTGCATCATTGCCCATTGCAGGAAAAGTTGTACCCCTCTCTGAAAAAGATTTAACTAATCTTTAAAGGATCTACTGTTATTACCATACAATCAACAAAAGTTACTTGAAACAAAAATTACCTGCTTTTGGGCACAATTTGGCTGTCCTTGAATATCCCATGTGAGACTAACCATGGCCATAAACATAGCACAATAGTGATGGTATATCCACCTGCAAAAGCATGTCAGTATCTTTCTGATAAAATTTTGGGCTCAGTCATAAGGGCAATTAACTAACCGAAATACATGCTACGCATGACCACTAGATATCTTATTGTTACGAATTGACTGAAATTAAAATTTCTATGTAGTCAAAAATCGTGCTAAGCGAGAGGGTTGACTGAAGAATCATAATGATAACCCATGTTCCATTAGTTTATGCCAACCTTCTATCTACCACAAAATTAGGAATAACAAATTTTTTTTTTGGCCCCATCCCACAAAGATTTTGTGTGTTACAAGCATCTAAAACTGCAAGGCACACACACAGCCTATGTGCCAATTTGAATCAAGAATTCACCATGGCCAACCAACATGCAACAAAACAAACCAGGATACCCGATACTGCACCCGGATGAATTGATACCTCAGCGAAAGGTGACTTTTACAATACTTTGGGACAAAGGAAAACAGACTACATGAAATGCAGTAAGGAATTTTTTCCTTTTCCAGTTACAATGTAATAGGGAATTTAATTACTATTTAATGTTTATGGATCATAAAATAGGCATTCAGAAGTTTCACAAGTGTTGTGTGTATGTGTGAGTGAGTGAGTACAGGCTCGGTTGATGACCAAGTGCTAGTTGAACCAATATCATTTAAGATCAATAACTATAAACAAAATAGCACACAAACACACATTTTGACTTAATTTCAACTTCATCGGTGAATTAAATTATGGTTGCAATCGAGCCAAGTTTAGCATAGTAGGTCATTCACACTTGGTTCTTTTATCTTGTTAGCCATTTTAGAGGAACAACAGTGAACACAAAAGAAAAAAACACACTCAGGATCGACGGTCTGCATTTACCATGGACGAATATCACTTCCATTTACTCTCAGTATGTTTTCTCGCAATGACAAACCGATGTAGAGGAATAACAGCCATGCCTAATAAACATAAACTCAAAGTTAAATCAATAATGAAGTAAGGCATGTAGACAGAGTTATCAGCACATTCTTCATATCATATAGAAAACATGTGATTAGCACATACCTGGTAAGCCTGAACTGGAAATGTTGGCAAGCATCCATCCCACATCCAAGATCTCAGAATAAGTAGTGTTGATGGAAAGAGAAGGAATAGCAAGGCAGTTCGATCCTGCTCCAAAGAAAATTATTGTAAGCAAAGCTTCACAGCTATGTCACTCGATATTCATTACAGTAACAGAATATGGAGAAGGTAACTATATGGGATCAAGAGTAACCACGCAGCATAGGGGAAAGTTATATACGTGAATTCACATTTTACCTGAAGGGATCAGATTTTAATGAAAAGAAAAACGAGAAAATCAAACCTAAGACTCGTAACTGTCCATTGGGCATATGCTGAGCCATCATCCCTCCACCGTATACCAAAAATTAACTTGACTTACTAACGCGAAAGATGAGAATTGACAAGCAGAATTATATTCATCACTTGTGGAAGAATCGGATCAACTAGAAACTTGAACTTATCTAAACTCAGCCTACTCAGGTAAATTTACTAACACTTATAATGCCAAATGAATCTATTCCTCCAATACCCAAAAGGCCAAAACTTTCAGCTCGCAAAACTGGGGCAAAGCAGAAAAAGCAATCAAGAACATATTGACGTACTCTGTAAGCGTTATATTCCTCCTTAACCTTGAGTTGGATGTCTTTGCTAGAGGAACGCACATTGATAGGACCAAGAAACATCCTCAGAAACCCTCCTGCAGCATAAATATTAGCCCTTTAAATTCATCAAACCAACCCAATTAAAGCCAAAGTCTTAACCTTGAGTGCTTAATCAGACAATTAACGAGAAGGGTACCGTGAGCTTTAGGAGGAAGAAATGAACCGGCGTCGCCATCCGTCAACACACATGTGGCCCTATGCAAATCTTCTTCCAGCTGCACATTCACACAAAAAACCCAACCCAAATCGAATCCAACATCAATTTCATTTCATGCACATTCACGATCCAATTGGGAAATTTATGTTATTGCATGCACAGACAAACATGCAGTGGCAAAGAGAAACGAGAAATCGAAGAGCTTGCCTTGTCGGAGAGCTTGGGATCCAAGGCCCTGTCATTGTGCAGAGAGTAGATTTGGGAACGGAGGCAGCGAATTGTGGAATCGAGAGATTGGGCTCGCTGGCGAAGCGACTGCTCTTCGCTCGAGTTTTTTGAGATGAAGGCCGAAGCTGAGTCCTGCAACTCCTTGGCACCCTCCAGAGCTTTGCTCACTTCAACTTGCAGGGCCTCCAAACTAGTCGAAGAAGAAGAAGAAGAAGAGCTGCTCTTCTTCGCATCATTTCCCATCTTTCTTCTTTTGCTTGCTTTCACTGTTTGATTCGCCTCAAAGTTACGCCCGAGTTTACTGTTTGTTTTGGTGGCTTTTCAATCTTGAACCTTCAGAGTCCACAAAAAAAATGTGTGTAATGTAATTTATATGCTTTCGTTGCCTCACACGCCAAATGCCTAAACTGATCGAACCCAACTTCCCTTCCCCCAAAGACGAGGCATATTACATTTCATTGTATTTTCAACCCCAATTGATCCTAGATTTATTTTTGGGGTCCTAAAATTACCGACTAATAGTGAGGGAGATTTAGATTAGAGGTAGGTTAGGTTAAGAGTTCAATTTTCTTTCGATGTTTAAAAAAAAAAATTGAAATAGGGAAGCTGCTCAAGTTAGCCTATTCGATTTTCTTTTGTTGGGAAGCTCAAGTTTGGTCTCTCACCTGCTCAAATTATTATTCATTTTTTAGAAGAAAATCACCTTTGGACATTCCGAATCACTACATGTTGAATTTATTTTTTTATCAAAGGTGGGAAAGGACAGCATGTTGCTCGTTGTTAATACAACTCGTTTTCCCCTTTGATAAAAAAATTCAACATGTAGTGATTCGGAATGTCCAAAGGTGATTTTCTTCTAAAAAATGAATAATAATTTTAAGTTTTATAAGACAATTTATCATGATAAAGAAATCTAAACATCTAACTTAAAATTAATTAGTAATTAGTGAAGAGGTGAAAATCCTTGTAAGTTCTTATACAAAAATTTTATTTTTCATTTTCAGACAACGCTCTATATTTACACTTAGTTAACTCTCTTTCTCTCTCTAAAACTATCTTCTACTCTATTTTATTATTTTCTTTTAGAACAAAAAGGTTGACAAGAAATGTAATTATGAACAAGCAGGGCAAAGGATGAAAGGAGTGTTGAAAAAAATTCAAAAAATCACTCTAGTTCATATTCATGCTTGTTTCTATTTTTAGCAAGTGAAAGTGACAAAATTTAGAGTGTAGGTCATGGCTTGATAATTCTTCATTGATACTGGTTGTCATAGGTTGGGTCGAACCCTTGGTGTCAAATTGACTTGTCAGCGACACACTTATTAATGTTGTGATTTGAATAGGGGACAACATTAACTTTCTTGGAGCCTTGGCTAACCTAACTTGGGTAGTGGGTGCTGGTTCAGTCTGGGTGGGTATTCGGGTTCTGTGCAAGCAATGGGCTACTTCATCGAATATTGTGAGATTTATATTCGATGAAGCCTAGATGTATCTTAATCTAGATCAAACATTGATCAACTAAGTTAAACCTCAAGGGCTTCCGTGGGATTCATTAGTTAAGTTTATATTTGCTTGATTGTATTGTGTTTCTATAGTTTGGTTTCAAATTCATTCAGCCTTGTCAAAATCTTGACAAAAATAAAGTAACAAACCTGTTCTCAATTAGATGCATGAATATTCTTTTACAAAATCCCAGATCGAGGATAATAATATGGTGATGATGATGATGATTATGATAGAACAAAAAAGAAACAGAAACAAAAAGAGGATTGCAAGCAGAAGGAAAAAGAATACACTACTACAACTCTACTAGCTTTGCTTTTTAGCTTCACCAGTCCAGTAAGTTTTGACGGCAACTAGAATTTTCTCTGGATTAAAAGGTCCACTTTCATGGTCCATAATTTGACTCTTCCACCTCATCCCATCTGTAATGGCCTTTATCTTCACAAGTATTTCCACAGTATCCCTAAATATAACGGTTCCTTCTGGCCTCAGAATTCTATCCATCTCCAGCAATATGTATGTGATGTCACACCTTCAAGTAACATTACAAAGCACATTAGGCCTCAAAGTTAGAAATTACAATACCAAAAGACATCAAGGTAAATTGTGATCTAGCAAGTTTTACCTGTCCTGATATATACTGAAGACACCACCAGCATGGATGAGATCATAAGTCCTGGGGTATGTTGAAAATGCTTCACACCAGTCCTGGTAGGTACCGATGAAACCCCTTTCATAAATCACACCAAGAGTGTCCTGGTTTGTATTGGCAGGGACTGTGTTCATAACCCAGACTGGATATTTTGACAATGCT
This sequence comes from Rubus idaeus, assembly GCA_030142095.1. Lineage (NCBI taxonomy): Eukaryota > Viridiplantae > Streptophyta > Magnoliopsida > Rosales > Rosaceae > Rubus > Rubus idaeus. The sequence goes on along the minus strand of CM057969.1, from coordinate 3,762,293 downwards.
GCAGCAAATCCACCGAGGTAAGCATTCATGTCCATCACATTCCGATACCTTCCTTTGGAAATTGGGATAATCCGCTTGTAATGTTCGACCCTATCCTTCCACAGGTCATTGTCCTCTTTGAGTTTCTCCGGGGTGATTCCTGGTATTGAACCACTGCTGATTCTAGGAGGGATGGCAAATGCACGCTCAGGCCACTTCTCCAATGCCCCACCAGCAACATCATTCGGATTGTTTGCCTCTGGTAGAGGTGTAATGCAAGTTTCCATATTTCTGTCCCTTTTAAGCACAATAAACAGAGTCAGCTACTAGATCATTTTTGTGTACCAAATCAAATAAATGATATATCATAAACGAAGCTAAAGGAGTAGTAGTACCAAGCCATATCTGGATTATCTGATTTGCATATATGCGGTGTCTTAACGACCTTCCTGCTTCTGATGCATTCAATGTGATTGAGGGGTTTTTGCCAGATAGAAAGATCATTCTTCTCAATCACTTTCTTCCAGCACAAGCTCTTCGCAACACCCTCAATAGCATCTTGCTCTTGTTTCAAGTCTTCTTGGGTTCTCTCCCATCCTCTCCAGTGTTTTTTCCAGTTAATAGGGGGCCCGGAAAGAATCCAGTATCCGCCCGGCCTTAGAACTCTGTCCACTTCAACTAGATACATACCATCTGCTCAAAGTCACAAGAAAGTCCACATGTATTAAGTAACCCATCATGTGAGAGATTAGTGATCAATTTTACTCTTTTCAGCGACTTGTACATTTTAAGCTAGACGATCCTTACTATATACATACACTTAGCTCAACTAATTTGCAACTATTACTCAGCACTAACATTCTGTGCATCCCTCTTTTAAAGAGTTACATGGATAGCTTACCATAATTCTGCCATGGTATCAAGCAGCGGGAACAGTGAGCCATATCGAAAGCCCTGGCTGGGTAGGGAAGCCTCTTTGAAGCGAAGACACCAATCATGGCAGGAACTCCCCTCTCCAATGCGAACTGGACCTGCGCTGCATGCGTATCTCTTGGAGCAAAAGACATTGCCAAGATATTCCTCTTCAACAAGTAAGCACCCCAACTTGCAACCTTAACAAACCAACAATCAAAGTCCATTAGCATTCACAATATACACGTGAGGAATGAATTCTAGGTTTGATATGTTACTTACACCACAGCCTGTGTCAATTGCAGTTCTAATTTGACCCTTGGTAAGAGGAATGAGCGCATTAATGTCATCTATATAAGCATCAGCTCCTCTCGGAAACATGGTGCCTCCACCGGGGAATCTAAATCTGTCACCCTCAACTTGAATCCAATTCTGAACAGCTTTCTCAATGCTAAGCTCCCTGTGAGGAATGTTGTCATACCAAGCAAAATCCCGGCTCTGAGGCCACCGAAAAGGAGTCTTGTACTTTGGTGGAGCAGGAATCAAGCAAAGAAGTTGTTCTTCTTTGGTGGGGCAATGCCGCTCTCTGTACTTCAACATTTGCCTCTCAAATTTTCTCCCCCTATTCGGATCTTGGCAAGGAGTGTACTCGCTGTATGTCATGTCACATGGTGGAAATTTCTGGACTGCGTCGGATTTGTTGATCTCCACTTGGTGATGGCTTTCGAAATCCAAGTGAAGCGCAGCCGGCTCCGATGATGAGGTATTGGAGTTCTTCATTTGACTAGAAACTTCATCGCAACCAACCCTGTTGTAGAGCTCAGACCGATTGACCGGGGCAGAAGTGGTTTGCCAAGCTCCTAAGCAGTAACACACTATGCAAAGTGCACTAACCCCAAAGATCCAAGTAAGCCTCTTCTTCTTGGATTCAAGCTGGTGGTGCTTTGGTGATCCACCACTATAATCCCTGGCCATTTTGGTCTCTGCAGAAGTTTCAATTCAAATTAAGCATGAACAACATCATCAATCAACAATGACAAAGATTCAAGCTTTATTCACAAATTGTAAACCAACCCCACATATAATCATTAACCAACCTCACCCCACCATATATCTTTTGTGAAACATCAAGATCACACTCTACCTATCAAACAGTGATGCAAAGATCCAATCCTAACCTATCCCCACATCAATAAATCTTTCTATTTTGTTTCAAAACAATAATACAAAAGAAAATGGGCAAAATTCACAGAGATCCAAACACTTGAATGGCAGAGCTACAAGATCCCATTGAGCAAAAAAAACAAGAAATCAAGAAAACTAAAGGAGGAAGAGAAGTACAGCAATCATAAATGTACCTAATCTCCAGCAACAGAAGCAGAACCTAGAAACAAAATCACAAACTTTGAAGACCCTCCTCTGAACTCTGAAGCTTCCAGTTTTTCGTTTTTCTATTATTCTTTGCTTGTTTCTGACCCCAAAAAGTTTCTCGTCATGAAACCACAAAAAAAAGACCCCTAATCCCCAATCAGTGGATTCTCAAGGAAAACCCACAGAAAGCGTGTACATATCAGACGCAACTGGAAATGGGTATTTATCCAAAGACCACAACACTACTCGTACTTGTATATAAACAAAGAAACCAAAAAAGGCAGAGGCTTTTTAAGTTTTTTTTTTACCTGAGAGGAAAATCTCAAACCAAGGCTTGTGTATATCTCTGACTACTTCCCCAGTACAGTAGTACCTCACATACAGCCTCAAGTCAGATTTGTATCCATACAATTAAGAATTACAAAAATAATCACAGAGAGAGAGAGGGAGTGGGGGAAGATCTAAAAGACTAATAAATCAAATTGGAAATGAACGTTAAAAGGGTCCTCCGCGATTACAGGAACTGGGTAAGTAGTGTTGGTTAACAGTGGTGTGTATGCAACAACTTTGCATTTCCTTTTTTGTTTTCTTTTTTTAGTTTTTTGGTTATTAGGAATGGGAAAGATGTAAGGGAGAAAGATGATAAGAGTTGTGCAGAGAGGTTCAGTTTGTGATTGGGGGTTTAGTTTTAGTTTTAAGGCTTTGAGAGAATGAGAGAGTACCCCAATTTGCTTGTACCTAAAAATAGAGTGAGAGTAATTAAGGGACTCTCTTAAGTGAGGATTTTGTCTACAAAACGACATTTGCGGCCTTCACATAAGAGAAGAGACTGACCAGCCTCAAATTGCTCCTCACCATCTTTCTCTCTGTTTTGTGCTTCTTCTTTTTCTTTCTTTTTAGTAATATAATATTAATTAAATACAACTTTTTAGGTCCCTGATAATCCAACCAAGTTCTAAAAGCACTGACAAAGTGACAGTGTTTATTACTTGAGCCATTGGCCCTCTCTGGCAAAGTGGCAACACTGTTGGTGATATTTTATAATTTCTCTTCACACCCTTTCATGTGCTAAACCAACAACACACAATTAGCAAAGCTGTAGACCTGTAGTTGATTTGGGTTGCATTAAATTGCTAAACAATCCAACCCAGATTAAATTAGTAGGGTTTCTGCAATCTCAGAGCCTCAATTTTTAAATCTCAAATGTGTGGGGATATCAATGTTTTCACCTAATGATGGAGTGATGGAGACTTGCAGAGTCGACGGAAAATACAAAAATGTGTACGTGCAGGAATTGAAAAGGAGGGAAGTGTTCCTGTTATTATTAGAGAGATTTGAGGAATGAGCTAAATTTGCAAAGGCTGATCACGTGATGCTCATCAATGTACCTATCTAATGTTTTTACATGGAATTATGCTAACTCGTGATGAGACAACATTAGTGTTGGCCAGAGTCCACACTACTGCATATATTGGCAGTGAGGTCCACTTCTATGCTATCTCATAAATTGAGATGCATATATTGGAGATGAGAGAGTATGAATTCATTTCCAAATTGTCAATTGAAGAGAGTTATATGACTTGGAACAAGAGATAAATGAGGAGGATTATGTTGCATTTTTTTAGGTTTACGTTTATGAGTGAAATTGTTCGTTCACACCACTTATGATTTACGTATTTTTATTTTATATATTAGGATTTTTATCATAAATGGTATTTGAACTATTTGTCAATTATATAATTGGTACATGAACTTTAATTTTTGTCACAAGTAGTACCTGAACTTTTTGTTTTTATCCTAAATGATACCTATCGTCAATTTACCGTTAAAAAATCTATACAAAAATAATTTTTTATACTTAAAATTGACGGTATGTATCATTTAGGATGAAAACGAAAAATTCAGTATCATTTAAGATGAAAACGAAAAGTTTGGATATTGGTTGTGATCAAAAATAAAATTCATATACTATGTATATAATTGAGGTAAAATTCATGTACCATTTATGATAAAAACCATATCTCTTGTAAAATCATCAAACGAATGATCTTTTAGTCATCCATTTGTATAACATAAATGATCGGTTCATAAGGATGATATTAATTGAAGGGACGTAAAATTGAAGGTCAAAATAATGGTTTAGTATTGTGATATGCTCCCTCGAATCAAGACACTTATTGAGTCTCAAGTGGAGAAGCACTTGGCTAGTTGGATGGATCCTCCAATAAGAGACTAGAAGATGAATACTAGACTACTGGAGAGAGCTGTATAATCTGCGCTTAATAATAAAGAGGAGAGTCAGATGGCGACCTACGTCTACGTACGCACTCAACAACATGATGAGGATCAAAAGCGAGTGCTGCCCATTTATTTTCTTTGGTCAAAAGCGGCGTTTGTCTTCCTCGCTTTTCCCTCAGCAATTACCGGAAATTCTTCTGTCCACAGCAGTGAACATTCTGGGTCAAATTTCAGTCGTTGAATACATTCCAATCAATCAAAGCCGTTGCTTCACACTTACTTTTAAAACAGTCAACGTTTCTTTCCTGTTTTTTTTTTCTCTCCCCCCCCCCTCTCTCTCTCTCTCTCTCTCTCTCTCTCTCTCTCTCTCTCTCTCTCTCTCTCTCTCTCCTCTTCTTCTCTCTCTTTTTTTTTCTTTTTTTTTTTCTTTTTTTTTTTTTTTTTTTTTGTTTTGTTGTTTTTAAAAAAAAAAAAAGGGAGGGGGGGGGGGGTGGGGGGGGGGGGGGGGGCCCCCTGTTTTGGTTGGGGGGGGGGGGTTGGTTTGGGGGGGGGGGGGGGGGGGGGGGGGGGGGGGGGGGGGGGGGGGGGGGGGGGGGGGGGGGGGGGGGGGGGGTTGGGGCAGCAATTACTCCTTTTCCCTTAATAACGTTTGCCGTAGTCTCTCCACAATTAATAAAGGATTGCTCACGTGAGTTGGTTCAGTGGGTAAAAGTGTGCTGTTTTTTTTTTTATCAACAAATTTCATTCCTACCCTCGTGATGATTCGAATATATGACCTGAATCGTATGTAATTTAATAAAAACATACTGTTAGTTTAATCTCAATTTCAGTTCTATTTTTTTGTCAATAATCTCTTGTTTGATGGATGATCTGTAAATCTTTTTTATAAATTTTGATACAAAATGTTTGAAATATGACCCGACCCAAGATGTGGGATAACAAAAGAATAAAAATAAAGGATTGCTCATCTTCATATCCACAATTATAAACTTTGTTTTGGCAATCCCACAAATAGAATTGAACACCTAAACAAGTTTAGCTATCCTCGCATCCACAATTGTGGAATGTAAAACGACAGTCAGTTGGATTAATTCAGACCTGTTACTTAATCAGTTTGTAATCGGTATTCATGTGAGAATTATTGCTTCAATCCTATAGTAGTCCGATTGGTCATTCAGGTATTGAATCAGACTCGATGATGAACACTTCCCCACTTCATTAGCGACATTCAGATTAATTAATTTTATTAAAAATACAAGGAAACAAAAAAAAAAACTTGGAATACAGTTCTTATGAGATTTCCGGTATGTCTAAATGTAAAATTAACTCTAATAATAATTTAACGTTCATTAAATCATTAGATTTCATAGAATGGAATCCCAATCGGTGAACAAGGTCTGAGAAAGCTTGGATGAATAATCGCTGACCGTAATCCAAAGGTCACCCAACACTGTAGATTTGTTGACAGAAAACATAAAAAATGGCCGACTTATAAACTTTAATAATTTCCGGCCGAAAGGAAAAACCTCTTATAAATAGTTAATCCCTACACACCATACAATAAGGTCATAAATTAAATAAAGGTCCCCCTATAAATCTATAATATTACAACATAATATAATAATACATGCACAGTAGTAATACAACAACTTTCACCCATTTAGGATCCTAATTTCCAACCAGCCACCCATCGATACCCAAAAACAAGGCACAAAAGAACAAAAAAGCTGCAAATGATCATCCTCAGTAGCCCAGTATGTCTAAAACCACCCCACGTATATTAGGTGACTATGAAAGGGGCTTGGTCATGGGTTCGATATCCACAGCTGTAGTACAAAAGTTCATCAAGGACGACTTAGAAGTTAGAACTCACTGTATGCTGCTCTCTAACTTCTCAAATTTCTGGGCAACTGCATGATGCTTCCTGCCATTGTACAATTGAATTAGCGACAGAATTGCGTTGCTTATCATCTCTTTCTTCGGGTTCTCAGTGGACTTATTATTCTCAAGTTCCGGTTGAGCACTTGACTCTCCTAGTGACGAGCATAGTGCCTTGAACCAGTCTTCAAAGAATGAGGCTTTCTGTATGCAACAAAAAGAAAAATGAGCCAGAAGGAAAAACATTTCAGCAAGATTAATTCATACCTAAGAAACCGGGCACTATATGGACCAAGATAGTCAAATACAACGTTTCGTACAAAAAGCGGTGCTGTCAGCATGTAAGCAATACTTACTTTTACAATAAAATCTTTCACCGGTTCATGATCAGAGCTTGAAGCGAGGATAAGAACGTGCAACATGGTTGAGGTTAACTGAATCAAGCAGAAGATAAAATGATTAAACACATCATATATCACACACACACTCAACTAAAATGCATAGTTTCAAACTACTCAGGTGCAAGTGATTTGGATTATTGACCTGCTTTTCAAGGGCAACCCTGTATTTGAAATTTGATGGTGATGCAATCTGGTCTGAACCTTGATTCTCTAATATATGTTCCAGACCCTGGATGACATCTGAGAAAGATTCCCCATAATCTGCAACAAACAAACGGGCATATGTTTCAAATTTCATATTTTAGCAAGGAATGACTTAAAGTACCTCAAACAAAAGCAAAAAAAAAAAGGGAGAGCAAGATTCTTGTCAAGAATGCATCGGATAAAAGACAAAATTTATACTTCAGTTGAGACTGGTACCTGATCAGGCATTTGACTAGTCACCAAGGCAACCATGACATAGAAACAAGAGTAAATGCTACTACTCACCATGTACTGATGCTGGGACAGCAAGAGCAGCAGCAGCTTGGATCCTGATCTTAAAGTTAGAAGAATCGCGTAATAGTAGGAGGAGAATACTAAACACAGATGGAGCCCTGTCAGTAAAACATACATAAGTAATTATTTTTAGTTGTGAGCTTACTTGGAGCATATAGAGATTATACGCTCTTTGGGCTTTCACTATTATGAAAAAATGTGGATCATACTTTCCACTATTACAAAAGCATTCACTCTTCTTCCTTTATTTATTATTATTATTATTATTTTGTTGGGGGGTGGGGGACGGGAAGTAACCAGAGATTATTTTCACCCTCACACATCAATAAACAAAGCTCTTTACCAATCCATGTCTTGCAGTCTTAATGTCTCATTCAGGAATAAGTTGCTCAAAGAATGACAAACATTCCATTGGACCTGTTAAATGCACTTTGAACTTTCAGTAGAGGACATAAAATAATAATAAAAAGAAGGATATACATTCATGCCCATTCCAGTCTAATTAAAAATTATTTTCGAACTTAGGATTGTGATTATTGATACCTTGACATTACCAGTCGTAACACAAGAAATAAAAGCCTGAACAACCCTCTCAAGCCAACGCGAATCTCTTAAAGAAGCTGGATGGTATGATATTGATACATCTCTTTGACAACCTTTCCCATAATCCCCTGTCGTCTCAAGTTCAATTGTACATTTGACAGATCTTGAAAGATTCCCTAGAGCTCTTACAGCATTTGATTTAATCTGATGGTAGGGAACAGAAAAGACTCAGAGCCGTGAGAAATACATATGATTATCAATTACTATAAATTTGCAGGCAGTCATCAGAATAAAGCAGAAGAATCGTGTGTGTGTGTGTGTGTGTGTGTGCAGTAAAGGCTATTTTTTATATTTGTCAAGACATTCTTATAGTGCCAAAATAATTTAGTGAGAGGTCCTCCTACCTGTTACCAATATTTTTTTTAATATTTTTTTGTTGAATTCCTTTTCTAGCTTCTCATGTAGATTAATTAGTACATTAGTGACCAAAATTTCTTTGCCTAGGGAGGAAGAGAGAGAATAAATTAATTAACCAGAAATTATAAAAGAACTTAAATGGCTTCGCTAATTAACATATTTACCTTGTCTCCATCCTTAGTCAGACGCAATGCACACTCGGTTAATAAGGTAAATAATTGAGAAATTTTAAGAGAGCCTATTAAAAAAAAAAACATAAAAAAAATATTAGATTGAAGAACTGAAGCAAAGGTACTAGAGAAACAGACCTAACTACATCACTCCTATAAATCTAAGCTGACCTCCAGTCTTTTCCAAGCTAAAATCTTCAATACAATGACGGATAGAATCGCATATATTTGCCAAAGCCCAAGAAGCAGTTATTCGAACCTGAAGAATTACAGGAAAGATTTCACCTGCTTAAGAAATTAAATGGAGTGTATGCTTTATTAAAGAAAACAAAAAGAAAAAAGAAAATTACCGAGACCAAAGGATCACGAGTGTTACTCTCCACAGCATGGACAAACTTATCAAGGATCTCTGCACTATAATTTGAGTTATTAGTAAACTTTTGTCCTAACTTGCACAAAGTTGATAGAGGACCAAGTTAGTAACATACAATAAAAGTTCGAGGGATCATTCAACGCCATTCAAAAACATAACAAAATCACCTTCGAGAAACTTGAGGAAAACATGAAATGACACCAATGGCTCGACAAGCAGCTGCCCTAACTGAAGGTGCATCTCCATGTACAGCAGCACGAACCTATCAAGATTATGTAGTTATAATTTATAAGCTAACGAGAAATAACTTTCTGTCCCATTCTCCAAAATAGAGCAGTAAAAGTGCAGCACCAACAATAAGTTACATGAAAACTTACTAAAGACAAAAGAATGAAGTTCTGTTTTTCATTCGAGAGTGTGTAGAACACAGACGAAGTTATACCCGCAAAACAGGTAACCGAGGCAGCTCTCACCTTCCAAGAGAAAAAAAGAAGAAGTTAGAAGGTGCAGATTCAAACACAAAAATGTATATTCTATATAAGGAGATTTACCCAACTTGAGCAGGATTTTGGATAGTCTTCATCCTGCTCAAATGGAGAGTTCTATTTAAAGGCTTTGATTGTTGATCCATTGAGAGTCTCCAAATAAAGACAATCCAAATGATACTCATTTTACCATTTTAGAAATTGATAGATCTCTTTTTACCATCTTAGATTAGAGTTCTGTTTAAAAAGTTTTTTTTTTCTCTCTCCCAAATTCCTTTAAACCTATTTGCATGCTCTGACAACTGTTTGACAAGGTTTTATAAACTGCAGGAACTCCGAGTGTGATTTTCTTAAACCCGTCAACACCCAAAGGACCGTCAGAATACATGCACATCTAAAATTCTTATTTATACAAACAAGCAATGCTATTGAAAGTCAGTTGTTATATCAACTAACCATTGCAGAACTATGTTGTAGAACTAGAGGCATATGCTTCTCAATTGCCTCACACCACTGCTCAATTCCAGACTGACATGATGTGGGTTCATCTCTAGTATTTTCTAAGCTCTCTAGTTCATACAAAGGAGCTGATGAAACTTTCTTCATCCTTATGCAGTCAGAAGTAAATGGGGCATCAAGTAGTTTATCGTCTAAAGGGTCTTCAGTTCCTTTGAATCCAGATATTGCACGAAGAGATTCGTCCAAAACCTGATATAATTGGCATCAAGAATCATTATATCTCTATGTATAGATATAAACATAGAAAAAGGAATCATTATTTTTACAGAAAAAAGGTACCACTTTGTAAGAGTTCACTACACTTTCTAATGTAAACGAACAGATTCACCGAAAAATATATATATTTATTAATTGTGGGAAGAAAAAACTAAAAATATCAAAGGACCCTTACTCTAATAGCAGCCGTAATGATTTTTTCCCCAATAAATCCAACAGAACTTCCGGTATGCCCTTTCCATTGTCCTGCAGGAACTTCAGGAGTAGCTGCCCTCAAAAGGCCATAAACAATGGTGGCAATTTGTTCCCAACAGGAAAACATTATACTGGGGTAATTGTGGGACACAGCCCTAAGTGCCTGTAAGTGACAACATAAGTAATGTAATGCGACATGTTTCTTAGTTATAATTGTGACATGCATCACAATGCCACATGCCTTTCTACAAAATAATCAGATTTCTAGTACATAGAAGAGATGACACTATCAGGAAATGCACAAGCATTTCTTGATAGTTGATGGCATGCTGATGCCGAATGCTTGCCCAGAAGCGAATCAGAACTACTATGAGCCTTACAATCAGAAATCAAGAGACAAATTTTAAATTTTCAATCTGTCATATAATTACAGTATTACCTGAAGAGCCTCGAAGCATATCGGCGGGTTGCTAACTTGTTCTGAAAATTGAAACAATGTAGAAAGAACACCCGACTTCTTTTTGGCCTCAGCAAAACCTGGAGAAAAGGCACAGGACACATTTAAGAAGTAAAATGTTGATGAATTTTCCTAAATACAGATCTGTTAACCATATGGAAGAAAAGAGGCTGAATGAATTATCATATGTTACATGCTGACCGGTAGGATTATTTTTTTGGTCAACAATAAAGTTCAAGAATTAGCAAACATAAGCACCAGTAAAGTTTATCTGTTTATGCTGGAAAACTTTAGCTCACCATTAGATATCTCTCTCTGAAGCATTTCTTTAATTTGTGGTGAAGATGGTGAGGTATTCAGAGCTGTTGTCAAGCAACTAAAAGAAGAAGCCTATTGAATGAGGTAAAAAATTGTATAAGATATCACAGTGAGGAAGGGCATGCATCAGAGATCTTGTTTACGTGTAAACAAAAATAAAAAGAGAGAAGGAATACTAACCAGCAGGCCAGTCTGATCACTTTTAAATTGAAACCCATTTTGTATCCTTTCTTGTAGAGATGTAAAAACTGTTGGCAACAATTCCCCTGGCATTCTTGAATATCTGTAGAATGATGATTGACAGGAACAATAAGTACACATAAGCTTATCCTTATTTTTAATAACAATAAATAAATTAGAAAAATCAGCAATGCAGCATCACGCATTGGATTTATTGACTGTCAACAAGCATCTAATAAAACAAATGAAAGGTTATTGAGGGGTTGGATCCATCGTTGTCATAAATGTTGAAAAGCACCAAATGATGGAGGAAGCAAAATGTCATCATGGCTTCCACACGGGATCCTAATGCAGAGGATAAACTTTCTCACCCAAAAGCCAAAAGGAAGTGGGCGAGGGGTAGTTCCCACCCAAACGGTAATATCAATGCACTTAAAGCTGTAATTCATATCATTTGTGCCAACATCTTCTTTGACCAATAAAAGAAATATTAAATTGAATTACACTGAATTTGTTTCAACACAAAATTTTGGAATCTGAATACAGATTAAGGGCAGCATAAGAAGATTTGAAAAAAAAACAAACAAATATGTGAAATTTAAAAAAGAAACAAAAAACATTAATAATGAAAATACTTTGGTGGGAGAATACATACGGTGTAGATGATATCAACAGCATGAGAATCTTGAACAAGGATGCCAGCAGTCTACTATGACTTTCTCGTTGAATTAAGTATAAAATACCTACATCAGATTCATCAGCGTTGTAATATCAAGAGAGAACAGAAGAAATACTCAAGCATGCACAAGTAATATAACTACACCAAAAATGAATTTGTGCATTATAGGGCCTTTGACATACCTGTATGAAGCTGCATTAGTATATGTCCAAGAGAACTTGAAAGTGCTGTAAAAGATCCACGTTTAGAAGATTCTTTGAACTCTGCTACCTGCAGAAAAACAGAAGAAGGCCCATCCAACATAGCTTCGAGAGTTGAGGCAGATGCAACCCTTGCCTAGGCACCATATAGAAGCACGTGTCAGCTAGAAGCACCACTGAAGAAAAATCATTATATGACAATCAGAAGATGTTCGAAAGTTGTGAAAATGATAAAACATTTTTCATGCACCGTAACAAGTAAATAGATAAATTTTTTTTTACATAATCACGGGGTGTAGCTGTCAAATAATTCACCAAAAGGAAGTGAGGCAACTGAATATAATATGAAAGGAAGAGTAAATGAATACCTTTAAATAAGGATCAAATAGCAAACAAGTCATTAGTGTTGCTTCAAACTTCCTGTATATCAGAAGGTAACACGTAACAAGTGAGAATGAAAAGTTGTAGAAAGAGAGAATAAATGAAATTAACCATCAATGGATTGGAGGACGTAGGATGCTTTACCTAGGTTGTAGTACATCACTGGTTGGCAAAAGCAGCGTCCATTGGCTACTAAATGATTTCGAATCAGCTTGACAGAGATCCTTCCACACAAAAAAAATGTCAATTGTGCAAACATTAAAATTTAAAAGTTTCCATTATCAAAATGGAGCATACGATTATCCACATATAATGCAGAATACAGCATGTCATTGTTTAAATTTGTCCCCATGTTTTCAAATTTCATAAAAGTATCAGGTATTCCAGCTAACAAAATCAACTCAAAGAGAAGGTACTTCTCAAGCAAAGATAAAATAAAATCTTCCTTCATCTGGCAGTATTTTAACCTTTTCTTTTCTTTTCTTTTCAACTCTTGGAAGATGAAAGAATATGCTAGAGTACTTTGCATGTGGCCTACTTGTTGATGACGACATGAAACCAAGTAAAATACCAAAAAATAAAATAAAATAAAAAATAATAAAAGAGGAGCTAAAAAAGCTATAGCTCTAATTACTTGACATTTGGATAAAAAGGGTAAGAACCAAAACGTTATGCAAAAACTTACCTGTATACAAACAATGGCAGCTACTCTGACCTTCGACTTCTGAATGCTCTCAGTGTCTTTCATTGATCCGTCACTGTCACTATAATCTGAATCTGATGAAGTAAAATCAAGTGTTGAAGATTCCTGATCTGACAAACCTTGAGAACCTCGATCTCCATTCTGCTTCAAATTTGAACCGTCCCTTTTTCGTAGGTGTGGAGGTCTATATGGACTATGATTTGTCTTTTTAGGCTCTTCCAAAGACGACTTAAGGCTTGCTAAACTAAGTTCATTCTCCTTTTGACCAATTACCGGCCTGGTAAACTGCGTTCTACTACTAAGGCCATAGGAAAAGAACATTCGCAAAGAAGCTACAAAACCTGACACCTGAATAGATAATCAAATCCAGAAGGTATCAAGGATAATGCTTGCAAATTCAAATTCAATAGTTGATCTTAAATCTGATACACAAAACATTAATAACTTACGTGGTCAGAGAGGGAACACTTACGATCTGCGAGAGTCAAATGCAGACAATGCAAAAGACATAAATAAAACCTGCAAAGCACAAGTAATATATAAGGATGAAAGGTTGTGTAAAACAAGTTAAAACAAGCAGTACTCTAGATTCATGCTTCAATTTATATCTTTTGTTTTCATGTTTCTTTATAGAGAGCCAACAAAAAGGACAAAGACGGGTACCTGGACATTACGCTGTCTTCCTCAAGCAGGCTATGAGCTGCCAATGCATCCATCACTTTCCTAAAAACCTGGTTCAAATGAAAACAGCTTCAGAATGAAATGTACACACGTATGCTTATAAACACAAGCCCGTAAAAGAGTAAATGTATGCTACCTCAATAGTTGATTTCCAGATATCCACAGGAAATGATGAGCCTGCTCTAGAGATTGTTTCTCCAAGCATAGTGAATGCAAAGGTCTGAACTTCCCATAAGCTGCCATGTCGGGGAATTGGCTTTCGCTTTCCAACTTCAGGAACAGAGCCCTGGTTGCGAATCGAATGCGATGAGCTACTTAACTGTGAATGTAAGCTCTCGATTATGCGCAGAAGGAACTTCACCAACTGAATCTCATCCGCCGCAGAACATTTTCTGTGATAGGTGCTTACAACTCGCCTAAAAAGAAGAAATTCATATGGAATTTGCAAAAAGAGTACACATTTGCTCAAAATCGAAAGCGGAGCTCACCTCAGAGTCTGTAAGCATTCCATGGTGGGCGTAAATGACGAAGAGGCAATGAAAAATTGAAGCATGTTGCCAAAAGCGTCAAGCATGAGAGTCCACGAAGCTGAATTTACTTCAAGAGGAAGACGATGGCAGACATCGTGGATCTGAATCGATAACAAAAGTTGTCAATTTGAGGTTGAAATGAATAAGCATTAAGCAAAGCAAAGGTAAAGAAAAAGAAGGTCTCAGTCATACCAAGTGAATTATGTGAGTGAAGGTATGTGTCATGTCTCCGGCGCCGTGAGACTTGGTCGTGATCAATTCCATTACAAACAGCAAATCCGACGTCACCTCCGGCGGAGGAAGGTCGGGGGCGGCGGAGAGGAGAGTGTGGGAGTGGGAGAAGATGAAATTGTGGAGCAGTTCAGGTATTGGGGTGCGCGGAGGAGTTGTGAGAGTTTCGTCCCTCACAGTAAGAAACGCCGTCCTCCACCACCTCACCGGCGATTGCGATGATACAGACGCCGCCATAACGACTTTGATCGGCTTCTCAGTCCCTCCCATTCATTTCAGTTGTTAAATTGGAGACTGTCCAAACTGTTTCTGTTTGAAACAGAAGGAGCACCCATTTTCATATGGGCCGGTCACTCGTAGTTCAAAATTATGGGCCCTAGTGTAATGCTCTCCTTCTTTTTTTCTGTTCTTTTTTGGACAATGCTCTCCTTCTATTAATACCAGTTCTTCAAGCATGTCAATGGCGATCCAATTTTTTTTTATACCAGAGCGTGGCAAAGAGAAACAAATGAATTAGTTAGAGTTGAAATTCCAAGTGGCACCCTTTTGATCAAATTTATCCTCTATAAGTGAATTAGAAGCCGCCAATTTGATATTTTTAGAGACGTAACTTATGATGATTCAACTATCGTAGTTAATAGGGAAATATTATTAAATCGACATGAAATCTTATGCATAATGACACCTATCTCGGCATTGCACAATATTGTTTATAATCAAAATAATCAAATACAAGACAATGTTTGTGTAATTGATTTTACATCTAATTAGCACAATTGAACACAATTGAGTATGAAATTAATTGAGTAAATGAACAAGACTCATAATTATGGTACTCAATAACATCGATATATTGTTTACGTTTCATGTCAATTGAGTTTAAGAAATATTTATATTGTCTACAACCACCGCATCAATTGCATAATTACTAAAATTAGTGACATCGAATATATTTATACAATCATTGCAATTTTAGTCTACCCAAACATTTTCAATCCATTGACACCTATAAGCCTCGAAAAATAATTGTTTTGCTATATCTATGCATAAATCAACTTTTGTCATGAACACCTTAATGCTAAAGCATGAGCAACGTTATTACATTTTCTTGGCGTAAATGTAACTGTCGAAATTTGTATGTGTATCAATAGATGACGTCCTTCCTCAATAATGACACATTAAATAACTAGACAAGAATCATCGATATTAATAAAAGAAACTGCTTCCAGACAATCTGATTTCATAATCAATGAAAATAAATATAGCTATCGATACTTGAATAGCTTGTCAAATTTCTCAATATATTGTGTATTTGTTTCCATTCTACATACAATATAGAGCACTGTGAAACATTTGTAGCACAACGTTTTTTTTTTTTTCGATAAGAATTTGTAGCACAACGTTACAAATTAGTAAATTACCAACGGTGATACATATTAGCTATTGACTTCTTTTTTTTTGGACGGCAGCTATTGACTTTCTTTGCACGCTAACATTTTTGACACATTGCGGACCGGCTCCCGCGCTATTTTTTTTTTTTTTTTTCATTTTATATTTTTTAAATCTGGCGCTCTTAGCTTACTATCAACGCTAATTAATCTTTGGGTCGTAATTTGAACGCGAAACTCAGACATATTTAACCCTCTGCCTTCTCCATTTTCCTCACTCGTTATTCACTTATTCCCCTTTCTCTAATTCTCAGGCTCTTCGATTTCAAAAACTTCCGGTTCACATCGACGGCCGTACCTTCTCCGATTCCTCACACTCTCTCTCAGGTACTTCGTAAACCCTAATAATTGTTTATCAGAGATTAAGCTAAGACGATAAGACTTGATAGGATTTAGCTTATTTTCTCTCCAATTTTCGCTGCGTCTAAACACAATTAGCTGGTTGATCTCATACTTTTAGCTTAATTTCATCACCTTCACATTGATTTTACTTGTATGATGAATGAAATATTAATTAGTTTCTGTAAAATTAGAAAGCTATACACAGTTGAGGATCGTCAATGTCGACTTTCATGAATCACAATCCGAATAATTCCTTTGAGGTAAATTCAATTTCAGTTTTTGCGTTTTGCTCTTGTTTCTGTTTTTTTTTTTGCTGTTATTAGTTAACTTAATTTGAATTTCAACAGGTCGTTCAACCTCCAGCTGATTCCGTTTCCAGCCTTAGTTTCAGTCCCAAATCCAACCTTCTGGTCGCTACCTCCTGGAACAACCAGGTTTCGATTCTTTTTCTTCTTCTTTTTTGTTCTTGTTTGTTTGTTTGTGGTACTTAAATTCTGTTTGGTTGCTAACAGAAAGAATTACAGTAAATTTCTGTTGCTATGCCATCTAATATGTAGTAGTATGATATATGAGGTTAAGATATTATGTAATTCACAATAACTGACGTAAGATTAACATACAACATGAATTTAGCAATGATCAGGTGAATGGTGAATGACTGCTGATATGCTTGTGTTTAGGTGCGATGTTGGGATATTCAGAAAAATGGAACAAATATTGCTGCCTGTACGCCGAAGACCTACATGTCGCATGACCATCCGGTAGGTTAACTACGCTATTTTAGTTCATTTTATTTTTATTTTGGCGTGTGATCTAAATTTTTATAGGTGATGTCATTAAAGAAGTAAGCAACTCTGATAGGATTATCCTACATTCTTTGATGTTGACCTATTCAAGTAAGGCTACAGTACAGGAACTTAGTCTTGCAGCATAATGAATTCGTTTTCAAGCATGAATTCCAATGTCTATGTTTTTTGCTGAACTTCATTGTCTAATGGAATTATAGACATGTACAGTGAATTACAATGTGTCAGTTGGTTATGATTTTAAATTGCAAATATACTGCGAGTTTAAGATTCCCGTTCAGTTCAGATTTAAGCAGTGTATGCCTATAGTCCGCCTGTACCTGTAGAATTTTCACTTATTGCCAGCTCCATAAGTAGAGCTAGGGGAGTTCAGATGAGACCGTGGTCCTCTGATATGATTCCTGGCTTTTGCAGCTACCGGAGCATATCATACGGTACAACCTACAATTATTTCATGGCTCCACCAAGCTCAAGGGAGCCTTGCCATATTAGATAATCCTAACTATTTCCTTTAAGTCCTAGTGTCTTAACTAATAGGGTTCCACCGTATTAGTTTGTGCTCTTTGTTTTGATATTATTACTTATGCACCAAGACTACACAAACAGATAGAAAAAGGAAATAATATCGGAGGTGTGAGATAAGTTTGCAAGATCTTAGGTTTAGAATATAGACATGAAGGACAATTGCATGCACAATTTTTAAATGGTGTTGATTTTAAACGTGCAAGTTTTGTGCTGTCATTATGCAACATCATTTAATGAGACGGTCTGCCTGAGTAAGGTTTGTTATTTCTCAGAGATTTGTATATATATGTCATGTGCTTGCACTTGTACATGTGATATAAGTGACCTACTGACTTCTGTTTATTTTATGTTTAAGCTGGTATGCAGTTTATAGTATGTTTCATAAATAAATTCTAATATATGACAATCTATGTAGGTCTTGTGCTCAACTTGGAAGGATGATGGGATGTCAGTGTTCTCTGGAGGTTGTGACAAGCAAGTTAAGATGTGGTCTTTAATGTCTGGTGGCCAAACGAGTACTGTTGCCATGCATGATGCACCCATAAAAGAGATTGCTTGGATTCCCGAAATGAGCCTCTTAGTCACTGGAAGCTGGGACAGGACTATGAAGTAAGTAAAACATAGCCTTTCATTGTCCAAAAAAAAAGAAAGTAAAACATGGCCTTCATATCTAAATAATTATACGCCATAAGTTTATGTGTATTTTTGTTAGTTAATGGTTATGGGCACTAGTGCACTAGTGCAGTTGAGAATGTTGTTCTCCTCTGTACCTAAGTTTTGTTCCGTGCTACCTAATGTCCTCAGACATCTGAGAGCTAGGTTTCTTCTAATTGTTAAAGTCCTTTATTGTTTTGCTACCTCAAATTTATTCATAAATTAAAGATATATAACTTGCCGTAATCTCAAGTTTTCTGCTTTTAAACATGTTATCTTTGCTGCCTATATTCAGGTATTGGGATTTGAGGCAGCCAAATCCAGCGCATACCCAACTACTACCTGAACGCTGTTATGCACTAACAGTAAGATACCCTCTAATGGTTGTTGGAACAGGAGATAGAAATCTGATCGTCTTTAACTTGAAGAACCCGCAGGTAACGTTTTATTTTCAGAAGGTGTGAACAAGAATAAATTAAAAAGATAAAGGAGGCCTGTTCTTCATTAAATTTATTTACCCCAGATTCCCAGAAATAATTGGATTTTAATTAACTTTTGTGGGACTTTGAGGAAATCTTCTAGTTTTATAGAGTTGTTTAAAATGAAACTGCATTCGGATATTTGATATTTATTGACTTACCTCCATGCAATTACCGACAGACTGAGTTCAAGAGAATCTCTTCACCCCTGAAGTATCAGACAAGGTGTGTTGCTGCATTTCCTGATCAGCAAGGATTCTTGGTAAGTATTAACACTTTCTGTAAATCCTTTTTGCTGTCGGAATGAATAACTCTCTTTTAAACGTGTAATTTACCTAGCCTACTAAAGGAAAAAAAAAAAAGACATCTTGGCAAAAAAAAAAAAACATTCCTTATATGCAGATGGTTATTCAACACAGTTGATATACTTGTTCATGATAATGTGTGCTCCTTTACAATTTTTTTTTCAATAGTTTATTATGAGACGGATGTATAAGATCATGCATGCTATTTTCTTTCTCTTTGCTTGACAATTATTCTCTTTCGTAAATAATTAATGAATTAATGCTTCTGATGTATGCTCTGCCCAGGTTGGTTCTATTGAAGGGAGGGTTGGAGTGCATCATCTGGATGAAGGACAAGATAGTAAAAACTTTACCTTCAAATGCCACAGAGACGGAAATGACCTATACTCAGTCAACTCTATAAACTTCCATCCTGTAAGATTTCTATTTCCATTCCTTTTTTATTTTTTTCCTTTGTCTTAATTTTCTGGCAATTTACTGACAATCTGCTTAATAACAATTTGTCGTTTGTTTTCTCTTATAACTAAGATAGAGAAGGGCAAGGGAGAAAAATATGAGGGATGATAAGTGGAGAAAGCAGTGGTTTTTAAAATGAAAACCAAACACATTTCTTAGTACTTTTTAGTTTTCCTTTGTCCTATTTATTTTCCCTCTGTCTTTAATGTAGAGAACAAGAATTCAGTGTTACCAAACTGGCCTTGGATTTACATTTTTAAAAAGATTAGTAATCTATAATGACTCCTGGATTGTTTTGCTTGTTGGCTTGTCATAGTTTATGAGAATTAGAGTAGTTATATTGTTCTTTACCTAGATCTCATGTCGTCTTCTGTTGAAACCAAGAAAATGGAAACTACTACCTGTTGACTTGTGCCATTTTCAATGTTACTCGTTTCTCCTGTCACAACATCAGCTGCCTTCCAATAGGACATGTTTGTCTGGTGATAGCTAAATGTGACACAATCTCTTGGTTAATTTCGTGTGAACATTATAGTATAGCATCCTCCTTGAGAAAAAACACAGAACTTTTGTCATTGTAATATCCGATAACACTTTTGATTTTTGATTTTTAGACATCTTTAATTAGTCTCTCTTTGCTGTCCTTTTGAGAATCCAGTGTGTATGTTTGAGTATAGTGAATAACAGTTAGAATCTCAGATATCTTTAGGGAATCCTTTATTACTCTTCTAAATGCTGGACATGTTTCTAGATATGGCGCACGTAAAAGTAATAGATTCTGATGGACAAGAATTCTATAAATTCCATAGTAATGTCTGGTACAGGTTCTCTATCTATAATCTATATATCATAGAAGGAACAAAAGTTGCTTAATTTCTGAAGTAACCTTTTGCTTCATAGATTATGGTATGGAATTTTTTTCTAGAGATACTAACCACCAATATCTTTACTTTCAGATTTTCTTTACTGATGGCTTTATCGAGACATTGACGAATTTTACAATATCCTATCATTATCTTCCGGTTTATGTTATTTGTGTTATTATATGAAGTCTACTGGAACTTCAAAGTACATTTGATTGGCCGTTATTTGTTCTACAACATTCTAGTCATAGTTCTGTTTAGTTATTTTGATATTTTCTATCAGTAGTGCCAACTTATAAGTCATTCTGGTTCTGAAAGGTACACTCTGGTTTATTTTCTGCTCATTCTTTTTATTTGTTGTTAAGAATAACACAAAGAGTGGCCAAGAGAATAAAATACCCCAACAAGAGCTTTCTCCATAGATTAAAAGAGATCATCAAAGCTAGGCAGTGTTTTTTTGGTTCAAATTATGAGTCCACAATTTCTCTTCAAGATTTGACAAAGGGGAACTTCAAAGTACATTTGATTCACTGTTATTTGTTCTACGCCGTTCTTGTCATAGTTCTGCTTAGTTATTTTGATAGTGCCAACTTATAAGTCATTCTGATTCTGAAACGTACACTCTGGTTTATTTTCTGCTCATTCTTATTATTTATCCTTTAAGATCTCATTGTGTCACTTGTTTCAGGTGCATCACACATTTTCTACTGCTGGTTCTGATGGTTCTATCAATTTTTGGGATAAGGACAGCAAACAGAGACTAAAGGTGTTTCTCTCTTTGTCTAATAGCCAAGACTTAAATACTCTGGATTACTTCTCTCACTCTCCCTCTCTCTTTTTATTTAATTTTGTACGACAATTCATCATTTTATGTTATAGCATATCACCTTGGCATCATCATTTGATTTTTTTTTGTAGTTATATGTACGTGTCTTATACAGGTTTTCTGATTTTCAGGCCATGTCAAGGTGCAGTCAACCTATACCCTGCAGTACCTTTCAACAATGATGGTTCCATATTTGCATACTCGGTAGTGAATTTCCTTCTTGGTGATTTTGAACCAATATCAGGATGAATATTACGATTAGTACTGTCTCTCTCTCCCTCCACCATATATCTTACAACTCGCATATATAGCAAGGCAGAGTAATATATATACACAACTCTCATAATATACTTATATACTTGATGTTATCTACGTGATTAATCAGAATTTATTTGAAATTTTGCTCCAAATTTGTGTTTTAGGTTTGCTATGACTGGCATAAGGGTGCAGTAAATCATAATCCTTCTACAGCAAAGACCGCCATTTTCCTGCACTTGCCACAGGTATATCCAACAACACTTCAATTTTATTCATTAATGCCTGAAAAAATTTGAACACTCAAAGTATCTGCCTTTTTGGCCGCAGGATGCTGATGTTAAAAGCAAGCCGAGAGCTGGTGGAAGAAGGTGAAGCTGGTTTTGAACAACTTGGAAGTGGATCCTATGACCAGTTTTTTGTATATGCATGCTAATGTGTGATCAAGGCTGACCAAGACTAGACTAGCCCCTCCGTCCTTTGAGTACGAAGGTCCCTCTTGTCGGATTTCGAATCTCCATTAATCCCCCATAAGTTTGTTTGCCAAATACTAGGCCTAGCTGGTGTAGGAAACGACATTAATTGTAGACTGTAAATTTGCCGTTTGGTTCTAAAATCGTTGATCTTGTCCCTGTTCTCTCTCTTGTGCTGAGAAGTCAAAACCTAGTCGATTTTTGTGTAACAACCTCTAATTCCCACTAACCTGGTCGCCAAGTCAGTGCGTTACTTTACTTTAGAATACTTAGAGTGCATGATCCGTGCATGATACATGTACTCTCTCTATGTACAGAATTACGTTGAAAGCTGCCGTAACCAAACTCATTGATTAGGAGCATGGGCGTCGTCCCAAGTCCCACCACCTATGACCTATCATTCTATGCATCTTTGACACTTAATTGTGATTGTGAAGTTCCCTGTGATGCAGGCAACTTCGGTTTGAATTCTCTCTTAATTTGTGTAGTACGTTCTGGTTGGTTTCGCGGGTTGTGGGCTATATACTTGTTAACTATTCTAGTGGTATGTGGTTGTCTGGTAGCTTAGTTGCGTAGCCCACAGCCACACATGTGATGAATTGTAACTACTGAAATGTCTTAGAGCCAACTTGGTTAGTACCAAGTCCATACCCACATTTATTCTTGTGGACCTAGCTCCTAGCGGCTTAGACAAATAAACAGAACTATAAAAGTAATTTTTGTTACACTACATATTTTTGTCCTCCTTTACAACTACGATGGTAGTATGGTGTGTGACTTGCGTCTTCAATGGATCAAAAATTGTTGATTAATATTAAAAAAAAGAGAAATATTAGCAATTTTCTTTACTAAACTTTGATTTTTACTAGATAAAATTTATAGGTCTTTTCATTGCAGAAATTTTTGTATTCATTCTGGTTGAAGTCTCAGCCGTCAAATAATTTAAATATAAAAAAATTAATTTAAATTATTCAATGATAGGATCATTCTAGTTTAACGGGGGTGAATGAGAGACTCTCTGCTTTCATTGTTGGAATATATATACCTGGCAAACCAAGTCATCAAGGATGGACAATGGAGTGTGACATTAGCGGTGTCAACGTCTTTCTTTAAATCATTGAGCTAGCCGTCTCACTCTTTCCTCTAAATTGCGGTACCAAAAAGAAATATATACAACAGAAGTTGTTTGTGTCATTGTGTGTCTTTGACAAGCTGCGATGTTTCCAAAATAGCCTTGTGATCACCTTATCCACTCCTCCTTCTCAAGTCCTTTTTACTATTCCTTTTCAGAAAGTTAGAAGGCATGGGGTCTCTACACTTCTCCGTAGGAAAAAGCACACAGTAATTGATAAGCAATTAGCCAATTACAAAGAGTTTTGTTTGCATAAATATCTACTCCACCCACCCCTCAACCTTATCATTATGATTATAATTGCTTTCTCAATCCCTCAATCTTTTTCTTCACAAGTTGTTACATCATTACCTGTTAGGCTGTTACCAATTCATCAAGGCTTCTTTGAGAGAGAGAAGCCATTTGTGAACTTGCATCATCATCAATTCACAAGAGCCATTCAATATTTAATGTGTTTTAAATGCAAGGAAAGGGAGTTCAGAATTCAGATATACATGAAGCTCCATGGGACCAATTAGATATATATATATATGAGTGTGTGTAATTTTATTAATTTACTTTGATTAAATTTAGCTCTTATAATTATACTATATTATGTATCTATCGAAAAATATTATAAATATTATGCATTAAAGTAGAAGGAAAGTGTGATAATTAAAAGTAGATATTTGGCATCTTAATGTTTTTAGAATCATAAGAGAGAATGCAAATTTGATCATTAGAAAATGGTAAAGATATATATGCAATTGCCCTATGTATCTATTGTATCCTTGTCTGTTTAGATATATATGGATCCTGTCACTGTAAGGGATTGCATGATAATGACATATTAGTATATATATGGTTTTTGTTTCACTGTATACTCGATCAGATCCTAAAACACTCAAACTCTCCTACTCCACTCACAAAAACCCACTCCCAATTCTCTTTCCCTCACCCCTCAATCCTCAAATCCATCAACTTTGAAATTTGTGTGTGCTTCCCCAAATCAAATATTGAGAATGTTAGCGATAATGACACTCTGATTTTAACTTTTAAAGTTCAAAAGATAAAATGATTGTTTTTTTTCCTAAAAATATCGATCATTAAATTTCATTTAATGAGATGTAACGGCAACTCTAAAAACTAATTCATTTGCGTGAAATTTTTAATGAACCCCAACTTTTCATAGAAAAGCATTCTCAACGAATGCCAAACCATGTGCAAGAAAGCAAGCAAAGCGTGAAAACTGAAAATAACAAACCTCATATCACCATAACAAGGAAAGTTCTCTAGTGAGGACCTCTTAAATGAGGACCACTTGAGGACTTTTCTAGTAGACATACTTTTTATTACATTTTGACAAATCAACCGTTCAATATTTAGATATTTATGAGTAGATCTTATCAATTTTCAATGAAATCTAAAATCGTTAGGTCATCTATAATTGTGATTTACCATTTATGAATATGAATGGTTCAAAATTGAGATTTGGTTCGTTCATTTATTTGGTCTATTTGGATAACGATTTCAAATTTTGTTGAAAATTTGAGAGTGATTATGAATATATTAAATTGAAGGTTGATTTTCGAGATGTGATCGAAAAATAGATATCAAATAATAAAATAAAATTAATACCCTACCATAACAAACTAGGTTTTCACCGAAGTATATTTCTCACACTTTTCCTTGTTCTTTCCATTTCACCGAAACGAGACATGGGTTGCAACCAATCGAGTCACACTTTGTTTTCCTTACCATTTTTTACTTCATCTACCAAAACATTCAACTCTCTGCATTTATTTCATTGTACTGTGGGAAATCAGATCTGAATTAAAATACTCAAACCTCCAACTCCACTCACATACACCCACTCGATCCCAACTCTTAATTTCTCTCACCACTCAAATACATTCACTTTGAAATTTTTGTGTTCTTCACCATATCAAATCCTAAGAACGTTAGTGAAACTGAGACTCAAGTTTTAACTTTAAAGCCTATAAAGTGAAAAAAATATTTTAAAAAAATATTTTCCTTTCTTAATGATGCCAAACCATGTGCAAGAAAACAAGCAAAATGTGAAAACCGAAAATTACAACCCCATTCACCATAACCAACTAGTTTTTCACCAAAATACATTCTCCAAGCCTTGTTCTTTCCTCTTAATTTGTTGTTTGGTTTTACTTTCTCTACTTTCTCTATCAAAAGTTCAAAACAAGACAATGAGTTGCAACTGAGTCACTCTTTCTTTTATGTCTTTGTTTTCACCCTTCTAAATAAAGCCGGATCATTTCAGATAGGAAGAGAAAAAAAAATATTGCTTATTCCTTGTCCTCTTGAATTGGAAATTTGGAATACCTCAATGAGAAACCAAGGATCAACAAAACTCTCTCCTCTTTCCGTCAACAAAAATTCATACTTACATATGAACTCAAATGTCGAATTCCAAACGGACCAAACCCCAATCCTTCTTTCAAGAATATATCATTTTCCTTTGAATGATCTAAGTATTTTTCTTCTGGAGTACTTCAGCTAGCTACACTAAACTGCTATGAAAGAAGATCACTTTCCACGGCTCCACGCTAGCTATAGGGTTATCTTGATCTTTTTTGTTTTATACCTTATCAAAAGGAGTTTAATTTATTTTTCGTGCTCATTTTACTCGCGCATAGGCTATATCAAACTTTTGGGGTACGTACAACATCTAATGTTGTAGAACATAATTAGGTTCGATGCTCAACTCTTTGTATTTGGAATAGGAATAATTCCTTTCTTTCTTCTAAGTTCTAACCCTATAATTAATTAGTTGTAAATTATAATCAGAGACTTGTAACACATGCATGCAACTGTGTCAATGTTAAGATCAAAATCTAGAATCGCACTCATGGAATAGTAAAGCTAATATAGTTTGGACTTGTTTAGGTTAAATATTTGAATATGTGCTTGTGACATCATGCATGGATAGTAAATTTAGGCTTGAGATCGATAAATCGACCTCAAATATGTGTAATTAGTAATTAATTACACGCATGGTAAATTAAGGTACAAGGTAGGTCTCAAATTGATATAGTAATTACCCAACAGAAGGGTACATTATGGTAAATATGTGCAATCACCTGTAACATGCATGCTAATTGGGGCTTAAGGTAAATCTCGAATGTCTGTAATTACTAATTAGAAATTAACTAGCTGCATGGTAAATTAGGGCGTTCTTCCGCCTCTCGAATACGGACAATTAATCGGCGGTAACATGCATGATAAATCCGCGGGCATTTTTACATCTGGACTTTTGTTTTTTGGAACATCTGGACTTGGAAACTGGAAAGTACTAGCTAGATCGATGAGGCTAGGGTGAATGGTATACCCCACACATGTGAAATTTCTTAAATGTGAATAAGAACATGACAAATTTGTTGCAGAAGGAAAAATTAATAATGTAAAACCTCCAGTGCACGTATGCATTTCTTGCGCCACCACTCTCTCTCTCTCTCTCTCTCTCTCTCTCTTTTACCACTATAAATCACCATCCTCTTCTCTCTACTCACGCAACCTCTCTCTCCTCTCTTCTCTCTCTCTCATAAAAAAAAACATTCCCCTTTCTGCAAAAAAAGTACTGAGAAAAAGAAAAGAGATTATCAAGATCGAGCAGCTAGAGAGCAATTAATTAGTCGATAAGTACATACGTTGACGGAAATGAGACCATCACCGAGAATACTACTAGAGGCAGCAGTAGCAGTGGCCGAGTACGGCGGCATCATCCACCTCTCGCCGCCACCAGTCTCAACCGCGTCTTCGCCAACACCGCCACCGTGCGTCGCTCACGAGTGCCGATGGTGGCCCTACTCGGGCTCGAAAGAGTTCGAAGCAAACGCCGCCATGGTCCTCATCATCCTCCTCTCGGCTCTCATCTGCGCCCTCGGCCTCAACGCCGCCATCCGCTGCTTCATCCGCAGCAGCACTAGTCAGTCGGAGGAATTCAACCGCAATCCCCAAACGCGTGAAGTGGCTCGTGTTCAGCTCAAGAGCAATGCAGCGGCGGCTCCGTGCTTTGATGGGGGACCCACGCTCGTGTACTCGCCGGATATGAAGGCCGAGCTGGCCGGGGCCGCGGCGGAGTGCGCCATTTGCTTGTCGGAATTCCTGGACGGGGAGGGGATAAGGGTGTTGGGGAGGTGTAAGCATGGGTTCCACGCCCACTGTATACAGGCGTGGTTGTCTTCTCACTCTTCTTGTCCCACGTGCCGTTGCACGTGCCTTCCTCCCTCCCCTCCTCCGCCACCGCAATCCACAGCGGACCAACCGCCCTTGCCGGAAAGTACCGGTCCGTAACCGGCTCTACTGTACACTTGCATGTATGTAAAACTAGCTTCAGTTTTAAGTTTTTTCAGTTCACCTACTTTATGGTACCATAATTTAATCTCCTCACCAAATTTGTTCATCTAATAATACTTCAATGTTGGATCTAATAATACTTCAATGTTGGACATAAA
The DNA here is from genome assembly GCA_030142095.1 of Rubus idaeus. Classification (NCBI taxonomy): domain Eukaryota; kingdom Viridiplantae; phylum Streptophyta; class Magnoliopsida; order Rosales; family Rosaceae; genus Rubus; species Rubus idaeus. Next base: position 3,734,705 of record CM057969.1, on the reverse strand, counting down.
TTAAATTCCGTTCCGAGCGAGTCCAGAACAAGTAACACATTATTTGATAAATAAATTTGGTAAATATAGCCGTAATCAAATTTATTAATTAGTCAGTTTAGCAGCGCCCACCGGAATAGATGATTCCGGGCGGTTCTGTCTAGGTTTCTAGCAAAGGGTTGTCTCACTTTGTGTGATATCTACCGTCTTTCCTGGTCAGGTTTCCACATGGGCCTTGCAGTTCTCTGATAACCGTCCATTATTTTCCGGCTTTAGTTGATGAGTTTAAAAACAGATGAAGTCATTGTGGCTTTATGTGTGTTTTTAGGGTCGATTGTAACGTCTGTCTATTTTCCAGCCATTTCGATTTTCCAAATAAAGCATCGGAAACAAACAACCTGATCAATGACACTACGACAGTATCATATTTATTCTATTTCAAGAACCGAGAAAAGTAGTAAAGCACATAAATCAGAAACAATGTGTACAAAAAAACTGCATAGACTACTGATCCGATATAAGAACTAGTGCAGTATGAAAGTGAATGTGGCGACAAGAAAAGAAGGAAAGATTACAAATAGACCAGGAAGCACACCAAAATCTGACAATGCCAATTGAACCACACAATCCAAGAGGGAAAAGACAATCCGATCACATGTCTAAAAGCATTTTCTGTGGACGATGGATGGCCCGGATTCATCGTACTCTGGCTTAGATATCCACATCTGCATTAGAGCAAAACAACACTAAAAATTAATACTAGAACCCTACTGCATAAACAAAAACATTGCAAGAATTCATGAAAGTTTGTAACACTTGCAACCTGATGTTAAGTAATATAAAACACAACCAATTTATAGTCATGTAGCCTATATCTTAGCCCTCGAGAATATCAGAAGGAATTCCACAAATTCACCATCCAAGATTTTTATATGATCAACGGGAATAATATCACACAGTTAAAATGAAAAGAAAGCAAATATAATAAAATTGTCAGTATAAGCAGTACCTGCTGGAATGTGCTCAGTGAAGCCAAAATAGATCCTCCAATCCAAACACTGTACTTTCTCTCTGGAGGTGCTACGACCTTAATTTTCATGCTGCTTGGTGCAAGGGCTGTTATCTCCTTGCTCATCCTATCAGCAATTCCAGGGAACATGGTGGACCCTCCACTGAGCACAATGTTACCGTACAAGTCTTTCCTGATGTCAACATCACACTTCATAATCGAGTTATAGGTGGTCTCGTGAATTCCGGCTGCCTCCATTCCAACCAGTGATGGTTGAAATAGGACCTCCGGGCAACGAAAACGCTCTGCTCCAATGGTAATTACCTGACCATCAGGTAGCTCATAGCTCTTCTCAATTGTTGAGCTGCTTGTAGCAGTTTCGAGCTCTTGTTCATAGTCGAGTGCCACATAGGCAAGCTTCTCTTTAATATCACGGACAATTTCCCGTTCAGCAGTTGTAGTAAAAGAATACCCTCTCTCAGTCAGGATCTTCATTAAGGAGTCTGTTAAATCTCGTCCAGCAAGGTCAAGCCGGAGAATGGCATGTGGAAGTGCATAACCTTCGTAGATGGGAACTGTGTGACTGACTCCATCGCCAGAGTCCAGCACAATACCTGGGAAATGTTTTTTTTTTTAAATAAAAAATAAAATTAAGGTTATCAATGTTGTTTCCATAATTACTGGTCTATGTGCACTTGGTGATAAGGACCTCTAATAAAATTAGATAGATAGATCACTCTCAATTTTTCATATTTGCATGAAGTACATACCTGTTGTACGCCCACTAGCATAAAGGGAGAGAACTGCTTGAATGGCGACATACATAGCAGGGACATTGAACGTCTCAAACATGATCTGTGTCATCTTCTCCCTGTTGGCCTTTGGATTGAGGGGTGCCTCAGTAAGGAGCACAGGATGTTCTTCAGGAGCCACACGAAGCTCATTGTAGAAAGTATGATGCCAAATCTTTTCCATGTCATCCCAATTGCTAACAATCCCATGTTCAATAGGGTATTTTAAAGTGAGTATACCTCTTTTGGACTGAGCCTCATCCCCAACATAGGCATCTTTCTGTCCCATCCCCACCATAACACCTGTGTGCCTAGGTCGACCAACAATACTGGGGAAGACAGCCCTTGGAGCATCATCTCCAGCAAATCCGGCCTGTTGAAGTGATCATAATCAATTGATACATACTAAGGGAGTCTGGATGCTAAGCAGGCTTTCCATATATTGCTACATGAAACAGAAGTAAGCCCTTACCTTAACCATTCCGGTACCATTATCACAGACAAGAGGCTGAATGTCCTCGGTATCTGCCATTTTTTAAACTAGCCCTGCACAGGAATAAGGGTAATCTGTTAGGAAACTGATAAGCATGCTACAGCTCATCAGCCACTAATCACTCTATCAGCTACATTTCCCATATTAGCTTACCCATGATGGTTATGGCCGGTTAGATAGTTATTATAGTTAAAGACTTAAAAGTGTTTGTATACAGTTGGGAATTTGTATGTTTACAAAGTTAGCTCATCATTCTATAAACACATATAAATGTGTAACATCTAACAAGCTCTTCATTGATTGAATGAGATAGTCTTAAGTTTTTACATAAGAAAACTCTCATTATGGTCTTGGACCGCAGAGTGCCTACCATAATCAAATCAATTCAACAAAGCATATCACAATATATTTCCAACATTAAGTCATTTCGATACAGCAATAGCAACATTTCACAACTTGAAGAAAACAGAATGCTGCTCTATTTGAAACAATTTAGACACAATTTCTAAATTCTTTTCAGAAATGGTGTTCAACAGCCAAAAATAACCCCAAGCAGAAAACCAATGACATATACAAATAACATGGCGAATCTTAGAAGAACATGCAAGCAACAATCAGCAACTTGATAAGCTGAGCAAGACAAGAGAAATGGGTTCCTGAATTTCCTATTGTCCTATTAACATTATTAGCTACGCAAAACCAAAATTCGATCTTTCTCATGCTTGCGACTTCTGTATGACAGTTGATTCCAACCAAACTTAGATCCCATCAGATCAGAACACTCAGGAACTCAAATCCCAAGCAAATTTATGGAACACCAGAAATTCAAATCCAAATGGGTACATAGATTGAGACTAAAAGACTACAGAAACTAATCCCAACCGCAAATCAGATACCTTTACCATTCAAACTTACAGAATTAGTAATCGCAACAAAGAAATCAAAGAGAAAGAAGCAGCCTTTAGTAAGCTGTTGAGCTAAGAAGAAGCATATACCTTGCGAGACTTGGGCTCTCCGAGAATCTGAGAAGTCACAGAAAGCAAAAACGTGGAGAGGAAACCAAAGATGCAAACAGGGAGTGAGTGGACAGACGAATAATGAGAAGGAAAGTCGGTAGATTCTGCTTTAAGATTAGACAAAGCTGATGGAGAAAGAAAATAATTTTAAAAAAAATAAGAAAAAGGATTGAACTTTAACAATAAGTGTGGACTGTGGAGCCGCAAATGAACTTTCCAGAATGTAATTAAAGAAAAAGAGAAAGGAGGCAGCTGTGAATGGAGGACTGATTTCTCATTTCTCAGCTTATGGCAAAGCGGTGGACTAATTTGAAACGTGGAATAAGCACAATAAATCCGGAGCAAACATATATAGAGCCAAGTCTGTCTATCGGCACCCAAATGTTTTCTAACACCTAAAATACATTCACTTTGGATAATTAATTACTACCTTTATTCTTTTATTTTGTTAAACCAACTTCTAATGTTGCTTTCGGTTTAATTTTTCTTCAAATGATGATGTGGCGCTTAATCTTTTTGGCGTAACTTCTATTTTTTGGTTGACTAAAGATAGAAACTCTATTGATGATAAATACGATAAAAATTAGTTTTAAGTGAAAATTTAAACGAATATAATATTAAACAACATGAAAACTTTAGAGTAAATTAATATGAAAATACGTATACATCCAATCTAGAAGCTAGCCGTTTATGTTATGATTAATTGCAAGTATGCATGCCAAAACAACACGGATTAGGCACCCAACATGTGCATTTTTTAAGAGTAGTAGGAAATCTTATAATTTTAAGAGTAAAGTGCAATATTGTACTAGCTTGTATAAGTTGATTTTTATCTAAAATCTATTGCTTAGTATCTCAGAGCTACGTCTAAAGTTTTTGGAGAGTAGACCGAGGAACATAGACTACATTAACACAAGATGAGTACGCATCATAGCTGTGAGCAATATCAGCTCTAATTGTACATCATCAATATCTATACTAGTTGTCACGTCTTGTATCTCAATGTGTCCTAACCACGTGTGAAAACATATGTTGCAATTTGCATATACAAATCAATGTGAATATTTACAAAGACAAATTTATTTATGATTCAACAAAAAATAAGGGGTAGCATTGGGATCGGCACAACGGACAAGAACAATTAGCATTAGAGCTTGTTGCTAGCCACTTAGCAATGCAGATTTCATGAAAAATGTGTAAGCATGGCAAACGAACAACTTGATGATCAATTGTTTCAAAGTCCTCCAAGCAAATAGAACAACATTTGATTTCCAAACAATCACTAATTTTCACTCTTTGAATGATATTAGAGTTTAGCGCAACCCTCTGATTTATTTCAGCTGGAAAGAGATTTGGAACATCATCTATTTCTCCACCAAAGAGATTCATAGTAAAGAAATTCCTTGCATTTGCAACCCTATCATCAATCGGATGAAGCCTGCGTGATCGGCGTGTTGGCCACAATCCCTTGAGCCATCTAAAAGCATTAAGCGTCATGGATTTTTTGTTTTCAGGTATAAACTCTTCAATAAATGGCAAACTAGAACCCAATTTATACATCCATCTAGCTCTCTCCTTCTCCGTTTAGGACTAGCTTAAGGAAACCCACAACAAGTAGGAAACAGACAAATTAGGAAAAGTCCTTTCAGTTTTTTTTTTCCCTCTTTAAAGGACGACGTAAAAATCTCAGTCGTATTCTATTGCACGTGAGCGCCACGTGACCGCGATGACACGAGGGTTTTAAGCTCTCTCCCTCAAGTCTGAAGTTCTAAACCCCTGAATCTGATCTGACTGAAAAGAGTGAGGAGCGATTGGGTTGTGAATTTGGGAGATGTGGTTTGCTGGTCGTGCATTTAGGGCTTCTTCCAGTACTAGTTGTACTGGGAATGGTTTGATTACAGGCGCGACGGCGTTCGTGAGGTACTTCTCTCGGGAACGAGCAGAGAATTTGAGGAAAATCAACCCTAAGGTGAGCTTTCCGGAGGCGAATTCCATTGCTCGTGATCTATACGACGTCGTCAAGCAACATGGACCTCTCACCATCCCCAATACTTGGGCTCAGGCCAAGGTTCTACCTTTTCCCCTTAAAAAATCAGTGCTGCAAATGAAGTTGATTTTGTTTCATATGAATGAAGTGATTATTGTTTTGATGCTACTAAAGTTTACACTTTTATGCCTTCCCATTTGCCCATTTTCATTTCCAGTCACCGTGCCTTGTGCAGTATGAGTCTATGAGATTTTATCAATTGGGGGTGGGTTGTATAATGTATATGCCTAAATGTCTAATTTGCGTTTTGGTCAAAATGAATTGAATTGAAGGGTGACCTTGCTTCACACAATTATATAGATGATATAATGGTGCTGTCATTCACTAGAGTTATATAGTTTGAATTGTAACTATAGGAAACTTACATCATACTTCCTTGATGATGGATGAGCTGGTGTTAGCCATAAATTAGTTAGAGACTAGTTACCTGGTCTGAGCAGAATTTCTAGATGGTGTAGCTAACTGGATTTTTTTTCCAGCCTGATATATAGTCTTCTGTAAGTTAATGATGGTGATAGTGAAAGTAAGAGCTCTCTTTTTGCTCAATACATTTTATTGCCTTTTAGTTCTCGATCTTTTAGAAAAAGCTTTTCAGGCTGACCATACTTCTAGTTGTTGTGGACTCTGAAGTCTACACATTGTTACTCTCTAGTTTTTGTGGACTCTGAAATCTACACATTGTTTCTCTCTAGTTGTTTGGTTCTGCATTTTCAATGTTCAAACAGATATATGTTTTACGGTTTTACCTCCTCTTTTTTTTTTTTTTTTTTTTAAAAAACTTGTTTCCATTTTATTTTCAGAGATCCTTAACTTTACGATTTATCAAACTCTCTATATATATGAAGTTAGAATGGTGAGTTTTTGTAAGTTCATGTTTCTGATTTGGTTTTTTTTTTTTTTTTTTTCCATTTGAAAAAAAAAATCAGGAGTCTGGTATTAGTGGATTGAACAGCAAAACACACATGAAGATAATGCTCAAATGGATGAGGGGAAGGAATATGCTGAAGTTGTTTCCCAACCAAGTTGGTTCCAACAAAAAGTTCTTGTTATGTACACTGCCTGAAGACCCTCATGTGACTGAATTTAGAACTTCCACAGCAGTAAAAGTACAATCTAAGAAGCCTTCCTCCAAAAGGAAAAAGCAAAAGCAAAAGAGATAGGTTTGTGTCTTAGCCTTTGCTTCGGGCTTGGGACCTGTCCCCATGCTTCGTATGATCCATTTCGATTTCAGTGCTTACTTTGGTTTGATTAGAGACTGATCTCCTAGTTTTTTCCCTCTTCCAACGAATTTAGTTCCGGTATTGATTGTAGTATGCTTGTATGATTTAGATGACAAGTTGGAGTACTTGAAATAATGTTGGTGGCAGATGTTGTTTTGAATTTTAGCATGATTGAATTCAGTGTTGTCTTACCATCAATCTTAAAGATTGTAATGGATTGCACATTCTATGCTGTATTTTTTCGAAGAACAGTGAATGTGTAGAATTATTTTATCTGTGAAACCGGAGCTGAAGGATGCTTTTAATTTGTGGGAGCAGCAACGCAGGCCAAAAAGAGGTGGTTAGTGAAGAAGAACTCTATTATGTGTTTGATTTTAGCTACTGTGGGTAAAAGCTGTTATGTGTTCCGGTGGCCAAAGGCTTTACTAGCTGGTAAAAACAGTCGTGATTTGGTGAGATCAACACAGACATCATAAACACCGATTCAAACTCCAAGCAGGACCAAGCCTAAGACCAAATTAATATCTTAACACATTAGAAATGTTTACTGAAAATTCAGCAGAGAATTACAGTGTCAAACCAAACTATTAAATTCCCAACCACATACTATTAACTTCTATTCATACTTGAAGAAACATCCAACCCTTTTTCAAATTGGCAATTGACATCATGCATGACATTAGATTTTTTTTGTTTTGCTGTGGAAATTCAAAGAGATCACTATCCTTGCCATAGATCACCAAAGATGACCTCGCACCGGTTGATAGTTATTTTTATATAAAGTACTAAAAAAAAAAAGTCCGAGTGTTGATCAAAGCCCATCTTTCTACTGAGGAATCCACTGCCAAGTAACGCCGAGCTTTTTCGCTTACTATAAAATATAAATACAAGACAAGCAAGGAGACATTAGGTTCTGAAACGCAAACTAGGACGACGACGACCCAGAAACAAGCCTGGCGAGCTCAATCTCCATATCTTTGGGTAAGTAAACGCATGCACTTTCTGTAATTCTCCCAGTTATCTGAATCTGAAAGGGTCAAATAATTAAGGTCGACTGTCTGATCTTATATCATTCTCGCAAAACATGAAGCCTTCTTTTTGTGAGGTGTAGTAGATAGTCTTTCACTATTTGGGTATCAGTGGAACTACAAAAGATGGAAACTTTCCCCAAATTTTAGACACCCAATTGGTGTAGTTAATAGTTTATGAAGAAATAAGTCACACAAGTTGTTATTCAGAATTTTGAGATTGATTCTGTGGCTTTAGTTGATGGAAATTTGACCTTGCGTTAAGGAAACCAATGCAGTGGAAAGTGATCAACAATGGCCTCCGACAGTGAAAAGGGGAATTGCATTGGATATGCTGCCAGGGATCCATCTGGAGTTTTATCCCATTATGAATTTAACCGCAGGTGTGTTTTCGAAGCATTCTTACTCTATAAAGGTTGCACAAATTCATTAACTTTGATCAAGGAAAGATAACAAGACCAGAAAGCCTCTTTCTTGTTGCATCACTCGTTGAATTTCAAGTTCACTTTTTGATTGAAAGTAATGTGATTGAGCTATGATCTATTGATGACAAAAAGACTTCTAGTTAGAATTGGGAATATGGTTTATCACTGAATTTTCATTGTTGGGCCTTAGCATGAAGCTTTCGGAATCTTGATTTTCTAGATTTTAGTTGCAGCTCTAATCAAATTCACAATCATAATAACATCCTCATTACTCATTTTTTGTTTGATTGTGAATTGTGATGCATTCTTCAGGGCTCTTGGGACTGACGATGTTTCCATAAAAATTACTCATTGCGGAGTTTGTTATGCTGATGTAATTTGGACCAGAAATAAGCATGGAGACTCAAAGTACCCTTTAGTGCCTGGGTATGTAGAGTGACAGTACCATAAATGAATAAGTAGCTGCTATTTTTTTCACTCTCCAATTATTTATTTGTGGCTATTTGTGATCAGACATGAGATTGCGGGTATTGTAAAAGAGGTAGGTTCAAATGTTCAGCGCTTCAAAGTTGGTGACCATGTTGGAGTGGGAACTTATGTCAACTCATGCAGAGATTGTGAGTATTGCAATGATGGGCTTGAAGTCCAGTGTGTAAAGGGATCAGTTTTCACTTTCAATGGTGTTGATGCTGATGGTACAATTACGAAAGGTGGATACTCCAGTCATATAGTTGTCCATGATAGGTATGGAGTTTACGATCCTACAGAATGTTGCCATCCTTTGGTATAGTTGTACTGATACATAATTCGGATCTAAATGATATATATGTAGTCGACGTTCTGCTTCTTTTAACATAATGCCAATTCGATCATACTACAGGTACTGCTACAAGATACCTGATAACTATCCATTGGCTTCAGCAGCACCTTTGCTTTGTGCTGGAATCACTGTCTATGCTCCTATGATGCGCCATAAGATGAACCAACCTGGTAAATCTCTAGGAGTGATTGGGCTTGGTGGTCTTGGTCACATGGCAGTGAAGTTTGGAAAGGCATTTGGTTTGAATGTAACAATTTTCAGCACAAGCATATCCAAGAAAGAGGAAGCCTTAAGTCAGCTTGGTGCAGATAAATTTGTGGTCTCATCTGACCAAGAGCAGATGAAGGTAAAGCAACATAAGTTTTCTCATAAAGCAAACTTTTTTTTACCTGTCCACAAAGAAATAGTGAGATTGATGATCTATGCTTTGCTATGGTATTTATTGGTTAGTTTTTTCTGTGCAGGCCTTGGTGAAGTCACTTGACTTTATAATTGACACAGCATCTGGTGATCATCCATTTGATCCATACATGGCACTGTTGAAGACTGGTGGAGCTCTGGTCTTGGTGGGATTTCCCAGTGAAGTCAAATTCAGTCCTGCAAACCTTAATCTGGGTACTTTGGCATTTTTTTTCATATAATTGAAATTACTGTTTTGACTTTTGAATATCCAAACTTTTTGGGTAGTGCCGTAGTGGTAAATGCCAGTATAATGAGCTCGATGCATTATCTTTTGGCAGGTATGAAAACCATTTCTGGTAGTATAACTGGTGGAACGAAGGATACACAAGAAATGATGGATTTCTGTGCTGCTCATGGAATTCACCCAATGATTGAAGTAATTCCAATTCAATATGCAAATGAAGCTATTAACAGGCTTTTAAAAAGAGACGTGAAATACCGGTTTGTGATTGATATTGAGAATTCCCTGAAATGATACCTTGAACTTTTTAGTTCACATGCAGTGTTTAGGGTGGTGAGAATCCCTTTTATGGGACTTTATTTGGAATTGATCTTCTGCATAATGTGTAAAGTGGTTGGAGATTATGTGAATAAACGTCAGTTTCTTATGGGATTAATTTTCTGAATCATGTTGAAACAATCTTTTCATTTTCATCAGTTGTTCTTAGAATTACGTCCTTTCTGTAGTGACAGGATTTGTCACTTTAATATCGTTTATGGAAATGGCGAGCACTTTATCATCATTGAGTACTCCTTTTTCATTCTCTGTGAGTTCAGCAACAAGATCGTCTTTCTTTTTTCCCCATAGAAAACAGTACAGGCCAACGATAATGAGCAAAGCTCCGATCCAGCTGCAAATAATTCAACTTCAGATTGTTTATGACATTTTATTTTTAACAAACAGTTGTGAAGTAGTATCAAGATGGAAGAAGAACAAATTAGTTTACCTGCCGAAGTGAAGTCGCTCTGCAAAAGCAACTGCTGAGAACATTGCCACTATAATGACTTGTAGGGGACTAAACATAGCTGTAAAAACTGGTCCCTTGTAACTGATGCACCATGTTTGCAGGTAATAAACTAATGCTGAGCTCACAACTCCCTATTACATAATTAAGGAGCGGATGAATACAAATTAACGAAATGTATAGTAGTGACAAATATGATGACTAGGGTAAGAGAGCACGTAATAAAATTTTGTGTTTGAACGATGACTAGGGTAACACAGATCAACGTTTGAACTTTGAACGGATTTCACAAGATAAGCATATGCAAAAGAAAAACTCACACTGTAGACGATGGTTAAAAGTTGCAGATTCGACTCAAGTCTCCATGAAGCTTGATCTCTTGCAAAGAAAAAGGCAACAAAGGAAGATTGCAACGATGCGAAAAAGCATATCATGGTGGTCAGTGACAATGGAGCAGGGTAGACTTTGGAGACGACAGCCTACAGTGATTGAGCAAGATAACCATAAGGCCAAGTTGAGCTATCCATTTAATTTTGATGTATTTCATTTTATATAGAGATGGCATTTGAAATCATTGATTTAATCACCTGGAGAATTAGCCATGAACTCCATACTATGTGACTAGTCAGAATCAGAGCAGAACCCTTGATCCAGTTTTCCTTACCATGCTTCAACTCGGTGTTATATGCATGGATCAGTGGTCTCTCAACAAAACCCTTGAATAGGTACCCTCCTTTCCAGAAAGTGAAAATAAGAGAACCGCCGATGCAGAGAAGTGTACCAACCACCTTTGCTTGACCTCTGGCACTTTTAATCTTCAATTTCTCCATCCTGCATAGGAGCAAGTAGAACTCAGAATAGGAAAAAGAACTTGGTCTCCTAAATAGTTGGTCGCCTACTTATGCCTTTTGAATTATACTTGGAGAGTTTGTCTACGGTATGTGAATGTATTGGTATCAAGTAGACTAGCTCCATGTTGTGGTAGACTAACTCCATGCAGTGGCACACTAGCTCATGGTCGACCTTAAGCTAGTCTGACTGTATGGAGTCGGTCTATTGTTGTAGGGAGCTCGTCAACTATTGATGTACATACGTTAATGTACCATAGACTTACCCATACTTCAATTTTATTATATTTCTAATACACTGTAAACCCTACATGGTTAACCCTTAATGCCCAAATAATGTTGTTTTGAACATAAGCACAAGGTCAATGTACACTAAAAAGATCGATCTGCAAAGGATTATTTCATATAGATAAGGAAAGGGTTGCTTAATTTACATGATGTGTGTAGAGAATATACCGAAACAGAACTGCCATTAGAAACGTCAAACTTGGGACAACATTACTTAAGGCACAAGCAACTGTGGGGGAGGTGTATGTTAAACCAGAATAGTACACATTGAGATGAATGGTAGTCCCAAATAATGCAAGCACAAAAACTTTTGCAGCTATTGAAAGTGAGAGTGCAGGTCTCTGCTTCCTGCTTTGCAAATCCAAATTAGTATTAATTTTCCATATATGTTGCTTAACACCACAAAACAACAGTCTGAAAAGATGCAATAATATATATATATATAGCTTACCTTTCAAGAACATAAGCAAATGGTCCTAGCAAAAACATGGCCATAACGTGCCTATAAACCACAAACACAACTGGCTTGAGACCTTCCTCAAGTGATAGTTTTACGAGGATGCTTGATCCACCATAGGCTAGCTGAACCAGTATCATTGCCACGTAGTAACTGCATCCCTCCATAGATATATGAACTTCTTTTCTCTAATTCAAAATGGTGCGGTGATCACTTAATTGCTTCAAGTTTTAATGGGTTTTTATAGTCGTGACGGATCAACCAGAACCACATCCTTCTAAGTACCACGCTTGATTTATAGTTAAAAGTTAAAACTAAAGTGGATAAAGAAAACAAGTTAACTAGTTAGCTAGTGGAATACACAATTAGTTCACCGATAATGCTTACGAAGCATAGCAGCTCACCTTACTCAAAAAGGGTTCATGATTGAAACAGAATTTTAAAAAAAACTTGGATGGTACAACTCTTTTAGATTACATTTTGGGGCATTTGCATTTAGTGCACATTATTTCAGCATGAGGTGTCGTTCAGATTTGGTACAAATTCACTTGACAATTACTTCAGATCATTTGTTGTCTGGCGTCCTACAGCTTGTTGTTGAATTAGTTAAGTTTAGGTTGGTATGTGACATACTTGATGTTTTGGGAATTAACTTGCTGATCTATATATAGGTTCTGGTCTCTATATATTAGCAAGTTCAGTTGGGTGTGAATTCGGTTATTATATTCCAACTGTTGTCTATATGCCATATATCACATATGGCATAGATCAGTTGGTTTGGGATATTCCCTTAATCAAAGTTTGTTTAGTATCAGTAGCTTAAAAACTTTGGAGCTGCAAGTGATGTAATATATGTACTGTACGTAGACAAGCTTTTTTGCTTGTGCAAATGGAAGGAGATGTATGGATGCTTATAAGCCTATGGTGTTTAGGTGCCTAATTATTATTGTTCATTATTGAATTTTCATTAGAAAAAATATATCTTTTCAAATTTTATAACAGCAAAATATTAGTGGCAAACATTGCTTATATCTGCAATATCAGTGGAAAAGGCATAGATGTGAGGTGTGGATATGTTGATCACCATATAAACAATAGGTGACTTCCACTCTATTCCACTACCACAAAAGGAGGGTTGCTTAGACCCTTATGCCACCACAAGCTGCTAAGCTTAATAGTTAGTGAGATGTGGCGTCACTAAGTCTTAAACAACTCTAATTGGTTTCATAAGAAGTCTTGTAGTTGCTTATGGATAATGACTAATGCACACTTTTCTTGTAGTGAAAGAAAAAGATTAAAGAAAATTAATAACTAATAAGCTCATGTCATTTTGAATCCTGCATTTCAGCAAGTTCATGCTGGACTCCACAACTTCACACATGGCCTTGGTGATCACCCATACGATCCATACATGGCATTGTTGAAGACTGGTGGAGCTCTGGTCTTAATGGGTACTTCGGAATGTTCGAAATTAGTTTCATATATCCAACTCTTTTGGGTGTAGTATAGTTGCAGTCATAATGATTTTAATTCATTGACTACCTTCCGGCTTTCGGGTAGTGTAAGCAGGGGAATGAAGGATACACACGAAATTATAGATTTCTGTGCTGCTCATGGAATTCACCCAATTAATTATTGAAGTAATTCCAATTCCAAATACAAAAACTCCCTGAAATAATACCATCAAAGGAAAGCAGAATTTCTCTTTTTGATGTGTGTTAATAAGTTCAAATGGAGTGTTTAGGGTGGTAAGAATCCCTTTCTGGAATTTATTTTGGAATTGATCGTCTGCATAATGTGTAGAGTGATAAGAGATTATGTGAATAAACATGAATTTCATATGGGATTGATTTTCTGAATCATGCTAAAACAAAATTTTCTTTTACATCAAATGTTCTTATGACTATGTCCGTTATCTCTAGTTACAGGATTCATCACTGTATCGATCATTCATGGAAATGCCACCATTAAGTACTCCTTTTCCATTTTGTGTGAGTTCAGCGACAACACCATCTTTATTTTTTCCCCATAGCACACAGTAAAGGCCAACGATGATGAGGAATGCTCCGATCAAGCTGCAAATAATTCGAGTTTAGATTATTTATGACAAGAAGAAAGTAGTATCAAAATTGCAGACAACTGTGAAGTAGTATCAAGTAGCTTACCTGCCTAAGTGAAGTCGCTCTGCAAAAGCAATTGCCGAGAAGATTGCCACTATAATAACTTGTAGCGGACTAAACATAGCTGCAAAAACTGGTCCCTTGTATCTGATGCACCATGTTTGCAGGTAATAGACTAATGCTGAGATCACAACGCCCTATCATAAAAGTAAGGAGCAGAAGAATACAAATTAAAGAAATGCATAGTAGTGACAAATATGCTAAGCCTGACTAGTCATATTGTTTGATTAAAAACTGGAATCCCACATTTAAACAATAATGCAACTACTGAATGGTTCAGATCAACATTTTAGCATAAGATCAACATATACAAAATAAAAACACTCACACTGTAGACAATGGTTAAGAGTTTCAGATTCCACTCAAGTCTCCATGAAGCTTGATTTCTTGCAAAAATCAAGGCAACAAAGGAAGATTGCAATGATGCGAAAAAGCATATCATGGTGGTTAGTGACAATGGAGCAGGGTAGACTTTGGAGACCACAGCCTGCAGTTAGCATGATAACCATTAGGCCAAGTTGAGCTATCCACTTAATTTTGATGTAAAGAGAGATGTCATTTGAAATCAAGGATTTAATCACCTGGAGAATAAGCCATGAACTCCATGCTATGTGACTAGTGAAAATAAGAACAGAACCCTTGATCCAGTTTTCCTTACCATGCCTCATCTCTGTGTTATATGCATTGATCAGTGGCCTCTCAACAAAACCCTTGAATAGGTACCCTCCTTTCCAGAAAGTGAATATAAGAGAACCGCCGATGCAGAGAAGTGTACCAATCACCTTTGCTTGACCTCTGGTACTTTTAATCTTCAATTTCTCCATCCTAGATAAGAGCAAAGTAGAACTCAGAATAGGAAAAATAACTTGTTCTCCTAAATAGTTGATCATCTGCCTATGCCTAAACCTATGTTAGATACTTATATTATACTTTGCTTTTATTATATTTCCAATATACTGTCAACACCAAATATATCTGCAAATGATTAAGAACCTAGAAAAGGTGGCTTTTCTTTGATGTGAGTAGAGAATATACCGCAGCAAAACTGCCATTAGAAATGTCAGACTTGGGACTACATTACCCAAGGCGCAAGCAACTGTGGGGGAGATGTATGCTAAACCAGCATAGTACACATTGAGATGGATGGTAGTCCCAAATAATGCAAGCACAAAAACTTTTGCAGCTATTGAAATTGAGAGTGCAGGTCTCTCCTTCCTGCTTTGCAAATCCATTCTAGTATTAATTTTTTCTGTTCCTTACAACCACAAAACAACAACTTGAGTCTGAAAAGATGCAAGAACGTGTAGCTTACCTTTCAAGAACATAAGCAAATGGTGCTAACAAAAGCATGGCTATAACATGCCTATAAACCACAAAGACAATTGGATCGAGACCTTCCAATAGAGAAAATTTTGTGAGTATGCTTGATCCACCATAGGCTAGCTGAGCCAGTACCATTGCCAAGTAGTAACTGCATCCCTCCATGGATATCCTTGCTCTAATTCAAAATGGTGATCACTTTGCTTCAAGTTTATAGTACTCAAGGATCAACCAGAAAGTAATACTCTTTATAGTTAAAACTAAAGTGGAAAAGGAAAGAGTTTAACTAACTAGCTACTGGAATTCACATTCAGTTTACCAATTATGGTTAAGAAGCATGGCAATTCACCTTTACTCAAAAAGGTTCCTGAATGAAACAGAATTTTACTTGCTTAGATGGTGCAACTCTTTTTGATTAAAATTTGGGGCATTTTCATGTGCACATTGCTTTCAGCATGTGGTGTTGTCCAGATTTGTTACGAAGAAAAAGATTGCAGAAAAAAATTAATAAGTAATAAGCTCATGTCATTTTGAATCCTGCAGATTCATATTACTACAGAATATATTAACAAATTTAAATTTGTTATTAAAATATACACAAATCAAAGCCCAAAATTGACAACCATTTGCTAATAGAGAACCATATCAGTTTATAATTTAGATATTAATAAATCAAAGCCCAACAATTTTCATAATTCCATTATATAAACAATTTGCTTTACATCAACTGTTCTTATGAACATGTCCTTCCTCAACTCAGTGTTAAATGCAGTTATCAGTGGCCTCTCAACAAAACCCCTGAATAGATGTCCTCCTTTTGAGAAAGTGAAAATAAGAGAACCACCAATGCAGGTAAGTGTACCAACCACCTTTGCTTGACCTCTGCTACTTTTAATGTTCAATTTCTCCATCCTGAATAAGAGGCAAGTAAATCTCTGAACAGGAAAAAAAAACTTGTTATCTTTAATTAAAATAGTTGATCTCGTGCTTATGTACTAAACTATGTTCGTTTATACTTCCATTTTATTCTATTTCAATATAAATCCTAAATCCTTAGCTCACGCCTAAGCGAAGTTGTTTTGAACACAACAAAAAGATTTGCAACGGATTATTTCATAGATAAGAAGCCGAAAATTGAAGGAAAGGTGGCTTTACAATAATGCGAGTAGAGAATACACCGAAGCGGCCATTAAAAACATCAAACTTGGGACTACATTACTCAGGGCGCAAGCAGATGTTGGGGAAAGGTATACTAAACGTCTAAACCAGCATCGTACACATTGAGATGATTCCTGTTTGCAAATCCATTCCAGTATTAATTTTCATTGTTCCTTAATACAAAAATAGTTTGATAGGAAGTTTGATCCACCATATGCGAGCGGATCCAAGGAAGTAAGTTTGATCCACCATATGCAAGCTGAACCAGTATCATTCCCAAGTAGTAACTGCATCCCTGCATGGCTCTAATTCAGAAATGGTGATAACTTTTTTTTTTGGGCAAACAAAATGGTGATAACTTTGCTTCCAAGTTTTAATGGGATTTATAGTCCAAAGTAAAATGGGGAAATAATTTAACTACGGTTTTTATCATCAGCAATATCTAAACATTGGCATACCGGATAGAAAGTTACCCACCTTTCAAAGGTGATCAATAAGGCACCTGAACTTTTAAAAACACATCATAGGGATACTTCCGTCTATTTTTCATTATTTTACCAATTTTAAAATTTTGATATTTTTTAAGTTGAAGGGAGTGTAGTTCACAACGAGGCATCCCGACGTGCCCCCAACACTTCCAATGATCACCATGCTAGCGAGGCTAACTAATGATAATCATGTTAGAGAAGGTAACTAATGATGCATGTCCAAGCTAGAGAGGCTAATGATGCCTATGCCCATAATTCCCATACGATTTTTCAAAGTTGAAAAACTAGAAAATTCATAACAAATAAAGGATATTTTTGAGTTATGTCAATTGGAACGCATTTAAAAAAATATATTTTATTAGTGGTGAAGTTTTGAGAATTGTTTTTTTTTTTTTGCCTAAACCTTGGTTTTTTTTACCCAAAACCGTGGGTTATAACACACGATTTTTGGCAAAAATTGCATATTCTTATTTTGACACCAAAATTTTCTCACATTCAAATCATGATTTTAAGGACTTCTTGAATTGACAGAACGCAAAAATATCGGCTCATTTAACTTTTACGATTTTTTAAAGTCCGAAAACTAAAATATTTATAAAAAAATAAACGATTTGAGATTTTAGAGTTATGTGAACTTATGTTAATTGGAACACCTTTTCAAAATCATATTTTACTAATGGTAAATTTTCAAGATTTTTTTTTTAAGAAACCATGGCTTTTCACCCAAAACGTAAGTCATAACACATGATTTTTGGTCAAAATAACATGTTATTATTTTGGTACCAAAATCTTCTCACACTCAAATTATGATTTTTAAGAACTTCTTGAGTTGACAGAACGCAAAAATATAGACTCGTTTATTTTTTTACGATTTTTCAAAGTTAGAAAACTAGAAAATTAGAAAAATAAATGATTCCAGATTTTAGAGTTCGGTCAGTTGAAACTCTTTTTAAAAATAATGTTTTACAAATTGTTTAATTTTTGATAAATTTATTTTTTGCCGAAACCATAATGTTTCACCCAAAACTGTGGGTTATAACACACGATTTTTTTCCAAAATCGCATGTTCTTCTTTTGACCCCAAAATCTTTTCACACTCAAATTATAATTTTTAAACACTTTTTGAGTTGACAGAACGCAAAAATATCGATTGGTTTATTTTCTACGTTTTTCAAATTCGGGAAACTAAAAAATTCATTAAAAAATATACGATTCGAGATTTTAGAATTCTGTCAATTCGAACACCTTTTACAAATCAAGTTTTACTATTGGTAAATTTTTTCATTTTTTTTTTGCTGAAACCATGGTTTTTCACCCAAAATTACGTTATAACACACGATTTTTTGTCAAAATCGCATGTTCTTATTTTGGAACCAAAATCTTTCTACACGCAAATCATGATTTTTAAAGACTTCTTGAGTTGACATAACGAAAAAAAATATCGATTCGTTTATTTTTTTAATATTTTTCAAAGTTGGAAAATTACAAAATTCATAAAAAATAAACGATTCGATAGAGTTATCTCTATTCGAACACCTTTTAAAAATCATGTTTTACTATTGGTAAATTTTTCAGAATTTTTTTTTTCAAAATTATGGTTATGCACAAAAAACCGTGGGTTATAACACATGATTTTTGACCAAAATCGCATGTTCTTCTATTGACACCGAAATTTTTCTACACTCAAATAATGATTTTTAAACACTAATTGAGTTGACAGAATGCAAAAATATAGATTAGTTTATTTTTTACGACTTTTCAAATTCGGAAAACTAAAAAATTTATAGAAAATAAACGATTCAAGATTTTAGACTTCTGTCAATTCGAACACTTTTTAAAAATCATGTTTTACTATTGATAATTTTTTTGCTGAAATCATGGTTTTTGACCCAAAACCGTGGGTTTATAGCACACGATTTTTACACAAAATCACATGTTCTTCTTTTGGCACCAAAATCTTTTCACACTCAAATCATGATTTTTAAAGACTTGTTGAAGTTATAGAAAGCAAAATTATCGATTCGTCTATTTTTCAAGATTTTTCAAATTCGGAAAACTAAAAAATTTATAAAAAATAAATAATTCAAGCTTTTAGAGTTATGCCAATTCGAATACTTTTTATAAATCATCTTTTACTACTGGTCAATTTTTCCAATATTTTTATTTTTATTTGCTGAAACCATGGTTTTTCACCAAAAACTGTGGGTTATACACGATTTTTGGTCAAAATCTCATGTTCTTATTTTAACACAAAAATCTTTTCACACTGAAATCATGATTTTTAAAGACTAATTGAATTGACAGAACACAAAAACATTAATTCGTTTATTTCTTACGATTTTTCAAACTCGAAAAACTAAAAACTTCATAAAAAATAAACGATTCGAGATTTTAGAAATCTGTCAACTCGAACACGTTTTAAAAATCATGTTTTACTATTGGTAAATTTGTCAGAAATTTTTATTTTTTTTGCCGAAACCATGATTTTTCACCCAAAACCGTGGGTTATAACGCACGGTTTTTGGTCAAAATCGCATGTTCTTATTTTGGCACCAAAATCATTTTGCACTCTAACCATGATTTTTAAAGACTTGTTGAGTTGATTGCAAGCAAAAATATCGATATGCGTCTATTTTTCAAGATTTTTCAAATTCGGAAAACTAAAAAATTTATAAAAAATAAATAATTCAAGATTTTAGAGTTCTGTTAATTCGAATACTTTTTATACATGATCTTTTACTACTGGTAAATTTTTCAGAATTTTTTTTTTGCTGAAACCATGGTGTTTCACCAAAAATTGTGGGTTATAACACACGATTTTTGGTCAAAATCGTATGTTCTTATTTTGGCACAAAAAATCTTTTCACACTTAAATCATGATTTTTAAAGAGTAATTGAGTTGACAGAACACAAAAATATTAATTTGTTTATTTCTTACGATGTTTCAAACTCGAAAAACTAAAAACTTATAAAAAATAAACGATTCCAGATTTTAGAATTCTGTCAATTCGAACACGTTTTAAAAATCATGTTTTACTATTGGTAAATTTTTATTTTTTTTGTTGAAACCATGGTTTTTCACCAAAAACCGTGGGTTATAACACACGGTTTTTAGTCAAAATTGCATGTTCTTATTTTGGTACCAAAATCATTTTGCACTCTAATCATGATTTTTAAAGACTTGTTGAGTTGATAGCAAGCAAAAATATCGAGTCGTCTATTTTTCAAGATTTTTCAAATTCAGAAAACTAAAAACTTTATAAAAAATAAATAATTCGAGATTTTGAAGTTCTGCCAATTCAAATACTTTTTATAAATCATCTTTTACTACTGGTAAATTTTTCATAAATTTTTATTTTTTTTGCTAAAACCATGGTTTTTCACCAAAACCTGTGGGTTATAACACACGATTTTTGGTCAAAATCGCATGTTCTTATTTTGGTTCCAAAATCTTTTCACACTGAAAATCATGATTTTTAAAGATTAATTGAGTTGACTGAACACAAAAATATTAATTCGTTTATTTCTTACGATTTTTCAAACTCGAAAAACTAAAAAATTCATAAAAAAATCAACAATTCGATATTTTAGAATTTTGTCAATTCAAACACATTTTAAAAATCATGTTTTACTATTGGTAAATTTTTCAGAAATTTTTATTTTTTTTGCTGAAACCATCGTTTTTCACCCAAAACCGTGGGTTGTAACACACGGTTTTTTGTCAAAATAGCATGTTCTTATTTTGGCACCAAATTCATTTCGCACTCTAATCATGATTTTTAAAGACTTGTTGAGTTGATAGAAAGCAAAAATATCCATTCGTCTATTTTTCAAGATTTTTCAAATTCGGAAAACTAAAAAGTTTATAAAAAATAAATAATTCGAGATTTTAGAGTTCTGCCAATTCGAATACTTTTTATAAATCATCTTTTACTACTGATAAATTTTTCAGAAATTTTTATATTTTTCCTGAAACCATGGTTTTTCACAAAAAACTGTGGGTTATAATACTCGATTTTTGGACAAAATCGCATGTTCTTATTTTGGCACAAAAATCTGTTCACACTGAAATCATGATTTTTAAAAACTAATTGAGTTGACAGAACACAAAAATATTAATTTTTTAATTTCTTATGATATTTCAAACTCGAAATACTAAAAAATTCATAAAAAATAAACGATTCGAGATTTTAAAATTTTGTCAATTTGAACACGTTTTAAAAATCATGTTTTACAATTGGTATATTTTTCAGAAAATTTTATTTTTTTTGCTGAAAACATGGTTTTTCACCCAAAACCGTGGGTTATCACATGGTTTTTGGTCAAAATCGCATGTTCTTATTTTGGCACCAAAATCATTTTGCACTCTAATCATGATTTTTAAAGACTTGTTGAGCTGATAGCAACCAAAAATATCGATTCGTCTATTTTTCAAGATTTTTCAAATTTGGAAAACTAAAAAATTTATAAATAATAAATAATTCAAGATTTTAGAGTTCTGCCAATTCGAATACTTTTTATACATCATCTTTTACTTTTTTGCTGAAACCATGGTGTTTCACCAAAAACTGTGGGTTATATAACACACGAATTTTGTTCAAAATCACATGTTCTTATTTTGGCACAAAAATCTTTTCTCACTTAAATCATGATTTTTCAAGACTAATTGAGTTGACAGAATACAAAAATATTAATTTTTTTATTTCTTACGATGTTTGAAACTCGAAAAACTAAAAATTTATAAAAAATAAACGATTCGAGATTTTACAATTCTGTCAATTGGAACACGTTTTATAAATCATCTTTTACTACTGGTAAATTTTTCATAAATTTTTATTTTTTTTGCTAAAACCATGGTTTTTCACCAAAAACTGTGGATACGATTTTTGGTCAAAATCGCATGTTCTTATTTTGGCTCCAAAATCTTTTCACACTGAAAATCATGATTTTTAAAAACTAATTGCGTTGGTAGAACACAAAAATATTAATTCGTTTATTTCTTACGATTTTTCAAACTCGAAAAACAAAAAAATTCATAAAAAATAAACAATTCGAGATTTTAGAATTTTGTCTATTCGAACACATTTTAAAAATCATGTTTTACTATTTGTAAATTTTTCAGAAATTTTTAATTTTTTTGCTGAAACCATCGTTTTTCACCCAAAACCGTGGGTCGTAACACACGGTTTTTTGTCAAAATAGCATGTTCTTATTTTGGCACCAAATTCATTTCGCACTCTAATCATGATTTTTAAATACTTGTTGAGTTGATAGCAAGCAAAAATATCGTTTCGTCTATTTTTCAAGATTTTTCAAATTCGGAAAGCTAAAAAATTTATAAAATATAAATAATTCAAGATTTTAGGGTTCTGCCAATTCGAATACTTTTTATAAATCATCTTTTAGTACTGGTAAATTATTCAGAATTTTTTTCTTTTTGTTGAAACCATGATTTTTCACAAAAAAACTGCAGCTATAACACACGATTTTTGATCAAAATCGCATGTTCTTATTTTGGCACAAAAATCTTTTCACACTGAAATCATGATTTTTAAAGACTAATTGAGTTGACAGAACACAAAAATATTAATTCGTTTATTTCTTACGATTTTTCAAACTCGAAAAACTAAAAAATTCATAAAAAATAAACGATTCGAGATTTTAGAATTTTGTCAATTTGAACACGTTTTAAAAATCATGTTTTACAATTGGTAAATTTTTTAGAAATTTTTATTTTTTTTGCTGAAACCATGGTTTTTCACCCAAAACCGTGGGTTATAACACACGGTTATTGGTTAAAATCGCATGTTCTTATTTTGGCACCAAAATCATTTTGCTCTCTAATCATGATGTTTAAAGACTTGTTGCGTTGATAGCAAGCAAAAATATCGATTCGTCTATTTTTCAAGATTTTTCAAATTCGGAAAAGTAAAAAATTTGTAAAAAATAAATCATTCAAGATTTTAGAGTTTTGCCAATTTGAATACTTTTTATAAATTCATGTTTTACTATTGCTAATTTTTTTAGAAATTTTTATTTTTTTTGCTGAAATCATGGTTTTTGACCCAAAACCGTGGGTTTATAGCACACGATTTTTACACAAAATCACATGTTCTTCTTTTGGCACCAAAATCTTTACACACTCAACTCATGATTTTTAAAGACTTGTTGAAGTTATAGCAAGCCAAATTATCGATTCGTCTATTTGTCAAGATTTTTCAAATTCGGAAAACTAAAACATTTATAAAAAATAAATAATTCAAGATTTTAGAGTTCTGCTAATTCGAATACTTTTTATAAATCATCTTTTACTACTGGTAAATTTTTCTGAAATTTTTATTTTTTTTGCTGAAACAATGGGTTTTGACCAAAAACTGTGGGTTATAACACACGATTTTTGGTCAAAATCTCATGTTCTTATTTTGGCACAAAAATCTTTTCACACTGAAATCATGATTTTTAAAGACTAATTGAGTTGACAGAACACAAAAACATTAATTCGTTTATTTCTTACGATATTTCAAACTCGAAAAATTAAAAAATTCATAAAAAATAAACGATTCATGATTTTAGAAATCTGTCAATTTGAACACGTTTTAAAAATCATGTTTTACTATTGGTAAATTTTTCAGAAATTTTTATTCTTTTTGCCGAAACCATGATTTTTCACAAAAAACTGTGGGTTATAACACACGATTTTTGGTCAAAATCGCATGTTCTTATTTTGGTTCCAAAATCTTTTCACACTGGAAATCATGATTTTTAAAGACTAATTGAGTTGACAGAACACAAAAATATTAATTCGTTTATTTCTTACGATTTTGCAAACTCGAAAAACTAAAATAATCATAAAAAATAAACAATTCGAGATTTTAAAATTTTGTCAATTCAAACACATTTTAAAAATCATGTTTTACTATTGGTAAATTTTTCAAAAATTTTTAATTTTTTTTGCTGAAACCATGGTTTTTCACCCAAAACCGTGGGTTATAACACACGGTTTTTGGTTAAAATCGCATGTTCTTATTTTGGCACCAAAATCATTTTGCACTCTAATCATGATTTTTAAAGACTTGTTGAGTTAATAGCAAGCAAAAATATCGATTCGTCTATTTTTCAAATTCGGAAAACTACAAAATTTATAAAAAATAAATAATTCGAGATTTTAGAGTTTTGCCAATTTGAATACTTTTTATAAATCATCTTTTACTACTGATAAATTTTTCCGAAATTTTTTTTTTGCTGAAACCATGGTTTTTCACAAAAAACTGTGGGTTATAAGACACGATTTTTGATCAAAATCGCATGTTCTTATTTTGGCACAAAAATCTGTTCACACTGAAATCATGATTTTTAAAGACTAATTGAGTTGACAGAACACAAAAATATTAATTTGTTTATTTCTTACGATTTTTCAAACTCGAAAAACTAAAAATTTATAAAAAATAAACAATTCGAGATTTTAGAAAATTCTGTCAATTCGAACACGTTTTAAAAATCATGTTTTACTAAATTTTTCAGAAATTTTTATTGTTTTTGTTGAAACCATGGTTTTTCACCCAAAGTTCGAAAACTTAAAAATTCATAAAAAATCAACGATTCGAAATTTTAGAGTCTGTCAACTCGAACACCATTTGAAAATCATGTTTTACTATTGATAAATTTTTTAGAATTTTTTTTCTGAAACCATAATTTTTCACCCAAAATCGTGTGTATAACACATGATTATTAGCCAAAATCGAATATTCTTATTTTGGCAACAAAAAAATTTCACACTCAAATCATGATTTATAAGAATTACTCGAGTTGACAGAATGCAAAAATATCTTATCGATTTTTTTTTCCGATTTTTCAAACTCTAAAAATTAAAAAATTCATAATAAAAAAAATAAACGATTAGAGATTTTCAAGAAAAATCAATTAAAGTACATTAGGCAAAGTTTGGCATGTCATGGCACATTGGCTCCTTTTACTCGACATCCAAAAGGAGTTCTTCATTGAAACAGGAATTTAACTTACTTGGATGTTGCAACTCTTTTAAATTCATTCAATTTTGGGTCTTTCAGCATTAGGTGCTTTAAAGATTTGGTACAGAAGAAAAGTTTGCAGTAGAAGTTAGAAAAAGGTACTAGAATCATAAGCTCAAATTTACTATTGAGAAATCTTTGCTAATAGAAACCCATATGAGTTTTTAATTAAAATATAGTAAACCAAAAGGAACGCAAAATAGCCCAAAATTTCAGATCAAAATTCCCATACATAAAAAAGAAAATCAAACATGCCCAAATTAAAGAGAAACTAGTATTGACTAATCGATCATTCATTCCTCTACGGAAATAGTGCTTCTCTCGCTGACATAGATACCATCAAGAAATTTCCTGATGTCCTTGTTCTTCACATGGCATTTCTGGTTAATCAGAGCAGCAGACCTCGAAACCAATTCGATATCGTTCCCATCCAAAACGAGTTCGTCCTTCACTTTCTCCGATCGAAAGATGCTCACACCGTCAAGCATATCGACCTTGCGAACCTTCTTCTCGCCCAAGAAGTTCCGGATCTCGATGGCCTTGTTTGAATTGGGTATCGAGGCGTTGATCGGAAAGTGAGCGTAGACGAACCGCATCTTGTACCTGTATCCCTTGGTGACTCCGGTGATCAGGTTGCCCACGTGGCTCAGGGCGGTGCGGATGGCGGCGCTCGTCTTCCGGGTCCCGAACCAGGCCTCGATCTTCAGCTTCTTCTTTCCGGTGGACTCGTCCTTCACAAGCTCGAAGTCCAGATTCAGATGCTTGAAGTTCCGGCTGAGCTTCCCTCTCGGACCTTCGACCTCGATCACCTTAGCCTTCACCTTGATGGTGACGCCGTCCGGGATGTCCATAGTCTCCGAGGACAGAATCGTCTTCATTTTTCTTCTTTCGCCGTTTCACTCAAACTCACTCACACTCACACACCTTCCACAAACCCTAACCCTCGGAAAGCCGCTATATAAGGGAGAGCCTAGCGTCTTCTCTGTCGTGGGCCCAATATTATTTCCCCACTTACCAAGGCCCTAACCTAGTCTCCACGATATAAAATAAGAGATAAATTTTGGGCCCATATGTTTCTGAAAGATCATCATTTGGCCCGCTAGCCTACGGCCCGGCCCTTTAATGTGAAAAACAACGACGTGTCGTCTTTTATGTAACTATTTGGGCTGGGCCAAGTACATTCTAGGCACAATTCTAAATGTCATATGAACAATATGTCGTTTTCACATAACGATTTGGGCTGGGCCCAAGTACAGGTCAGGCCCAATAAAAACTGAATATCTCTATATCTTTCGAATAACTACGGAACCATTCGTTTTGGTAGGGCTGGCTTCGGGTCGGGAACCGACCTATTTTGGCTGTCCCGATCCCGAACCGAAAATATCCGGGATGCCATTTTGCATTCCCGATCCCGAACCGAATACCGATATCCCGAAAAACCGGTATCCCGAAATCAATCGGTCGGGACAGTCGGTAAAAGGGCCTCCCGAAATCAATCATCTCAATTCCTCTCCGGCTCTCCCCATTTCTCATCTTCTTCCTCTCTCCTTCTACTTTTTCTTTCTTTTATTTTCTCCCCTTCTCTTCTCTCTCGCACCTTCCTTTTATTCTCTCACAGCGCAGCAATCATCCCACCACCCGCAAATCCATTTCAAAACACCACGACCACAACGCCACAATCACTAAGCCCATCACCACCGCATCAATCCAAGTCGACTTCCCGTCCTCCCCGCCCAGAAGCCGCCTCGATCTCAAACTCTTCTTTCTCCACAACTAATCGAAATTTCATCAAAAACCACAACAACCAATAGCAAATCGAATCCAAGAGAGAGAGAGAGAGAGAGAAAAGGCAAAGTATCTAGAGATTGGATCGGAAGTTACAGAGAGAGAGTGTGTGTGTCGGGTGAGAGAGAGGGAGGCCAAGGAAGAGTGGGTCGGGACTCGGGAGAAGAAGGAGAAAAAAAAAAAAAGGAAGATTGATTAATTGAAGGAGTGGGTCGTGGGTGATAGAAGAATCAATGAAAGATAGAGAGAGTGTCGGCAAAGTAGAAGAAAATGATAAAAAAGAAGAAGAAAAGTGAAGGAGTGGGGGAAGAATAGGGAAAAGAAGTGGGAGGACATGTCTCGGAGAGAAAAAGTAATAAAATATTAAATATATATATATCCGGTCGGGCGGGATATCCCACTTTGCTATTTGGATACCGATCCCGAGAATTTGATATTTCGGGACGGATCCCGTAGGAATTTCGGGATAGATTTTTCGGGATTTTTGGGATCGGGTGGTGGGATTGGAGGGGGAATTTGAAAAACCCACGTTTTGGTTTATTTAGTGTTCAGCAAATTTGGAAACAATTAAGAATGCAGATGGAAACTAATGTGAATGGACTCAAAGCATAAATATAAAAAAAAATTCGCTTTCGAGCAACATTTAAAACCTTGAATTTACTTTCCACAAGAGTATGTAATGTGACTCCAACCTAAAACATATCTAGTTACTGAGTTTTGCTCACTCCATACCAGTAGAGGGTGAAAGAAAAAAAAATGAAAATACTAAATCACACACAAGTAACAGTAGGCGCGCCAAGGATTAAACAGCTATACCACAACCTAAATGCTATACAAAACCAAAATCAACCGCCAGCCACCAAACCTTGGCCAAAAACAAAAGACATTTCCTCAAACCACCTACTTTGGTCGAGTTTTGACTCCATATCCTGTCAGCAATCTTGGGCAGCATCCACGTCCCAGTCCTCTTCATCTCTCAACTCGTACGCACTGAAGTGGCTAACCATGAACGTCCACTCTTCCTTCTTAGGGTCAAAGGAGACAAACTTGGCACCTTGTTCCTCTGCCTTCCTCTTCAGCATCTCCTTGTATTTTTCGACTTTTGGCCCTTCGGTATACTGAAACCCCGTCTTCTTCTCAATACATTTAATGTTGAGAAGTGTTACCTCAGCAGGTTTATTAAGGCCTTGCCCAACAGGAGGTTTCTTGTTCTCATCACGGTACACAATTACCTCCTTATTGTTGAACTGCACCAGAGCCTCAAGATCAAGGCGCCTTACATCTGTCTCACCCAAGAACTTAATGCTACCATAACCATGTCGCCCAACCACAAAGTCCTTGACGCGACAGCAGAAACCTGGCTCTGCCCTTTCCTTTGCTGCCAGTTCTTGGATTCGAGGCTCTGTGTAGTAATCAGAGCGTCGAAGCTTTGGCATTTGTGCCTCAATGTCAGCACCATGCTCGTATACAATAGCAGCCTCACCAGCTCTGTGCCCACTTAGTGTTGTATATGAGTCCCCTTTCTGAACAGAGTGATCATCATGTACTCCATTAGGTTTCTGATTAGCTTTGACATGATTTGAATGCTCCTTGACAACTCCATCTTCTTGCAGAGTTTCTGGTTCTGAAAAAACGCAAGTTAAAACAGGTCTGTCAACCACAAAGTATTCAACCAAATGCAAAGTTTTTGGGTCCTCATGGCACTATTTGTATTTCTTTCTTGCAGCTAGTGACTTTAATTTATAGAAATAGTAAATACAAAAGAAACTAGTAAACGGCATTAACAGATTGAGTCGTAAAAACAAATCCTCACCATCTTTATCCTCAGAGCTGGAGCCCCCAAAGAGTGCTTCTCTAGAAATTTTTCCTGGATCACATTTGTGTCAGATGAGTCAGCAATGACCAACAAGTCATAACGTGCTCAATCAAACAAAATGAATTTGACCATATTTTCAAAACTCTCTTTGTTCATACATATGATTTAGTGAACTTGACAAGCCAAATATGCTCGCTTACACCAACAATGAGGACCCTCTTCTTACGGATCACAAATATAGGCAGTAAGACACAAGAATGCCTTGAAATTGGCAACTAACAGATTACATACTGATTGTAGGAGTCCAATCCAAAACCAAACCTGAGCTATATGAGTTTAAAATAGAAAAGAAATACAAAAAGAGCTAAAATTAAGTACACCCATCACCTAAATATTGACAAGGGAAGCGCACAACGAGCATACAAGAAAAACATAATTTTATACCAAGAACAGGGATGACCCTCATTTCTAACTTCTAATACTACCCATAACGACAATGGAACAAGAAGTAAAAAAGTTTACCATTCTCATGGACTGGAGCAGTAGTATTCTTCAAGGGGGATGCTTTCTCGGCACTCGCTCTTAGAGGCCACTGTTCTTTGGGACGAATGACGAGTGCTCTTGGGTTTTCCCTGGGATGAAAAACGACATCCCCCTTGGGTGTACTGGGTGTTTCTTCATCGTCACTAAAAAATGGGACCTACAAGACAAAAGCATACAGGTATAAGCTCAGATAGGAAAAGAACATATTACAGTTGTTAGGAGCATCATCCTCACCTTTAGACTATCATTCTTAGGATTATACTTCCTTGCAGGTAGTCTGATCCGCCTTTGTGACAGGTGTCGAGGAGTCAAGATGGATGTTACCCTAACCGGCGCAGGTTTATCCACAACCTGGCAGCAAAACAAAAAGAACGTCAAGTTCACAGTTTGTTCCATTTTCCTGGGAGTAATCGCAATAAACACCTTAAACAAATAAAACTACTAAATAAAGGTTCTCATCTTACAGGCATGCTTGAAATTCCATATTGAATTGATGGTGCAGTTCCCCCACGGCCAATTGACATCTGAGGCATTGCTGGGAGCGTTCCAAATGGATTTGTAGCGGGTACTGGTTGTTGTACAGCTGCAGAGCCCTGAGCAGCAGACCTGAAAAATACACAGGACCTAATTAATATCCATTTTCCAAAGGAGAGAATTACTGGAGCATTCGAAAAGGCAAAACATACAGAAGACAGCTCTGTATATCCTAATCCTAGGCTTAGGAATCCATGTGTCCCAAAGTAAGATCCCTACCTATGTAGTTTTGATGCCCAGAGAGGAGGTGCCAAAATAGAGAAAGCCATATGAAATTATGAGCAATGTAGTAAACCCTGACAAATCAAATAGGTCTAATAAATGATAAAAGAGCCTAGAATCAGAACATTTTGACTTGGAAAAAATGTCAACATTTGGAATTCAACTCAACTAGCTAAATTGTACTCCTCCTCCCAAACTATTTTAACTGAAATTCATTTCTTAGATGGACGGGAATGAATGAATTCCTAAAAACTTAGGGAACTTGATCTATGTGAAAGGAAACCAGATATACCAAGAACCAAATAACAAAATAGTAAGTACAAAAAATATGAGCCATATGACATACGGTTGCCCAAAGTTACTCTGACCAATGCCTGCTGAACCACCCAAGCCACTTGTGTTGCCTACAAAGCGAAACACACCAATTGATAAGGTCAGGCAATCAACTAAAAATAAACTCAAGATATTGAACAAACGTAATCCTACCAAAAGCACAAGTTACCTGTCGGTGTTTGATTAAAACTGTTGGTGAAACCAAAAGCAGTGGTCTGAAGAGGCTGAGACACCTGGAAAGTAGGAAAAGAAGGCTATGGCAAGAAAAATAAGAGAAAAAAGTCAACTTAATCATCCATACATACAATTAAATACACAAGATTATGATAAAGTACAATATCATCAAAATGAAACATAGAATGCAAAGACACAGGAATTGCTAAAAATATAGAAGATATCTAGTCTAAAAATCACAGGGGAATACAACCAGTCAGATTCCTCAGTCATGAATTGTCTTGAATACAACCTATATTGCTTTTAATTGGAATTTTACATAAAACATACAGAATTATTCAAACACTTTTTTTTCAAAACAACTTCTTCAGGTGAATATCAAACACCAATACCAAGTGAAGGTAATACCACACAGACGACCCTCCCAAATTGACGTCTTCTTATACACAACAAGAAAATATATTTCATAATATGAATAATGACTTAATGCCTCGAGCAATACTAAAATAGAGCTGGAATGAAACCCTGGCAACCCTATCAATCCAAGCTTAGGAAAATCCACTGACGCATGTCATATAAGCACTTTTAACACATAATTTTTGTCATCTTTGACGTAATCCTTATGTTTTAGTCTGGTAACGAACAAAAATCTTGGCTAGGGATGTTATAGAGAGAGAGAGGCGGGTACAAAAGAAACTTACAGCTGGTTGAGTAGTACCCATTTGGTTGCTTGTATTGCCTGATGAACTGCTCAGCAAACCGGAAGAAGAGTTGAACATGCCAAAGCTAGATTGATTCAGCCCAAAAGAGGTAGTGCCTGTTTGGCCAAACGGTGTCTGTGGGTTTGAAGGGGTGGTATTGAAATTAAATGCAGGTGTTGAAGCCGGAGGAGAGAATGAAAAGGACGGTGTGGCCGCTGAACTAAAAGGAGATGGAGAGGATGTTTGGCCAAATGGTGAAGATGACGATGAAGGTGTAAAAAAATTGGTTGGAGTTGAACTAAAGGGAGAAGATGAAGTACCAAAACCAGTAGAAGTGAAAGATGGGGCTTTTGAAGCAAATATATTGGATGAAGTTGAAGTATTAAAAGGACTAGGACTTGAAGATGGTTGAGAAAACGACGGTGCAGGATTAGGATTCAAAGGGTTTGTCTGTGAGGTGGATACGCCAAAGCCACTCCCACCAGCAGGAGACGGTCCACCTGAAAGTTCAATTTTAAATAAAATTATAATCTATACAACTTACTAAATGTGGTCAGTGCTGACACTACCTGAAATTTTTTTAAACTAAAAAAAAAATACCTTTATCCCCCATTTGGTAATCTTCCCATCGCAATTCCTCATGACTTTTTTCTTTATAGACTGGCATTGCTGATATTGACTCCAATTTTGCCATTGCATTAGTCCCACTACCGCCATCTGTATCAGATGTGCCTGTGTAAGGAGTCACTCTACTTCCCCCGCGTTGGCCCCCATATGTTGATTGTCCAAAGGCAGTGTTTCCAAGTGTTGGGGTTGTTGATTGAGCCCCTGCATTACAATCATAAGAATACATATATATTTATGAAACATGATATAATGACTTACTCCATGACCTCTAAACACAATTTCTTTATCAAAATGTAGAATGACTCATTAACATCTAAGATACTCACCAAATGGAGAACTCTGCGCTCCGAAAGGAGATGGAGCACCAAATTGGCTGCTACCAAATGTTGAACTTGACTGGCCAAAACCAGGTGAGGATTGAAAGCCGAAACCTGGACTTGAAGCACCAAAAGCAGGAGCACTTGTTGCAGTACCAAAAGCTGAGGTAGATGCACCAAAAGCTGGGGTGCTTGAAGTCCCCCCAAATGCTCCCCCAGATGCAAACAAGTTGGAACTTGGTGTCCCAAATGCAGATCCTGTGCTTCCAAATGTAGGACTTGGTGTACTGGGAGCACCAAAGGCCGGAGTACTTGGAGTACCAAAGGCCGGAGTACTAGGAGCACCAAAGGCCGGAGTACTTGTACCACCAAACGGCGAAGTGCTTGTGGCCCCAAAGGCCGGAGTGCCTTGGCCACCAAAACCCGGGTTGGTGGCGGCACCAAAGGCTGGAGTTCCGGTGGCACCAAAGGCTGTGGTACTCGTTGAACCAAAGGCTGGGGTACTATTAGTGCCAAATGCAGGCTGACTTCCACCAAATGGTGTAGAGTTACCGAACATATTGCTCCCAAATGCTGGTTGTGAAGGTTGAGCTGTGCTTCCAAATGGACTTGTTTGAGCAGGAATCGACCCAAATGCTCCAAAAGCAGGCTTCTGACCAAAAGCAGACGTACCGGATGCTCCAAAAGCAGGAGTAGAAGATGCTCCACCAAATGCCGGAGTAGAAGATGCTCCAAAAGTAGACATAGTATTTCCAAAAGCTGGTGAGGATGAAGCACCGAAAGGTGTGGATTGGGCTTGACCAAATACACCAGTCGAAGTTCCCCCAAATAGGGAACTCCCTGTTTGGGCACCAAATGGGGTGGTGCTACCAAAGGGCTGGGGAGCAAAAGGATTGTTACTTGTGTTGCTGGATTGCCCAAAGACCGATTGGGACCCAAATGGGCTGTTAGATGACTGCCCAAAAGCTGTTAAACAAAACTTTATAAACTAAGTTATCTTTACAGAGAAAAACAAAGCAATAACCACGCATACATACTCACAGGGATAAACGCAGTATAAACAGAACACGACACTGAAAGCCGGAAATAATCATAACCCACAAACAAAATGCTAATAAATGCTTGCCATGTTCGTCTTACAACAAAACAAATAATATGTGTTGAAAACACCTCAGAAGGAAAAATTATATATGATTAATACAATGACAGAAGAAACAATTATTCATATACGGAATGAATTGAAAATTACGGAATGCAGTTACGATAAGGCAAAAATCTGACTCGATGAACCATGTAAAAGATAGAGAGAAGAAAGCTTACGGCTCGAAGAACCAAACATCTTATCTTCTGGCAATTCTGTATCTCAAATCAGCGATAACTCGTCGATCTCAATCTGAAAACACAAATACAGCACAGATTTAACACAACGAAAAGGCTCCACCAACAATTTCACACAAGCAATAACGCGGAGCAATGCACAAGTAATAACAACAGGCTAAAACACTTTGTGCAATTCGATCAAATACGAATTCAATGATCGGCGAACGATAGTACTAATGCATTAGATCAGAAAAATAGACGAAGAACCAAGGGGCTAGGGTTTTCGATTACCTGAAAGAGGAGCAGGGAGAGAGACCGTCAAAGTACGGAAGTGGCCGTCGATCTGAACTCCGGAGATCGAATGCGGAACCGGGGAGAGGGAAGGGTTTGGAGTTTCGGAGAGAGAGAATGGAGGGGCAAACCTCCCAAGTCTTGCGAATGTCAGAAATTGGAGATGCCCAAAAGGTTTAATACTAGAGGAGTGACGGCCGCGTTGCGTTAAAACTAAGCACGAGCAATGCGTACTAGGACTACTATACTTAGCGTTCATAGTAAGTCCGTAAATTATACATTTCGGACAAAATAAAAACAAAAATGACAAGAGTCGGTTTTGCTTCTTCTTCTTCTTTTTTTCCTCTTGTATCTGTTTTCAAATTATCTACCAATGGGTGTGAGTCCGGATATAAAGAATGCAAATTCAGATGAACTATTTATTTGGTAGTGGGAAATTAATATTTTTCGTGATTTAACGAGCATGTGATCGTTTTCTTTATAATGTCTCTCCCATTGGGTGTTCAAGATATTTTGTAAAATTACGAACATGTCATTTTCTTATAAAGAAACTACGTGTTAAAACAGGCAAGCTGAAACAAACTTCTAACGCCCAATGTAATTCTTAAAGCTCATTTAAGATAATTTAGATCATAGCCCAAAAGTCATAAATTGAAATCACATTATTTTTTCAATTTCCTTAAATTCCAAAATTAAATTAAATAGAGGACATCACATGTCAAAACTCAAAACTGTCATCTTGATGTCGTGTTTAAAAATTGTCATTTATGTTTTTTGAGTTACGTACTTATGTATAATATTTAGTTTTCGTTATTCCGCAAAACTAATTAGTTGAACTTTAACCTTAAACCATACATAATGATTGACAATTTTTCTAAAGAAATGAAGAAACCAGGAAAGGAAAAAAAATCCATGACTACACAATTGACTCGAAAAAGCATGTAAATCACTTAGACTTACCACTCAATAGTGGATTGCATAAAAATAAATTTTTTCTTGCGTCTAACATAAAATGATACAAGCTTTAAAAGTGATACCGTCTTTGAAGTTTGTCCAATTGAGATGCAAGGCTTAATCGGTTAACACCCAATTCATAATACTCTCATTTAAGTTTCTCATAACATCTGCATGTATATAGCTAATGGAGTTTGACCAAGCGTTGAGGGGGGAAGAATTTTTGAGTGTGACCGTCAACAGAAAATTCCCATCTCAGTTCTTCATGACTAATGACAATTTGTTCAAATATGGAAGATCTAGATCTGCTGGACTGAATTTTGGACACAGTTGTTTTATCCTAAAAAAAAATAAAAAATCATTGGATCTAAGCACATAATTGCACTGGAGTGACACCACATAAATTAACGCGGTCTCCATCATAAGAAAGACTGGGTTCAAATTTAACCACCGCGAGTCTTATCCTACCGTACTTTATTGCAAAGTTCAATGATTTCAAATTTTCAATTCTCATATAGGGTGGTAAACCCATCCAGTCTTGAAACTTACGGCGGTTGTTTGGTAAAACCGATACCTGTTACTGTATTACTGTCTGGTATTTTGGTTATTTCCCCTTTCTTTATACTCTCTTCGACTCTTCTTCAGTTCTTCGTATGGCAAATCAATCAAGCAGGACTTGATTGGTATATGATTTGTTCAAAGAACAAGAACCTGGAGATATAATAAGTGATAATATTCTAATACCATATCCCCTCAAATTAATTTGTTAACGATATACATCAGCAAATAATCAACCTAAGTAAGTAAGTAGGAACACATGCATACAGCCTAATAACCTACCTAATAGGACTAGGAGATGTACGAATTCATGCAGTCTGCAATGGGATCGAGGACATGCCCAATGAACATTACAGTTCCAGTCACTTCTTCTCTGATCAGAAAAAGAAATGGGTGATCTGCCACAAAGTCTATCTTCTGAATCACCGGAGGAGGAGCAGCAAAACTACACGTGACAACACAAGCAGCAGTAGCAGCAGCAGCTTCTGTGCCTTCTTCATTTACTTCAATGAAGGCTTTATGGACTATCAGGCTAACAACAGGGTCATCACCGACCACCATCTCTGACAAACATGGCCGCTTCATCAGTCCTAAAGCTTGCAGAACTTCACAAACTTCAAAGCCAGAAGAGATCTTAAACTTTGGGATTAAAAATTTATCAACTGCAACTGTTTCGCTAGGAAGATAGCGATCTAAAAATCCAGACTCTGAACAAGCTCTCTCAACCAGAGCTGGCAGCCCATCTCTGGCATTTGGAAGAAACACGTACATGGAGTAACGTCGAATGTGATCTCGACCTTGTTTGTAAGGAAGCTTTAAGACTTTGAAACCGTCTAAGGCACGTACAAACTGCCTCTTCCAACTGGTCATGAAGGGTGCCTTAACTGACCTCCCATTGAGAAGGTAGAAATAAAACATATTTGTTCTGGATTCATTAAAATTCTGGTCCCAAGCGCCTTTGAAGTACAAGGCATTTGCAAGGATGATCCTTGTGTAGCTCCCTACTGTTCCAGGCAGTAGAAGATCTTTGATATGGCCTCTGGTCTCTTTCTCTGCCCAAAAATTTACTTTACATCGCGCTTCCTCATATTTGGCCTTGAAATCTACTTGCTTTAGAACTGCCCTGTATGCATTGT
Source organism: Rubus idaeus (assembly GCA_030142095.1). Classification (NCBI taxonomy): domain Eukaryota; kingdom Viridiplantae; phylum Streptophyta; class Magnoliopsida; order Rosales; family Rosaceae; genus Rubus; species Rubus idaeus. Next base: position 3,698,373 of record CM057969.1, on the reverse strand, counting down.
CCAGTACCTGTTTGAAGGAAGCCTTGACAGGGAGAGACTTTTCGACCCAAACACCATTGGCATATGATAAGCAAGGGCCGCCACTTGGGGATCCGTCAGCAAAGACCAGAGGAAGGAGATTCGAGGCAAGGTCATTGAGCTGATCGGTGGACTTGGACTTGAGGAATGTGAGCATCTCGTCCTGGGTGTGGCCCTTTGTCGACCCAGACACTATCAGGCTAAGAACCACGTGGATGGACAACGGCGAGTAGACCATGTTCTTGTTCTTGCCTTCTGTTAAAAGCAGCTGTCGTGTGATTCCCAGTGCAACATCAGTTTGGTTTTTTATGGATTCTCTGAGATGCACTGTTGCTGTGAAAGATCCCGAAATTCCATCTTGAACTGATGGTGAAGATGTGTCACAACCAAATGAAAGCTGAGGAGGCCTTTCAGGGAGTGTTCCAAACGGATTTGTAGCAGGGCATCCAGTACCAAACCTGTAAAAGAGAACATGACATGTTTTTTTCTCAGTCCAAATGTTGGAAATTTCCAACTGGAAAAATATACAGAAGACAACTCTATACATCCTGATCCATGGATGCCGAAACAGAAGTTACCAAACTCATAAAGTTACATAAGCAATATAGTAAAGAATACTTGGTCAACCAAATATGTCATTAAGAGACTGGGAAAAGAAATATCAACAAAATAAACTTTATTATCCCCAAATAGAAATCCTCTTTTACATGGACATGCATATCATGGAATTAAGTTCCACATCAGAAGAGATTTGCTTCATTTCCAAAAATTCGTGCAGCTTATAGATAATGTAACTTGAAAGCACCATTGTTTCTTCAGAATTTGGACCCAGCTAGAACAATATTAAATATTATATGCACAGAGAAGTTATTAACAAGAAATATGACTTACAATAGTCTGGAGTTATTCTGGCAGAGATCGAATAATGAATGACCAAAGCCACCTCTGTTGCCTACAAACGCAAACAGAACTGACCAACAATTCAATTTACAAATTGAAGGAACATAAACATACTAAGAACATAAGGTTACCTGGCTGTGTTTGATCAAATCTGTTTGTTCTGTTGAAGATGGAAGTACTAGTCTGTAATGGCTGAGACGCTTGGGAAGGCACAGAGAAGGGCTACACACAGGAAGAGATTTTGAAGAAAATATGACATAAATCACCAGTATATAACTTTACAATTAAGTATCAGGTTTCTAGGTGAAGATAAGCAGGTTGCCAAAAAGACAGCTTAGGGCAAGCCAGCAGCACGGACAGCATATCAAGAAACTTTAAAACAAGTTTAAGGCCTTAATTACACAAAGCTTACGTTTTATTTAAAAGAAAGATACTTACAGATGGAGATGGAGTGTGCCCAGGTCTAGAAGTTGATGTAGTGCCAGAAGTTGGAGCTATGGTGACAGTAGTAGTGCCCGAACTGGGGGTTATGGTGATAGTAGTTGCAGAAGTTGGGGTTATGGTGATGCTAGTGCCAGAAGTTGGGGTTATGGTGAGTTGTTCCGAAAGTTGAGGTACTAGTAGTGCCAGAACCAGACTGACTTGATCCACCATTACTCGATGCATATGATGGTTCACTTATGGTGATAGTAGTACTGGATTCCCTTTCAGACGGTGGGGTAGTAGGACTGTGAAAACTATAAGAACCTGCTGCAGAGAGAGAGAGAGAGAGAGACATCAGCCGTCACAAGTTATCTAAATTCAGGTCATGTTCATCTTGAAACATGAACACATAAAATGCTTATGACCAGTTACATGTCCTAAATGCATCTTTAAAATTGATTTAACCCTCAAACTCTTAAAAGAAAACCACCACCAAGTCCAAAGAACCAAAAGGATAATTCCAAAGCAAAAGAAAAGAAAAGGCATACTCGAAAAGCTGCCACAAACAATTAGGAACCTGGAAAACATACAAAACAGTTGCAGGGCAACAAAGAAAACTTTATGGGGGAGAAACCAAGTTTTGGGGATTTGCATTATGCAACCAGAGAAGAAGAAGAAAGAAAATGTGAAAAGTACAATCCGGAAACTACACCAGCAGAATGAACAATTATTCCGGAATGAATTGAAAATGGAGGCAACAAAACAAAATATTACTAGTGGTTCCTGAACTGCAAACAGATAGAAAAAGCTTACAGTTAGGAGCAAACATCCTCTCTTTTGATTCAGCAGCACAAAACCAGTGATAGCCCTTCGATATGAAGCTGAAACAAAAAAATAGAACACAGATTTAACCCAAAAAAATAAAATAGATGCAACACAAATCGAGTTTAACAAAGCAACGCCAGCAAACGATTTAGGAATCAGCCGAGTCAATTAGGGCATAGTGGCATACATAAATACATAGCCGGAAAGACAGAAATCACCGAGCACAACACATATTATAGAATAACGAACCACTAAATTTGAAAACAATCAAGGTGCTATTGTGATTACAAGCAACAAGACTGCTAGCAAATCGCTAAGATACAGGTTGAATTAACGAGACTTGGCGAAGAATAGTACTAATACATTATAATTACCGACAGTAAAGGTGATTATAAATCTGATAAGCAGAAGAAAAACGAGGATTAGGGATTAGGGTTTTGGACGTACCAGGAAGAAAGTGCAGAGCTCGGAAGAGCGAAAGTAGAAACAGAAAGAAGGTAGTGAGTGAGTGGCCCCCTCCAAAACTGAATTACTAAGTATAAATACGGAGTTTAGTTAGCGTTAAGAGTAAGCACGGAGGCGCGGGAAGTCGGGAACTCGGCGTCAATAGTTGTATAGTTTAGCGTTACAAATGTACGTAAATTGGGCCGAGCCATTTAAGTTTGGGCCATTCGTGCTTCATGTACAAACTTGGCCCATTTATGTTTTTAGTTATTATGTGGCCGTTTTGTGCTCGTGTCGTGCTAATGCCGTGTCGGGCAAGTAACTTGTGCATTTTTTTTTTCAACACATTCTTTGACAATTTTTTTTGGTTTTTTGGATTGCAGAATGCAATGGTGTTCGTCTAATTCAACTATTTTGAGTAGACAAAGAGGAATGGTTGGAATCACTGATCACATTAATGTACCTAATGACGAGCTCATACTAAACTGAAAAGAATATGAACCCAAAAGCTATAGTTCAAAGATGATCATGATTCAGTATTGTTAGCCTAATCACATCTGCTATTCATTCATGCCTGAATTTGTGAATATATACTTTATCACATCTGAAATTCAGTGTTGTACTCACATTCCCCATCTATGAAACACTTGATCCTTTCACATCTGAACTAAACACACCTAATATGCTTTATTTTAGGACATCGACCACAATGCAATACTTCTTCCTTCTTGGAAGTCCATACTCAACATCTGCTATTTTCGCCTGTGACTTCATCAACATGGCACCTCTATGATCAACATGTTTAGCTAAATCCAAAGGGACTGCAAAAGACAAGAACAAGCAGAGGAGGTGTAAGCACACAATTCACATCCGGATTTGAAACATAGTACTGATATGCACACAGAAAAGTCACTAATGATAGGAGATATGACATACAATTGTCCAGAGTTATTCTGAAAGAGATTGGAGAATGAATGACCAAAGCCACCTGTGTTGCCTACAAAGCCAAAGCAAAACCAATTCATAAAGTCAGCAACATCAACTGATAAACAGCTCAATGACAATATCAATGAATATACCAATGAAGTTACCAGTCTTTGTTTGATTGCCCTCGGAGAGAGAAGTACTAGTCTGAATGGGCTGAGACACACGCAATGAGGGCTGCACAAGAAAACAATTAGTGTAATATATAAATTTTTAATCAGGTTTCTCAGTGAAGATCAGAAGTGGAGATAGCATTTTAAGAAACGTAAAAACGAAGTTTAAGGCCTTAATGACGTAATACTTATGTATTATCATAAAAACAAAATACTTACATGTGGAGATGAAGTTTGCCCAATTGATAGAGATGTTAAAACATTGGTAGTCCCAGAAATTGATGAACTGAAGGGTGTAGATGATGTTCCAAAGCTTGTAGAAGTAGAGAATGGAGATGAAGTTGAGGTATTAAAAGCACTTGAAGATGTGTGAGCAAATGGACTTCCAAAGGAAGTTGGCTTTTCTTGTTTAAGGGGTGACTGTGCGGTAGAATGGCCAAAGGCACTGCTCCCACCAGTAAGTACCGCTCCACCTGAAAGTTAGAATTAAAACTTAGAAAATGTCACCATTGCTGACAAAGTAGAGGAATTGAAGAGTTCATACTACAAGATATACCTTTATCCCCCAATTGATAATCTTCCCATCTCAGTTCCTCGTGACATTTATGATTATGAATTGACATTGCTGATATTGACTCCAATTTCATATGAACAACACCATTAGTATCTATATCATAAGCCGCTGTGTAAGGAACCACTCTACTTCCTTGCCCATGGTGGCCCCCAAAAGCTAACTTCCCAGGGGCATTGTTCCCAAATAGTGTTGCTGTGGACTGAGGTCCTGCATCACAACATATAAAAGTATAACACAATGGTAATCCTTTGACCTCCAAAGGAGCAGTCCAATTTTGTTCTTTTGTCAATGTAAACCACTAATATACATAAAAAAATACTCACCAAATGCAGAACCATGTGGTCCAAACGGAGACAAACCACCAACTTTGCTGCTGGAAAATGTGGAAGTTGATTGGGCAAAAACAGGAGTAGTGGATGTTGGAAAGCCGGAGGACGGAGTACTTGTACCACCAATGCCTGGGGTGCTTGTAGCACCAGAAGTTGGGTTGCTGGTTATGGTGACAGTAGTGCCAACATTTGGGGTTATGGTGACATTAGCACCAACAGATGGGGATATGTTGATAGTATTGCAAACAGTTGGAGTACTAGCAGTGTCAACACTTGAGGCTATGATGATAGTAGTAGTGCCACCAGTTGGAGCACTAGGAGTGCCAACACTTGGGGTTATGGTGATAGTATTGCCAAAAGCTAGGGTATTAGTACTGCCAAAAGCCTGGGAAGCCGGGGTACTATAACTGCTAAAAGGTGGGGTACTAGTGCTGCCAAACGGGAAGAAAGGGTGAAAAGGGGTACTAGTGCTGGTAAAAGCCGGGGTACTAGTGCTGCCAAAAGCCGGGATACTACTGGTGCCAAAAGCTGGGGTACTAGTGCTGGTAAAAGCGGGTTACTAGTGGTGAAAAGGGGGTATTGTGCCAAAAGCCGGGGTACTCGTGGTGCTAAAACCCGGGTTACTAGTAGTGCCAAAAGCCGGGGTACTGGTGGTGCCAAAAGCCGGGGTACTGGTGGTGCCAAAAGCCGGGGTACTGGTGGTGCTAAAACCCGGGGTACTAGTAGTGCCAAAAGTTGGGGTACAAGGAGTACTAAAAGCAGGCTGAAATGATGTGCGTGCTAGCTGTGATGGTCCAGTTGTGTTTCCGAAAGGACTCACATCAAAGCCTGTTCTGGTTTCCGATAAAGGATTTGGAGGAGCAAAAGCTGTTGCACAGGAGAGAATGAGAGTCATGAAGTTCAAAACAAGTTGGCTAAATTCAGGTCATGTTCTATTTGCAACACAAACAAATCAAATGCATATAGGACCAGTTACAGCTCCAATATGCATCTTCAAAATTGATTAGTCCTTATAAGTTATAACCTTAACATAAAATCACCACCGATATCATAAAACCTAAAAGAAAAATCACTCAAAGAAGTGTCTACCTCCGACAATTTCATTACTAAGAATTTGGAAAGCATATACAACACTAATGTATACTAAAACAAGAGGCAAAAAAATCTATGAAAAAATAAAAGTCTAGAGATAAGATAGAAAGCTTACGGGTAGGAAAGGTGGTGAAACTAAACATCCTTTTCTTATGATTGTGTAGCTCGAAACCAGTGATGGCGTATCAATATCAATCTGAAACAAATATACAACAGAAATTTAACAAAAAATTAAGAAAACAAAAAAAACAAAAAATAGACGCAACATAAATTGAATTTAACAAAGCAACGCCAGCGAGTGGTTTCGGAACTCAGCCGGAGCCAAATTGGGGGAATTAGACGAACTCACTGAGTAATTAATGCACTATACGAAAAATTAAACCACAGAATTAAAGAACAATTGAGGTGCTATTGTCAACGCATGTAACACAGATTCAGGATTGGGTGCAAATCGCTCAAATATAAGTTGAATTACAGAATTTAAAGACAATTATGAATGTGATGAACAGAAGAAAGAAAAAAGGATTAGGGTTTCAAAAATACCTGAAATTGCGAGAATGGGAGAGTGGATAAAAATTCAAAGAAGGTAGTGGCTGTCGATCTGAACTAGGAAGAGTATATATATATGTGGGTATTATAGTTAGCGTTGAAAGTAAGCACAAAACGCGGGAACTCTGCGTCAATATGCAGTTAGCGTTCAAAGCAATTGAAACCCGTATTTAAGTCGGGTTTTTTTGTGTGTGCCCTTTTTCACAAAATGAAATAAAAACTAGAGTCTTTTACCAATATGTGCCAAAGCTCAACTAAAAAAAAAGTATTATTGACGCAATTTTCAGTTTCAATGCAATCAAAATAGACTCGTTTTATAATCATAAATTTAATTATTCACGTATAGTAGTATTATTGGAGTGTTACATATCCATTTTTCGATACGAAAAGGTAAAACAAAATGTGTCAATTAAAATATATCTTTTCTTTCCTTAATCATATCATCAGAGGCGACCTCATATTTATCGGAAAAACAAATATATATATTTTTTTTAACTAGTCAATGTCGGGTACCAAAAACTTTAGGATTTCTATCATATTTTTGCTGGAAAAAAAATAGACTCAACTTTCTTTCCACAGAATTGTGAACGAAATTGTAATAAGTTTTGCCCGTGCCTTATCAATGTCCTATCAAATTGTCAATTTCGTCCAAATTGTCAATTCACCCCATATTAATGTCCAAATTGTTAATGCTTTCTTGTAGGACATTAATAATGCAAAGTATACAACATCTGCTACTTTTGCCTGTGCCTTTATCAACATGGTGTGCCTCAGTGGTTACATTAGCTCCTACACGAAACACATATAATACTGATTCGCTGTTGCCTAGAAGCACCATCGATCCTCGTCATTCTTATGATTATACTTTCTTGCAACGAACGAACCTCCTCCTAACAGTAGTGCATGGCTGACAAAAATTCCATCTTCCCATGAGGGTTCAGGCGAACAACGACAGCCGACTGAAAATGGAGACCTCGATCGGAGGGAGCGTTCCAAGCAGATCGGTAGCCGGTATTGGTTGCACGTACAGCTGCAGATCGAGCTTTGAGTAGCAGAGACAACAGAATATCATTTCTTCAAATGGAAAAATACCATGTCGTGCATGAAGAGTAAATTAAATGCCCAAACACAGAAGGTACCAATTAAACTGGCTAACGTTACTAATTAAGCAAATGTAGTAAACAACCCTTGACCAATCAAACATATTTCACAAAGGGTGGAACAGATGTGGGATAAGAACAATTCTAAATATTGTCCACCTCAAAACAGACAAGATCTTTATTATTAACCAACCCCAAATATATGAAGTCGAATCAACGTGAGGCCTTGCGGAACTTGGCAAGCAAAAGCATTGTTTAATACATGGTGATCGATTAGTAATTACAGACATTGAAGGCAATTGAACATCACACAAGGGAAAACTGAGATTAGGGTTTTGGAATACCTGAAATTGCGAGCAAGAGAGAGAATAGAGTACGTGAAACTGTGAAAGAAGAGAAAGGTTTAAATGGGTATAAGAATAGCGTTGAAACTTGAAAGTAAGCACGGAGCGCGGCAACTCAGAGTTAATTGGCGTTCAAAGTAAGTCCATGTGTCGCTGTGTTGTTGCCTTTCCGTTTTCATAATTTTTGTTTTTTCCCAACTTCATTTAATTTTATCATAGGGTTTAGGGTTTAAGGTTTAGAGTTTAGGATTTAGGATTTAAAAATTTAGGATACCTTTTCTTAGTATTCAAAGTAAGTCCGAGAGCCAATTAGGCCCTTCTTCCAACCGCATAAACAAACCTCTTTCACAAACACTATATATGAGCCACGTTCTAGATTACTCTTTTTATCAAAGGGATAATTTGCACTTAAATTAATTGGGTCCATCCACTTCTTTGATTGTAGTAAGATGTATCGATGGTTTCTAATTTGATTCATTTATTTATTTTTTGTGATTTCTTGTATAGATATAACATTAAGGGTCGAAATAGCTCAAAAAAGAGCTAAAAGAGAGAAATAATCAGTTGTGTATAATTCAAAATGCCCTCAAAACATTAATATGTGTGTCTCAAATATCTTCACAAAATAGTAGATATACACACTAATTTCGAAATGTACCTAAAAGCTTTATTCAACTAGAATATTAGAATGACTCCCCCTTTCTTCCACTCAAAAATTATGTTATTCTTTCTTTTGTTTGGCTGAAAATAATTAGAATTTATTGAATGTTTATTGATTTTTTTTTCTTTTGGCATGCACCATGCATCTTTATTAGTATGTTATTCTTTATCTATATATATAAAGCAATGATAGGTATTTTTAGAGTCAAGAATTTGTATTTCATTGCAATTTAGTAGTAGCTTTTGGTTGTCTTATTGCGATTCATTAGTATTTTTAGTGCAAAATATCTTTCACTGTAACTAAAAAAAAAGGCACTCATAAGTTGACACGTACACGTACATTTTCAAAAATGCCATAAAGATGGCGCATGCATGCCTCCTTAGATTAGCAAATATCTCCTCCAAGAGTGGATATACACTAACTCCTTGTGAAATATCGTTTTTGGGATATGATGGCAATAGTTGATTTTGTTGAGCTTAGGCTCATGCATGTCTATCTATTTCCCATCAACTCGATCAATCAAAACCATCTTCTCAATAAGGAACTAGTGCCTATCTAAAGGATCAATCCTACTACGAGTTAAAGAGCTTAGTCATGACACTTGGCTTGGGTTCAATTGAATAAAAGGTAGAATGGACATGCAAAGTGTCCCAACAACCAAAGGAGTGGTCGTGGTCACCCAACAAAAGCAACTGACATATATAACTGTTTGATGGTAATTGGTCATGTCAGAAAGTGCTCATTTGAGATGTAGATATATTCGTGATTTATTTGGCACCAAATCTCTACTATTCTTAATTTGAGAAAAGCATGAGAAGAACCTCAAGAGAAACAGCGAGCTTAAAGATCGATCGAAATGACAGATACTGGCCGGGGTTTGTACGTTGCTCAAGTACGGTGGTGCTCAAGTGCATTCATCCTTTCACGATTCCGAGTTCCAATTCTCTCTCTATTACGTACTAACTAATATCGCTAATTATGAAAACAGAACGAAAAGATAATGACAGATCGAGATGAACATGATCGATGAATGCGCGCATGTCAGCATAATTGCCTGATTAATCACATCTTCTTTTCATTAATTAACCATGCGTTAATTATATATGAATGACAGAAAGCTAGCTTGACTTTCTAATTTATGTCTGGTCATTCAGTTCTGTACCTATAAAAGTCTTAATCAAGCATGCATGGAGGAGTTGACACCATTCCATGAATAACAACACGAACCGAAGACGTTAAAATAATGAGAATAACGTACTGAGGGACTAAGCAAAATGATTCTTAGGGATTGGCCGGGTCTTGGCTTGGGTTCGGGGGGGGGGGTGGGTGGCGGGGGGGGGGGGGGGGGGGGGGGTTGGTGGGGGTAGGGCCCCCCGGGGGTTGGGTGGGGGGGGTCGGCGGGGAGGAAAGGGCTCTGGGGGGGGATTCGGGGTTCTCCCCGGGTTCGGAGGGGAGGGGGGTTGGGTGAGAACTTGTTGGGCGCCTCCCCCCCGGGGGAGGGGGGGGGGGGTGCTTGGGCCGAATAGGGAAGATAAGGGGTTGTCCTCGTTTTTTTGGTTTTTTTGTAGGGTTTTTTTTGTTTGTGTTATATTTTTTCTTTTTTTTTTTTTTATTTGTTGGTGTTGGTTTTTTTGTTGTGTTTGTTAAATAGTAGGTGTTTTTGTAGGGGGTTGTTAAGTTTGATTTCTTTGAAAAAGTATTTGTCAGAAATGTGATTGTTTGTTGAATATTTTTTTTGTAATTTGTGGTTATAATTTTTGTGTAAAATTTTGAATTGTTTGGTTGTGTGTTTTTTTTATTTGTGAATTGGTTTTGATTTGGTGTAGTTAGTTTGGGTGTGTGTTTTAGTTGTGGTTTTGTATTGTTTATGTATTGATATGTTGTAGGTATGTTTAGGTATGTAGGGAAAGTTGTTTTGTGGTTTTATTTTGATAAAGTTTGAAAATTTTACTCTTTGTTTGAAAAGTTTATTTTGGGAAATTTTATTGTTTTGTGGGTTTGGTTACTTGGAAGATGTTAGAGTTGATCAATTGGTGGTTGTTTGGTCTTATATATGATGTTTGTTTTTGGTTGTTTTGTGTAAAATTTTGAATTTTTTGAGTATTTTGGTGAGTTTATTTGATTTTTATTGTTCATATTGTGTCATTTCTTGTTGATTGAAATCTTAGTTGAAAAATTTTATAATATTATTAATTTGTAATGAGGTCGTGATTGGTAGTGAAGAAGTGTAGAAGAATTAGTTAGAAGTAGTAGTTCGAGGTTGGTGAAACTTTCATGTGTAGATTTAGGAAGTGAGTAGGTTAGTGAAGGTCTGAAGGTAGGGTATTGTTTATTTAAGAAGTGTTGAATTAATAGTGGAAAGTTTTGCTTCAAGAGATAGGTTTTTAGATGGGGTTGGAGAAAAAATCTTTGTGTTGTTTATATTTGATTTTTATATAATCTTATGTCGGATAAAAATTTTATCCCGAGACAATTTAATAAAAATTTCATTATTCTCTAACCTTCCAGTTTCTTGAATCCTAAAGAAAAAGCTGTGCAGCCAATTTGAGATGGCCTTTGAGCTAAGCAAAGAGTAATTAAACAAAGTAAAGCAACACAAACACAATCCAACACCAAAAATTGTTAACGGAGTTCGACAACTTTCCATTATTTCCTTTTCCTCTTTGAATTAGGATCCACACATGACAATGAATTACGATCAACCAATTCAAATGAGCCATATATTAATTGTGATATAAAATGAGAACAGGCATTTCAATCCATTTATTTTTATGATCCATTGACTTACAATTAAATTAAGCATAAACCCTTGTTTTAAACACTATGTTCCTCCTTCTTTTTTTCTTGATATGTGGTCAGATTTGACAAGTTGTTCTAGACCACACAGTTGATGTTCATTCTGTTTTTTAAGATGAGTATAAGATGCCATGCATGGTACAGTAGCAGAAGTCAGAGTATATATTTATTTCCCTACACCACCACTAGAAAGATGCCTAACTAGCAGCCTAAGATAAGCTATATACAGTAAGATTGTTGACTCTAAAGAGTAAAACGCTGGACTAGGTTCAAGAACATCGATCACCGGCCTGGTATATAGGCTAGGAGTAAGATCGAAAATATAAATAGCAAAATGGGCTTTCATAAATGTATATATGAGCCTAGCTTGCAAATGATTCCCATTCCTGATTAATTACCATATATTAGAAAATGGAAAGGATCAGTCAAAAGAAAGCAAAAAAGAAGGGGAATCAAACATTTTATAATGTCAAAGTTGGTTGCTTAAAGCATTGATATGATTTGAAGAATTTTAATCTTGCTTTGTACCCACTTATTCTGGAACCTGTCTATTAATCACCTCTCATCAACCACATGAAAAATCATTGATAAAAAGCTAGCTAGGCAGAAATAAAATTGAGAGGTCTAGCTTTGCCTTCCACCTAGCTTGAGTACGTGTTTTGTTTGTTATAAACTTGAGAAGTTTTGTTTTCCAGGAGAACTGAGTGATATAACTAGGAAGATCGGAGGTTCTACTAGTCTTACTGAGACTGATCCAATGGCGGAGATGAAAGGATTCGATGAATGGAAGCCTTTCATTGCTATGATAGCCATAGATTTCGCCTTTGCCACAGTGAATATTCTGCTCAAGAAAGTGCTTGATCAAGGAATGAACCATTTGGTTCTCATTACGTACCGGTTGACAATTTCGACCATCTTCTTGGCTCCAATTAGCTACTTTTGGGAAAGGTAAGCAACCAGGATTCTCAGTTTCACTTCTATTTCTATTTGAGGAAACTCATATTTTGAATATCTATTCATGTGAAGTTGTGAACAAAGCTTGTTTAAATTTTCAGGAATAGTAGACCAAAGCTCACACCAAGGATTGTATGCTACCTCTTCTTGAGTGCCATTGTTGGGTTAGTTAATCAGAAAACATACTCACTTTTGCCATATTAGTTATACATTTTCAGTTAATATAAGTACTACTTTATTTATTGTAGGTCATCCATAACACAGTACTTCTTTCTTCTTGGAATCCAATACACATCTGCTACTTTTGCTTGTGCCTTTGTCAACATGGTGCCTATGGTAACATTCATAATGGCCTTACCGTTCGGGTAAGAATTAATAACAAAAATGTTCCCTCAACTACATACTTGTTGAATCTTTTCGGCTGCTTCACGAAAAATGTTTCTGTGTTTTGGTTGTCAGGTTAGAGAAGGTGAACTTGAAATGCAACAGCGGTAGAGCCAAGGTACTTGGGACACTGGTGTGCATCGCTGGTGCAGCGATATTGACTCTTTATAAAGGAGTTCCTTTGTTTGATCATTCGAAATCGACGAGTACTCAAACCATGTTGGATCATGGAATCAAGCTGAGCAGTACCAGAAACAAGGAGAGATGGACTATTGGTTCAATAGCTTTGGTTGCAGGAACTCTATTATGGTCTTCATGGTTTCTTGTACAGTCAAACATAAGCAAGCTATATCCATGTCAGTATTCTAGTACTACCATAATGAACTTCTTTGGTGCCATCCAGTCAGCAATCTTAGGCTTATGCACTGGCAAGCACCTTTCTATGTGGGTTCTGAGGGGAAAAGCACAAGTCCTCACTGTCCTGTTTTCTGTAAGTATATACTAGCTCTTCATTTTTTCCGGAGAGCGACAATGACACTCCAATTTTAGTTTCTTGCACTCCAAACTGAATATTTTATAATTTAACTCGTAGAATGGAGTGTAAAGAAGCTAAAATTGGATTCTGTCATTATTAATTGCGACCCCTTTATTATTCTTCGTTTCCTGATTTTAAAAACTTTTCGATCTTGTGAGCCGAACATATTGTAGACTATTTCCACCATGTATAGAAAACAACTTCAATTATATATATATATCTTACTCTTTTAGCCAGTTATTTTTGCTCTGCCTCGTAATGATTAATTTCTTGGTTCATAAGGCAACTATTGGTGTTGTGCTCAGGGAATGATAGCATCAGGCTTGGGCTTTGTGGGGATGTCATGGTGTGTGAAGAAAAGGGGTCCTGTATTTACTGCAGCATTTAGCCCCCTTGTTCAGATTATGGCAGCAGTGATCAGTATCCCACTTTTTCATGAACAACTCCACCTAGGAAGGTGAATTTTCCAATTCATTATTGACATGATTGCTAATATATAGCTATTAATTTATAATTATCAGTAATTAATTACTACTTATGGTGCTAATTTGCTTATTGAGCAGCTTGTTGGGGTCTATCATTGTGATAATCGGCTTGTACATTCTTCTTTGGGGAAAGAAAAAAGAAATGCAGAAGTGTGTGACAAAACTAGCCGAAGAAACTGAAGCTATCAAGGAGCTGGAGCAACCTTTACCGATCAAGGAGCCGGAGCAACCTTTACCGATCAAGGAGCCGGAGCAACCTTTATCGGTCATCAGAGTCTCCGTTGATGATTCACGGTGTCCATGAAGCCAATCTACAAATGGTTTCTTATTCAGAAGCATTCAATTTTTTTTTCCCTTCCCAATTGTACGTTATAATCCTCTAGCCAGGAAACTGATAGAAAATCAGCTGGTGTAAGTAACCAGAATAAAAGAAGATTTGAATTCTCCCCTACTTATTAATTTATGGGTAAAAACTCAATATAGTACCCAAATTATTGAGAAATGTATTTTTTGGTTCCTAAAAATTTTTTTCACCTAAAATTATTCCTCTTATATTTCCTAATCCATAAGACGGTGCGTTTGTTTGGTTTTTTTTTGTGTTGTGTGGTCTGGTCGATCTTTCGTTTCGTTTTTTGGATTGAGTTCCTTGATTGTTTTTTTTTTATGGTTTGTGTTGGTTGGTTTTTAGTTTGGTATTGTTTGAATTTATATTTGGGTATTATAAATGATTTATTTGTGGTTTTGATATGGTGTTTTTGGGGTTTTTTGTTTTAATTTATTATGTCAAAGCTTTTTCTAGGTGAAACTAAACATGCTGGTTTTGTTAAACTTTTGGTTCACACCCTGCTATTTGTCTATTGAACACATTGGATCTAGGAAAAAACAGGGAGTGAAAGAGCATCTAAATGTTGTCAAGCAGACCTTTTTCGGCCTTTTAGTTAAAATCAAGTGTAATATATGTTCTTATTAATTTAATATATAATACATAAATTAATTCATGGTCCACAAAATATCAAATCGTAAATTCTCCTTTTCCTTTTCATAAATTCTAATGATTTTTAACCAAAAAAAATATATAGACACAAAATTCAATCATCAATAATTTTTTTTTGGTGGTGGAAGGAATTTTTTATTAATAAAACAACAAATTACAAACAAAACCCAAAAAATGGGCAGATAAAACAAACAGAAAAACAAATAACAACAGCACAAAAGGAACAGCCCATCTAAAGTAAAACCAGATAGCAAATCATCAATAAGTTTACAACAGTGGGTTATTTATTTATGAATTATTAGTCTAAAAGTATTCATAAAAATGCAGGCACACACATAAATTCATTACTTAATTGGTTTATGAAAGTAAATATTATGATATAATATCACTCAACAACATTTGTTTTATCACTGAAATAACTTGCATGCTACTTAATATAAAACCATATTAAAGCCGTAAAAGGCTTATTATTAAGTTTTTAACCCACTCATTGGAAAAGTAAATCAAGACGTACATACAACGTA
Source organism: Rubus idaeus (assembly GCA_030142095.1). Classification (NCBI taxonomy): domain Eukaryota; kingdom Viridiplantae; phylum Streptophyta; class Magnoliopsida; order Rosales; family Rosaceae; genus Rubus; species Rubus idaeus. Next base: position 3,683,345 of record CM057969.1, on the reverse strand, counting down.
CAACTCCTCTTCTTCTTCTTCAAGCTCGTTCATCATCATGCTCGTGATGATGGTCACTTTGGTAGCTCTCCTTCTCTTTCTTCTTACCCTTCCACCCCTTCTTGTCCGGCTTATTATGCCCATGTGGTTCCAAAAAATCCGAAATGTCGAGATGAACACCCGGATCATTAGTCGTGTAGCTACCACCCATCATGAGCGAGTTGTTGATGGCCTGGAAGTTGCTGTTCACATAAGTGCTCAGCCCCTCAGGCTCTCCATTTTGAATCCCTTGATGATGGCCAAGACCATGTTTACGTTTTTCGTGGTGATCATCCAACTCGCTTCGCATTGTGGCTCCGGTGTTGTTTCCTGCAAGAGTGATGATCCTCATGCCATGCTCGTCCTCTTCCTCATGGCCGTGGGCCGAGCCTGACTTGTGAAGATCGGTCACGCGATTGGTGATGGAAGAGACCATGTCTCGGATTTCACGGTCGAGTTGCTTGTGGCCGGTGGGCTTGCCTGTCTCGGTTTGCATGGTTTTGATCACACAAGCTAGCTAGAATGGAGAAGATGATGAGGTTGTGTTGTGAGTTAGGGATGTTGAGGTTTGGGGATTTTGCATTGCATGGGCTAGCTAGATATAAAAGACTAAAGGAATAAAGGAATGCCTTAAGGGGCAATACAAGGATATTAATCATTTCATATGAGAAAGGAAAATAAAGGGAAGAGGGGAATGTGGATTACTTGAGATCTGGTTCATCCCATATTTTCTTGAACTTTATGCTTTTGTTACTCACACTCTTGTTTTGAGAAGTTTAAATGGATGAATAAGTTAAGCTAGACTTATCATGGTTTAAACACTTTTCCCATGAATATATATAGTATTAGTAGATATATATAGACTGATAAATTTTCAAATTTACAAAATTCAAACTATTTAATGACAGATTATTATAAATATCCGATAAAAAATTTGTGCATAAAAAATAGAAAATAAAATATTAATTGAGGCATTTCATTTTTGCTTACATTAAAGTAAGTTCAAACAATCCAGATTAATAGTAGAAAAAATGAAAATTAGTAAATTACAGTGTTACGTAGCAATATATATATATATATATATATATTGGGCCCCCACGCGGGTTTGCAGTTTGGCGGGTTAGCAGGCCCGAATCTCCTAAATTTGGCGCTGACCAAGTGGTACAGCAGTAACCGTTGGATCTGAATCAACGTCAATTTTTGTTGGATTCTTATACCGATGAACTAGAATCAGTGAATTTTCCAAGCTGAGAATGGAGAAGAAGAACAAGTACAGTATCATAGTCCCAACCTATAACGAGCGCCTGAACATAGCCCTGCTCGTCTATCTCGTCTTCAAGCATCTCCGGTAATTAATTCCTTTCCCCAATTTCTCTTCTTCAATTGAATCCCTAAAATTGAAAATCCAGCGAAAAGTGTGACGCAGAAATCGTTTGTGGGATTTAGGGATGTTGACTTTGAGATAATCATTGTAGACGATGGGAGCCCTGACGGTACTCAACAGGTTATTCAACAATTGCAGGACCTCTATGGTCACGATCGCATCGTAAGTTCTTCGTTTTCCAAATTCAAAGGATATTGCCGTTTTCGGTTTAATTTACTTGCTATTTGTTTAACGTGTAACATGTTGTTGCAGCTGTTGAGAGCTAGACCTAAGAAGCTTGGGTTGGGTAAGCGTTGTGCTTTATCATTACTCTGTTTTGAGATGAATAATTTGGAATTACCAAATGAAATGCTAGGTGCAGCCCATTGTTTTTGCTTCATACATGTGGTGCAAATAGTTTTGTTGTTTGCGAATTTCAGGAACGGCTTATATTCATGGATTGAAGCATGCCTCTGGGAATTTTGTTGTGATAATGGATGCAGATTTGTCACACCATGTAAGTGCAGTGATGTCCATCATCATATGTTTGCTTTGAAAATACTTTGTTTTCCTTGTAACTACTAGATTGTCTTCACATCTTTCCAGTTTTTTACTATTAATGGAGCTATCTTTTTGAAGTTTAACATGGAGAGGATAACCTGTCTATATTAGCTAATTGATTGCTAGAGTACATACCAGTAGCCAGAAATGTTCTGGGGAAATTAAGAGATTTGAGTCATTTCATTTGAATCATCAATATCTTGTTCATGTCACTCTCTTAAAGAAGTCAATCATAAAATTTGAAGTATCTGTTCCCTTCAATAATCATGGAACAGAATCACAGTTTTCTTATTTTACTAGTGTTTTTCGCTGTTCATATATGGATTGCACAGTTTTATTCATTTGATCTGTTTGCTTCTTGTGATGCAGCCGAAGTATTTGCCAAGTTTCATCAAGTAAGAACAATGTCATTTTATGTGCTTTGCTAATCATATCACAGTTTGCCTAATATCTTAAAATGTTTCTAAATTTACTTATGGCATGCTTATCAGGAAACAGTTGGAGACTGATGCTAGTATAGTTACTGGAACTCGTTATGTTAAAGGTGGGGGTGTCCATGGATGGAATCTTATGCGCAAACTAACAAGTAGGGGAGCCAATGTACTTGCACAAACACTTTTATGGCCTGGTGCATCAGATTTGACTGGATCTTTCCGGTACATGATTTAATTATTGCATTGAGCTATAAGGGAAATCACACTTAGCACTAATAAAATACTCAGATTGTTGTGGTTCTTTTGTAGGCTTTATAGGAAATCAGCTCTCGAAGATATAATTAGTTCCTGTGTCAGCAAGGGGTATGTCTTTCAGATGGAAATGATAGTTCGGGCTTCTAGAAAAGGCTACCATATCGAAGAGGTAGATAAAATTACATCATGCATGTTTTCCTACTGTGGCTTGTGGTTTAAATTGATAGTTCTATTACCTTGAAACACGTTTTGCATTGGCAAATATTGCTTGTTTGTACCCAGCATCAAAGTTGATTAGAAATTTGTCCACTTGTATTCAATGTGCCACTATGTTGGTTATCGCCATTTCTAACCACACCTGGAAACTATAAATTCTGTGATCACATTCAGTTATGTGAATGCTTTATAGGTTGATAAAATGTAACAAATTCTGCAAATGCCCTTGCATGTGTACAGAGTAATTTGTAGCGCTAAGAGTCTATAATGAAAGTGTGTTTTGCAATCCTTTCCCTTCGAAGACATTCCATAAACAATGACTTAACCATCTGAGACGATTGTTATTATAGAATTCCTTCTAATCATTTGTACGAAATTTAAGTATTAGAATTGAGGAGTATCATTAGTTATTAAAATGGTGGCTGGAATCCTGTTATTTTTGGTGGTGCGAGTGTCTATGAACCTGCCAAATTTATTTGCATTTTAACTGATCCTGGTCCTTTCACCTGTTTTTACTCTGTACCCATTGGCAGGTTCCAATCACTTTTGTTGACAGAGTATATGGAATTTCAAAGCTCGGAGGTTCTGAAATTGTTGAATATCTGAAAGGCCTTGCCTATCTTCTTGTTACAACCTGAGATGCATAACTACAAGTTTACAACTCATATTCACCGGCATCTGCATTCGAATTGCTATATATAGCATACAAAAGAGAGAGTATTTTAAGGGACTTTGGGCAGCAGCTTTAGGATTTTTATTCCTCTTAGGTTTGGCATCGCTTTCGACATGGCGCATCATACGTAGTGCTAGAGCATAGAGGTGGCATGAAATTTTCTACAGAATTGATTTTGTTTTGACTTTGTTTATGCATATATGCGTTAAGAGGTTGTGTGGCTCAATGCTTAACCAAAATAGCATCAAAGCTTTTTGGATAAAATCGCACACCTGAAGAAATTCTGGGCTTGAGCCAACCATGGCATGTGTACCTTGGTGATTTCAATACATAAAATAACGAAGAATCTCATTACTATCATCCGCATCATTGGAGTCTAATTAAACAAAGCATTAGAGCTCAGATCTATTCGATATAGTTGTTAGTCTTAAGATGAAAAGAATAAAAAGAAGGTTAGTCTTAAGAGTTTTCGCGTCAAGTTCTACAAACTTACAAATCATCTTAGTAAAAAAAAATTATGAAATTTTAGTTCGTTGAGTCGAATTCAAGATCTTTCACTAATAAAGATGAGATTTATACTTTAGACCAAATGGTGATGGATAAAAAAAATGAGTTTATTTTGTTCATAAAATTATTTTGCGGAATAGAAAATTATTTTAAAAAAGGAGAGGGAGCGCTCAAAATCAAAATTCTTAAACCCCCAAAATCATCTACTTTTGTCTTTTCCTTGCACCGGTTGCCCAAACAGCAGCTTAATCTGGGCCGGGTCACGCCCACCCGGTCATATTCTGCAGAGCTGATAGAGTAGAGTATAGTACTATCAAAACCATTCTAAAACCCACAAAATTCGTTCATCTTCTCCGGTGCTCTCTCTTCTCCATGTTACGCAAAGCGTGTGGACTTTAGAGCTTTAATCCCAACACCAAAGGTAAAAGTAAAACCCATAATTTAGCTACCGATGTTTTCCCATTTCCGTCTTAAATTTATATGAATTCTTTGTAAAATTGAATTGGATTCGTTTTGGGGGCTTTAGGTTAGGTTTCCGAGAAATTGAGGAGCAGAGAGATGAGCAATAACAACAAGGAGATGGAGCTACCGGACCTTGAGAAGCAGCAGTTTGACGCCGGCGCTGAGGAGGTTAAGGGACACCATTCAAGGACACCCAGTTCTCCCGCACAATGCAGGTAAAAGTCCTAAACATTCAATTGAAATTCCATGATGCAAGCAGTTTGTGATTTTCAGTACCGTTGTTTTGGGTATGTTTGTGCTTCTTCTGCAGAGTTTGCCAGGAAGAAAAAGATGAAGTTCTGATTGATCTTGGATGCCACTGTCGAGGTGGGCTTGCAAAGGCACACAGGTCATGTATTGTGGCTTGGTTTCGAACCAAAGGATCGAGCAACATTTGCGAGATTTGCCAGTAAGTCACTCACAATATTTGATTCATCGTCTGTGAATTAGCTTACATATAATGTAATGCCACCTATTTTTATATGCAGAGGGGTAGCTACAAATGTATCAGCAGCTCCAGAACCCCCCCAGCCAAATGTATGTACTCTGTACCCTTTGTCTCTCTATCTGTATGCCATTCAAGTAATATACATGTGCATGGGATTAGTATACAATGGGATCTTACACCATCAATAATAGCTCATTTAGTTTTTATCTTTAAACAATAGTATTGTATAATGGAAACTAAGTAATGTATGTAAGCAGGATATGTTATTTTAACGTTTAGTTTAGGTTCAAACTTTAGATTTTGGAGTGTGATCCCAATTTTATCTGCCATGAAAGTAAGATATTTGTACGGAGATGATTAAGCATCTCCAAGAATGGGTAAATGCTTCTGTTGTAAGAGCATAGATTTTTGGCAGTGCCACTACCCTCTTTCTGTAGTGACAATGAAGCACCGCACTACTTTGTCAAAAACTTAACTCAATGTATTGGGTATGTTTATGACTACAGTAATTGCCTCATCGGTGTGATAATTTTGCTGTCGCTGTTCTTTGTTGCAGGGTCCTGTGATGCCATTTTGTGTGTTCTTTTTAGTCCTAACAACTGTTTTCCTTGGTATCATTGCTTGTCTGCTGTTGTACGTGGTAATAGCCGAGGTCCTTGGTTTCTCTCCACTGCTGGATTTGATTCTCTACAGTATGTTTCATGTTTGTGAATCTCATTTCACTGTAGATTTAGCTGTCTGGTGATAACCGTGATATTGAAGTTCTACAATGTTGCAGGTGTTTATGCGGTTCTTGTACTTGGAATCGGATTCAGACTTCTCTTGGCCTTCCTCTATGAGTGGATAGTTCTGCAGGGGGTGCACACAACTGTGCAGAATGTGCCTCTTGCTTAGCATCCTGGTCTTTTGGTGAACTGTTAATATTAAATAGTAAGTAGAACTTTACCTAATTTTGGGATCTGTATGATCGATGTTCAGCTTGTCATTTGTTTTTTCGCGCCGGTAGCTGTGCTGACTGCTCATACCAAATGTACCTGTTGTTATGAACACACATGCTGTTTTCATTTGCACAGCCATATTATCTGAAGTCATGCTACCTTGGGAGGCTTTGGTATGAAAATTTTATAATTCAAACGTTGAGATATCATTTGCTTTCTGCTTCACGGAAGACAAGTCGTGTTCTGGCGCCGGAGAGTATACTACGAAGGTGGCAACCCATTGTTCTGGCCTACGAGCCCTATTTTTCATCGGCTTTTCTCTAATCACCCAAATGTGGGACTTTGTGATTATTTTTGGACCGAGTCACTGACCAATTGACCATCGAACAAAAGAGAATTGAAAATGCATTAAAGTTGTCCATTTTCAACCCCACGTTTTAATTTTGTCAAAAATAAAAAATATTTTGTGGACCTCGGTGATTAAGAGAATAGTCGAGTTAGGGTATCTCCAACAGATTACTCATTGGATATGTTAGGGTTTGAAATCATCCTTGATAATAACTAATAAGTTTTCAATGGAAGCCAACATTGTTTGGTCATCAACTGACTTTGGTAAAACATTGGATTTTATTAACATAATTTTTTTCCCCAAAACCATCTTCTTTCTCTTTCCCTTACACAAGAGGCCCAAACAAAACAATATGGGCCGGGTCAGACCCACCCGGTCTTGCTCGAGCACATTCTGCAGAGCTGATAGGATCATAGGACTGATAGGAGTACGAGAACACTTAAAACCCCCCACCAAACTCATGACTGGCCTTCTTCGCCACTTTCTAAGTTTCTCTTCCTCTTTTTATGCAAAATGCAAAGTGGGTGGGCTTTATACTTCTAACCCAAATACAAAAGCTACTTAATCACTCACTTTTTCCTCTCAAATTTCGAGAGTCGAAATGAATCTTGGTTAAATTGAAAAATTGGATTCGATTTGGGGGCTCTAGGGTTCCGAGTAAGAGGAGCAGAGCAGCAGTGAGATGAGCAATAACAACGATTGCGAGCTTCCTGACCTTGAGAAGCAGCAGTGTCACAGCGGCGCCGAGGCGGTTAGCTCAATTCCCGATTCCGGCGTTGAGGATACGGTACCGGCGGTGCCGCTGCTGAACGTCGTCATTTCGGAACCACCGATTTCCACCTCCAATTTGTCAAAGGAGGTTCCTTCTCCCCAAAAGGGACACCATTCCAGGACCTCCAGCTCTCATGAACAATGCAGGTAAAAGCCTTTGAATTTTCAATTGCGATTCTGGGATTTGGGAAACGATGCAGTTAGTGATTTTCAGTTGTGCAGAGTGTGTCAGCAGGATAAAGATGAAGCCTTGATTGATCTTGGATGCCACTGTCGAGGTGGACTTGCGAAAGCACACAGATCATGTATAGATACTTGGTTTCGTACCAAAGGATCAAACAAATGCGAGATTTGCCAGTAAGTCTAAGTCATTTACTTACAGTATTTGATTCATCATCTGTAAATTAGCTCACATATAAAGTTAATGCCATTTTTTTTTCAATGCAGAGGGGTAGCTGCAAATGTGTCATCTCCGGAGTCCCAGCCAACTGTATGTACTCTGTACCTTTGGGTTTTCTGTGTAGTCTTTCCCGTTCAAGCCGTGGTTATAATATACATGTGCATGGAATGAACCTTACACCAGCAAACGCTAGTATAATTTTTATCTTGAAAGAATAGAATTTAATTAAAAAGGATGTTGTTGTGGAGATTGTAAGTTTATTCAATACAAGTGGATATATATATAAGCATTTGTTTATCTATTTTGGTTTGAAGCTGGACTCTTTCAAAGTCTTTGTATATGCAAAATCTTGAGTGGTGATCTCAATTGCCTCATCCATGGAAATAAGATTGTTGTTTTAGACAGAGATGATGATTGTTACATCCGTGCATAGATCATCATTCATTCTCTCTCTAGTAACCCAAAAACTTAACTCTCAGTTTATTTGGTGTAACAGACGAATTACTGGGTTTGGAGAATTGAAACAACCTTTCGATCACAAAACCAAGACAGGGTAAGAATCATTCTACTATATTGTAGTATGTTTTCTGAGAAGAGTAAATTGGTGTGATACTTTTGCTTATGGTGTTCTTTGTTGCAGGGCTGTATGAGCCCACTTTGGGTGGCATTTTCGATCCTCATAGGCGGTCTGCTGTTGGACGTGCTAATATCTGCTACCCTTGGCATCTCTGCAGTTCCCGTTAATATTATCATCGGTATGTTTGTGCCTGTGAACCTCATATCACTTGATGTATAGGTTTTTACTGATATTGAAAGTTGAACTGTAAATGTAGGTGTTATTGTGGTTCTTGGACTTGGAACTATACTGAGACTTGCCTTATCGTTCTGCCATGAGTGGAGTTCGAGGAGAGTTGCGCAGAGGGTGCGCACAAATGTGCAGAATGTGCCTGTTGGTTACCATACTGGTTTTTAAGTAAACTTGTAAATTATAATAAGATATATAAGTAGAAGAACTTCTTCACTCTATTACGGGATCTGAATGTCAATTGTCTATTAAGCAAAGAAAATTTACTTGTTGGTTTGAAATAAATTTTCTACTGTTTTTGTTTGTTTAAACTTTAAAGAGTCGCTGTTTTTTCATAATCCAACTTTAACTTTGATGGGGTGAGAGGACAAATTTGGAGACAATGAGATATCGTTGGGTTTCGAACACGACTGAAGACTTTGCTTTTGTGGTTCAGGCAAGATAAGTCATGTGCTGCGGCGCCGGAGAATCTAACTTTATCGTTGGGTTCGAGCCCTTTTTTCACTAATAGTCTAATCACCCAAACGTGGGACTTTTGGAATGATTCACCCACCTCATGTTTAATTCTGTCACTCTGACAATTGAAAATTAAGATTGAAAAAAAGAAGAAAAGATAAGCATGAGATGAAAGCAAAGCAATGAGAATCTGAAGTTGGATGTGGCTTGAAAATGAGTAATGTTTTAATGTTCATCCCTGTTTAGGGTTATGAGCTTGAAAATCAGAATTTGCATAGCTTTGATCAGAATTTTCCTGCAGTAAATAGCAGTCAGAGAGGTAAATATTTGTTGACTGTTAATTATTGGGGTGGACAGTGACAGTGTACAGTACAGTGATTACGAGGACACGTGTCCACTTAGCAACATGGTCAGAATTCGGTCTGCGGAGACGGGATCGTCTACAACGCAAACACGGAGAGTCAACTACGTCCAGCCAATCCAAAGCTGGTCAGCTGCTGCAGTCGATCAAAGTAAAAGCAAGCAGGTCATTGATTGAGGAAGAAACTGCGCACGTTCCTTCTTTCCAAAATTCCAAGAAAAAGAAAGAAGAGAAGACACAATTACCAAATTGTCACTCTCGGCCAAACCAATCAGAAGCAGGAGGTTACTGGAATCGCAAAGCTCTGTGCTTTTTCGCGTTTAGGGTTTTTCAGAAAAGTAGTGAATTGCGAAAATTGGGAAAGTGAGAGCTGAAGAAGAAGAAGAAGAAGATCAAAGACCACTGAGAGCTCAGATGGCGGTTTTGTCCATGGAATCTCTGCCGTTGGGATTCCGATTCCGTCCGACGGACGAAGAGCTGATCAACCATTACCTGAGGCTGAAGATCAACGGCCGTCATTCCGAGGTCCAAGTCATCCCCGAAATCGACGTTTGCAAATGGGAGCCCTGGGATTTGCCAAGTAAGGATTTCTTTCTCTCTGGTTTTTCAATTCAATTTATACTCGCTCTCTATTTTGGGGGTTTGAAAATTCTGCATAAGAATATCTGATTGGGTGGGTTCGAATTTTCCTTTATTCCCTTCGTCACTATGAATATTTATCTCATAGATTCCTTGCTGAATTCTTCAAATGAGAATAATAGTCTAGCTTTTTAACTACCAAAATCAAATACAATACTCAGGCTGAAGATTTTAGCTGTGATAATGTAATTTGGGAGATTCCTGCGTAGAACTAACTATAGGTCACAGCTGTGAAGCCTGTGATTATCCGTCTTTCCTTTACATTTTAGTTCAAGTTAATAGCCCTCTATCTGTTAGTTTGTTTGGAGTTTAGAAATTCTGGAGAAGAACTTCTCATTGGCTGGGCTTGAATTTTAGTTTATTCCCTTCATTGCCATGAATAATTCCTCGTATATTCTTTCCTTGATCCTTGTTAGAATATTGTTTTTTAATCAACCAAACGAATTATAGAACTAAATTTGTGATCTTTCTTAATAGAGCAGTAACCTGAAGCTTGTAGCTGTAATCCTCTAATATGTGATCTTCCTGTGCAGAGCTATCAATGATAAAGTCAGACGATCAGGAATGGTTCTTCTTCTGCCCACGTGATAGGAAGTACCCAAATGGTCATCGCTCCAACAGAGCCACAGATGCTGGCTACTGGAAGGCAACCGGCAAGGACCGCACAATTAAGTCCCGCCAATTCAAGTCTGTTTCTAATAACACGGGATTGGTTGGGATGAAGAAGACCTTGGTTTTCTACAGAGGCCGTGCTCCCAAGGGCGAGCGCACCAGCTGGATCATGCATGAGTATCGTCCCACCCAGAAGGAGCTTGATGGTACTGCTCCTGGCCAGGTACTACCCTCCAGGGCCTCCACAAAATGCTTGCCTTGGTCACCCATCCTTTGCATATGTACTTAGTAGCTTCGAAATTGTGTGGATTAGGAAAGTGTGTGTCCTGGAATTGATGTAAATTCATTCCTTATCTGAAAATGACTTAATGTCTCTCTGTTGCAGTGTGCCTTTGTTCTTTGTCGCCTGTTCCATAAACCAGAGGAGAAGACTGAAGTTCTAAAGTATGATGAAGTAGAACAAACTGGCTTATCTCCTACCAACTCTCCTGATGAGGCATTCTCAGATATAGTTCAGGAAACAGCAACACCAGATATGAAAGGTGGAAAGCAATCAGAAGGTATATCGAGGTGGTTGAATGACAATTCTGACCACATGACCCCTGATGCTCTGACTGTGCCACCCGTTGACAGTTATATGGCCTCTGATGTGGAAGATCATGGACCAGAAGAAACAACCATTCGAGTAAGATGTTGATTTTTCATTGCATTTTTGTCATGTCCTTTATCCTTTTCCTCTACGGCTATAACTATACACAAGTTTACATATATTAATAACAGAGACTAAATATTGTGATTTCATGCTTCTCAACTGTAGGGACATCATCATCAAAATCTGGGATTCTATGAGCCCACTGGCGACCAGATTGACTGCAAAGTCTTCTCACCATCGCATTCACAGTTTAACGCAGAGCTAGATTATGTGGGTTCTCCTTTTACCAGTGACTTTGGCAATTATAACAATGGATTGCATTTTCAGGATGGCACATGTGAACAGGATGTATCCCTCACAGAGTTGTTGGATGGGGTTTGCAATAACAATTATGAGAGCTCCTGTGAGGAGTCAACCAGTCAGAAGAACTTGGTTGTGGACAGTGAGACCTATCTATCTGATCATGCCTTCATGTTGCAAGCCATGCCACCAGAAAACTCGTGGCTGAATGGTTCATTCGGTGACACAGACGCCAAAATGGCCCAGGTATGGGTCAAAGAATATTTTTCTTGTTTCTTGTAACCCACAGTTTTGTAATTTGATTGTTTCCTGTCTAGCCTGCCTATGGTACTTCATAAAATTGAATCTCTAGAATGTGGTATTTATCCGACTACTTTGATTGCTATATGAGATGAAGTCGGATTGTAACCTCTTTTTTTGTTGTTAACCAGCATAATCTAGAAATGAGAGCTCCTGGCTTGTCCAATGAGCAATTTGATCCTGAGGATCTGCTGCAGAAAACCTCATTTGGTTCTTACCAAGCTGAAGCTCCAGCATTGCTTCATGACCAAAAACCTAGAACGGGAAATATGGGTTATCCCAGTAACTCATTTGCTGATTCTGCTGTGAATTCTGTCTACCATATGTCAAATAATTTGGATGGATCTACCAGTTGGCAGAATGTTGATAACCATAGCATTGATCAAGTTGGTGGACCTAGCATCAAGATCAGGTCCCGCCTTCCTCAAGAACGACCAAATTTGAACGTTATGAATCAGGGCTCTGCCCAGAGAAGAATTCGTTTATTACTTGATAACCATACGAGGCATTTAAACCACAACAAAGAAGAAGATGAAGTACAATCAACTATCACTGAGGTAAAAATCCTTGGAAGCCAATTTGATAACCCTTTTCAAATGCATTTATTTTACTCTGATTGTTCCATGCAGGCTAGAGACGCTGTACAGGAGAGTCTTACCTCTGATAAAGAGAAGGAAGTGCATGCAATGTTCGATAAGGAGGATGAAGTAACCAGTAGGAATTATTCTATTAACAATGAACGTGATCTTGTTGGTAGAACTGCAATCACTCGTAAGGTTCGCCAATCTCAAGAGCCATCAGACTCAGACAGATCCATTACTCAGGGCATGGCTCCTAGAAGAATCCGCTTGGCGATGAATAATTCACCTGTGTCAGTTGCCGATGGCAATGCGAGAGATACAAGCCATGGGCAAGAAGATGAAGTACAATCTAGTATCATCGAGGTAACGATTATTAGTAAAGCCAGAGAGGTATTCTGAGTTTTATGTTTGAATCAGATTTTAAACAGAGTAGTATGGTTCCATGCAGGCCAGCGAAACATCAGAAAAGACTCCTAACCTGAACGAGCAGAATGTAGAGTGCCATCCTTCGAAGTTGGAAGAACCCTCAACAACAGTGATTGATGAGAGCAAGAAAACCACTGAAGAAGCGGTCACAACAAAGTTTAGGTCAAGGACGGGAAGTGATAATTCGTTGCAGAGCAACAATATGGGAATGTCAGTGCCTTTCAAGGCACCATCTAAACATTATGGCCTGACTTCCGCGTTGATAATTTCAGTTGGGATTCCTTTACTTCTAACCGTGTTCGTGGCCTTTAGTGGGATATGGATATCCATTAGATCTTGACGATGCAAGGAGGAGCATAGGCCTTAGTTCGTTTGTTGCAGAATCTATGTATTTATAACTTCATTAGGCTTGCGAGTTTCATTCTCATATGCATGCATGTGTGAGTTATAACCTTAGGTTAGAAATATGTTTGTGTACTAGGATTTCGTCTGTGTTTATTATGTGTAGACTCTGAGATGGTCTTGTTTCTAGTGGACATATCGCATATATTAGTTATAGAAATGGATTGTTTTCTATTCCTGGTTTTGTCTGTGAAGACGACCTGGTCTGTGCCTGAATGTGATTACGTAAGTCGCACCTTTGGATAAGGATAAGGGTGGCTAAACTCTCAGTCACATGCAATGCTTTGCTAAAGCACAAAACTGGAAAGCCAGAGGCTTTTGCCTTTTCGGCAATTATTTATCTGATTATTGAAATGATAAACCTATTTTACTAATTTGTTCTAAAAACTAACGCGAGGTTTATAATCTCAACCCTGGTTAGACAATGCCTAATGTGAAATTGTGGGATAAAACCGCTGGACTGGTTAAGGTGGTACAGCTAGGAAACAAACAACACCAGATGTACAAACCAGTTTAAGCAGTCTCATCGTAAAATAATGAAGACAAATTACCAACAGATGGAGAGGATAAGGATTGAGAAAAGCCGAGGACCACCAAACCTGCCAATTCGAATACGAGACATGAAGGTGTCATCTTGTGGGGATGTCACGTGTCACCCCAGCAGCTATAGCACACTGGAAAGTCCTAGATAATCTAGTGGAGTGGGGGCGCCGTGGTAATTAACGCCCCACTAGAAAGAAACCGAAACCAAAACCAAAACCAAAACCCAAACCCAAACCCTGTATCAGATCACATGAACCTGTGGCTCTGTGCATTATACTTAAGGTGTTCATTAAAAGGCCTGTGAGAGCTGAAGCGCTACTCTTGTGAGTGAAAACTGAAAACTGAAAACATCAAGAAGATAAGATGATACTGGTGGCGATTGTGGCGGAGATGATGGAGGAGTACACGGTGTTGCTGGCCAGGATTCTGGAGCATATTTTCCACACTGCACCTTTTCCCAGAAGGGTTCGGTTTCTCATCCTCCGAAATCTTCCGTTTGTTTCCGGATACCCTCTTCCTCTTCCTCCTCCTCCTCCTCCTCCTTTGATTAGAGCCCCTGCTGCTTAAGATCTCTGAAGAAGAATAATGGCTCTCTGCTGCCATTCTTTGTTTTAATTGGCATGTAATTAAGCCTTCTTTGGTTAAATTGTTTTTCTTTGTCAGAATATGGGGAGGATTTTTTTAATTTCATGTACACATGTTGAGCTATCTCCTATGAAAATCTAGCATATTTTGTTTGCTCCTGAGTAACGTGATGAATGAGATCTCCAAAAAAAAAAAACGTGATGAATGATGCTAATCTATGGCCACGTACCTTAATTTATTTTTTCAACTTCATATGAACGGATGAGGTTGACATTTATTGTGTATTGAAACAAAGATTCCAACCTGAGCATTAAATCACTATAGAGGGGTGAGTTGTAGATATGAGATGGATTTGGAATTTCGGCCGACGCTGTTACCCTACCTGGGTGGTTAATTTTTTTAAGGAAAAGAATACTACTGTAGATACTAGAAGGTCATCCATTTTTGAAGCATAGTAGACTAATTAATTATTAGCCAAAAAAAAAAAGTAGACTAATTAATTATGTACTTGTGGATAAGTTACTTCAGGTCATCATCATCATCCTCGATGCCAATTAATTATTAGATATCACCACAAACTGACACGTACATATATGTCGGTATTTTCTGAAATTGATGGATATTTAGTCATCTTATAAATGAATGAACTTTCTGAAATTGATGGATATATAGTCATTCTAAAAAAGTAAATATGGACGTCCTAACATCTGAGACGTCCTAACATCCGAGGCCTAATTTCGTGGGTGTTTCTGGTTGCTGGTTTGAGAGCTGAACCACCACCGACTTTGGGAAATTCAATTCAGAAAGACATAAATTGGAGAGAGAGCCTCAGTAGCTGCAATGACAAGGAAATATCCCTTTAGGAAACATTAATGAGCCACACTGCTTTGTTGTTTATCCAAAGAGAGGGTTAACACTGGGACAAAATTTGAGCAAAGCACTTGTGATTTCCACATTTTTATAATCAGATGCATGTAATATCAGACCAGAAAAGAAAAATGTGTGTGTGTGTATTAATAAAAATTCACTAGAAGAAAAAGGGCACAGAAACTGGAGTGGGTGCTGCAGAATATATGCCAAACATGAGATTCACACTTCATGGACCATGGAAACAATTGGGTTCCAATTGTTTTGAAGTCCAATGTAGCCCAATTAACAGAGACTCACTCACTAATTACAGCTTTTCTAATTGAGATATGGCCCAAATAGGTGGACTGAAAACAGATGTGGGGCAAATGAAAATTCTGGTTGAACAATTCTTGAGCCTCAATCCAATTTAACCAAATTTTTATGTCCAAAACCAGGCATCTAGGAGCACATTGTATTATTTGTATGTATTGCAAGGTGATCAATGAAATTACACCACCATATTCTCTGTTGGAGAATAACATGATCAAATCACATCTGATGCACAATAATATCATTGGGTTAGGAAGAACCTCTAGCTTTTTCTTGTGTGTGTGCATATTGTGTATTCCACACTGCCTTTCCAACTGGGCATTTCAATACCAAGGTTACAAGGAATACAGGATGGTATTTCATTTTTAAGAACTTGGTGGTATTGTAAAAGTATATATTTATTCACATGTTATATTCTTTCTTTTATACTGTTTGTCTCCTAAAGTTTACTATAAATGCAGAAATGTGATCAAAATGCAGGAGACTAGGAGAGACAGAATATTTACTTGAAGAATCAAAACCTTCCATTAAACCAGAATTATTCTTTTCTGAGTACGTTTTTATGGATAGCACTATAATTAAACAAATGAAATACAAGCTACGAATAAAGTGCACCAACTACCCATTTTGATTATCATTTTTGTTAAACAATTCTTATACATGGGTGTATAAGCCCATGTTTCTGGTATTGTGTGGTCTGGTGTGGGAAAATGCCATCATTTTGTTTAGCACTTGGTGCTTCTTAATGCTAGTGTACCAGTTTCTTTATAGCATAGTTTATTGGTAGAGCAATTCCCAATTGATATTTTTAACTAAAAGGTATAGAACCGTACCCAAAAGATTCCTTTCTTCTATAGGGTTGTGGAAATGTAAAACACCTATAGGTTATACTGGGTTTACTAATAGCAATGTGGGAATATAACTTTTCTTATAGACTTTCTAGATAAATTAATGGTACGTAGTGCATGTTGTGTAGTGATTTTCAAAATGGTTAAAAAAGAAAGATATTTAGAACCTGAGCATATATATTGTTCCCTTCGCATCAAAACCCATCTCTCCTATTCCTTAAGCTCATCCATATCCCCATGAAAACCTGATATATTCCCTTCTCATTTGTCAGCAGTCATGTTAGCTTGACCCACATTGCAAGCATTAATGTGAGGATTTAGATACCATTCCCTGTCCAAAAGGTCTAATAATTTGTGATTTTAGCTACAAGAAAACTGCTAAGTTGGCATTGTTTTAGACAAAGCTCAGGGAAGGGAATGCTTAATTAATTAAGGCTACTGAGGAATATCTTCTAGGCTAGGGTTGGTTTGTCTTGAGTAGTTTTCCCCTATCTTTTTCATTCTTTATATATAAATAGCAACTAACCCAATTGTCATGGCAACCTTACTAAAGAGAACATTTGGCTCTATCCTACCTTCCATTGCATACTTCTGTTACTTTAACGATCAACACCAGCATCAACACCACCATCACAAAAGCAGCAACATCAACAAACTCCAGTACAACATGCCTAGGGGTCGACCCCTTTCGTTGCAGGTTCGCTTTCATGATCCTCTGAATGATTTTGTTTTCGATCTTTCGAGGTATATATATATCTTCATTTTCTGCATGAGTACCATTCACCATGGCCATGCATATATATGGCTTCTCTTCCTCCCTCTATTTTTATCTACATATATATATATATATATATGCCTATAAGAAAAACTACAAGCAATGATTAAATGGATACAAAGCTATCTTCTTTCATGTGTATGATGTTGTTAATTATTTCAAGCTTATAATCTGTTCTGGTGTACTCATAACTTATCACATACAATCTTTGTTAGTTATGCTAATCTCTAGCTTGAATCAATTTTAGTACCATTTATGGAAAATAACAAAGAACTTAATTATAAAGACATTAATTGTTCCATGCTTTGTAAATATTATAAAAATAATGAATGATCTTCAGCAAAAGGTTTAATCTGCCTCCTGGCTTTTCTTAATCCCTTTGGTTTCCAATTAATAACTGCGCAAAAGTATAAAGCTGTCTGATCGAAAGAACAAAAGGAACAAAAAGAAAGGAAGGAAAGTTGTAGATATATAGAAAGTAAATTGAAAACAAGCTTTTGCAAGAACAGATTCTGAAATCTTGTTTTGCTTTACAGACTGTGGAGCTCAAAGTCAGGATGTGCTGCACTGGCTGTGAGAGAGTTGTCAAAAAAGCCATATTCAAGCTCAGAGGTTTTTGATCAATAATCATTGATTTCCCTTCTTTTTTTAACTTGTTATCTTTTATTTTTCAGCAGGGAACAAGGGCCGGATTTGAGGTTTAAGATTTGTGATAGTTCATGATTTGTAAATATGGTCTGAAATTTCGATAATATCTTCAAATTTCCTCGATCAGTACCCACTCTTTTTTACAAAGTATTGCTATTACATATATGCAACATTTTTTCGATATTCTCTTTTAGCACATTTTACTCATAATTTTCCATATTTTGGTGTATGCACTTAGGGATTGATTCGGTGGAGGTAGATTTACCGATGGAAAAGGTGACAGTAATTGGGTATGTTGAGCGAAACAAGGTTCTAAAGGCGGTGAGGAGGGCTGGAAAGAGGGCTGAGTTCTGGCCTTACCCAAACCCTCCCTTGTATTTCACATCCACCAGTGACTATTTCAGGGACACAACAAATGAGTTCAAAGAGAGCTACAATTACTACAGGCATGGTTACAATATTGGGGACAAACACGGCACCATTCCGGTGACTCAGCGGGGAGACGATAAAGTCAGCAACATGTTCAACGATGATAATGTCAATGCTTGCTGTCTCATGTAACTAGATCAACGATCGTCTTATATTAACTGTAGTAGTGTGGTTTCAAAGCTTTCAATGTGTCCCATATAGTGATGTACAGTATATAAAATCAAGCTTGTTTTTATTGTGATTGTAGTAGTGTGGGGAATATATCCAATGGAACCATTTCAAGGAATTGATGGGATTATACATATCTAGTGCTTTGAGCACTAGATATGAGATACCAAGTAATATCCTTTGTGGTTCTGCAACTTCCTGTATAAAAGCTAAACCAAAATTGCACCACTTTTGGACTTTTCAAGAAACAAAAATTCAAAATTTAGTTGCATAGCTAAATGATTTAATCATAATATTAGTTTTTGACACGTCCGGTTTTTTTATTTTTTCTATAAATAATTTGTGCTTGGAACTTTCGGATGTAGTTGATGAGCATCTGCATGAGAAAAGCAGTGATAGCTTCCTAGAAGTTTAATTTCCTCTAAACCTCCTCATGACAGTAACAGGCTAAGAGGGAGGTAGTTTCTTGGTTGAGAAGGCAATCAAGGGAGTCAAATCATAATGGAATGGTATAAGTATATTTGGTCCGCAAAGAATATTAGATATGTCCGCTTATTCACGGTATAGCCTAATAGCCCCATAGGGGGACAAAGGTTTCTATTCAAAATATATCTAGCATATCCTATTACAACTAACTTTCTCATCATCAGGTATAAAACTGTTTAAGACATTAAATTCCAAACGATGGACACGTATTGCTATATGTATTTATATGTATCAATAAATTTGTTCTTTTGGGTTTGAGGCACTAGTTTTCTTGGTAGACCAACAGTACTAAAACATGGATGATTCAATAATACAGGACTTGAGTATAGCGAGGCAACTCAAAGGAAATCAAAGATTACATGTGAGTTTAATTTACATAGTATTTCCAGGATCTACACCATTTATTTCTCAAGTTTTTACTTAAATCAATATTATTAAAAATTTAGATAAATAAAAGAATATAGCGATGCAACTTGAGGCAAGTTAGAAATTTGATGTAAGCTAGCTCACTCTAAGCTGTCATATTTTTTACATTTTTACTCAATGATAAAAAAAATAAAAACAACTCAAAAGTTTAAAAAATATAGATTTCAAATCAAAGTCTTTCAAAAAGAAAAATTAGCTAGTGGTAATTACTTTTTTTAGCTCCTTGACCATTTAGACCAATAACAAAGATTTCCTTTAATGAGTAGAAACTAGAACTAAACAAAGCTTTCATTAAAGGAAAGCTTTGTTATTGGTCCAAATGGTCAAGTAGCTAAAAAAACAAAAGCCGATTATTTTTTTTTGGCTAATCAAAACAAAAGCCGACTAAACCAACAGTACTAAATCAAAGTACTAATTTCGAGGCAATTCAAGAGTCTCGAGATGACAAAGTTCAATATCAATAGTTAGAGAAAGACCAAACGAACAGAGACCCCTCTTCTCCCTCTGCAATTGGTATGTCCTCAATCTCCATTCTTATGCAAGATTAAAGTTGTTTACTTTACCAAATATGCATGCAGAGCTCCAAAAATGTTTCACCTTTCATTTACCAAAAGCAAAGCAAAGAATTGTCTAGCGCGATTTCCTCATCCCAATTGACTATACTGCAGTTTCTGATATTGGGCTTGGGTTTTGCTTAGGGTTTTGACTGGAACTTGATTGTATTGAAATGGAGGAGTCTGATCATGGAAAGAGAATCTCATCTTCGGCAGTGTCATCTCGTTTGTCAGCTAAAGCTCAGCCCTTTACACTGAACCGTTTTACTGCCCAACCCACTTGGACCTCTTCATTAACTTCAGCAGACCCTTGTGATTCCTTGCTCAAATCATTATCTAGTATCAACTTGGAAGGCGACCCATTATCACCTGCATCGAATTTCGGGTTGGATTCATCATTTGGGCACGACAAAGCCAGTTTGGCCTGCACCAATTATGCTTCATCTGATTATGAGACCTTGCTTGAACAAGGTAATTTCTTTGCCTCGATTGTAATGTATATAAAATTGAGTTCCTTTCCGCATTAGCCTTTTTGGAATGATTTCAATTCCTTCTTTATATTGACAAGTATATAGCTACATTTTATTGTCTTTTTCAAGTGACTTGCCCACTTTGTGAAGGTATAATTCTCACGAGATGTCTCTGATATGATCTGTTGTCGTATAATGTTTAGGATCAACTAAATAACAGATGGAAAATCTTTGGCACAATATCTTGTCTTTTCAGCTTGAAGAGCTCCTAGTACATGATTTGTACTTGCTATTACTCCGCATGTTATATGCCATGTTTTTGTTGGAAGTATTGCGTATGCCACACAGTGTAAATTGAAAGTGGCTTTAACTTGTGTGCATGTAGAACTATTTAACAAGTTAGGCAAATAAAATTTGTAACTTTTTTCTTTGGTCTTGTTATTCTACTGTCTGTTAAGTTGGAATGGACCTGTTCCTGCTTTTATGGAGAGGAAAATGATGAATAACGTGTAAAAACGAAACAAAACTTGCTTTGTTGGCTAATTTTATTTGTTTTGACATCAATACAAAAAACTCTTCATCCATAACATGCTTCTGCGGCTCTGCGCAGGAAAACCTGTTAAAAAATCGAAACTCTATGAAAACTCTGAAAGTATTCATGACAAGTGCAGTGATTTTACTATGGGAAGAGAAAATCCATTCATTTCAAGATCCACAGACCAAGTAGATGCTGGAATTTTCTCTTTTTCAGCAGTCAATTTTGTAGCCACTCCATATGAGTTTTCAAAGTCAGATATATGCTCTGCAGCAATGTCTCAAAGTTATTCTCAAACTCAGCTACCGTATACTGCACCAGCTGCAAGTTGGAGCCATTGTAATTCGACAATTGCTTTTGGTGAGAGTGGCTTGCAAAAATATGATCCTTGTACAGTTAAATCTACAGTTTCCCATTCACTTAAAGATAATGCTTTACAAGATATGGGGCTTGATTCATCAAATACCAGCACAACTGTTTGGCCCTCGAGTTCCATTTTGTCCAAAAATGCCGAGTGTACAAGCAACTTTGCAGTGAAATATAATGATAATTCTTCTAAATACAGTCCTCCTGGCATAATGGATCTTCATGACTTGCTGTATGGTGAAGGCAACGAGATTGGCCATGATAAAAGTGCCAGTGATAAAGGAAATGAAAGGAAAGGTGGAAAACCTATGTCTAGTCAGGGTTCAGACACATTACTAACAGATAAGTCCAATCCACAAGTCACATTAAAGAAGCTTCATGATGAATTTAGTTCGGAACATCTTGATGCTGAGGCAGCTGTTTCTCGTTCAACAAAGTTTGATGAGAACGACTTTGATGTGGACTCACCTTGTTGGAGAGGAACCCAGGCCTCTAGACAATCTCCATTTGTTTCAAGATCTTTGAGTTCACACTCGGTTGAAAATGTACAAGAAGCAAGTTATAGTTTGAATCCACTGGCACCTCAATTTTTTCCTCGTCCTTCTAAAGCAATTGTTAATTGCTATGCAAATGAATGTGTTGCAGATGATTTCTCATCTTTCCAGAAGAGTGAATCTCCAGCTGTCAGTGCTGTTAGTTCATTCTCTGCAAGATCGAAGTCTTCATTATCGATTAATGGAACTGAGATTCAAACTTCCAATGACATCCATGAACCCAAAAGTGAATATGCCCTGCTTAATAACTCAGGAAGTGGCTCTGCGCTCAATTTTGCAGAGGGTGCATCCAAGTTGTTGTCTACACGTTCAGGAATGGATTCAACAATACTTAATTTGATGCATGACCTCTCAGAATTGCTTGTACAAAATTGTTCAAATGATGTAGATTTATTGAATGAGCATGACTTGATCCAGCACATAATCAATAACCTTTGTATGTACATCCAACACAGGACTGGAGGAAAGACTCCAATGCCTGATTTCACTCTTGCAGGCATTCCATGCTATCCTAATAAGTCAACAGAGCTCGTCAAGGTAGGGGTATGTGTGTCTTTGTTCCCTCTTTGTTTTCTTTGATGTTGAGAATCTGATTTAAAGACAATGTTGAACTTTGCTGCTCTCTTTGAAAATTTAATTAAGAAAGCCCTTGGGCACTTTTCATTCTAACATTTCTGGTGATGCTGATGGACATTCGTGCATTTTACTCATTTTCTAATATATAAATGTTAGTCTCTTATTATTCTCAAAAAAAAAAATCTTAGTCTCTTATTATTAATAATTTCTGGATGTGTTCTGAATGCTTTCAACTGAATTCCCAATGTGCATTTATTGATTTCATTGTGTGAGAATTAAACCTTCATCTGTGTGCCTTTATTTATCTTGCCTAGTTGGTTATATGTTATTGCTTATTAGGTATTGTAGGAAGAATGACATGAATAATTATTATGCTTTGATTTGTGTTCACCATGGAGCTGGTTAACAGAACTAATTCCATCATATTTCTTAAAAACTAAGAATGTTTGGTTACTACCTGTTCTTGTGAACTTCTGTCTGTCTTGTACATCAGTACATGGTGGACATGATATGGTCACATTTATATGCTATGTTGATCTACAAGCCTAAATAATGTCTTTCAGTGCTCAAACATGGGGTTTCAAGTAACAAAGACAGGGGCTTTTGCTTTTCCACACAAGCTTGATAATCAGAATGGCCGTGAGGGGCGCAAGGTCGATTGTCAAAATTCTGCTGAGAGAATGTTGGATTCCTTTCCTTCATATAGCGACATAGGCACTGAGAAGAGCAAGGGCATCATTCAGGTAGAGGAGCTATGGATCTGATGCTGATAATATTTGTAATGCTTAATTTTATCAACTACTTGGAAATTGAAACTTCACGTTTGCGATGATAAGATGCAGATTATGGGGAACGCATTGAGAGACAATCATTCAACCAAGGAAGAGTTAGACCCACAAGCTTCAGTGTATAAACAACTGTGGCTTGAGGCTGAAGCAGCATTACGTTCCATGAAGTATGAAAGATGTGTCATGCGTGAAATTGGATATGAGCTGGCACAATCTAAACAAAATAAGGTCAGCTACTTCTCTTCCCAGTCTTCAGTAATTTCATTCTTAATTTAACCTTGTCTACTTGTTGCACTGATAGGTGCCAGGGAAGCTATTAACATAGAGAGCTACACTAGCCATACATGTCTGTGCTGACACTACTGGAAGGGACTGTTGGAGTTGGAAGCTAGATGTATGTACAATTTATATCGAAATGCAGTATATGATGTAATATGTTATATAGCTTAGGGTACAAGATTTTGTCATGTAAAGTTGATTCCAAGTGTTCGAACGAGTGAAGACAACTCTTGCTTGGGTAGTGGGTTATATTTTTTATGCTAATACGAACTGTGTCCTAATTACAGCCTCCAAGGCTCCAATCTTGGTCTTTTGACACAAACAATATCTGGTCAAAGCATTATGGTTCTTCATGATCATAGAGACGTAAAATTCCTGGATAATTTCGCGAGAAAAACCGAGATTGGAGGCAGTGATGTGTTAAATGTAATATTGCTCATGTTGGGGATAGTGATCTCAAAGATGGTTTGTTCTGTTGTGCTGAAATTCAATTACTCGTTGCTGAGTTTCTATTTGCAGTTGGAGACTATAATTCTAGTTAAGCTATGAATGTTGACACAGAATTTTCCTCTGTAAATATTGCAACTCTACATTTTGATTGCTTGAGAATATCAATGTACATGATGTACATGGATTTTTTATTTTTATTTTGTTTCTGGTTCAAAGAAGGTAAAAAGCCCAGAACAGAGAGAATTACTTTACAAGTTACACGCATTATATTGATTGCAATTACTTTGAACAAGTTCCAACCTCCAACTATGCCACTGGTGACCTCTTAGGAAAATAAACCTACTGTTGCCATTGATGTGAAGAGCAGAAAGCTACACCTTTTAATATTTGTTATTCTAAAGTGGATTATGTCTGTTAAAAAGCTCTCAGAAGAAAATTAACATCCAGGTAAAAAAGAAGTGATGATTTGGAAGTTCTTTGTGGTTTTATTTGTGGAAAAGGGAAAGAAAAAGATCTGTTAAAATAAATCATGGTGAACACAAATCAAAGCATACACAAATAAAAAAAGATCATCATTGACAAAATAAGTACATCAATACAACCATCATATGGTAAAACCAAATCAAATCTCCTCTAGGCCAGAAGAAGGGGAACATTTAAAAATAAAACATGGTAAATAAAAAAACAAAAACAAATGAATGGACAGGGGGGTCAAAACAAAGGCCGAAGGGACATTAAGTATATAATTAATTGTGAATTTTGAATTGGTTACTGTTGGTGCATGTGGTACCACATGGAACATTGGGTTACATTACTGTAGGCTTTAAGCGCACAATGCCCAGTGGGAACTGGGCAGTAGAAGTAGTAGTGGTACACTGGTACATGGACATTGGACACTACCCATTCACCCACCAAGACAAAAAGTGACAGATAATGGCAGTTGGGGACCTCAAACTTTGCCATCATCTACTATCCATTTACCATTTACCATAACCCCTTAAATGTATTCATTAATAACAACCATACTAATTGTCCCAAAAAAAAAAAAACAGTCATACTAGCTTGTTTGAATCATCACCACCTTCTTTCTTTCTTCAACATTTACTACCATGTAGAATACTAGAATTTGTGTCAAACGCAAAAACACTATATATGTTATTGTCATGATAGTTTGAGCATGTAATTAGCTAGACAGGACTTAACTTCAAGCTCTCTTTCTCTTTCACACATTCTGCCATATACTTCACATGTATATGTAACAGGTGCCTATGTAAAATACAAAATAACAATTATACAGAAAAAGATACATATATGTATTATTCGAACAATTTCTAAACATGATACGTTGAGAAGTTTGGCATAATATTATTTAACGACTTATTTAATTATTTATTTGCAAATTTTTAAATATCAATTTATATTCAATTTTGTTCAAATACTCATGTAAAATATGTAATAAAAAGTGTATAATATGTGTATAATAATTTTTGTTTATTCAAAATTATGTGTATTTTAACAGATCTTTTTAAAAATATTTAAAAAAAATACATACATACGGATATCATTCGTGGATTTACTAACTATGCCAACAATGTATCAGCTAGTTCCGATGTTACATAAGTAAGGAACAAAAGACAAAAGAAGAAATGGCTGGTTAAAAGTTAAAGAATGAAAGTAGAAGAGCTAGTGTCTAATGGTATTACATTTGAGCAATACTTCTTTTTTTGTTTTGCTTCTTTTAAATTATTTTCATTCTTTTTCTCATTTTGTAGGGTCTATGATCAAAATTGTTAATTTTCAAAATTATTTTGTTTAAAGATCATTTTTAACTACTCAGCCTTTGTATCTTGAAACCCTGTTACTAGTCCAAGCTAGCATTTCCAAAAGATTAACGGCAGGAATTAGATTCTCATGAAGCGCTCATTCCGCAAAACAAATTAATGTTACTTTAATACGTACAATCACCCGTAAAACTTAATTATTCATCATAGATATTGGATAACAAGTTAAGTATAAACAATCTATACCCTAAGGTTAAAAACAAGTGTGTATTATACGATAGATCGATCATCAGTATGGTACGTAGTATTTTGGGGGTGGGGGGGGGGGGGGGGGGAAGACTCAAAGGAGTAATGGGTACGTAGCTGTCTAGTTAAGGTAGTAGAGTGAAGGGAAAGGAATTGAGGAAAGAAAGAGGCGAAAAAGGAAGGAAAGGAATAGAGTGGAGATATGGTAAGGGTTGGCCAACTGGGTCTGGCATATGGCCGGTTCAGTTTGGATACCTTAGCATGAAACTGGCTTCTCCATCGATCAGCAATAAATGAGGGAGAGAGCAATAGATCGAGTACGTACACATCTCTATCGATCGATCGATCAGCTGGGCTAGGCTAGGCTAGGCTAGCACAGATCCACATTAATAACAACCTACATATCATCCCGTCCAGGTGAGGTGGGTCGTCAGAAATTAGGAAGCTTTTATTTTCTGATCGATCAGGCTCAGGCTGATCAGGCCCACCTAGCTAGCTCCGATCCTGTTTGATTCTGTTAGATTTTTCCGTTTTCTTCTTTTACAAATATAGTAAGCCATTTATTCACATCTTTACGGCTGCTTTGGAGCTTTTAGGGTGTGGAACTGTGAACTGTGAACCCCCCATGACCTATTGCTTTCATATTTACTCAATAATTGCGGTTGTTATATATTGTTTTATGGGATCGGCTGCTGCATCAGCCTCACCCTTTGCACTGTCATTGTTAATGCTCTGCTTTTTTCTGTCACCAAAATTTTTTGAAAGCCGCAGAGCTGTCTGTGTATGCATTACATACTGGGCAAAAGGACTGTTCAGCCCCACATCCTTTTTTGTTTCCTCCTTAAATTTCCTGCTGCTGCTACTGCTGCTTCTTCTTCTTCTTCTTCTTCGTCTTTTTTCCTTGTATCTTGCTTTGCTTTGCTTTTATGCATGACAGTAAATGCTCAGAGATTATAACGGAACCAAAAGTGAAAACCCCAGTTCATCACCGCCGTTGGTTATTTAGCGTCTTTGTCGATTCAATATCGAATTTTGAGGAGACCCAGATGGGTATATGGTCCATTTAACCTTTGGGGGACATGGAATGTTGGGTAAGAGAAGATGAGGAAACAAAGAAAGAAACAAATCAACAAAGCATGCCGTGCCAATATGCCATATGCCCATATGCCCATATGTCATGCCTCTAGAAAGCTTAGCATTCTTGATGTGAACCCTAAACGTACAAGCTGCGTTTATAACGTGTGGTGTATTAAGCTAAATATTGTTTAATTTATGTTGACATGCTTACATTAACCTAACACTAATTAGTAATTAATTAATGTTGATAACAAAAACTAAAAACAAAAAAAAACAAATTATTAGTAATTAATTAATGAGTGAAAAGGATCTAAATATTATAAATTCTTACGCATTTTTTATGAGATAAAATCAATATCCGATACTAATTAAACCTAGCACATGATCGAATGTATGTCATATGCTATCCTAATAGCACAAAAAGTTAGGGCGTTTTAACAATTGATGAATTATTGTGTATAACAGATAAACCATGTACGTGATAATGTTTCAATGCCGGTGTATCCAACAAATTATTTAGCTTGAGATGTGGAGTGTTTTGTTAATTTTATATTTATATTGTTCTGATCCCGCTTAGGATTTAGCCCTAGAACCATATCAAGACTAAACCCTAAGTTCACGTTTTAATAATTCTATACTATAAAATGATCACCGATAACATAATATTAGAGCTAACTTTCCACCCATGTTCTTTCACAGTTATAATCAACATTGAGCACTACCACGCACGTTATAATTATGTATTGAACAAAAACATTTTTCCAACCATTTTACCTCACTCTCTCTTTATTGGACTTCTTTCGAAGAAAAACTCGTTGGTGAGAAAAAAGTCGCTTTCGCTCACAATGAGAATGTTCGCTAACCCCCATTTCCAATGAGATTGTTGTCATGAAGGGAATAGCTCTGTATTCTCCTAGCATAATTAAGCTGTGTACGGTACCTTAGTACGTGGTTCAAATATTTCAATCTAAAGAATAAGTAAATAGTTAGCATCTCTAACAGCAATAGTTATTTTTTTTAGTTAAAATCGCCAAAAAAAATATACCTAATTACTTGTTTAACAAATATATTCCAGCTCTAGTTATTTTAGCTAATATAGTATTTTTAATTATTTAAAAGATTGACACATTGTGTGTGTATGAAAAATATAGAAGAGAGAAAGAGTTAACAAGTTTTAGCTATATCCGGTTTACTAGCTAAATTTAGGCTAGCCATTTAACAAAACGCAATACATGACTTTGTTTTTTGTTTTGGACGAATGAAGTTTTCATTGAAACTGCACAAAAGCAGCATGCAATGAACTAACAACATAAAACTCTCTATTTTAACTTTTAGTTATATGACTTATAAATATAGAGAGCGAGATGAGACTCTCTATTATTTTTGTTAATTTAAAACATTTATTTTCAGTTGTTTTGTGTAATTACTAAATACATTTAAACTATTTTTTATTCATTAATAAAAAAAATTAAATATTAGTTAAAGTATAGAGCATTTGTGCATATGTATTTTCAAACTGGCTAGCCAAAATAACTTTTTAACTACTTTAACTAAAATTTAGTTAAAAAAATAACTAGCATTGCTCAACATGCTCTAACACCACAATCGATTCTATATTAAAGGAAGTGAGGAGAAGCCATATCAAAAACATAAGTATGAAAGAAAATATGGTCATGGAAGAAAAAAGAAAAGGAAGAGATAATGTGTTGGAAAAAGATGGCCACAAAAGAAGAAGAATGAGAGGAAGAAAAAGATTATTCAATATATATGAAGAAGCAAACGTTGGGACAACCCCATTCACCTACTCAATATATTTTTTACTTAGTTGTGTTCAACTGTCTTTTGATCTAAATCCAATGGTGAAAAATAATTAGGCAGTTGGAATGAATTTATTTGCTTCATTGTTCTCCACCATTGGATTTAGATCAAAGAACAATTGAGCATAACTGAGTAAAAACTTTATTAAGTAGGTGAACATGACTATGTTAGCTAAGGTGTTCAAACCAATATGTAAGAAATTTATAAAAATTAATGCACTAATAGTTAACTTTGATTAAAAAAGAATAAATAGGAAACCTTATTTAGAAAATAGAATAAATTTGTTATTTTATGAAATGTTGTCTAACCTTAATTAATTTTGTTAATTAAGATGACAATCTGTCACCATTTATTACAAAATAGATATAATAGGAATGTTAGTTAGATAAACTTGAAAATGTAAGAAATCATATGTAGCATGTGAATCACTGGACTGCAATTAGAAGAATAAAAAATCGACCGGATTGCATTTAGTATTGAACATAATTTTTTGACTTAAAATAAATTTTGTCTTAACCCTATGATAAGGTATGTTGGAATTGATATTTTATTGAAACACTAATTAAATATTACTAAATGTTAATTTAGCTACTATGTTAAAAATGCTCTAAATAAGAAATATAACCGATAAGGACAATTATTTGTTTAGTATTTTTTTTTTCTATGAAGTAAATATGCTCTCATTTTACCATGACAAAGAGCCAAACTAATTAATTTTTGGCCAAAGAGAGTATATATATTTTTTTCTTTTTGGGTTAAAAAAAGAAGGAGTATATCACAATCACATATATCACGGGAATGTTGTGCATTAATCCAAAGAAAATATCAACGTGGGCCATGCAGAGAGAAATGTAGACTGCACGCGTTTGGCCTTTGTTTGGCAAAGTAGTCTTTATAATATGAAAGAGAAATTTCAAAACCACGAATTCTCCTACTTTCATTGGCGTCATTGATTACGCCTATCAAACCCTAGCCTACAACTTACTGCCCTCTATTCCATACTAGGGTGGGGACTGCACTCTTCTCCATTTGTTCTTCTTCAAGGGTTCCATATCAAACCGCTTAGGAATCTTGTTAATTTCGCTTTGCCTTGGATCATTTTCTGCCTTACATACATATATATTATATATGTTAAATTTACAGTTAATTACATAAAGTGTTATTAAATTTACTATTGGTTTAGGATGATTCAGAAAACAAACCCTGCAGAAAAACCAGTAGATGATTAAGGAAAATCCAAACCAGATACGTACAACTAAACAAATACAGAAGATAAGTATGAAATTTTGGGTTAGGCTGATGCGGAATATTTCTGTTTCAAACTTTCAATAGCAGCAACATGGAGCTTAGTATTTACGTAGCGAGGCCAATATTTACCATCAGAATATGTATTAAAAAACAAAACCAATTGTTCTTGCCAAGATCGAAGAAAATTGAAAAGAAAGGCACCCACTTCCTTGTCAATTAAGAAATGGACAAAATGATTGTGGTGGAAGTTAGTGATAACTGTTAATGCAACAGTGATATGTCTAGCATTTCGTTATGCTTGTCCCGTACTGAGCTGCTGCAGCATCAGCATGCCTCAACAGTACTACTACTGCTATACTCGGATCCATACGCAGCCCTACATACTGATATCACTGAACTCTATAATGTACTCTGTTGTACTCAGATTGATCCAATTCATTCATCCACATCATCATCATGAATTTACATACATATCTATCTGTGCCTAAGATGCCTGCCTACATCTAGCTATACCATATATTCTAGGGTAGGGGCCCTCCTTTATTCGCATATCCTAGCTAGCTAGTTCAATTGATATATGAAGAAGGCTGGCTAGCTAGCTTTTGAAGCAGTAGTGAAGGACATTTGTATAGCAAACTAAGCATTGGCAGTGGCCCTGTCTCTGTAAAGCATGACAGTATGACACCCCCAAACACACAACAGTTATTCTAAGGACACACCCATCTCGGCTATGCTATTTTGACTCTACAGTTTTTTTTTTAGGAGGGGGGTCGTTAATTGTTTGCTTGAAAGAAAAATCCGCATGGTTATCTTAAGCTTGACCCAAACATGGAGCTGTTTCTTTCCATTGAATATATATACTAGTCAATTGTCAGATATGCCGTCTAGATTTTAGTCTCCTTGTAGCTAACTAGCTATATATGAGAGAAATCAAACATGACATTTTCAAGTCAGCATGATGTTGAGAGTAGCTAGCTATCATCCTCGACCTTTTTGACACATCAATTTCTTTGTTTCAATGTGACAAGGAAAGGAGAAAATTGTTCCAAGATATTGTACAAGTCCGAGGCGTACATGGAAAATAATGAATAATTACTATAGTATTGGTGTTTCATGCAATTTTTGAATTGCAATTTTTTTTTTGAATTACAATTGTTATACATTCTCTTAAATAATGATATACGTATAGCTTAATTTACTTATCATGAGTTAAGATTGAATTAAAACCTATTTTATATAGTTACATTTTCTCTCCTCACTTCTCTAATTTAGTTATGAAATAAATTAAACAACACACAAATATGGCTAGCCTGTTAAGTTGGGTTTTCCACCAACTATAACACAAAATCATTAAAAACGTAAGGGATGTAGTTCTTATTGGTAGTGCATAGTACTCTTTTCTTTTGTCTAAGATTTTGTCCCATTGAATTTCTTTGGAAACAATTCTACCAAAGCTACAAGATGCACTCCATACCAACTGTAATCCTTTATATTTTTAATGAATGAAACCGCATTGTATCAAAGAAAAAGAAAATGGAAAAGGGACATGGCTAGCTAGTCTCTTTCTCTTTCTCTCATTCCCTTTAATTTGGATGGACACCGATGAGTTAATTAAGAAAAATGAGGAATTTGATCATAAATTGATTACTTTTTTTGTTTGTTAGGGAAACAGCATGACTCGATGAGAATACACGAACTATTTGCATTTGGTCTTGAAGAATTTTAGAAACTTACCTTAGAGGCCAACATGCCAGCACAGAAGATAAATTTTCTCTTTTCTCATGGCTTGAATTATATGGATGAATTTCTTGCGGTTTCGTATGCTTGGATATGTTTGACTTTTAATCATAATCATATCTATGTACTACAAATTTAAGACTCTGAGCAAAAGAAAATTTCGATGCATAACACTTTTTAGGTGTGCATTTAGGGTTGTAATATATGTGTATATATATACACACACAAACCCTAGGGAAATTCAAAACACAACATTAATGGATGTATAAACCATATGATCATATGTAATTAATACTCAGCAGACAATCCACGTCCATTTTAGCCGGATATGGAATCTGTTTGATAGTTTTCGAACTTAAAAATAATTCCAACTCATGTGAACAGTTTTCCAAAGAACCAATATCTCCCAATTCTAATCTCACATGTAACTACTACTCATGTAGGAAACCTAATGATGCTATGTTGCTTTATGAATAAGTTAATAGTAGCTAAGCAAAACTTACCGCGCAAATTTGTATAAAAGAAAAAGAAAAGAATATAGCGCATAGAATTGATTTTGCATATATAGTCAACGTGCACAGTTGAAACAATTTATCTCAAACTTTCAAAATGAATAAACAGAAGAATTTTTGTACTGCTCATTCAAGAAATCATATAGTTGTGAACTGGTGATGAATATTTATGCGTAACTTCCCATGAAATATGGGGAATAAGAAAGGAAAACAGGCATTAACACCGGATAAATATGCATTGAATATTGCTGAAGGAATATATCAGCTTCTTATAACTGGAAACAGTATCCTAAAAAACTACATGATAAAACCTGCAAATGAGAAACTAAAACTGTGAAAGGAAAATTAGGAGGGGGCCGGGGAAGTTCTACGACTTTAATGTGCCCATTCTGGAATCAATGCATTTCCTGTACTAGCAGGAAATTGACTTGCAACTTTCACTATAGAGGAATCATTAGCTCTTCGAAGACCTAATATATTAACTAAATTTGAAAACCATTTGCAGATCCAAATTATACCCAAAGCTGAATATGGTAAATAAATTATATTTCCCTAGACTTGGGAGCTAGCCCATATTATTGTTCAAAATGCCAAGATGTGGAATGCAAACTAGAAATTGATTACTAATATTTCATCCAACAATGTTTAGACTTTCTTAATTAAACAGGTAGCATTTCTATCTATGGATTTCAAATTGCCAAACCTACATATATAAAGGGAATTCGATCTTGGTAGAAGTATATATATATATATATATATATATATATATATATAAATTCAAGCTACTTCCCTGAACCCAAATGTTGCATAGTTGAGTTTAATTATATTTCTAATACCTTCCATTGTCTGACTAGCTATAATTCAAACCAGGGACTAGTGTACATTAACATGATATCTTAATGTAACTAATGAGAAGAATAAAGGAATATGTATCTGACAGTAATGAAAACAGCCCTAAAATATATGAAACCCTAAACATTTCAAAAAGCCATCCTTGCACACCATATTAATTAGGAGGAAGATTACTCGTTAAAGTCTTTTAGTTACAGTCTCCAAATAGCCAATAATTTTTGCCTCTCAAAATTTAAGGAAATTATCTCAGACATATGGAGCATATTCTGGGAAGCAGCCATATGAAATATATATATCTCACTACATAATCTATATGAGAATGCAACAATGGCCGGAAAAAAATATTAAAGCATCAACCCTTGATTATATATGATGAGATTGAGTAGGGAAACAATTCATCCATAGGAAAGGAAGTGAAATTTCGACTTAATTAATAGATAAAACCTAGTAACTTCAGTTTCCAATACTATCTAGCTAGCAACAGGGATATATATATATATATATATATACATATATAGTGCTCAAGCATGATCAATTCTATATGCTCACACCCACATTGTAGTTAAATCATAAGATGAATGACAGATTTATCTACATATATAACAATGTTGTAGCTATAGTAAAAAGTACTTCAAGCTTTTGTGTTGCTAACAGCTTATTAATTTAATATATTTCATGCAACATAATGAAAATATATAGTTTCAAAAACAAAAATTAAAATATACATCCATGCTATATATGATAGTGTATGTCGAAAATCCTCATCCACATTATGATTTAATTTGGTGTCAAAAGAGCCATGCTCATGAATTTGCAAGTTGATAGAGTTTTTCACTACTCTCATCTTAAATCTCATTATGATCATACTGAAACATCCACAATATTTTTTAAGACCTTAAACTGGAGCTAGCAAAAGCAGCAGGCAGACTCATCAGTAAGATTTTATATATACAAGTAAAAACTGTGGTAGATAGTGAAAGTATATGTATATGATAATGTCAAAGAAAGGCATAGTACTGGTTTATCCTTAATTCCTTATTACAATTGTCATTTTGTCTCCACATTAACTTCAAACGAAAACTTTAGAACTACATTGGGTAAAATCCAACCAAGCATGTGATTTTGGATGGACAAAAAGAACAGTCTAGTGCAGATGATATAGCCAACAGAGGGAGCAGTTCTGTAAGTACTGTCTTAGATCTTGTAGTGTCTTTGAACAACATGCGCAGTATATAATGATCAATAAAAAGACTAGCTAGCTGAAGAGCTAGTCTCCTTTAGATTAATTCTCAAGCAATATAATTTAATTGAAAGTGTGTGGAGTGAGTGAAATGAAATGAAATGGAGAAGGAAGTAGGAATTAATTAATTAATATATATTAGAGGCTTTAGATCAATAAATATTGGAGAAAAAGGTGGTAACAAATTTACTGGCAAGAATTAATGAGGAAAATAAATGATGATAAAGAGAATTTAATTAAAGAAATAGTTTTTAATTACATACTGCTATACCTTTTGTTTGTTTCTAAGCTCTCTCTGAAAGTCCCTCTGCAAAAACCTGCGGGGGTTGTGAGCCCAACGAAGCAGCGACAAGAACAACAACCTACCAAGGTAAAATACAAAACTGCAATTACATCAGGTAGCTTTAGCATGCACTGTGCTCACTGCATCGATCTGATCCACTGCCTTCAACAGTCAGGAAAGCTTGTTTCCAAAATTTAGTTAATAGAGAGAGAGAGAGAGAAGTCGCTGGCAAAAGAGAAGAGAATTAAAAAGATGGATATATAAATAAATTGAGGAAACAAATTCATCCTGGCTTGGAATGGATACAAATTAATAGATGGAGAGAGAGGGGAACGGGAGACCAGAGCCAAAAATGAAATTCTAATTAAGAGCATGAAATCTGGGGCAATGATGGGATCTATGTCTTCATCGAATATACCTCTCTCTCTCTCTGTGTGATGATGATGATGATGATGAACTATGTCTTTGATCTCTCTCCTATATAAATTGTTATATAAATAATTAAAATATTTATACACATGATGATGAGGAGGATTTAAACTATTGAAAGAAGACATATGGTGGCTTTTGCATTTCTCTCCTAGCTAGCATATAAACCCCAAACCTTGTACCCTACGTACTGTACCGAACATCATCGACCGAATTAAAATTCCGTTTATTCTTTGAGCACATTGTCTGCTACATTCATCATGATCGATCGATCTGATCGGCCGCGGCGGCGTGTGTCTGTGAATACTAATTAATTAGCCAGCTAGCAGCTAGCTTGGGAATCCTTGTGACATTGTCAAACATCGAAGTCCAAGGACATGGAGGACGATGAAGATGTCTTGGCTCGGTTGAAGAAGTCGGTGGTGGCCGGCGTGCCGTCGTAGAGCCTTAATTGGAGTGGGGGTTGGGAGGGATGAGGCTGTTGGGAAAGAGCCATTGCAGTCGCAGTAGTAGTAGTAGTAGTAGTAGTTGATGATGACAAAATGTCGCATTCCTCGGAGGAGGACTGATCGGATGCGGGACAGTCCATGTTTACTCCAAACAGCCTCAGCCTCTTGCCTGCTGCTGCTACCTTCCCATGGACCACTGGCACCGACTCCAAAACCATGGGCTCGACCACATTAACCCGACCCAGATGACCCAGACCCACTTGATGACTAGTAGTAGTGCCCTCTAGTTCATGCAACTGCTGTGGGAGAACTGATCCTCCTCCTCCTCCACCCGATCTCAGATAATAAACCGGTCCAGAACAAACCGGGTTCATGTTCATCACGTTTGCATACCCATAACCGCCGCCGCCGGTGCTTCCGCTACTAGTCGAGTAGCCGCTATTCCGATAAGGATGAATGTTCATGCCGTAATTCATCTGCTGTAAATGGTCTCGTGCTATTGCCGAGGATGATCCAGGTGGCCGCATTAGAAGCGGGCTCCACGGAACGGAGCGGTGAAACGAGTAATGATGCGGAGGATGAATTCCAAAATTGTGATGATGAAGCGCGTGGTGGTGATGGTGGTTGGGATCGGGCGCGTCGGGGCGGCGCCTCCAGTCAATGTAGAGCCGGTCCTTGCCCAACTCGCCGAGTCCGCGCTGAAACGAGACGATGTCGCCGGCGTCGAGCTTCTTCTCTTTCACAAAACGGCTCCAGCCTTTCGTCATGACGTAGCTCTGGCTGCTGTTCCAGTACGAGTACCTGAACCGCCACGGCTTCCCGGTCCGGTCCTCGAAATTGAGGAGCAGCCCCTTCTCGTTGGTGGAGGAGTCCAACGGAAAGTACTTCTCGGCGTGCTGTTTGGGAATCACGAGCCGGTTCAGCTTTCCCACGTCACTCGGCGTCACCACTTTATCAAACATGTGCTCCTTCTCTATGGGCGCCGCGACTGTTGCTGTGTGGTTTTCAGTGGCCTCTTGATCGGAGTTTCGCGGCGATGAGTCCATGAGCTCGAGCCTTGTGTCGGGGCCGCCGTAAGCATCCCAGTTGGTTGTGTTGCTGTTGCTGTTGAGACCACCTGGGAGGAGAGTGGCCGTACTGGTGTTGTTGAAGTGAGGTGAAGAAGAAGATGAAGAGGGAGAGGTGGAAGAGTAAGATGAAAAGGGAAGCTTACCTCTAACTTCATCTTCCGAAAAGCCTCCTCCTCCTCCTCCTCCTCCGTCTCTAGATGCGCCGAAATTCATGATCAGGAAAACTAGATCTCGAAGATCTAAGCAAGCACGAGGAAGAAAATTCAACCACGGCTCCGAGCAGGTGGGCAATTTTGGTAGCTACCCTGCTTACTTTCCTCTTTGTTTCGTGTTCTAGGGTTGGGATTTGATAGATGAAATTGTGTGTGTGAGAGTGAGATTAAGGGCGAAAAATCAGAAGGCCGAGGAAAATAAGACGAAGAAGAGCAAGCAGAGAAGAGCAGAGAAGGGTAGCTCTCAATACAATGACGGTCGGTGCATTCTTCTTTGACCAACAAGACTCAGACACCCCATGGACGTTTCAAAAGAGTGCCGAGTTCCTCTTGTTGTTGACCTTGGGCTTTGAGAGAGAGAAACAAATTAAACCAAACAAAAAAAAAATATTAATGTCTAGCTATTAGTCTATAGTCTATAGTCTATACAAGCTAAGGAGAGGTGGGTGCTACCCCGGAACCTTCTCTAGTTAGGCATAGGCATGGATTTTTACTTCTTCTTTTTTCCGTTAACAAACTTAAGTAATTTAATTTGTGATGAATGATCAATAAATTCTCAGAAATTATACGTAGGGACCCCATGTATTATCTGGTTGGGCTCATGTGAGCTTGTCCCTGTCATCATCCTGCGTGCATGGTATTTTCGTTTTTAATTTTTAGGATATTTATTTAGTTTGTTTTTATATTTAATTTAATTAATGTTATCTACGATAAGGCCCAAAGGGCCAGCTGTTTTGGAGACTATGAACTTGTAATTCAATACATCAACTAGGATTGGTGGACCATTTTTATTCTTTTTGGCTTTATTTTTTGGAATTTTGCTTCTGCGGTACCTATTTTAAGCATCTATCTGGCTGCTACCAAAGCTATTTCTGAAGTAATCCATAGTGAAAGAAGAAAATAAAAAAGGGAATGGAAATTAAATTTTACCTGATGATGATTAGTTTATGGTAAGTGGGTTGTTTTGGGGGGGGATTATATATGACCTAGCTAATTTGCTTAATTGTTTCCATTTATTTCTCAACAGGACCAGCCTCTCTGTTAGGCAATACTATTGATGACTGCCCTTTGCTGAACCATTCCAGTCATTCTTATCACCTTCTACAAGGATGTAAACCGTTCTCTCATGTCTCTAAAGAGATGAACTACAATTAATTAATAAGACAAATTTTATATATGCATGCACTTGTTTGTTTTTGAAAAATTAAATGATCTTGCTGAAGAAGACAAACAACTATATAGTTATGTGACTTGTGTCGTTTGTGATTAATTTACCTTATATACCTTTGCTTATCTGTAATGAAGAAAGTCACAAATCGAAAATAAGTTTAGTGAAAAATAACATAAATGGAGATAAAATTTATTTTTCCCGTAAATTTTATTGTGGAATTCATTTATTTATTTTTTGTCTATGTTAGTAAACACATTATGAATATTAATAATTTAACTCGTTTTCTGATATATATTTTCATTCCGACTTATTAAGTAATTATCTATAGTATTTTCAGGTTAAGATAAAAAAAATGGACGACTTGAGCTTGGTTCAAGTTTGGACATCTATATATATATATATGTGCGTGTTTGAATGATGTAGAGGTTTTTGCCATGTTTTTCATATATATCGTTGTTTTTTTCACCAATACAAAATTTATCTTTCCATTTTGTGGTCTCAATCATTATAGAGCTTTCAATCCAAGACTAAAAATAAAGGAAAGCCATATTAATAGTGACCCAGAAGCCATTAAGTGACTGATTAAGTAGATTCATATACATTCTAACAACCCAAATTAATCAAAAACAAAAAGAATGTCATTCGAGAATATATCCTCCAACATTCATATTGGGTATCGATATTTATGACTCTCAAGGTCGAATACCAAAATGTCACTCTAAATTGTTGTGGAGGTACGGTCGTTACTCAGCACCATGAGGGAGTCCCTTTGATAATAATCATTTTGTTGTTTCTAGTTTCTACAATGACATGTTTGCAATAAGTTTTTTATTTTTTTTGATTTAAAAAAAAAAGAGTTTCTAAGATGAATCAATGATATTACAGCTAGTTCGGCAATCGGCATCCTTATTATAACCATCCAATTAATTTGATATCGATCTTTTGATATATATATAGTGATCAACCACTTTTAACTTACTAACTTGAGCTAGCTATAGACTGACTTGCTTTAACTTCTAGTCGAGCACCTAAGCTAGCTCGGTTGGTTAATTAATTTGCAGCTAAAACACTTTGATTAGGGTTCTTTGTCTTTCTTGTTCCATTTGTTGATAGAATTTATAAATTTTGAGAGATTGAAGGAATACATTACTAGCTCAACACTTCGCCCACATCAACACATTTAATTATATAAATAAATTATTCTTAAAAATTAAGCCTTGAATCTTGACAAGCCAATATTGAAGCTTCAGCATACTTATAAATTAATTTAAAAAAAAAACAATATTTGAACCCTGGATACAATCATGTCCAACAAATTAATTAGCATCATGACTCCATCGATCAGTTCATGCAAAAGGAGAAGTACGTAGGGCAATTAACTATCAAAAATGTCTATAATAATTGGACGAAAACCAGGCTTTGTAGCATGATGAAATTCTGTAATTACATGACATTAAAAATAAATGATGATATGTGTCAAGCGTTTCAGAATTTGTGTGATATATATCCACTAGTTAGATTAATACTAATTGAGGTTCAAGTTCAACTTTCATTTTCTATCGAATAGAAATAAAGGCCTGCAGCGTACGTAACAAAAGGGATAGAGTACTGCGTACGTAGCGGTAAAGAGTCTAAAGAGTAAAGACTAAAGATTACCAAATATCTCCCACTATTCACTACTTCACAGAGGCATATGATGAGAGTGATAGTTGGAATATTACTTAATTTACTCCAGTGTCGACGATCTTTCCCAAATTTTAATACGTACATTGGGTACTTGAAAAATATATACAGCTCGATAGTTATTGTGTGTTACCAGGAAGTAGGATATGTGTTAAATTGGTTTCATTTATTTTGTTGTATGGACCATTTTCTGGGTGCATAGTAGTACAAACTCAACTCAATGGGAGAGATACATTAGGTGTCTGATAATAGTGCCAATTTATTATATACTTTGGTAACCTATTCATCATTTCACTGACCTATATTCCAATCTAAGGGATATGAAAGGCATCGATCATATAACTTATTCACATAAACATTTAATTACCTCACCTGCCTTAGAGTAAATGAAGGGCTAAGAATTATGCTTGTAGCTAACTTTGATTAAAATTTTGTAAGCAAATGCATGGCAGATGAGATTGTACACCTTGTACGTTTTAGCAGTGTTAATTTACTCCAATTAGGTTTCAGAATTAAGGATCTATATAAAAGTAATTCACTACATGCATATGATCCCTACCATCCAATCATTGTGCTCCTGAAATTGACTCTCCAAGCAATATATATCATAATTAAAATCTGAGTATTGCTGGTGGATTGATGAACATCACCTACTAAATTTCCCTGATGTAACCAGTTATATATATATTTGCCTAATAATATTAAACATAATTAAAATGCGAGCTGGGGCATAGCTGGTTTCCCTTCACGTCTCTATCCTCCAGCTTTTCCTCACTTTCCATGCCCTAATTTCTGATATTTTGTTTCTCATTTCTGCCTCTCCAGAACGATCAAGGCCAGGGGTCCCTCTAGGCCGGCACGCAAACACTTATAAATTTATAATCCATAATATTAACAACAAAAAATTTCTATAAAATAAAATTATGTAAATTACGTGTTTCTTTGTGTCTCTGTGTGTGTAACACGTGCAAGGAAGCACATCGATCGTATTCATGTATATATAAGCATCTAATGGCATGTGTGCAAAATCAAAGAGTATCAAATTTTTTTGGCTCAATGTTTGAAGCATATATAATTGTGACCTAAATTGAATGTTGTAACATTACTATTCACTAACATGTCTGTCATGTGGTTGGGTTAGTCTCCTGGCCACTTGGAGGCAATAAAATGGACCACACTAGCTACGACACACACACTTCTATAATCAATGAAATAATGAATACCCATTACCCATAACATATGCAAGAGAATTAATACAATTTAAGTATAACGTACTTTGCCATTTTTGGGCTCCGTGATATTATATATTTTAGCTTATATAATAAGTTAATTAATAACATACAGTTGATTCAATTGTTAATTAGTTAGTTGATTAATTAATTAAGGAGGATCATATGTATAGTTTCGATGAGCATGCATGAGTCATCGTATAAAATTATAAGCGAGCTGCTACAGTAGTTAAGATGCAGCAATCGTCATCAGCCCCTGAGCACAGTGACGTTTGTGTAATTCTGTTTATCAAAAGGAATCGCTTAATTAAAACTCTAATTCCTTAACTAATTATTTAATTAACATGTTTACATTGACTTCAAAACATTTTTGAGAGGCCAATTAAGTTCCTGAAGGAACCCCAACTTGCAATTTTTCGCATCCCAAAGATTAGAAGAGAAACCCAGTGGTTTTAGCCGCCCAACCAGGGTTCTTGTCTTATTGTTCCATTAATGAACTTGATTAACTTTATTCATTTTCTTGGCAAAATTGTGACGAAAAGAATTATACACAAAATTAAGGCAGAGTGTATTTGGAAAAATTATAAATTCATACGGGAATCTATAAAAATAATGCACGACGTCAAAATAGAGTTTATTCACAATTCATAACGATATAATTTTTAAATATAAAAACAAGATTTACATTTTTGACCTTCATACTTGTTTCGTAGTATTTTGTATAATTTAGTGAGAATGACACTTTAAGCTTTCCATCATTTCTACTATTATTTTTTTTCTTTGAAATAACTTTTTATGCATGAACTTCATTTTGGTGTTATTTTTGATAATTCTCCTTAATATCTAAAATTTTGCACCATTTCATTTTCCCTAGAAGTATCGTAAGGCTCCATTTCAATTTGGCTAAAGGAAAATTAATAAAATTAATATAATAAACATCTTCTGTACTTTTATTTTTTTTTTAAAAGAAGAAGAACGGTATGTGAAAAATCAAAGTGTACATGATACTAAGTTTAGAACTGTAGCATGTTTGACAAACTATCGTAACATAAAATATTAACTTCAATTTGGCTTATTACAAAAATATATGCATATTTTCTTCTTATCTTCATTGGGCTAATTTTATAGCCAGCCTTTTGCCACCTTGTGGCAGCCTATCTATATACACAGATAGTACGTTCCTAGGCACTTGCCAATATTTTGCTCCTTTAATTTATGTCGCATAAATGAAATAATCACAAGGAAAATAGAAAAACATAAACCCCTAATAATAGGGTGTATTCTCCCTCGCTCATGCAATTATGTTTTTCTTTGAGAAAAGATCGAATCATCTTGTCTCCAGCGAAATTAATCTTTGTTGGATAAAACATTTTCGCGCCAGTTTTTGATCAAACAGTAGTTTTCTTGAACAATTAGTAGTTTATAATTAATTAAGTTCATATTAACTGATAATAAATATTGGATAATATACATATATAATTTATATGTTGCCCCATAACGTACACATGGCTGCAGTCCGTAACTTAAGCGATGAATCACTCTTAATTACTTGCACATATGCTTTCAACAGATATGAGCAATTAATCCCAATATCCCATGTAAGTCTTGGCATCTTTGGGGTCAATCACATTTTGAGTTGAAGAAAATGATTGATTAAGTGTCTTAAATCTTATTGGTGGACTACTTGATCGATTTAGACTTTTTATGGCCAATTTGTATTGTATATCTGGTACTAAATTTAGTCGGGTTAAGGTTAAGGTCACATTTGAATTTGATTAACAAGTGGCAGGTTTGATAAATAGCCAACTTAGCTGGTGACCTAGCTGTAGCACGATTGATCAGTGTCAAATTCAAACTTTGGGTTGTGGGGGATATAGAATATAATTGGAACTTAATTAATTAAGCGTGAGGAATAATTAACTTAGACCAACTAATTAAGTGTATTCTTGTATATGATTGTGGAAAGTCATTATGTGTTGTTTTTTTAGTACTTGTAGTCGACTCGCATAAGTTTGTACATTTTCTTTTATTATAGATGTGCATGTTTTTCTTCTTGATCGTGAAAGGTTAGTTTCTGATCACGTCTACGTTTCCATATTTGTGTTGAAGATCGATGCTGTAGTTAGGTTGGATCGTTTCCACGCATGCATTCATCCCTCCTCATATGGAAAATTCAATTCGTATATAATATTCGGGTACAATATTGCTAGAGCGTACGTGGGTTTAATGTGCAAGCCTACATTCTAAGAAATGAATGAGCTACCAAAAAATAAATCACTAACCACATGTAAATATATCGATAATTCGTCATATACAACAGCTAGATATTGTCACGTGGTGTCTCCGATACGATATACAAAATAATTCTTTCTCAATGAGCAAAATATTGATGTTCTACCAACGAGGTTTGGCTCAGTTGGCAAGGGCGGGCCTGAGATGCATCACCCACACAGGTTCGATCCCCGCTACCAACAGGCCTCGTTTGGCTCGCGATCTATAAGTCTCCTGTGGAAATCCATACCTGGGGGCAGTGTGACATGTACGTGTCACATCGTCAGTCCTTCCGGGCCTAGGTTGCAGGCTTGCCCTGGCGATGGTGGTGTAGCGTAACCAAGCTCTCACCTAAACTTTTAAAAACCGAAAAAAATATTGATGTTCTCTCATGTGTTCAATACTTCATTTGACATGTTATATATGTTATTGGCAGATAATTTAATACCACATATTGAAAAAATAATCCCGTATAATTTTGCACTTTGACAAACTTATATTTTTTTCACTTTGACAAACAATCTATAATAGTGTAACGTATTAGACTTTTCGGTAAGTGATCGACGTCGTTTCTATGAGTACATATATTATAGATTTAAATTTATATAGGTAGAACCGTAGGATAGATTGTTATATATGTTGTCGGATTGTGATAATTCATTACATAATTTAACATTTTAAACTAAGATATACTAGTATGTATATATTAATTGCAGCATATAATGTGTATGTAGTTGATGAATGTCGATGGAAATCAACAAGCAAAACCCACCACCCTAAAGTTGGTTGTTTTCAAATATCTTCCACGGGATTCAAAGGGTGCATGAAAACGTTATTCATGAAAGAGCTAAAAGATTATATATAGCTAGGCAATGCACATAGTCCCAACCAGAGTATCTAATTTTCTTTTCCCCAAGTGCTTATAGCTAGCAATACCATTTATACAAATCTACGTATATGCAATGAAACCAATATTGTGCAGGGAGATGGGGAAGTGGACTATGATGTCTCACCCGTTGGAGTTATTAGTGGACCCCCTGACCTATATTTAGAAAAACCCTATATATACACATAGCTTAAGCCCCATTGACAATGTCTAGCTTTAATAGGATTTCGATCATCATGCCTCGTTAAGCTTATCTGTACTGTACTGCTTAGTTATGGTTTTGGGGCTTACACCTTTATTTTTCTTCATCGATGATCACTTCTCTTTTGTTCGCGCGCCTTCTTGCTTAGTTGCTTTGCCCCACTCTAGGGTTTTTTTAGGGTTGCGGGACTTTGGGTCATATTTAGGTTGGGGCTCCGTCCCTCAGTACTTGCTTGTTTTAGCTTCACATCCACCGGTTCATGAAGCTTGTTATCAATTGACATTTACTCATTTGGTGCTTAAAAATTGATGACAAAAATAGTGGCATGACTTTTATAATTTCTTGATGGTATTGAAAACAGTGACATACGTAAGACTGTGTATATGTATGAAG
Organism: Rubus idaeus; assembly: GCA_030142095.1. Taxonomy (NCBI): domain Eukaryota; kingdom Viridiplantae; phylum Streptophyta; class Magnoliopsida; order Rosales; family Rosaceae; genus Rubus; species Rubus idaeus. The sequence goes on along the minus strand of CM057969.1, from coordinate 3,638,929 downwards.
CTTTTTGCTGGACGTGTTTAACGTACTCTAGTCTAGGCTTATCCTATTCCCACCGGCCCATATATTTGACACTGTAGCTCTTTCTTCTTCGTCATTGTAGGTATGGCTATATGTATGTATGCATGTATGGACCAGCAACGAAATCCATTTATGTTGAATTACAAACCCTAGTTTTGATCTTGTGGGGAGGGGATTGACAGAAATTGGATCGGAAACTAAGCAATTGGGGCCGGAAGGAATGAATTAATTAATTAATTAAGGAAGAAAATGTCTGAATTTGGGCGATGATGGTTGTGTTTGGGGCTATCTATCTAGGACCACGCGTTCCCTGGAAAAAACTTGAATTGAATGGACCACTGCAGCAGAGAGAGAGATCATCAGAGATCGAGAGCCACGCGAATCGATCGATCGATCGATCGATCGAACGATCATCATTCATATCCAGTTGGCGGCTATCATGTCTTCATATGTACCTTGTCGCCTTCTCTCTCCTTGTTGAGTAGAGACTTGAGACTTGAGACTTGAGACTTGAGAAGCGAAAGCGAAAGTAATGGCTTCATTTGTCTAGCTTGGCTTGAAAAATCCAGATCAAACGTACAGCAGTTATAATTAGCTAGTATTGATGACAGAAATGGCATGGGATCACTTGTTAGTGAAGAACAAACTAACCATCAAAGCTAGCATGCTTTTGGAGTGGGATGGATGGATCACTTGTTCGAACATATATACTGCGCGCAGTGGAGTCTGAAGTCTGAACCCACCTCCCTCCACCATTGTTTGTATATGTCTAGGTTTTTGATGACTCCAAACTCCAAACTTAATTTCAAGTGCTCTAGGTTTTTGTTTAAGTTGGCCCAACACAATGTGGACTTATTTTTGGAGAACGTACTCAACAACTGAAATTCATAAAACTCAACCCAAGTGGGCCATTTGGGATGGGTCTGGGCCTTGAAACTGTGAGAAAATTTAAGCCCAAACCCTAAAGCGGTGCCTTCCCAATATTTGGTTAGAACTTGGAACGAACACACGCAGCGGCAGCAATAGTAGGAGCTGTGTTTAGGGTTTTTCTTTGTGTGTTGGGTTTTGGAGGCCACAGGTGCTTAGCAAATCGAGAAACCAATCAGCAATGGATTTTCCATCGTCAGGCGGATCTTCTTCAAACCAATTCAGCCCTGACGCTTTCAAGAACCAGCTTCAGACCCAACTCGCTCAGGCTTATGCCGAAGAGTTCCTTGAGGTACTCTCCTTTGTTGCCTTTTTTCCAATCATGTTCATCACTATCTTTAGTTTATTCTCTGCATGTAATCTTCAGTTGAATATCAATTTTGTGATTTCTTGTTCACTAAAATCTGTGTTTTATCTGCAATACCTAGCTTTCGTTCACACCGGTTTGTTCTGTGTATGGGGGAAACCTATTTGAACTTCTAAGGTCTTATTATTGGACTCAAATGTAGAGGTATCAAGTTCTACAGTTTGATCTTTTGGTCCTATTAGTTTGAATGAAATTTGTTATGGTTAAAAGACAACAACTTATAATGAATCAATGGAACTACGTCTCTCTTATGTCTTGATTCCTATATGTTAGATGTTCGATAGTTTCAGTATTTGTCAATCTGAATTACAGAGATTGTTCTACTGAAGCTTGAGTCTTTGTTCAGTGCATTGAAACACCTAATCATTGTTATTGCAGTCTCAGGGCTGTCCTAAGATTAGCAGATTCATACTTTCTGGCCTAGTTCAGTATAAAAAGATTAGTAAAAAATACCCACAAGTTGCTCAAGAACTTAGAATAGTGGACTCTCTTTGTTAGAAAAAAAAAACCACTCTCCTTCTTCGCCCTTCTCTTTGATCACTTAGGTGGCATCCTTTGTTGGAATAGTGGTTGCTGATAATGATTTTCCAGGGCCTTTGTCTTCGCATTGCTGTGCTTATCGATAATTCGTTGTGTTTGCACTAACAAGGAGGCTTTTAGAGGGTGAGAAATTGGATTAGGAAGGAGCCGAATGGGGAAGGATGTTTGTGGAACTTTGGTTTTTCTAAAACCATATTGCAGAACGGATGGCTTAAATGTCATTTAGCTGGTCTCACAGATTGAGATTACAATGGCTTCCAATTTTCTCTCAATTTTAAGTCTACTCATGTTCCCAATGGCTTCTGTAGGAAGCCTAACCACATATCCTTCCTTCTTATAAGATGCATAATTATTCTAATAGATTTCTCTCCTTAACAATTGCAATAGAAGTCATAGTTGCACATAAAAAGCCCCTCCCCCCCCCCAACCCTGTTTGTAAATTGTAATTTCCACAGGCCGTGTTAATGTTAGAGACGAGTAGCCACTCAGATTTCTTTGATGAGGTCTGCCGGCGATGTGAGTCCTGGGTGATGTGTGTTAAGGCAGTACCAAGGTTTAATGAACTTTTAGAATGGGTATTTATTGATTTACTCAAAAAAGCAATTACTGCTTATCATGCCTATTTATGTCTTCTTTTGTTAGCCTTGGTATGATGTTATGAGCTACTGGGGCCATATACACATTTGCACTATACATATGTGTATGTGTATGTGTATGTGTATATACCTGCATGTTTAGGATTGAATGTGGTGCTATATATATTCTTGGGAAGTTGCCTTCGGAAAAATTCTATCATTTTTGGCTTGGGCAATCTTCCAAACTGAACTGGAAGTGTGTATAATAGTGTATAGGTTAGCTGTGGTGGGTTCAGATTTTTTTCCTTCATATGCAAGTTCAGATTTTCTCCCTCTGATTTTTTGGTTCTCAACTGTTTTTCATCTGTTAACCAGACCCTGAGGACGAAGTGCTTTGACAAGTGCATCACAAAACCAGGTTCAAGCCTAAGTGGGAGTGAGAGTAGCTGCGTCTCTAGATGTATGGATCGCTATGTTGAGGCCACCGGCATCATCAGTAAAGCTCTCTTTAGTGCAACGCAGCATTGAAATTTCGAGGATTAAATTGCCTGAAAGTCGAAGTTGCAAAAGATGATGAGAAACAACAAATGCAATTATAGATTATGCTGTTTTGTATTCTAATCCCAAAGATCAACATTCTTTTTCATGGGAACAAGTGTTTCATTCGCATTGCTTTGCTAGTTTTTGTTACTTGTGCGACTCTCCTCATCTCCTGTTAACAATAATCTGAACTCATTTGGATGTCACCTCATGTATAGGCACCCTATGCTTTTGGAAATTTTGTTATGATTGGAAACCTATCATCTAGTTTAATCATGTATTTGTGATGGAACTTGCTGCTGACAACGTCCTAAGTATCATAGGTCGACTAATCTAAACCAGCATTTGACTTTATGTGTGAAAGACGCGTCGAGGTCGAGCTAGCCATCTTGTGACAGAAACTAATATGGCTATTTCTTCTTCCTAGTGTACTAATTTGACAGACTAATTAAACCTAGAACTATCTACATTGCCACGTCAGTTTTGAAAAGACCTACCATTTTTATTTGTTATGAATAATGACGTTGGCAGGGTGATGTCAATAAGATAGAAATAGTGGTCGTAATGTCGTAAGGAATGACGTTAATATGGCAATGTCATGCAGATCGAATTTGAGATGTCATAAACTATATGACAATTACCCCTTTCATAACGATTTTGCTCCACAGATTCATATGGGCAACTAACAACTTGCAAGTGATTTGATATTGATTAATTGATAAAAGAGATAAACACATACTATATACGACTGGACCATTGATGAATTCAATTGATCATATACTTTTTTAGTATATTCATTATACTTTAGTTAACCGTATTAACGGGTTTATAGTTTTACTAATAGCTAAAGTACTACCGGGTGTAATTTCCTTAGTTTGTATACCACCCACTAAATGACTTGTGACTTGATCAATATGAGATTTGAGATACTTATTGAAAACTAATATTATAGCATATGATTTGTAGGAGATTTTTGTAATGAAGTGCTACTCATGGTGCACCTCATTTGAGTTTGACTTTCATCGTTCAAGTGTTTCAAATCTTAAAATTGTGATTCGTGAGTAAGAATTGTTACTTAATTATCACATGTTCGACATTGAAATCTCTATTAGTTCATAACTTCATATAGCTTCAAATTTTTATCATTGAGGTTGAGGTCGGCCCCCACGATGCCTTTTTTATGGTTGATATTTTGGCCTGGCCTTATGTCATGGTTGATACACACCTAATATTCTGTAGGGAAATTCATTAAACAATCAATTACATGCATGACTGAGACTATCATTAGTTTAAGTGCGTGAATATAATTGAAAATTAACACATGATCCAGCTGCAATTTGTACAGTTGTGTGCGGAAAATCAGACACCGATCGAGTAAGGCACTGCCTCATGGAGATGAATTTTCCCCACAAAAAAAAATATTATTTTTTTTTTCATTTTTTTTTAAATGGAGTTAAAAATTCGCACTGCCTCATGGAGATGAAGATAATACCGACACTAAGGCTTTTTGAACGTCGTTACATTGTTTTTTCAGTCTTTTTTAGGCAATTCGTCGAGTATCTCGTATTTCTACTATCTAAATAATAATTTGATGGAATCTTTAAAAACATCGCTTAAATCTGCCCGTGAATATCACATCCCAAAAGATCTCACAAGAGATTCTCCTACCCACCAAAAACAAAACTATTTGGCTTCTAGTTCAAGCTAACTAGCTAGCTTACATTCGAGTGATGATGATCCTTTGAATCCATTGAAAGATCACCCTTATACTTGTTTATTAATTTCCCTCTCTTCCAATGGTTTTTAGTCTTTCATTTAACTATTTTCTTTTAACAGAGGTCTCTTAATTGCAGAGTCCACAATTTTATTTAATATATCAATGTGGAGATTGGAACGGTGGAAGCATTATTCAATCACTTTTATTGCTTCCTATCGTAACAAGGACCGCTTGGTTCTTTTTAAGTTTCGGTTTCTTTATTGTACTTTAGGAAGACTTTAGCTTTAGTCTCCTCCATGTGTTTTTTTTAATCTTTTTTGATAAATTATGGGGTGCTGGAGCTCTTCCCTCATTCCATTTCAGCCAAAAAAATCAAATCAGAGTTAGATTGGTGTACGTGATGACGTTGCACTCATATGTCATTCTGACTACCTCATGCCTACATATATAGTTGGCATCTCATCGATCATCGATCATCTCACAATGTGCGTCCACATCGATCTGTCTGTATTTGCCGAGTACAACTTGGATGTTTTGGTTAAAAGAGTTTAAACACGTACGTAATTGAATAAAACTCACATGGGAATGACACACTAGAAGTCTAGAACAATAACCAATTTTTCTCGAATAGGAATTGATTGAATTGGTAGGCTAATTTGGTACGGTTCATCCGATCACAGACTTAATCTACAACTCTGGGAGATTATCGCTTTTTATGAAAAATTAATGTATTAATACTGAGAACTACTATTCATAATTGGAAACTAATTGTGATTTAGTCTTCCGTGGTTTTAGACAACGGCGGTGGAGAGATGACGGTGCATTTTAGTCTCTTTAAAATATAATACTACACGTTTTCAAGAATCCCATGATAGAATTTCTCTTTCTCGATACTATGGTATTACTTCTACAGTTCTTTGTTTATATATATTTTAAAAAATAAATTTCACAAACACTATAAATAGGGTGCAAGCAACCACGTATCACCCACTATAAACTCAGACTAGGTAATAGCTTAACTTGCAGGTTTTCTCTTCCAGTTTTAGTCTTAGCAATGGCCACAGCAAAGCTACTCCTAACGGACCTCATCTCCGGTGTCAACCATGTCCCTTCAAACTACATTCGGCCCATCTCCGACCGTCCAAACCTCACCGACGTCCAGGTGTCATCACAGGGCTCCATTCCTCTCATTGATCTTCAGGGCCTCAACGGTCCCAACCACTCTGATATTCTCGAACAGATTGCCCAAGCTTGCCAAAATGATGGCTTCTTTCAGGTATACATATTATTTGTTAGTAAATATATTTTTGTTAAAGAGACTGAAATTTTCAACTTTATAATATATATTACACTCATTTCTTGATTATTCAGGTAAAAAATCATGGGATACCGGAGCCCATGATCGATGACATGTTAAGTATAGCAAGAGAGTTTTTCAGGTTGCCGGAGAGCGAGAGGTTGAAGATGTACTCAGATGACCCTTCAAAGACCACAAGGCTTTCCACCAGTTTCAATGTCAGGACTGAGAAAACCGCCAACTGGAGGGACTTTCTCAGACTCCATTGCTACCCTCTCGAAAATTATGTCCACGAATGGCCCACTAATCCCTCCTCGTTCAGGTAAATTTCGTCTTGTTTCAAAACTTGTCACATAACTTGCTTGTGACAAATTAATATGTGATATAAAATTTGAATACAACTAGTGTACGTCTTTTGTTATTTTAAAGATAAAATTAAAATGTTATGGTGAACTTTGTGTACTGTGCTAATTAATTTAATTTGTCCCATAACTAAATGAACTAGCACTTTGTTTGTTCATAGGGAGCAAGTGGGTGAGTATTGCACAAGTGTTAGAGGACTAGTGCTAAAACTGCTTGAGGCCATATCAGAGAGCTTAGGACTGAAAAAGGACTACATTGTGAAGGCATTGGGCAAGCAAGCCCAACATATGGCTTTGAATTACTACCCGCCATGTCCAGAGCCAGAGCTTACTTATGGCTTGCCGGGACATACCGACGGTAACCTAATCACCGTTCTTCTCCAAGATGATGTGCCTGGATTGCAAGTCCTTAGAAATGGCAAGTGGGTTGCTGTAAATCCTATCCCCAACACCTTCATTGTCAATATTGGTGATCAAATGCAGGTAAGATTATTACTACCAACTTAGATGATCTTATTACCATATATTTGACGTGTTTTGTTGCCCAATTGTCTCGAAATTTGGTCAAACTAACGGTTTTGCAACATAACATATCAAACTATTTAGAAAGAGAAATTATATTCCATCATTTTTGTAATTCATTCTGATTTTTTTTGTTTGGCCTGGGTTTTCAGGTAATCAGCAATGATAGGTACAAGAGTGTGCTGCATAGAGCTGTTGTGAACTGCAATACAGAGAGAATATCAATTCCAACCTTCTACTGTCCATCCCCTGATGCATTAATTGGGCCTGCCAAGGAACTCATCCACCATGATCAACCCGCAATGTACAGAAACTTCACATATGCCGAGTTCTATGAGAAATTCTGGGACAGAGGACTTGCAAAAGAGTGCTGCTTAGACTTGTTTAAATCCAATTGATCATTTATGTAAATACTGCAATTTTATCTCATTTATATAAGAAGCACAATAATCAATTGGATTTAATTGCCCGCCTAAAAGTGGTCATCATGAACAGGTTCACAATCTCTAGAAGTGGTTGTCTTTGTCACATAGGTGGAAAAATCAACTTTTACCTCTTCAAATTGGCCTTTTTTCTGTTAAGAAACTATTGTCCACACAATTATTGTCAATTTAGCCATTTAGGGCATGATATTTGGTTAAATTGTCTTCCACTCTTCCCCTTCCATTTGGATAAGTTGGGAGAGGCATGTGCACAGATTTTTCTCCTTGTAATTCTACTTTGTCTATAAATTTTTTTTTTTACACACAATAGGTGTGACCTATTATCAAAAAGTGGACAATCTTGTACGTTGTTGCTCTCTTGTTTTACCTGTATTTTCTTTTTGTTACCCAATCCAACTAGATTGTCCTTTGGAATAAGTCATCCAAGTTGAATCCTATGTCCTTTTTACTAACATTTCCTCTGAAATTAAAATCAACTTCATGTTGCAATGAGATAAGTTTCAAAAGCTGATTTTGAATATGAAATGATCCAGTCAAGCGGTCAAGCCACCCAAATGGAAGTTAAAATAATACAGTAGGAAAACTTCAAATGGACATAGAATCTTCTCATTTCCAGAAGCACAATTTCTTCATTCTGATGATAAAAAAAGTTCAGAATCGTGACCAAGTTAAACACCATCTTCAACTCTCATTGTTATAAATTTACAGCATAGATAATATATGTTAAAGTTAATGCTTTCAAGTTCTGTCAAAAGAGGCTCGAGCCTTATTTGACCGAAAACATTCAACCTTCTGTTAAATGAGGCTAGAGCCTTATTTGACAGAAAATTTGTTATGTGCTGCTTTCTAGAAATATCTAAACATTTTGCTAGATCTTTTTTATCAAGTAACATCTTGTAAATATCCAATGTCCCTAGCTGGATTGGATTAGCTCTAATAGCTGGCTATATAAAGGCCAATGTTTAGCCTTTTGTAGTTAAGACACAGAACTGAAAATCTCAAGATCATAGTCTGAGTTTTCTCTCTTTGTTTTCTGCTTCTGTAGCTACTGCTTCAGTTCAAGTTTAATACATAAGTTTGTTAAGCTTGTTGTGAGTTAACTAATTCACAAGCACCCCAAATCTCAACAATATAGACTCAATCCCAATTCCAACATAAACCATCTGAGAATGGACAGTCACTCCGAATATGCTATGCAGCTAGTAAGCGCATCACTAGTGCCTATGGTGCTTAAAGCAGCCATAGAGCTTGGAGTGCTTGACATAATACACAGAGCTGGCCCCGGAGCTCTGCTTTCACCTTCTGAAATAGCGTCTCAGCTCCCCTCTCATAACAACCCGAATGCCCCTTTAGTGCTTGATCGTATGCTTCGGCTTCTGTCTGCCCACTCCATTCTCACTTGCTCTATTTCTACCCACCAAGTTGATCATGTGGAGGTTCTGAGGCTTTATGGTTTGGCACCCGTTGCCAAATACTTCATTCGGGACCAGGATGGAGCATCATTGTCAACTTTACTAAATTTTTGCCATGACAAGGTCAACACAGATAGCTGGTACTACATTAATTTTATACAAAGTCTGTTTGTTTGAGTTTCCGTTTATTAGTATGTGACAATTAATGTTTGTTTCATTTAACCGAATTTAATTGCGTATAGTTTGAACTCATTTATTTCTAACAAGTAAGATCGTGGCATGTCACGAACAGGTACCATTTGACAGATGCAGTGTTGGAAGGAGGACTTCCATTTTCCAGGGCCTATGGAATGAATGTGGTGGAGTACAACGCGAAAGATGCTAGATATGGTGAAACATTCAAGAACTCAATGAAGGAGTTTAACCCTGTTTTTATGAAGGAGATCCTCGAGAATTATACGGGTTTTGAAGGTCTAAGTACACTGATAGATGCCGGTGGTGCTGATGGCACTATCCTTAACATGATTGTCTCCAAGTACCCTACCATCAAGGGTATCAACTATGATTTGGCTTCTGTTATAGAGAAAGCTCCCTCATATCCTGGTATGATATCAATTTGTTTCCTTCAGACAATTAAGTATTTTTTTTAAAGGAAAATCTCCTTCAGTTACATTAAGCATCTGTTTTTTCTTGATATATATTATGCATAGTGTAGCTCTATTTATTACACTTTGATATGTCAACTTCTACAGTTAATTTTGCTTCAGGTATAGAGCATATTGGAGGAGATATGTTTGTAAGGATTCCGAAAGGAGATGCCATTTTCATGAAGGTTAGTACTAGTATTTAACAAATTTGACCTGCTGATCGAAGGTACAAACCTTCTGCTGATTCAACTAATTCTTAGCTTGTAAAATAGCTTAAAGGAGAGTTAGATATTTGTTCATTAGTAATAGTACGTATATATTTTCTTGGTTATGCACTTTAGAGAGCTTTCAACTAATGCAGAGGGTTTTGGAAACAGTGGATACTGCACCATAACGATGACAAAGAATGCTTGACGATACTAAAGAACTGCTATGAGGCATTGCCAGACCATGGAAAAGTAATAGTGGTTGATATGGTGATACCGGAAGCCCCCGAAACTAGTGTTTCTGCTAAAAGCTTGTTTCAGTTTGATATGTTCATGATGAACATGAATACAACTGGAAAGGAGAGGACAGAGAAAGAACTTGGAAGTTTGGCAAAACAAGTGGGGTTTTACAACATTCGAGTGGCATGTTCTGCATTTAATTTTTCGGTGGTGGAGCTGTTCAAGAACATGTAAATATGTAATATATATCCAATATCCAGTTGGATATGTATGGTCACTCTTCTTTTTATTTTTCGTTCTTTATCCATTTTTCATCTGATATTGTTGAATAATGACATTGAAGAATAAAGATAAATAGAGATCCATCGTAGCAGATGGAATTGCAGACACCAATAGCTACGTTATTTCAACGGTGTGAAACATAAAAGACAGAAACCCAACCAACCTAATCACCTCCATTAAGGGCTACTACAAATTATATATTATAAGAACTCCATAGCTTCAATTCAGGAGCCAAATAACTAATTAACCGGGAATTGAACATGAACCATTTATTTGCAACCAATATAAATGGGCTCCTATCCTGCAATATAGAATATGCACGATAGCTAGATGTATAGATATGTATATAAGTTAATGATCAATGATGATGATGCATTGGTCAACTCTGAAGCGTTCTGCTTAGACTAGGAATATCAGATTAGCAGTTTCCAACCTTTGTGTACGTGTACGAGCACTTCTTGGTTTCTCAATTCCCATCTCTTTATTTCTCAGGGATTTTTGGTTCCTCAAATTCAGCCATGTTTATAAAGCACTCTTTGGGCATTTTGGGGGGCTTTTGGCAACACACACAAGATTAGATCAACCAAATTGAGTACATCTTCCAATTGCATGCAATTTTCTTCTCAAAAAATAAAATGGAGTACCTCTTTCTTTCTTTTTTTAAATTTTGTACTTGGGTAATCCAACTACACTTCCATACGGAAAGTCATCCAAGTTGAATCCCATGTACTCATGTAGGTTTCAAATGCCGACTTTGAAAATGAAATGGTGCAATCAAACCATCCAAGTTGAATCCCATGCACTCATGTAGGTTTCAATTGCCGACTTTGAAATTGAAATGGTGCAGTCAAGCCATCCAAATGAAAGTTAAAATAATACAGCAACAAATTAAACTCCACATGGATATAGAATATTCTCATTTCCAGAAGCACAATTTCTTTATTCTGATGATTAAAAAAAAAAAATCGTGATGGAGTTAAACACCATATTCAACCCGCATGGTTATAAATTTTTAGCATAGATCAATAGCTAATACAGACCCACTCACCATTCCAAAGGACACTATTACCAACATAAACCATCTGAGAATGTCCACCATCAATGAAGAGAACAATCACTCCCAATATGCTATGCAACTAATAACCGCATCATTAGTGCCTATGGTGCTTAAAGCAGCCATAGACCTTGGCGTGCTTGACATAATACACAGAGCTGGCCCTGGAGCTCTGCTTTCACCTTCCCAAATAGCGTCTCAGCTCCCCTCTCACAATAACCCAGATGCCCCTTCAGTGCTTGATCGTATGCTTCGCCTTCTGTCCGCTCACTCCATTCTCACTTGCTCTGTTTCCACCCACCAAACTGATCATGTGGAGGTTCTGAGGCTTTATGGTTTGGCACCCGTCGCCAAGTACTTCATTCGGGACCAGCATGGAGCATCATTAGCAACTTTACTAAATTTTTGTCATGACAAGGTCAATAAAGACAGCTGGTACTACAATTTATACAAAGTCTGTTAGTTTGAGTTTTCCTTTATCAGTACGTGACAATGTTTCATTTTATCAAATTTGTGTCCATTTTGAACTTATTTACGTCTAGCAAGTAAGATCGTGGGATGTCACAAACAGGTACCATTTGGCAGATGCAGTTTTGGAAGGAGGAATTCCATTTACCAATGCCTATGGAATGGACCTAGTGGAGTACCTTGGGGGAGATGCTAGATATGGTGAAATATTCAAGAACTCAATGAAAGAGTTTAACCCAATTTTAATGAAGGAGATTCTGGAGAATTATACGGGTTTCGAAGGCCTAAATACACTGGTAGATGTGGGTGGTGCTGATGGCACTATTCTTAACATGATTGTCTCTAAGTACCCTAACATCAAGGGTATCAACTATGATTTGGCTTCTGTTATAGAAAAGTCTCCCTCCTATCCTGGTATGATATCAAATTTTGTTTTCCCTACATATCCTTATTCATTTAGATCGAGCTGTTTGTTCTTGATCTTATTCATAGTGTAGCTCTGCTTATCACACTTTAATTTGTCAACTTGTTGACGAATTTTGCTTCAGGTATAGAGCATATAGCAGGAGATATGTTTGTAGCGATTCCCAAAGGAGATGCCATTTTCATGAAGGTTAGCTCTGTAGTATTTAACAAATTCTGCTAAATGAAAGCATTCTGATTAAACTTATTAACTTGTAAATTGGACTTTAAAAGGAAGTAAGATATCCATTATACTGGTATTTTCTTGGTCTTTCGAGTTTCGACTAATGGAGAGGGTTTTATAAACAGGGTACTACACCTTTACGATGACAAACGTTGTTCGAGTCGCATGTTCTGCATTTAATTTTTCAGTGGTGGAGCTGTTCAAGAGCATGTAATATCCATTATCCAGTTGGATATATTTTGTTTTTGTATGACACTCTTCTTTTCATTTTCATTCTTCATCTCTTTTCATCCCAAACTGTATAACAATGACATTGAAGAACAAAGAAGAATAAAGGATTTGCAAAAAGACACAGCACAAGGTGTGAGCCAAATAGATGTCGAAGGAATTACATAGAGAGGTATATCACTAAAGGAATGTCAAAGGCAAGCCAAATAGATGGTAGATATGATATTGAACGAAATTTAAGTTTATGAGAAACACAACCAACCTAATTATAATACTCCAATGATGACACAAATCATCCGATTCTAAATCTACTGACGCTCTATCTGAATGGTAACATGAGTGATATTATATTCTCTCTTGATGTAGTCGATAACTTTCTCTAGTACCATGTCAGTATCAGCATCTGGCTTAGCAATAACATGACAAGCTAATAGCACTTTCCCAACAGTAATGGCCCAAATGTGCAGTTCATGAATTGCTACGACATCATCCATCTCACAGAGACCTTTCTCAACTTTTGTGGCATCAATTTCTCTAGGAGTGCTCTCCATAAGAACCTCCAAAATACTACGCAGCATCTTGATTGTTGTCCACAACACAACTACTGAGAATACAAGGGTGCATATCAAGTCAATAATCTTCCACTCGGGCTTGTACCATATAATTGCTCCACCAATCATAACTCCAATACTTTGAAGAAGGTCACCAAGTACATGAAGATAAGCCCCCTGTACGTTGATATTTCGTTCCTTCTTCTTTCTTGTATTTTCATCGAGCAGTGGTTGTGTGTGATCTGCTCCCTCAGAATGATGGTTCTCGCCATCATGTTGATGATTGTGATGATCCTCGGTGTTATGATGATGATCACTATGTCCATGACCATGCTCACTATGACCGTGGCCATGCCCATGGTCGTGATCGTGGCCGTGGCCGTGGCTGTGGCCGTGATCGTGACCCAACAAGACCGCCATAGCAATATTAACCACTAAACCAAATGCAGAAACAAGAAACATGAGGAAACCTTTAACTTCACCGGTCTCACTGATGAGTCTGGCAATGGCTTCATAGACAAGGATTCCGGTAAGAAGCCATATCATCTGGATGGAAACAAGTGTACCGAGTATTTCAATTCTGAAGAAACCATAAGATTGACGGGGAGTTGCCTCCCATCCTGCTGCCCACAGCGAGAACAAAGAAATCGCAAATGCTGCAACATCTGTCAATAGATGAGCTGCATCAGTCATAATTGCAAGGCTATTGGCTTTGATACCCCCAATAACTTCAACAGTCATGAAGATGACACAGAGCACAACTGCAATCAAAAGCTTCCGCATAGATGCTGACCGTTCCTCTGCATCTTTGGAACTGGTCTTAGGATCTGAAAATCCACATGGTCCTTCCCCACAAATCTTGCTGCCGCCCAAGCTTGACTCAATATCTTGCACATCTCCATGCACTTCAAGGATAAGCCCGTTTCTAGAATGTTGCGTTTCCATCTGAATAAGCAAGAACAAATTATAAGAACAAATTTTTTTCTTCTTCCAATATAGTCAGTCAAATGCTGGCAAATCATTCAGTCAGATACAGCCATAAAATTCACATAGTAATTACAAAACTTTAGGACCATAATGGTGGAAAAAGGAAACTTAGAACTAACTAAATTAACAGTTTAATACTAAATGGCAAACAACGGATAGAATGATAACAATCAAATGAACAAGCATTGGTTGGCTACAATGAAAATCAATAGCAACAAACCCAAATTATATAGGAAAATTCATGTCAATGGACACGAATTTTTGCGCCACAGCAGACTTGTGTGAAAATACAAACACAGAAGGCACAAGAAAGATGATTGACTATTCAAATTTCAGTCACTTGCATTATATATATTTGAGGGAAATTTAAACAGCATGAATTGAATGCTTGTAAACTCTTTGTCAGAAATCAAAATTGTAGTTGAGTTGCATTAGTGAGATGAACAAATGAAGATGCACGCGAAACGCAATTGGCAACAGAATCATCATCCAAACAAGACTCACAGCGTAATAAGCAATGGTAAACACAATAACAACTGAATACAGACAGAAGTGACCTTAATAGCAATATAATCATCAGTAACTAAGAAAATAGAACCATGATCAATATCAAATTGGCAGAAGAAAGAGGAGAACTAGCAACACCAGCAACAGAAAAAGCATATAATAAATTAATAATAAAAGAGAAAAAAAAAAACTGGAATCATACACTACTGTAGACTGAGAATCACAAATTAATAATCCCACAAGGTCGTTAATGCTTCGAAATTAACCAGGGTACCATCCCAATAGACGAACTTAAAGCAATCAACAAAAACAGAACAAAAACTCACGTGAAAAACCAACACATAAAATTAGGTCTTATCCTCAATGGCTTTATGAATCAATATGACGAAACAAATTCACGAGACCCATCAAGCAATTCAAGTAAAAAAGTGCACCAAACCACCAGCTTTCCAGAAAAAAAGTGAACAAAACAGAGCAAAAGCTCAAAACAACTAACCAATACCACCCAAATAACACAATGGACTTGTTTACCCTCTCCCTTTTTCACGATCTGGGTAATTGAAAATACATTGAATTAAATCATTAATGGATTCCAATACACAACAACACAAATAAGATAATGAATCCACAAACAGAGAAAGAGAGGTATCGAAGCTGATAATCATTATAAAAAAGAAAGAAAGCAAAAGAGTATAACGAATCCATTAAGAGAGATATACCTCCGAATCAGGAGTATGGGGTGAAGCAGATGAAAAATGGATCTTCAAGGTTCTATATGGTGGTGGTCCTCTACTCCTCTGAGAACAGCGTGGTGGATTTTGGCCTTGAGTGATATAAATATAGAGAGAATATAAGGAAACAGTAGAACACAAATACAACGAATACCCACAATCGAATTCGGATGTGGTGTAAGTGTAATGGTGTAAAGCTTTTAGGGATTTTGTAATTTTGTTTGTGAAGAAGGTTGTTTCCTTGTCAATCATGAATTTGGATTTTGTTTTCTAGTCATTCAATATCCATTAAGGACTTGCATTCCTGATCTCTCTACCCCTTTTGGGCCGCCATTTATCGGGTTCTTTTGGTATTTTAAATCCAATTAAACTTTGTAATTGTTATTTATATATTGGCTGCTCATAATCTTGGTCGGATTATGAATTGAACTTTTTGAAGGTTAATGAAAAGTGCAGTATGTAGTATGTACAGTGAAACTCCGTGTTGCTTTCATTAATTTACCGAAGTAGTCAATAGACTCAATAGTCAATACACCTGATTCACTATGCGAATATGAATCGTATATTCCTGGCAGTTGTTAAGAGTGCATGAATTGTAGGAAAAGGACCTACTTTTTCATTTTTGGGTGATGTATTTATCTCTTGGAGTTTTAGTTTGAAGTATAAATTCTACTTTGACTATTTGAAGCCTTAGATCACGATATTAATTTTGGATGGGATGCTGAAGATCACGATATTAATTTTGGATTGGATGCTCAAACTCGGCGAGTTTGGCTAGTGTTAACATAAATTGAATTGTCACCTCCAATGCACCGGCCTGTTAGGCATTTCTCATCTGTAACACATCTGTTTGTGATGTCAAAATTGGTGGGATGATGATATCTCTGACATGTACACAATTCACACCATGTGGAGATATGAAAACATTGTCAATGACAAACCTAGAAGTATAATTTTCGCTTAGAAAACAAGAGAGCAAATTATAGCAACCTGATACGGAGGAAATGGAAAGTGCTCTCAGATAATTACATTATAATAATTCAAAATTCAAATTGTGAGGCTGTGTAAAACAGCATCACTTATTCCAAATCAAGCTCATCTATTTTTGGCCTGAAAAATCAAGCTCATCAAATGCAGTCATTTCTGTGGTAATCACGGACTACTCGAAATATTTAGGGTATAATTGAAATTGAAAATAATAATAATAATAAAAGAGAAACCAGTGCAATACATAATACACGGTGAAGAATTTATACCCAGCAACAAAAATTGGAGGTGATAGTATTACATTCCGAATTAGATCAAATCCTCTACAAGCTTACAAATATGATTTTAAGAACAGAGCCTATCAAGGAAACAAAATGTTGACAGCACTACAGCAGAACTTCCTTCTTTTTCTTTTCGAGAACAGGAGGGTCGATATCAATCCCCATATTAGCGGCAGTGCCTGCAATAATTCTCATTGCCGACTCTATAGTTGTGCAATTCAAGTCTGGTAGCTTTTCTTGGGCAATTGTACGCAGTTGGTCAATGGTTACCGTCCCTACTTTCTCCAACTGTGGGTCTTTTGAACCTTTCTCGGCTCCTGCATAACACTCGGCATAGGTGAAAAACTATCGTACCATTATGGATATCGAATGCTGGCAAGGAATACCATTTAACAAGGAAACATTATTCCGCAAGTGGTGCTATTATGAACTACTAAAAGATGACAACCTATAATGAGAAGCCAAACTAGCTTAACCTTTCAAGGTGATAGCAGTGGTAAAACACTTGACGAATAGCATGTGAGATAGAGAGTCAAAACCAGCTACTGTATCATCAAATTAATCAAATATCGGACATAAAAGTAACTAGGACTCTCATACTTAGTTTCACCATGGGATTTGAAGTACACCAGAAATAGCTTCAAGTCCTCATCTATTTTTAATTCTTCACCATGGTAATGGTATCTGACTAGCTGCTGAAGTCTATGGCTCAAATGATGGCTTACTAGTTACTACCCAAAAAAATCAATGGCCGCAGACTCCTCAGTCCTTAAATTAACCGAAAATAATGTTGGTCAGCCATGAAGATATGAGCACCTCTTTTAAATTTTTTCAGTTTCACAACAACTTTGGAGCATAAGGCCATAAGTTAATTATGTAACTAACAGTTAAAAAGGCAAATTCTTGAACAAAGAATGGCACAACAAAATTAAGAGAAGCCACATCAAACACTTAGAGGGCACAAAGAAGCATACCCGCAGCCTTAAGAAGCAAAACTGAAGCAGGTGGAGTCTTCAATATGAAAGTAAAACTCTTATCCTGGCATCGAAAGATAACAAAGTTACAATCTTGCAAAGACAATGAACAAGCATAGGCAAAGTTGAACAGAGACTGACATCGTAGACGGTAATTTCGACGGGAATGACATAGCCGGCCTTGTCCGCAGTCCTGGCATTGTAATCCTTACAGAAAGCCATGATATTCACACCCTTAGAACCCAGAGCGGGACCCACCGGCGGCGCCGGAGTGGCCTTGCCGGCCTCAAGTGCCAGCTTTATCATTCCGACCACTGCAAAATGCAAAGACCCATCAACGGCAGAAAGGGATTGAAGAATTGTGCTGAAAACGCAGTCCGAATTTAATTGAATTGAATGTGAAATTACCTTTCTTGGCTTTGCCGCCGGGTTTGGCTTTTGGGGGAGCCATTGCGGTGACGCTGAGTCGCCTCCGGGTTTGGAATTGGAGGGACATTTTGGGGCTGGAAGAGAAGCTGCTTATGCTTATGGGCGAGCCCCACAGCGAAGACGAGAGTAGCTGACATCTGGTAGTATCGAAATTGGTGTTCTTGTTTGCAGAGAAAGAGGGAAGGACGCGTTGAGAGGTAGACATAGACGACGCCATTACGGAGCTTGATTCACTCAGTCTCAGCACAAGCCAGAGTTTTGGATAAAACCCGGTGCTACTACTCTATCTTCCACAACACGGTCCCGTCTCTATACAACACCAAAACGACGCCGTCTGCTTCTGCCCGTCTTCTGAGAAAAAAAAAATATTTAGGAACACCTCGTCGCTAAAGGTGTTTCAAAATAAATATTATATATATTTTTTTTTTGAGTTACAATATATGTAAAAGAATTTAATTATTGGATAAAAATAGTTATTAAAGCACTTAGCCTTTATGCTTAAACAATGAAAACAAACTTTGGCAGTTTAGCCACATATTGTCTATCGAAATCGAATTTTTGCTTAATTGTGTGAATTGTGTTGAATTGAGATTGTTTTTTATACTATAGTACATGATTTATTTGAAAACTGCTATCTTTGAAATTTCAAGACCAGTTTGTATGGGCTTTCTAAATTATTTTAGATGCTAAATGAAATAAAATGCAAGATCTTATGGGAAAAAGTTTTTTATTTTTGTTTATTATCTTGTGAAAATGATATTAAAATATATATATATATATATATATACAGTCCCATTCATATGCGCACGTCCGCATGTAAAATAAAATGCGAACATCTTCATTGTGAGTGCAAATTAATGATCAAAACCGTCTATATTTTAGATCATCATTCAAGGATCATTTTGATAAAAAAAAATTCAAATTGGAAATTATTTAGCCATTTGATTACCACATTCATCGTTTCAACCTTATCTGACGAACTGTATTTGTCTGTAAACTATACAACGAACAGATGACCAAACAATCTCCAATTCGGCTGATTTTTTGCAAGGATAATTCTTAAAAATAAATCTAAACGATGAACGGTTCCGATGATTGAGTTATGTTGTCAATTGGTCGGGATGCATATGTTCGCATTTTACTTTACATGCGGACGTGCGCATGTGAAGGGGACTGTATATATATATATATGCCGAAATGCCGGAAACGCGAGATCTGCATGCTTTGTTTTCTTCAAACACATTCAACCCCTCTCCTAGCCTTCTCTCTTGTTAGGTCCTCTGTGCATTTGTCATGAAGATGCCGAAATGCATAAGCATTAGGAATTTAGGATGCTGCGCGCTAAACCTGGTAGCCTATCTCAACCATGCATCTGGGTCTGCGCAAAACGTCAGCACGTACACGTGACTGAGTTCACGTACGGAAGAACATCAATATTATACCAACTATGTACGTTCTTGTGCTTGATCGTTTGCGTCCATCTATATATAGTCCCGGTCCATTTTCTAACAGCATACATCAAGAAGTTTAGCTTCCAGTAGTGGAATTTGGTCAAGTTCTTGAAAGATACAAAGGGTATGAAGATGAGGGTCAGGCTATAATATGCAGCATTTGCTTGGACTGCATAAAAAGAAGCCAGAGGTGAGGGAATAGTGCGCGCAATTGTGATCATGTGTTTCATAGGGAGTGTCTAGATAACTGGGTAAATCAGGACCAGGTGACCTGCCCTTTATGCAGATCTATGTACGTGATGGAGTAGGATGCTTTGGTAATTGGTAGTTTATAACTCATTATGTGATGTCAAGTATTGTTGGAGTTACTTCTTCATGAAATACTTGAATGGGCACAAATACTAGCTAGCCTAGAAGTTGTATAGTTGTTTAAACTTTAACCCTAAACAATACAAGATAATCAGTAAAATGTCAAATGAAGTAGCCACGGGATAATAAATTAGAAGACTGTAACAATTAGTAAAAGTTAATCAACATGCCAAAACAATAGGGCTAGCTCATTATCCCCCAACGGCTGAAATAAGACAATGAAGGATGGCTGACACATTTTTTACCGCCTATTTTATTTGGAGATGTCTTGAATGAACTTTTGGTTATCAATATTTAATTTTTGGTTCCTTTGCTCTCAACACTCTTTAGTATTTCTTACGGTGCCCACCAATTGATTGCATGAGGAAATGCCTAGGAAAGAGTTAAAGTACATGCTTGAGTGGGTTTCTCATTGGGCGTATGCTGTGCCATTGATCAATGGACATCTTTGCAGTAGATCGAAGATAAAGTTCATTCAATGCTTCCAATAGCCATTGCAAGTTTTTCCTGCCAAAAACCTTAACTTGCTGTTGCTAGCTGGTGTCAAATGGAGTATGTATCACAGCATTAGATAATGCTCCTAATGATTACCATATCTTGATGTTAAGTGCTTGATCTACTGCTAATTAAAATATGGTCTATGCAGACAGTTTAAAGCTCATGGTTTCTGTGGTACGGTTGAACATATGGGAGAAATTTTTGATCTGAACAAATATAGTTATTTAGCCATATTTTTTGTAGAGATCTCATACATCAGCATATGATTCGAATCCGATCACACGAATGGCTATAGGACTCCTGACATCATGTCCACCATCTGTCCATGTTAGGCTCCCAAACTTGTAACCTCCATTCACTTTTTGAGTTGAGGAGAAGGTAACTCTGTAGGAAAGAATTTGGGTGGTTATATTGAAACTTAAAGTTTGAGGCTCAACTGTCATTTTGATGCCAGGAGGAGCCTGCACCATGGCCTTGTACTTTGAATTAATCTCTCCCACATTTGTCACTGTTCTTGTCACTGTTGCTGTCCTTGTGAGGTTTGGAATTGCGATGGAAGGGAGGTTGAGGTTCATCACATGAGTTTCTCTTGTGCAATTTATTGTAGTCTTGGTTAATCTATCAAGTGATGCACTACTGTAACCCAGGGAGCAGAGAAACTGAATGTAGTCGTATGTACTAGCATTGAAAATGAGCCCTGGATCCATTGCCTTATTGGGATCAACATGCCCACCACCTATGTCAAATGGGTCAGCTTCCTTGCGAGCTGGGCCGTTGGCAGAAATACTTGTTCCATCTGTTCCAGTTTGGGAAGCTGCAATTTGCATAGATGTAAAATGGTCAGTGTAAGTTACAGATGGGCATGGATTTCAATCAGTTTTCACTTTAACATAGAAAGTTTGGTTTGACTCGCCAGTAGTGATTAGAGCTGATTTTATTGCTGCAGGAGACCAACTCTGATGTACAGATTTGATGAGAGCTACAATCCCTGTCACATGAGGACATGCCATTGAAGTTCCTGATAGCAGTTTATAACCACTGCTATGTTTTTTGTCATGCGGTCGAAATGCAGCTATGATGTCCACGCCAGGTGCAGCTATATCAGGCTATGTTCATTAATCAGGTATTGGAACAAAAGGTGATCATTACAACATTGCAAGTATATATGAGAAATTAAAGTAACTATGCTTAAATTAAAAGTAGGTATTAGCTTCTACCTTTAGAACTGCTGGTGTCATGGAACTAGGTCCTCTAGATGAGAAAGTCGCAACTTGTGGAGAGACCCATTTCCCAATAACGGTGTTTGGATCACTGAGCTTGGCAATTGGATACCTTCATAGCATAGTGGGACATTAAATTTGTATAATCTCTGTGAACACTACAGTATTGTTGTTTCCATCTCTAAATAATCTTACCTTGCTTTTCTGATGTAGAAAAGTATTTGTGTTCCTACTTGATAATCTACCTTAATGCAAGGAATCTTGCATGGCTGGAGCCCATCATTGGGAAACTCTGCATATATAAGTCCGATTCCACCAGCTTTCTTCACTGTAGCTGATGCAGAAACTATGTTCTGCTGATCTGATTTGGAGAAGCATAGTACTATTTTCCCTGAGGCTAATGTTGCATTGAGACTTCCAGGCTGACAATCCTTGCTTGAAGTAATATGGAATATTGTGAGTTTGTGACACACAGTACATATGTGTACAAGGATAAAATAACACATTAATCAGAAAGAAAGAAAAAGAGGTCTCACGCTGAATCATCTGTGGGGTCTATAGCTATGCGTTCGGAGTATGTGAGGCCTGCAAATCCATGGTTATGCTTTCCACTATCAATAGATTGGCCCTGCAACAGACGACAGTAAGTGGCTGCTTAATTTTCCAGATTTAGTTCCAAGGATAATTTGACATACCCAAAGAGTCTGGTTATTTCCAAGTGTAATGGCTGCTGGGAAGGCCCTGTCTATTTTGGTGGCTGCAACAGTGATGAGCCATGGTGCAGTGTTGACAATGGTTTGCGAGATAGGACCATCATTTCCTGCTGAGCACACAACTGTAATCCCCTTCATGGTTGCATGGAAGGAACCAATGGCGATTGTATCACGTAGATCGACGTAGGAGAACAAAGGAATCTCATTGCCTACAGAAAGGGATAGAATGTCCACTCCATCATGAATGGCCTTGTCAAATGCTTTTAGAAGATCAGCATCAGTACACCCTTGAGTGGCCCAGCAAGCCTTGTAAATTGCCAAGTGAGCAAGAGGTGCTCCTCCTCTGGCTAATCCTGAAGCTAGTCCTCTATAGTTGGCTCTTTTGACAAAACAGCCAGCGGCTGTGGAAGCTGTATGAGTGCCATGGCCAATTCCATCCCTCGGCGACAGAAAGTCTATGGTGTCAGTTCTGTTGATTGGCATTTTGAATTCATTCATCGCTCCTTTTATAAACCAGCGAGCACCAATAAGTTTCTTGTTGCAATTTGTGGAGTTGAAATGCTCACCCTGCTGGCAAATTCCTTTCCAATGTGATGGGATAGGATCCATGCCTTGGTCATTGAAACTTTCAGACTCTGGCCAAACACCTGCACATGTTCAAATTTATGTTCAACTACAGTTTGAAGTCTACTGGTATCCATCAAAAGGCATGTACCTGAATCTATTACACCAATTATAGTTCCTTTGCCCATGCTTCTTGTTAAATGATTTTCTGGAGAATGCTTATGGATTCCAATGAAATCCCAACTTCTGGTTGTATGGAGCTTGTGAACGCGATTTGGAATCACTTGGACAACTCCCGGAAACTCTGCAATTTATTATGGTGATAGCCATGAATTGGTGGTAAAATAGCTAGCTTAATTATATCATGTAGTATTTAGCTAAAATGGCTATTACCAGCAATTGTTTCTGCTTGAGATTCTGTTAATCTTGCAGCAAATCCAGAAAAGCCATGCTTATAGCTGTAGAGAATGGAGCTATATGCAGCTTCTTTGCTTCAACATGAAATAGGAAGAACCATTTATTAGTTTCCTATCACTGAATGAAAACCATATTGACATTATTAGGATTAAAAGAATGAATAGTAGTACTGCACAACGGAACCATACCTTCCTAACAAGTTGGTGAGCATTTTATGATGAAACTTTTGTGTAGTTGCTGGATCATCATGTTTCTTTTCTCCCAGATATACAATGTGCACCTGAAACACTCCTCGTCAAATACCTGTGCTGAGAGAACAATGAAAATAAATCTATAGCCAAGACTGGAAATTATGCATGCACACTCACTTTGCTTGTGGCCTCAACTGATAAAAAGAGATGAAGTAAAAGGAGAGCAAGAACCACAAGAGAGCAAGTTTTTTCTTGCACATGTCCCGTTTCTTGTATTGGAATCCATCGACATAGGAAGACGAAAGCACTTATGATTTCCTAGAGATATTACTTACTCTCTTGTAAATCTTGAAACACTTTAATAAGCCAGCCATCCCTGAATCTGTAGATTATAATGTAACGAAAATGTGAAAAGTGAAAAATCTTTTCTTTTTTTTTGGTTACAACCATTTAATTCACAATCCATTGAAAAGCAAGAATGTATTTGATTTTAGTTGATGCTGAGAGAGAAATAACATGCAAAGGGCAATATTTTCCAATATAGGCTTAATACATGGTAATCATGCATACCATGTGAGGATATCATATTGGATATTTGGATAGAAAGTTTTTCTCAAATTTTGAATAATTTGCTTTTATCCACTTCCCCAGCTTTTTATTTTGTCAACTTGAACAGTAGGGCGCAAACACTTTTGATTTCCATGTCATCAACCATGATTCCTAGTGCCAATTAAGCATAGTATTAGAGGACTTGCAGAAATGCAGTAATGGTCATATTTTTATTCATCCGGTTACTTTCTTTTTGTAATTTTTAGAGGATTTTACCTAACAAAATTTCTGTTGTTGATCATTTGATCTGATAATGTGGATATGTATGTTAGTATGTAATTATGTGTAGGTATAAGGGTATCTGCACCGAGTCACTGATATGTGTTTTTGGCTTTGTGTTTATGTTTGTTCTTAAAAGTGAAGACGAATGATTGTGGTGTTGCACTGTATTGATGTAGGTCCCTGCAGCCACGTTTATTGGACTGCCTTTTACTAAAGCCCTGCTGTGAGATTCCAAGCCCACAACTCATAAGTGACGCTTTTGCCTTTCATTAGTGGGACTATCTTTTTTCAAGGAAAAGCAGGATTGTTTTGGGACGAAAGGTCTTCCTGTACAAACCCCATAATGCTTGAAAAAAGAAAACAAGGAAAGAGATGATGACAACAGAGGGTGAGTAGTGGGATAACCTTGGGAAAGTTGGGGTGACAATTGACATCTTTCTACCCAATTTCTTATTTGGTACTCTCAACCTGGTATTTGCAATCATACACAATAACACAAGGAAGTAGACCTAGCCTTTGGAAAGTAAGTGATGATTCAATTATCTATCTGCATTATTAACTATAAGTGAACTCATTTTGAATTGTCATCAGTATTAAGCTTGTCTGATTTGTCTGAACTGAGGATTTGAAAATCAATGTCTCTGGACTCTGGTCTACTTGCATGGGATTTATATATCGAGTTCACAGGACCAACATTTGTTACACTTCTAGTGAGGCTTATCGGCTTTCTTAGATTTGGAATAGTAATAGAAGGTAGGTTCACATCCAGAATTGAAGGCTTAATAATGGGACAAGTTGAGAGATAGCCGAGGTGTTGTAGCCAACAGCAAAAATACACATTTATTTTTCCAAATCATAGCAACACATATATGACATGCATATATTCTTTTTCATTTGCTTTCAAAAGATGGAAGAGCTAGTTACATATAGTCTTTTATTCAATCTCCGTCACCACTTATAACAATTCCACATTTATTTTCATAGCTCTCCTTCTGGCATATGGATGATTAGATTTTCAATTGCCGTCTGCATAATATTGAATGATTTGTGTCCTAACAGATATGGGAATTGTCACCACATGCCCTCCATCATCAGTCCAAGCGAGGCTTCCAAAATAGTAACCTGTTAGGAGAGAGAGAGAGGGAGAAACCAAACAAAAAAATTTATTGAGGGCAAAAAAGATAATTTATCCCCAGGTACACATGTGTTCTGGTACATTCCATGCCAGCCGCGCCCTTTATTTGTAATCTAAGATAATTTACAAAGATGGCTCTTGCGCTTGGGATCGACCTTTCTAAACAAACTATAGGGAACACATATATTGTTCGTCTTCAAGAACTCAATACTCCTTGCAATGCACCACTTGTGTATTATTATGATATTTAGAGAAAAGTCCACGCTTGTATATGATCTATTTTTGTTTGATCGAGCACATGCACCAGAGAATCTTTTCTGTGTTATTTCTTTTGTTGGACAGCAAGATATAGCTGCAGTGCGAGCATATTAGCTGGTCAGAACACCACCAATATTGACTTAATCTACTTCGCCTAAGTTATACGCTTGGCCTTTGATTAGTGTTAAGTTGCAGACTTGCAGAACTCGATGTAATTAAAAAAAAGACTTGCGCGCAGTACGTACTTGATTTAATAATAACAGAAAGACTTGCAGTAATTGATTTATTAAGTAAAGATCGACTTGCGCGTAGTAGTACATATAATGTGTGTATTAGAAGTTTTGGGCGTCCGGACACCAACAATGGCCGTTTTGAGCTTCTGGGGTTGACTTGTTGACTTGTGTTTGTTGTTATGAAGTTGTGGTTTCTGGTTAGGAGTTAGTGGTTAGGTGTTGTTGTTTGACTCTGTTTGAGTGCATGTGGTAGAAGAGATTATGTGTTTATATATAGATATGTAAATGAGTTTGTCAAAAACAATTAATGAAAATTATCTTCTCCTCATTTGGAGTTATTCCAAATTTCAACAGTGTGTGTGTGTGTGTGTGTGTGTGTGTGAGAGAGAGAGAGAGAGAGAGAGAGAGAGAGAGAGAGAGAGAGAGAGAGAGAGAGAGAGAGAGAGTGAGAGAGATGGCAACAGCAGAGCAAACCAGTGAATCATCTGAAGCATTTCCAATGAAAGGTGGAGATGGACCCAGCAGCTATGCCAAAAACTCTATATATCAGGTTCAGTGATCCTCTCTGTATTCTGATCTAGCTAGTTTCACAATTTAAGCCCATACATTTTGTCTGATTGTCTGAATTATATTGTTGTAGACCAAAGATGAACTTATCAAGTCCTTGATCTATTTGTAAAAACACTTCTAAAAAAAAATTAATAAAAAAAAAGGAGACTTTGCCAACCTCTAACAATATATGATCTCATCTTTTCTTTTCTTGTGTCCCTTTAGCATTTGTAATTAATGACTGCTATGACTTACTAAGATTTAATCATTTTACGTATGCTTACCTAGGCCAAAGGCAAAAGATTAGCTAAATTAGAAACTTCTGTAGACAGAACAAATAAAATGTAATGGATCTTGCTTTTCCAGAGAGGAGCTGTGGATGTTGCTAAACAACTTGTAAACAAGAAAATTGCAGAGAAGCTTGACATTGAAATCTTGTTACCTTCAAACACCTTTCACATTGCAGATTTGGGTTGCTCAGTTGGGCCTAATACATTTTCTTCAGTTGAAACCATACTCGAAGCTGTGCAGCTCAAGTATCAATGTCAAGGATTGAATTCCCAAATCCCCGAATTTCAAGTTTTCTTTAATGATCACACCCTAAATGATTTTAACTTGCTGTTCAAATCCCTCCCTCAGAACCGGCAATACTATGCTGTGGGCGTGCCAGGTTCTTTCTATGGTCGCATATTTCCTAATAATTCCATTCACTTAGTTCACTCTTCTTCTTCCAATCATTGGCTTTCCAGAGTGCCAAAAGAGGTGGTTGACAAAAACTGCCCTGCTTGGAATAAAGGACAAATTCATTACTCAAATTCCACAAATGAAGTAATGAGGGCTTATGAAGCTCAATATGCCGCGGATATGGAGTGTTTCTTGCATGCCAGATCACGAGAGATTGTGTCTGGAGGACTGATGCTACTTATCATTCCAGGCCGCCCCAATGGCACCCCTCATTCCAATTGTCTGCCAAATATGATGTTACAACTTTTGGGATCTTCCCTCATGGACATGGCCAAAAAGGTAAGCAATGATCTATGTACTGTTATAATTTTGATTCTACTAGCTATAGCTAGCCTGTTATAATCTTGTTATGCATTTGTGATTTATATTGTCTAATCTGTAAAACTCGAACAGAAATGAGAGACTGGCTATTTTTCCGTCACATATTTGATTTTACAACAGAAGACATGCTTATAGGATATATTGCTAGCTGCTATGTGTTTTTTCATTTATGCAGGGAGTTGTTCTAGAAGAGAAAGTAGATTCGTTTAACATACCTATGTATTACATGTCTCCCCAAGAATTGGAAGTTGCTGTAGAAAGAAATGGATGTTTTAACATAGAGAAGATTGAAAACTTACCGAGTGCCTTGGCAGATGGCGCTGTCATTGAAACTCGACTATTAGCATATCATATGAGAGCTGCCGGGGAAGGACTCATCAAGCAGCAATTTGGAGAAGAAATCTTAGATGAGTTGTTTGACTTATTCTGTCAAAAACTTGAAGAGAAACCCTCCATCTTTGAGTCAGGGAAGGGAATTAACTTTCTTGTTGTGCTTAAACGCATGGCAAATTGATCTGGACATGTTTTGGTATTTGTTAAACTAGAGTGGTTCCTTTATTATGTGTTTGTTTTCTATTGCACTAATAAATTTGGGGAGTGAAATTAGCACTCCCCTATTTACATTCCACACTCCCACTATGATTTTTATGCTGAAATTTCCAAATTTGCCCCAAACAGTTTACCACCTCGATCTGCATCTTGCTCATGAGTCATGACAGCTAAAAGCCTTTTTTTTTTCCGGGTGAATACTTTCATTAGAGACTGCAAGAAGAAGATACCAGGCAGCAAAGAAATGAAGAATAGAAAGACAACAAACATAAAGCAATACATGGAAATCTACTAAACTAGCTGGCAGCTCCCAAAACTGGGAGGGAAAAGCTTAAAAGTTTAAAACATATGAGGGCAGGGGAGCCGATCATGCACCAATACATCATACAGCTAAAAGCCTAAAACCTTCACAATTCCAAACCTTCCCTTCAACCAAATCTTTACTGAGCTTTTATTCCAGATGGCTCAAACCTTCACAAATCCTCCTTGACAAACTTTGCCACAACAACCTCAACCAGGCAAAAAAACATTCCTCATGCAAATTTAATCCCCCAAAAAAAAAAAATCATTGCAAAATCCAAATTATTTCCTACCCTGTTTAAAATCAAGGAATCTGATCGCAATACCATTCCTCAACAACGAATGGATTGTTTTATAGATATATTGATACATAAAAATCATACCCACCACCATAATGTTAAGAATTGGAATTTTCTTTTGCCTTACAACAAGTGATTGAATTGGCGAATATGGTGATTTGAGTTCCTGGTAATTTTTATTGTGGACAATTTGAGTTTCTGGGAAATAGAGAGAGCAAGATAGAGGGAGATACGGGTGTATTAGAAGGCAAACAACAAATCTCTCAATACGGTAATTTTTATCTAAATTGGCAAAAAAATTATTTTAAAAAAAACATATGCATATACATACGCCTCTTATTGGTTATTTAAAAGTTTAAAACAAAAGAAAGACATCCGGTATGCTCAAGCAACCATGCATACACCTCTTTCATTGTTGTTACAACTTTGTTCTTACTACCCATGCTTTTATTAAATAAAAAAATTCTATATATATATTAAAATATTTTTTCCGGACGAATTATTCGTCGGCAAAGGTCATTCTCCAATTATTATTATTATTATTATTATTATTATTATTATTATTAAACTTTTTTTCTTTTGATCAATTAAATCATAATAAAGAAATAGGGGATAGCCCTCTTTCATTGTTATTACAATTTTGTTCTAAGTACACATTCTAAGAAACTTATGAAATTTGAATTTGTTATTAGTGTCAAAAAGTGTGAGCTATAGCATATATATTTTTTTCTTCAGGTTTGCAATAGAATTTGGAGGACGATTTTCGATGCATAATGTATTTCCTATTGTTTCTTTATAAAGGTCATCAAATGTGAAAGAGACATATATCTAAATTGGCATAATTTTTATTTAAAAAAATATATATATGCATATACATACGCATCTTATTGGTTATTTAAAAGTTTAAAACAAAAGAAAGACTTCCGGTATGCTCAAGCAATCATACACCTCTTTCATTATTGTTACAACTTTGTTATTAGAACCCATGCTTTTATTAAAAAGAATATATATATATATATATATTGAAATATCGGTTGCCGGTGAATTATTCCTTGTTAGAGGTCATTCTCAAAGTTTTATTATTATTACTAGCCTTTCTACACGCGTTTTGCGCATGTGAAAGGGTTGTGCTCGAGCGTGCGATTGTTTGCGCAACTTTTAGTTTTTTTTTAGACTTTATATCTTGCAAAAATGAATTTCAAATTAGTGGTCAAATTTATTGATTTATGAGGAAGTTGTCACAAAATATATAATGTGCTTCTTCTTATGTGCTAGTTAACATTTTTTATTTTAATAAAAAATGACTAAATTCAGAATTTTTTTCGCGGAAAAGAAGTAGAAGGCAATAGCCTACCTAGCTACCACTTTATTGAAAAAAGAAGAAGAAAAGAGATTAACTTCATTAATTAATCATCAGCAAAATGTTGTAAAAACTCTGTCCTGACAGATAAGGGAATTCTCACACCATGCAGTGTATCAGTCCAAGTAAGGCTTCCAAAGTAGTATCCTGTGCTCATCTGGTGGGTTGTGGAAATCGTAATCTCGAAAGTGAGTATGTTAACCGTAGAGTTGAAGACCAAAGGATTGGGTTTTACGGATACCACTGTTCCCAATGGAGGATCAATTGTAGCTTCATAAACGGATTTAGGGGTTCCTACATTTGTGACAGTTCTTGTTACAGTAATGGAATTTCTGAGGCTTGGTATGGTTATGGAAGGTAGGTTAACGTCCAAAATAGAAGGCCTCTTTATGGGACATGTTGTAGAATGGCCTGTGAGCCTTGATATGGCAGAGTTGTTGTAGCCCATGGCACATAGATAATGCATGTAGTCTGCTGTGCCCATGTCATATACTAGACCCGGGTTTGCTGCTGCATTCGGGTTCACAATGCCACCTCCAAAGTCGAATGGATTAGCCAACTTTTGAGGAGATCCTTCTGCAAAGATTGGTAAACCAGATGGGCCATTCCTCCATGCTGCAGGAAATATGAGAATATTTATAGTTAACTTGCACATATATTACAACAATGACATAGTAGTATTACGAGTTATGAAAATATGCATGTATCTACCGGTTGTGACAAGTGCTGATCTAATGGCTGCTGGAGACCAGTTGGGATGCAATACTTTGAGAAGAGCTACAATGCCTGAGACGTGAGGAGTTGACATCGATGTTCCCGAGTGCATGACATATCCACCATCCGCAAATAAATCAAGCGGAGAAGTTGAAGCTAATATGTTGACACCAGGCGCGGCTATATCTGGCTGTCCACAAAGAAAATGAACTATAATTAAGTAGAGGCCGGCACTTCTACTGTGAACTATACTCGAACAAAATTGATACCTTGAGAATTGCAGGTGCAACAGAGTTTGGTCCGCGAGATGAAAAATACGCCACCTTGGCTAATAGTGGCTTGCCCACAATTGTTTTTGGATGGTTCAACTTCACAAGAGGATATCTGTGCATTCCAACCCAAATTTGAGGGTTAGAATTTAGAAACAAACTTAACAATAGTACTCACTGTCAACAGTGATGACAATGTCTACATGTTACCTGGTAGATCGGATATAAAATACTATTCGGGTGCCAATCTCATAGTCAACTTCAATGCATGGAAAATCATCATCACATGGATATAAGCCATCACTTGGATTCTTTGCTACAATTAGGCCAACACCGCCTGCTCGTTTCACAGCAGCTGAAGCATTTGTTACAGCTAACCTACGACCGCTTGAAGTGAAGCAGAGAACCACCTTTCCAGCTACCATGGTTTTGCTTAGTGAGAGGGATTCACACACACTGCAAAAGGGTACCTCATCAAAATGAATTTTAATTGCAGAATGAACTCTCATTTGAACCATGTAAACACAAGTTATATATCATAATATATACCCTGTGGCAGTAGGGTCAAGCCCTTCGGACTCCGGATATATCAAGCTTGTAAAACCAATCTCAAGTCCTGTAAACATAGATTGACCCTACAAGAACAATTAAGTAGATATATGAGTTGCTTTAGAAAATCCAATATTGCTGTTCAAATTCCAAAAAAAATAATAATAACTTGCCACGCAATCAAAGAAAGTAATTAGTACCAGGAAAGTTTTGTTATTTCCCAAAGTTATGGAAGTAGGAAATGCTCGATCCATGGTGCTTGCTGCGACAGTTATGACCCACGGTGCTGTGTTCTTAACCGTCTGAGCCGAAGGTCCATCATTTGCAGCTGCACAAACAACAGTGATTCCCCTGGCCACAGCATGAAAGGAACCAGTTGCAATGCCATCGCGTTCATCCACATCCGAAAAGAGTGGAAATGAAGACCCAATTGAGAGTGAGAGCACATCAACTCCATCATGTATGGCTTCATCAAAAGCTTTGAGTATATCAGCTGCTGAGCATTGACCTCCAAGCACATTCCAGCAAACCTTGTAAATGGCCAATCGAGCATTCGGGGCACCCCCTCTAATTGTCCCATGACCAAGGCCCTTGTAGCTAACATTGGTCACAAAAGAACCAGCTGCAGTGCTAGAAGTGTGAGTGCCATGTCCATGTGCATCTCTTGGGGACATGAATTCAGTTCTTTGAGATTTGTTCAGTGGCTTTCCATACTCGGCAAGTAGTCCATCACTGAACCAACGGGCTCCAATGATTTTTCTATTACAATGCAATGAGGCATTAAATTTTTCCCCAGATTCACAAACACCCTTCCAGTGGGATGGCACTGGCCCTAGGCCTACTTCATTGAAAGATTTAGACTCTGGCCATATACCTGCTTAAGTAGGTGTTTGGTATTACATAAGTAGGTGTTTTCGTATGATTGAGCGTGTGAAGGAGAGAGAGGAACAGAGAAAGGCACCTGTGTCAAGGACACCTATGATAACTCCATCACCCATGTTGCTGTTGTGAAGAATATTACTTGAAGGTGAATGAGGAGAGAGGCCCAGAAAATCCCAACTCCTAGTTGTTTGCAGCTTGTGTAGACTATTTGGTATGACTCGAACAACATCAGGCAACTCTACAAATTCACCATTTCATTAAGCTCATGAAAGCAAATATAAGCACAGCACATAGTAATGATTAGTACATGGTCTGAAGTTACAATATTTCATGAATTTTCTGTTTCTGCAAGGTTTGTCGGGACCTTATCAGAGGTACGAAGAGTGTCATGCAAGGATAACAAGAGATGTATAGTGGTTCACCTCTCCTTGGGGGAGGCTACATCCACTTGGTGTAATTCACTAAGTGTAGAGAATTACATGCCCATGAGATGGGGAGATCAGATCAGATCGGATCGTCCTTCATTAAGAGGGAGAGAGCTTCCTTTTATAGATAAGGAAGCTCCTCTCATTACACATTTCTTCGATGTGGGACGGAAGTCCCATTTGCTTATCAT
Organism: Rubus idaeus; assembly: GCA_030142095.1. Taxonomy (NCBI): domain Eukaryota; kingdom Viridiplantae; phylum Streptophyta; class Magnoliopsida; order Rosales; family Rosaceae; genus Rubus; species Rubus idaeus. The sequence goes on along the minus strand of CM057969.1, from coordinate 3,605,959 downwards.
GAAGCCTTTTGGCGAGCATGGGAGGGACGCCTCCCGACGAGGTCTTGGTCGGCTTCCACCATGGCGAGGTAGCTCGGGTGTTGGGCTAGGTCCCGCATGTCGTGGCCGGGGTCCCACACGTCATGTGGGCCCGCTAGGAGTATGTTGATTATGCTTGGTGGCATGTAATATACCTAGTACTAACAAGTCCCCCAAGTCACCGAGTAAGAGGGTCTTCTTGGTTGGGGAGTTGAAAAGTTGATGTCGTCAAACATAAGTGACATACGGGCATGTCCTACCCATACTAGTCCCCCAAGTCCTCAAGGAAGAAGAGTCGCGTCAAGGGTCGCTGAGTATGCATGTCAGTGCCAAAAAGAGACACAATGAAGTTGCATAAGTTCCTGTCAAGGAGAGAAAAGCATATGAAGTACATATATTGCACGGGGAAATGAATTTGTGACGTACAAGTCGAGTGTACAAGTAATATTAATGGAAGGTGAAAAGAATTCAATTGTTCGAAGAACAATGGTTGAAGAATTCAATGCTCCATTAATTCAATGTTTGGCCTGTGTGGGCCGAATGTCCGAGGTACTTGAGTACGTACAAGTCCCCCGAGTAAGTAGTATGACTCACTAAGCAGTGGCGAGGATGCATAACAGTATTTGGCTTATTTGGGCCGAATTAGAGCATGTCGGACCAGTTTCGAGCAAGTTGGGATGTATTCGAGTAAGTTTGGTGTAGTTGAGCGAGTCGGCGCTATGCGAGCATGCGGGCGTGGCCCAGGCAAGTCGTGGCCTTGCTTAACACCAAAGAAAATCGTAACCCAAGCAAGTCGTGGTCCGAGCAAGTAAAAAACCCATAGAAGTCTCAAATAGCTATGTGTTCGTCGCATGTGTAGACTAGTAGATACTTGTGTGTAATATGTCGTGGTGAGCATATTTAAGCATGTATTGTCGCATATAATAGCCATGCTCGAGTGACAATAAAAAGTATTGCAGTAGCCATGCTTGGTAATGACTAATGAGATAAGAAACTTATCTGTAGTTTTTGCACCAAGGTGGAAGTCGACTGGGTCTGATCGAGCAGGTGATTGTTGATTTGGTGTCCATAGCAATTTTTGTGTGGACAAAGCTCCAGATCGAGTACCCGTGTTGGTATGCTGTTGTTGCTTGTAGGTGAATGACTCCCCTTGTTTTTTTTTTTTTTTTTTTGAAACTCACGGTCGAGTTTGAAGTTTATGGTTGAGTGTACTTGGTTTCCAAAGAGGACCAGAATCCAAGTGCCCCGACGTGTGCTCAAAACTCTTGCACGGGTGTCCATGACAGGTGGGTATTGTCCCCTCTCTTTTTTTTTTTTTGGTTTTGTAGCCCATAGTATTGCTCCCTTCGTTGTGTTTTTTTTTTTGTAAACGCACGAGCTCGAGAGAGCCGAGAAGCTCTGTGAGTACAAAAAGGATGATTAATCGAGCAAGAGTCGAGTTTGTATGGGCGAGGTCAGTCCCCGGCCTCTCGATTTGCCAAAGCCCGAGTGTCCTTATCACTCGTTGTCCTCTGTTGTTTTTTTTTTCTTTATGGCTCTCCTCAAGGTCTCGCCCGTGTTGAGCGTTTGGGGAGCGAGATCGGGAACTCGATCGTCGCTCGAAGAGAGGAAGAGCCGGGATTGCTCGAGCTCGATCAAGTGGGTGATAGCGAGTCGCCGTGATGCCTCCGGCCTAGGAACCGAAGAGTCGATCCGAGGGTCTCGGGTTCGAGCGAGCCGGGCACGGGCGCTCGAAGCCGGATTGGGTCGAGAGAAGAATGGGTGCCCCGTGAACTGCGCCGTAGCTCGAGTGAGGAACTCGGGCAAGGGTGACCTGCTCGAGTGAGATGAAATTGCACCTGTAGAAGTGACCGGGTTTGTCGGATGAGATCGAAGTCGATCGGTCTAGCAAGAGCCGGGATGTCTCCGTCGGCTTTGATCGAAGTCGAGCTCTCGAGTGAGGTTACTCGCTGATTTTTTTTTTTTTTTTTACTCGAGGGTGGGTGCATCTCGAATGGAGGTGATGTCGAGTGAGGGTGGCAGTTGATACTCGAGGGAGGACACACTCGAATAGGTCTCGAGTGAGGGTACGGCCCGGAGGTTGAGTGAAAGTGGAAACCCGACTCGTGTTGTTGATTCGCGCTCGAGGTGAGAGGAGGGGTTCGTCGCTGGTGATCACGAGCCGATGTCTCGAGTGATCGAGCCACCGGGTGCGAGTGATGACCTTGTGGTTGTCAATTGATGTTACACGGGTGTGGTGAACACTTAGCCGGGTGTAGAGAGCGAAGGCTCTGTTGTTGTATAGCCGAGTGCTCGAGATGATGTTTAAGTACATGGGGTCTAGGCTTGACTTTTGTGGGCCGAGAGGTTGGTCTCGAGGTGAGTGAAACCAAAGAAATTGTGACAAGGTGCTCGACAAAGTGACTCGACAAAGTGACCCGACAAGGGGACGCGACAAGGTGGACTCGAGAAGGTGACCCGACAAGGTGCTCGACAAAGTGACCCGACAAGATATGCCTGAGAAGGTTTTGTTTGAGCTTGGACAATGAATTTGACCAAGGAGAAGTGGGTTGACCAAGGGTGCTCGAGTTTGACCAAGAATTGACCAACTCGAGTTAGCTTAGATGCTTGGGTGAGCTACGTGATTTTTTGTATCGAATCCGACAGACGGCGCCAAATGTTTCTGCAAGGTTTGTCGGGACCTTATCAGAGGTACGAAGAGTGTCATGCAAGGATAACAAGAGATGTATAGTGGTTCACCTCTCCTTGGGGGAGGCTACGTCCACTTGGTGTAATTCACTAAGTGTAGAGAATTACATGCCCATGAGATGGGGAGATCAGATCAGATCGGATCGTCCTTCATTAAGAGGGAGAGAGCTTCCTTTTATAGATAAGGAAGCTCCTCTCATTACACATTTCTTCGATGTGGGACGGAAGTCCCATTAAATGCTTATCGTGAAGCCTTTTGGCGAGCATGGGAGGGACGCCTCCCGACGAGGTCTTGGTCGGCTTCCACCATGGCGAGGTAGCTCGGGTGTTGGGCTAGGTCCCGCATGTCGTGGCCGGGGTCCCACACGTCATGTGGGCCCGCTAGGAGTATGTTGATTATGCTTGGTGGCATGTAATATACCTAGTACTAACACGAACAACATCCAACAAAACTACAAAAACACCACATTACTAAAATCATAAAAAAAAAAATAAAAAAACAAAAAAATAAAAAGTATAAGAAAGGGTGAAAATATAAAAAATTATTTTCTAGAATTCAAGTCCCTGCAAATTAGCCAGATCACATGTCTTTGTTTCACCTAGCTAGCAATATTGCTGAACAGATTATCTACCTGCAAATTTTTTGGCTTGAGCCTCTGTAAGCTTGGCTGCAAATCCAGAGAAACCATGTCTGTAACTGTATACCATCAATTCTGAGGCCAATCTCTTGCTGCAGCATAAGAGTTAAGAACCAACAAACATTTTACTCAAATTTGGATCATAAATTGTAGCACCCTAGGACTCATATTCATCACATATACAATCGACTCGATCTTCTTCTTTTTTTCCCAATATAAGATACCCCTGTAAATTAATTACCTTCCAACTATGGTGGCAAGCAAATCGTGATGCGAATCCGTGATCAACTTGGGATTATCATGCTGCCTCTCTCCCAGATAAACAATGTGAACCTGAATAAGTTAAAGAACATATACAAGTATTAGGACACCCAATTCAGGCTTAAAGAAGAAGATATATGCATGTTCAAGATGTTGACAAATAGAATGATGTAGTACATACATGGCTATTAGTGTTAGCCGCCACCATTGTTATCAATATTCCCTTGTCATTCAGAACACAGAGAAGGCATAGTAAACCAAGTACTACTGAACTTAATGGGATGCTCATATTGTCAAGAGAAAGAAAGAAGATGAGGAAGCTGAACAAAGATCAATTGAGGATTAATATTATGGGTCAAGAAATTAAATAACAACAAAAAGAAATGATCTGTGTACAAACAGCACAAGGGTTGGTGGCTGATTAGTCTTGGAGGCTGGGCCAAGTTCATATAAGTGGTGGGAAATTAAGAAAGGGATATTAAGAAAGTATGGTGCCAAGTCAAGCTTAAAATTTCAACCTTCATGTTTACACACTCAAAATAGTTTGAGATACCCATGGTTATGATTTGGTGGCCATTTTTTCATTGAATAATGATTGATAAAACTTATTTTTTGACAAAATGATTGATAAAAGTTGAGCTTATACTAATTATGTTTGATTGATTTTATTGGATTTATATACTCTTCAATTTAGATGTTGTATACTTCATTGGGAAGATTATATTGCTTCTGATGAGCTTAAGTAATTTCTTGACCCAAAAGGTAAATGGAAAAAGAAAACTTGAAGGGTAATTCAGAGGGACTTGCAGGCATGGACATTTTCAAAGGGAAGCTTCTGTGCTTATGCATAAAGATAAAAGGGAAACAGGGCTTAATCTCGCATGGACTTTGCTTGAATAATAAACCCTCCACTGTTGACTATTAAGTTGCTAAAAAACAAAGAGCATTCATTCATTTTCTGGCCCACTTGCTTGTTAAAGAAGAAACCTCTAAATGGGAAATTAAATTTCAGGGAAAAGAAAAAAACAAAGAACAAAAAAAAAGATATCAGGGACTTGAGGTCTATGAGTGAATTGCTTTGCTGTCTGCTGAAACAATAAAAAAAGCTAGGGACCAAAGAAGGTAGTCAGAACGTAAAAGCTCCCTAAATACTGATTTCAGATCTTACCAACCAATATTACATTAGAAGATTAATCCCACAATTAATCAATGATCACCCTAGCTACATGGCTATTACCAAGTCTTTTTTTTCTTTTGCAATGTTCATATTCATATCTGGCTGGAACAAAAAATGAGCTACCTAAAAAAATTTCTTGACCAACACACAATTACATTGGTTGGTTTTAGGTTCCATGTTCTAGATCTCCTGGCATAAAGAATTTTCAACTCCCTGGTATAAATCAACTATGTCAACTTAATTTGGACTTTTTAATTAATATTATATGTGAACATATAGAAGATGATGTATTAATTAGGTAATGTAAACTTTAATCCACAGGACCACTACAACCAGATAACAATCTGGGCATCCCAGATGCATGTATACACCAAGTAGGCAAGTGGCTTCTTTCATTCTCAGTTGTCCTGTAGACTATATATGCTCTAATAATAACGAGGGGGAAATTCTATTTTCAACACCTGAACTGTATCAGAAAAAAAAAATCCCGAGTATCCATGTTACAAATATAGAGCAGTGCATTAAATTCTGAGTGTCCTATATAGTAGTCCATGATTGCCATAAGGGGGCAATTGTCCTATATACTTAATTACATGCAATTGCCCCCTTATGAAATTGCCAAATTGGCCCCATTAGTTTAAACCTGAGCTGATATTTTGTGCCCCTGACCAGCTTTACTCATTTTTTAGCCCATAATAGCAAAAAGCTCTCGATGAAATGTTTGAAAGAGGTTTTTTTCAAGAACACTAGAACTAGAACTATTATGTTGTGCAACATGTAGGCATGGCAGAAACTATGGTGGTAAATAAATAAGAGTATAAGACATAGAAAATTGTACTAGATAAAACAATCATAGAAACAGAACACACCAAAACAGCTCCATACCTGAATAGAATACTATATATAGAGAAAAACAAGAAAACAAAACAGATCAGATACTCATTACTACAGTACTACTCATATATATATAGCCTCTCCCATTACCTATTAATAAACAAAATTGAAAACAAAATAATGAAGGGCAATGATGGTAAATAGTGACTACTACTCTGTGCTTTTCATCTCATCATGTATGCACGTCGTCTCGTCTCGTCTTCTCTTAATCCGGACACGTGTCTGTTTCGGGTGGAACTGCGCACCTAATTTGACTATACTGTCCTTCATTTCATGCAACATTTACCATCGCCATTCACCACCTACCTTTTATTTCGAAATATTTCCGCTTTAAATTTTTTGAATTCTGGATTCTGCTACAAAAGGTGCATATTTTCATCACCAACTCCGCTTTCACATTTGGACCAAATCATGTAGTGCTTTCTTTAATTAAGGAGCTCCATAGTATCCAATAAAGAAGTGTGCTTTTTGGAATTCAAATCAATTTTTTCAGTTTTTGTAAGTGAAATTACAAAGTCATGACTTAAGTTACTATACTAATTTACTTCATATGTACGATAAAAGTTTGACAATTTTTGCTCTTTTTTAGTATGTATCTATGTTTCTTCTTTAACAAGTGTTGCAAAAAAAAAATTCTTCTTTAGTTACATTATAAAAATTTGTAGCTATAACAAAGACTACAAAGACGATCCAAATCGTTGCACCAAAAAAATCAAGACTATCCAAATCTAATGCAAATTAATATGTCGTACATGAGCTTCCATATATAAGCTAATTTAAAAATTTTATAGTCAAATGTTGTACCGTGCGGACATCTAGGTGCCAAATCTAATCTAAACAAACCTTAAATTGCCCCCAAAAGGCCAACTCGTTTAATATTTTCTCATCATTTCAGAGAACTTTTATGCTTGTATTATCAAATTTAGGGACAAATGGTGGTGACTACGCACAAATAGTATAAGTTGTATTCTATTGTAATTGGGATTATTGCGTTTAATGTACAATTATACACTATGTGTATCGAGACCCCAACTTTGGATTTTACCGGATAAACGTGATATTGGTACTAATTCAATATTCATGGTTGAATAATTTAAGATAGATGTGGAAGTAAAAGAAAAACAACCCATTACAAGGAGTTAGGGATGTGCATAGTAAAGACGAGAAATTCTGCCATGTTTGGGGCACGCTATGTTTGAACACGTGACATGCTCCACAACCTTTGGATCTCATCTGCCCCCACCCTCCCCCCTGCAAATGCATCTCATCTGCCGAGTACCGGCCCTATCCTTTGGGCACTGAAGCAACACCCTAGTAAAGACCCCTAAAATCATAATGTTACAAGATCAATAATACCAGAGTCGACTGCAACAAATACGTTTAGAGCTAATTAACTAAAACATGACAAAGAAATTAAGGATAAATAATGGAAAAAAGTTATAGAGAGAAAAAGAAAAGGTGACAGAATAATCTAATTTTGAAAGGAAATCAGAACCAAAACACAGAGGTTCATTCATAGGCAGAAGAAAGTAGCCGGCCAATGCATTGCTTGAGAATAAAGGGGCATTATTGGTAGTTAAAGCTGTCACGACTTCTGTCCTCCTCGAATATTTAATATTTCCCGTGACAGAACAATGAGATGGAAGGAGCATAATTACTAGGTAGCCCATCTCCCCACAGAGTGATATTGATTGGTTTAAGAAAGTTGATGAAAGTGAAAAGCAAAACACTTCACCTTAAAACTCCGTCAATTTATCAATTTCCTTTCCTTTTCAAATATGATTGGTCTATTTCAGAACATGGTTTTGTTGTCGTCTCTCCTCACTACTGTGCTCCTTCTCTAATGGGTTTGCTTATGTCTTCTGCATAACGCTCCCACAACCCCACCTCACTGGTAAAAAGGTTAAGCAAAAAGAAGGTTCCTTAAAGCTGAAGCCTTTGTGAATCAAATGGGTCTGAGCAGACCTCACAAGGTCGGCAATGGAGTCTCCACCAGATGGGTTTCTCTCTTTTGCATTGCCAGCTTCTTCTTGGGTGTTCTTGTTGTCAACAGGTTCTCTCTCTTTTCGATTCAGCTTCTAGATTTGCTTACTGGTCTAATGGGACTTGTAAATTTTCAGCCTTTATATTGTTTGATGCAAATGAGCCTTCTTTATGTTGTTTGATTCTCTGGTTTCTGATTCAAAAGTCTGTGCTTTTGGCCATGTTCAAGATTCCCATTTTTGCTAATCGTCTTTAGTAATTTTGTAGTGTCATAAGTAACCAATTTAGGTGCAAGTCTCGGTCTTATCTCAATACTTGAATTGGAAAATGCAAATAAGTCTCTGTCTCTATAGATGCGATTAGATTATAATGAGTATACATGTTATTTAGCCTTTTAAGTTGGGAATGTAGTAGATTTGGTGATGCTAAGTCTCTTACAATTCACGTGATTCAAGTCAGATTTGGGTTTGGGTATTCATTTGCTTGGAAGGTAGATTTTGTAACTCAAGTGGAAGCTCGAGAGCTTGATGATTGGTTTCAAGTTCAAGACCAGGCACTGACAAATGGTTTTTGAAAGGCAAGTCATTGAGATTGGTCGATAAACTGATGGTGACCATTTGAGAGAGTTCAGTTGTGCTGGAACAGATTTCTAGCAATTGGCCGGCAGAATGTTAAACGGGGCCAGGCTAGCTACATCCTAATGTCCCTGATATTGCATAGGCATGCCAACAATCTTTGTTTGGAATTGCCACCAGCCAATTAGAGCCAGTATTGATCACCTGCCCCAAATAAATCAACATCCTTGAGATACTAGGTTTCTGAAGTCCAAGTATGCTACCCTAGTCTGACATGATTCACATGAATGTAAAGAGAGTAGGAAACAAAGCTCTGTAGGGGTCCTTTGATCAGGTTAGAAAGCTAAGTCGATTTAACTAAACTAGGTGCAATGAAGTTTGCTTACCATTTGCTGCTAACACCGCTGTCGCAGCACTTAACTTTGTTTCAAAGGTGAACTCAATCTATTTTTGAGCTATTGAATTAGGTGGTAAAATGTGAGAGTTGAAAGGTATTATGCAAGCAAGAAAGTTGTATTGAACTGACAAATTGGAACTACAATTAAAATTGTAATGAAAAGTAAAAAGATTAAAATAGCCTTAAACTAAGAAATAAGGGTAAGAGATCCCTTAGAGCTAGCCTACGAGATAAACCGTATTAAACATGTTCATCTCTGTAAATAATGTATGTACAATGTGCCTTGCATTTGCATGACCAGAGGTTGTGGTGGTCATCTATTCCACCAATGAAATGAGACATGAGACTATATTTCTCTGCTCCGTACTGTTCTTTTCCTATATGAACTTCAAGTGGTTCATGTTTGTCTTGCAGGCTTTGGGCTGTCCATGATCCAGATGAAATGGATGAAGAGGCTTCATCACTGGAGAAACATCAATCAAGATCTCTTCACCATGTTGTTAATTGTGAGAAGAAGGCAAGTTACAGGAATCTGATATCCATTAGCTCCATTTCTTCGGTAACGCACTTTAATAATATCTATGCAACTGCAGGAAGACACTGACGAGGCGGGAGACATCTTTTCTCAAGTCTCGCAAACACATGATGTGATCAGGTAACTTCTCATATTCTTCTTCAGACCCAAAAAAAAAAAACTTCCCATATACTTCTATTATATTTTGAAGATATTTTTAGAGCTCAGAATCATTTTTCTATTGAAATATATATATACGAGTTAATTGCTTTGTGTGTTATTGTATGACTGAAACTGTTTCATATGTAACATTTGTGTTGGAATTTTTAGGAAGCTTGACAAGACAATCTCCTCATTGGAGGTTCAGCTAGCAGCAGCAAGAGCTTCCAAATCTGACAATGATGAAGGATCTCCGGCTGTTACAAAACCAGGAAGTGAGTCATTCAAGGCACGCCGGAAGGTTTTCTTTGTAATGGGAATCATGACTGCCTTTAGCAGCAGAAAGCGAAGGGACTCAATCAGGGAAACATGGATGCCTGGAGGTTGAATTTAAAAAATCAGCAACTATTCTCTAACATCAAGATTAGTAGCAGCTATAATAAATTCTCTATTGCATTTCTCTAGGTGACGAGTTAAAGAAGTTAGAGACAGAGAAGGGAATTATTATGCGGTTCGTTATTGGACACAGGTAGGCCGACTCATGTTGCAAATGACTAGCTCTTTACTGCTTACTTCAGAATGATAATTTTGCCAAACATAATGGTTCAATTTTTCTTTTTTGGTCCTCAGTGCATCTGCTGGTGGCGTTTTGGATCGTGCCATTGAGGCAGAAGATGAGCAACATAAGGATTTTTTCCGACTGGTAAGTTACTGAGTGCTTAGGACCAAGGTAGCCTGTTAGTAGTTTGGAGACTCATTCAAAGTGTAATGCAGATATATTTTCTTGGGAACCAATCAAAGGAACAAAATTCTTAAATCCTTTGGTGGGCTTATTCTAGTTTTTTTAAGGTTTTAGATTTTCCTTTGGTTTGAAGTTGAAATACTTTGGTGAACCTCATGCATTGTTGCCATTATATGTCTGCAGAACCATATAGAGGGATACCACGAATTGTCATCGAAAACCCAAATATATTTTACAGCAGCTGTCAATAAGTGGGATGCTGACTTTTATATTAAAGTCGATGATGATGTGCACATAAACCTTGGTTAGTGTATATATTCTAGGCTGTTTCTGCGTTTGAAATTGGTTGGGAGAACAACTTAGATTCAAATTCAGGGACACTAAGTTGAGTTAACATTTCACAGGTATGGTTGGTTCTACTTTGGCCCGCCATAGATCAAAGCCTCGTACTTATATTGGATGCATGAAATCTGGACCTGTCCTGGCACATCAGTAAGCAGCCAAATATTGTGCATCCTTCTGATTATTATTTATGCGCATCATCATGATATACCTTTTCTGTAGGGGGGTCAAGTACCACGAACCAGAATATTGGAAATTTGGAGAGGAGGGAAATAAATATTTCCGGCATGCCACTGGTCAAATATATGCAATTTCGAAAGATTTGGCAACCTACATTTCGGTGCATCGGTATGACCTTCTGGAGCATCATTTTCCTGTTATAAAACTTGAAAATGTTATTAATTGGGTTCTTGTTTCCTCCAGACACATACTTCACAGATATGCAAATGAAGATGTCTCTTTGGGTTCGTGGTTTATTGGTCTTGATGTTCAGCACATCGATGAGCGAAGCCTTTGCTGTGGGACTCCTCCAGGTGAGTTATTGGAAATGTGATTTTGGTTTGTAGACACTTAACTGTTGGTTTGCTTATAATCAATCGCCCTCAAGATTGATGTTTTATAATCATGTGCTGACAACTGTAGCAAGCCTAAAAATGTCATCTTTAGTTGATGCTTCTAACTAGAACAAGTACTCTTCGGGATTTTATTCATCACACTAAAACTCTGTATCTCTGTCATAGATTGTGAGTGGAAAGCTCAAGCCGGGAACCCTTGTGCTGCATCATTCGATTGGAGCTGCAGCGGCATATGCAAATCGGTGGAGAGAATGGAGGAGGTGCACCAGAGATGTGGCGAGGGTGATGATGCGATTTGGCACACCAGTTTCTAAAACTAGCTATAGCTTGTGCTCACTTCTATTGTAATGTAAATGTGTATGCATCAACAGAAAATTGGTTGAACACGCCATCCTGCCCCATTTTTGCTCATCATTCATGCCCCGGGACAGTTTGGCATATGATTAATTTAATCATTGCACATACGCAATCTTTAGTCAGGAAATCTGGGGAGATTCCATAATTTCTTTTCAAGTTTGATTCACTCTTTTGGATTACATGCTTGGCTTTTTTTTCTTTTGGCAATTAACACATGCTTGGTTGAACACCCAAAAGATTGAAACTAACAGTGGATGTGAAACATGTGTTGCATGTGCATTGCATTGTACTATGCCATCGGTCAAGCTTGATATGAAATTCAAACCTACGCATATCACTCTTTAAAGTTTCCTCTGTACGTACTCAAAAAGTGTTATGAACTATCATTTTTTATATTTACGCAGCTATTGTTATTGATCAAGTCTATGCATCCCAACGATAATCTATTTAACCAGCCATTTGAAATCGGCATATACCATACATCTTCTCAGCAGTCGAAGTAAAGCTGCTCAGTTTGGATTGTTGAATCAATGTTATAATATTGTGACCAGCTTAGATGGAGAAGTAACTGGTGTGATGGTTAGGCTAGGATCGGTGTGACATCCCTAATTGCTAATTACAATCTAGACAAATGAGGTAGCACTCGGATGGGATTTTCCCATAATCATACAAAGTGTAAACTGATCACTGATGTAGCAGAAAAAATAAAAATTTCTAACTGGGTGTCAGTGCAACTGAGCTATCAGTCCCGGACCTACGCACCTAATCACCGTCAGTTTGGCATCTTTAATTAGTCAAGTACACAATTGATAAAATCCATATAGAATGTCAATTTCTCAAAGTATGAAATGGTTTAATTTTGCAAGGCTTTCACATATAGAGAATCGGCCTGTGGTCCAACTATGAGTGACATTAAGCATTTAAGTTGGTTTAATGTGTCATGGAATATGTTCAAGTTATAAAATTAATTTACGACTTCCGAAGAATTTGCAAAAACTATAAAGAGTTTATTTAGCAAATTTGGTTAGTATATATTGTTGATTTATTTTCTAACTTATTCACTTAGTTTTTAAGTTTTCCGAAATTCAACTAGCAACATTTTTTATTATAGTGATTTTGATTAGAAAAAGTGAAAAACTGTTGCATGTGTAAAGCGTGAAAGTTGAGCTTTGTGTATATAAGGCTTGTCTATTCTTCAAACATAACCATCATGTAGGTGAAGCAGCTATTATATATGTGAGTGGGAGATCAGAAAGGTGATTCAGTATACACCTTGAAGTCACTAAAGTCTTTTTGCATTTTAAAATAAGGAAAACATGGAGTAGGTGATATTGAATATGGTCGGTTCAGCAAGACATTGCATTATTGTGTCCGTAGCCAATACCTATGGAAATTATTTGCAACCAAATTACCAGACCCAGAAAACACTTTTCACATGCCTTCCCAAGTCTTTGGTTTGCAGTAGATTTCCACATACATATGAATATGATTTGGAGAGTAAGGTGAAGTCAATTGTTATTGAAGCAATTTGTCAAATATGGTTTGTACGTTAATTTTTTTGTATTTCGTCACTCTATGTGCATACTTTGACATACATAAGTTTCTTTCAAAAACATGATAACAAACATAAAATTTATAAAATAATGATTGTCTTCACTTTACCCATATTAATTTGCCGGTGAATACAAACTTGGATTATACCTATATTTGTAGTATGATCGCATCACATTATGATGTTACATATCGTGAGACTTTCTTTTGTTGCCAAATTAAAAAATAAAAAAAACTTTTCATGCTTGTCTCTGGGTGTGAAATGGTATTAATCTGACTAGTAGTAGGTTGATTATGTTGTTTGAAATTCTACTTAGAAAAAAAACAGCGAGTAAAAATGACCATAAGAAAAAGGGTCGGGTCAAATAGTCTGGCAATTCAAAGCGTATGAGGAAGAAAATTTTGGGGGCAGAGAGGCCATGCATATATGGATTTTAATCCTACTTACTTTATTATTCATAAGAAACTCAGGCCAAATTGTTGAAAGCTTCATCGAGTTGACCATCTGAACTATTTATGCAAATTCTTCTCAATCTATATGTAGTCAGAAAGTAGCAACATAGTATAAGCGCGTGCATTGGATCAATTCAAGTCAGTCAAATGCTGGAATTTTAGTTTGATTAGCTAAAGCAAAGCAAATGCTGCATTATTTTATCGATCCCACTAGCTTATTATATATGTTATAATTTTTTTTGTTTTGTTTTTGGATGAATATTAAACTAGCATCATTCTATCTACCTTAAATGATTAAGGTTTTCTTCACCAAAACAATTTGTTAGCTACATGCTTTTACTCTTATTTTTATTTCTATTTTAATAATTTTTTCTCCTACTATCGATGTTTGCTGAAAAAGATAAATAAAAATTTGTTAGGGTTCTTTATACTTTTGTTGGTGGTTTGCCTCAATAGCTTAGCAATGGAAGTCGTTGGGGCTTTTCTTTTTAAAAATTTGTACTTACATGGCTGGAGAAAGTTTTTTTTTTTTTTTTACTCTGAAGCTTCAAATTTATTAACTTTTTTTTTTCAACGAACCTCGACAATAAAAAAAATTATTAAAAGATATATAAAAGGAAGAGTACAAAATTTATTTGTTTGTATCTTTAAAACTATGTTTGTTTAAAATTTACCCACGTAGTTTTCCAATACAAAATTTTGAAACTTAAACTTTCAATTAATATTTTTTTTCTTAACATAAATACAATAGGTAGTGCTTGAATATTAGATCATTCAGGTAATAGAGCACTTCACTTAATTAAGCATTTAAGTAGTAGGATAAGATTGGATATTATTAACAAATTGGCATCGATGTGATGTGGGTGTTTAATTTAGTTTTGAGATGATAACTATGAACTTAGTCTGTTAGTTTGGTAGGAAAGTAGATCAACTTGGTCTAGCTTTTAGGGTTCCGATGGCGAAGACGCACCTTAACGCCGATGGCATTATATTCTAGTATACGGTCATATAAAGCATCTTCAAGAAAATGTACTTGATGAGTTGTAATGTATTTTGTTTTCTTTCTACGGTGATTAATATTATTATGTTGACTATGAAACTAATAACTATTAATAAATTGTTAATATAGTAATGTTTCACTTTGTTTGAACAAATTCTAAATTCGGATTTACCTCCTCCAATAATAATCATATATTTCTATTTACCATAGGCTGAGATTGAATTATTAACCCTATTGTACATATTATAAGATTTTAGTTTTGCTCTTGAAATTTTCGAAAGGGGAGCAAAAGAAAGAGAAAATGAAAATAAACAAATTAGCAATGTTTTCTCTTAGCCAACACAGATGTTAGGGAGTGAAACAGAACACATATAAAAATCCAAGTCAAGGAACGTGAAAAACGAGAACGCGGCTACCCCCAGACTCCACAAAGGAGCCTAGTCATGGTATATAAAGGAGAAGAAGGGCGGCCAATGAATCAAAACAAGGCATCGTCGTCAATCTCTACGACCACATAACACATTTCTCTCGCAGTCAGTTTTAGTGGGAGAGAGAGAGAGAGTACACATCAATCTTCTCCCATTTTGGTTTTTTGTTATTTTCATTTTTACCACCCTCAAAAACTAAACTTCGGAACATTTTGGTTGTGGCTAACTGGCTATTGGCGGAACCCAACAAGAAAACAAAGCTCTCTGGTTGGGCCTCAGCCTGAGACAATCCCAACAAGCGTCTCTCTACCGCTAATCTTCGCAAATCTTATCCACAGCTCTTTGTCTTCTTCATCATCATCGCCATCATCATCTTCTCTGCTGCAGAAGAACCATATCTAAATCTCTGCTTCTCCTCCTCCTCTCCCTTATTTTATTCCTTTACTTGTGTCTCTAAAATTCAATCTCCTTGTTGCCCTGTTGGGTCTTGGCCTCTTGGAGGTTTGATATCTCCTATCTCTCTCTCTCTTCCTCCTCTAAACCCTCGAGTAATCGCTGTGCTTAACGCATACCACTGTTCGATTCAATCGGGGGGTTTTCTTTTTTCTCTTTCTTTCGTTCTAACTTCACTTCTTTTAAATTTCTGGGTATTTATCGGAATTGGGTTTCTGCTGAAAAATGTCTTTGGCCTCGGCGTTGCTGGAGATTTTGCGGAGACCCTCAATAGTGGAAGTGTTGGGGGAGCTTGTGAAGTTCATAACCCCTCTTTGGATTGCTGTGATTATTGGGGTTTTTGTTGGGTGGTCATGGCGGCCTAAATGGGTCACCGTGGTTGGTAGAGACTTGTTGGATAGCTCACAAAAGGAGTCATCTTCTTCATCTTCATCGCCACCCACATCATCCACGTGTGGGATTTCTATTCCCAGCTTGACTTCATTGCTGCCAAATTGCATTCCTTGGGCCGCCGATGATAGAAATCAGACGGAGGCTCTTTCTGTGCCACCTACCACCAATCCTCATTGCAGGTTTGTTCACTTCCCTAAGTAATTCCACAGCTTTCATGGGATACATGACAAATTTTACGACTTTTTGGTGGATAAGTGACAAATTTCACAACTTGGGTTTGCTTAGTTTGGTGTAAATAACAAGTTGAATTTTGGGATTTGGATAATTTTTAGTTCTAAGAGCTTTAGCTTGATGAATCACTGTTTTTCTGTGGCAGCTCCTCACCGATCGAAATAGAAAAATCCGGTAATGTTTCCGATGCGGATTTACGCCACATATGTCAGCTTGTTGAGGAGAAAGATGGGGGTCCTGCTTGGATTCATATGATGGATCGGTCAACCCCAAATATGGGCTATCAAGCTTGGCGTAGAGATCCTCAGGTAGCTAGCTGTCTTTACATTTGGTTCTATTGTATTGAGGTCCTCCAATCTTCTATGTAGTTTGATAGAGCAAATTGGTGGACGTTCAGATTTGCGGTCCTGTTTTGCATATAGGTATTTTATTGGTGAGGTTAACTGAATTTCATTATTGCTGTGTGTTCTAGACTGGACCTCCACAATACCGTAGTAGAACTGTATTTGAAGATGCTTCACCTGAGACAGTGAGGGATTTCTTTTGGGATGACGAATTTCGCGCGAAGTGGGATGACATGCTTATACATGCTTCTACTTTGGAAGAATGTCCGACCACTGGAACCATGCTAGTGCACTGGGTCCGCAAGGTGAGAAAAGTGTCTAGTTGTGATTTTTGTTCTTGAATTGTTCTGGTTGCATTGGCTTACAACTCGCATTGTTTGTCTTTCTTTGTCTTGGATGCAGTTCCCATTCTTTTGTAGCGACAGGGAATACTTGATAGGCCGTCGCATTTGGGAATCAGGACGTTCATACTACTGTGTAACAAAGGTAAGAAAAGGGAAAGCTACCTCTACAGCTTGACTGACAAATGCACAAACTTGTTACACTAACATAATGATAATAATAATAATAATAATAGCCTATAAAGTAGAAGGGTTCCTTTAGGTTCCAAAATTTCATTGGTTTTTCTTGCTATTTTGGTTACTCAATTGGTATGCTAAAGCCTAAAGATTTGAGCAGGAGTAGTTTAAGTACTTAAATTTATGTCGGTTTCCACTCGATGCATCTTTGCTCAGAACACTAATTTCTAATCCAAATAGTCTAGTAACGTAGCATTTAGGGATTGGAAAATGTGAGATACTTGTCAGTTATTACACTGCGTTCATTGATAAAGTAATTTTAGTAGTCAGTCAATAAGGAAACTTGACCTTGCTGTCAATAAGCAATTTGAGTTATTAGTACTTTTGTGTGTGCTAATTGGCGGAGAGTCTTAAAGGAAATTTGTTTTTCAGTTGCCGTCTAGGGTATTACTATTAGTCACTATAAGCAAGTGTTTGTTTTGAGCTGGTGGGATAAATTCAGAGCTAATGGTCATCATGTAGAACAGTTGGTTTTTAGAAGTTTCTACTTCATGGATTAACCTGTTTCCTCTTTATCATGTTTCAGGGAGTGCCCAGCTCTTCTGTGCCTAGGCGTGACAAACCCAGACGTGTTGATTTATACTATTCAAGTTGGTGCATTCGTGCAGGTAATTAAAGTCGTCACATGCATTTTAGTGATGTAATTTCTAAAACGCAAAGTGGTTTTGGTTTTTTGAAATAAAGAGGGGGAAGAGAGAGAAAAAAAAATTCTATTGAACTTCTTAAGCGAAGGATCTCTTCTTTCCATGCATTTTAATTTTGATTGTCATAGGCTTTCTCCTCCTAATTCTGGTATTGGAAACACTTGCTGAGTTGTCTGTGTTGCATATGAACAGTTGAATCAAAGAGAGGAGATGGTCAGCTTACTGCATGTGAGGTTTTACTGTTTCACCATGAAGATATGGGTATTCCTTGGGAGATTGCGAAACTTGGAGTTCGTCAAGGTATGTGGGGAGCTGTTAAAAAGATTGAACCAGGCCTACGTTTATATCAGAAAGAGAGAGCTGCTAATGCCCCACTTTCACGGTGTGCTAAAATGGCTCAAATCAACACCAAAGTGAGTGCAGATTACTTGAGATCGGTGGAAAACAGCACTAGTGATTCCATGGAGGTTGAAAAATCAGATCCATCATCGGAGAAACCAGTAGGGAGGAACATACCTAAAGCTCTAGTTGTCGGCGGGGCTATAGTTCTTGCTTGCAGTCTTGATCGGGGGCTCTTGACTAAGGCAGTTATATTTGGAGTAGCCCGAAGATTTGCAAAGATCGGCAGGAGGTTGTGATCCAACTTGGTTATTGCTTCATTCCAGAGATGCCAAGCTGATGTCATTGTCAAGTGAATTGAGGATTTTCCAAACGATGAATCTCCGAACTTGGCCCCCCGGTGTCGTATTATTTATCCTTTTTGTTTGACCTATGAACATAGCTTTAATTGTATAAGAACCCCAGGCCAAAAGAGAGGTAACCAAGACGAGAGAACGTATAGCTGTATTCATTAAAGTTGGAAATGACATGAAAATGATCTTGTTCTGCAAGAATAAACAGAAATGTTCATTTTCTTTCTTCAATTCATTGATCTTCATGAGCAATTGATGTACATAGCGTATGATGCATTTCCTTTAAAGCAAAGACTGGTTTCTGATAGAAACTAGCAATTGATATTCGCTTTCTCCTTTGGCGCTGGGAATTGCCTTGTGCATAAAAGGATTTTTTTTATAGAACCTCGAAAAAACGAGGCTAATTCAATAGAAAAAGAAAGAAAAGAAAAGAGAGAGGGGGACATAAATCAAAACTTCTCAAACAAAAACATCATCGATACAAAAAAGAACTACTGATCAACAAAATCGAAAGTTGGGAAGCCCCATGACATCTCTATGAATGTTCGAATTAACAAACTCAGAGGGAGAATCCCACCAAGTCATACCAGAAGAAAAGAGCTCAAAGCAAGCAAGAGCATCAGCAATTTGATTTTCTTCTCGAAATATATGGGAAGCGCCAAAATTCATCGACGAAATCCTTTGTGCATAAAAGGATTAATAGCTACTTTGATCAACAAAAGTGTGTATGTTCACGTGGCTGAGCACTTGGCACAGCATTCCATCTGGAGCCTCTGACTTCAAGAAAGTCGGCTAAGTAGATCGTTTTTGACAGATCTGTGTTCAAGTTGGGCAAACATGACAATCTAATAACCGAACCAACCAATCGATATTATAACCTTTCCAGTCTGGATGAGTGGTCCTTAGACTAGAAACAAAGCAAAATATATATATATATGAACCGTTTTTAGGGGAGAGCTTAGAGCTAGCGTTATAAAGCCTGTGGACATGGCTTTTTGGCTATTGGTAGAATGGTAGCTGTGAGCTATCCCAAACATTCTGCCTCTAGACCTCATTTGGGGCAGGGCAAGGTTTTTAACCTTCAAAAGCTCCTTCGTTTTTCATAAAATTTGTTTGGCCTTGAAGTTAAGGCTGATTGGACAGTGAAGAAGCTGCTTCTCCTGGATGGCATTGATTGATATGATTGCGTTTGATAGTGATAGACTCACTGTGCTATCACAAGTTGTGTTATCCTCGCCAATTGGGAGAGCTAATTGACTACTCACTTCAACTTTAATGTGTTTGGTTCTAGGTTTGTAGCTAGCATCAAGAGCGTTCCATCTGGGTAGTTTGTGTTTTAAGGTCAAAAGTACGTGCCTTTTTTAGGCTGCAAGCCCAAGCTGTACACTGTTTAGAACAATAGAACCCAAACCCAGAAGTGTTCCGTTCTGACCATTCAATTTTTCGCTTACAAAGTAGTATCTCTTTCTTTTCTTTGTAGCCATATAGTTAATTGGCAGCTGAATTTTCAACAGCGGACATCATCAAAATTCAAAAAATCAAAAATCAACACAAAA
Organism: Rubus idaeus; assembly: GCA_030142095.1. Classification (NCBI taxonomy): domain Eukaryota; kingdom Viridiplantae; phylum Streptophyta; class Magnoliopsida; order Rosales; family Rosaceae; genus Rubus; species Rubus idaeus. Next base: position 3,586,316 of record CM057969.1, on the reverse strand, counting down.
AGTCCTAATTTCTCTCAAAATTAACGGGTAAAAGAATCATAGAATTTCCTATTAATTGTGGGGTAGCTTTTTTACAGGTACAGCAAAATTAGAATTATGCTTTAAAACAATCTGAATGATGTTTATCTTTTGAAACCAGCAGCTGAGCTAGACGAGGGTTTCAAAACAGTGGAGTCCATCGAACTCCACCGCAAACCGCCGCAGTGGTGCACTCTTCTGCTGCTTCTTAACCTGCCCGGCTTCTGGCGAACACACTCGCTTCTGATCTGAGACCTTGTTATTCAAGGCACTAGTGCTCGTCTTGCTCTGCTGCTGCGAAATAGGGAAGGAGGGCTTGACAGTTTGGCCCAAGAACTCGGCGCACAAAGCATCGAAGGAACTGAACATGGAATTCATGATGATCGATTGATTGATAGTATGTGTTTGTTTACTGCACCAAAATACTAAAACCCAATTCTTGGATTTGAAGATCGATGAACTCAGAGAGAGAGAAAGAGAGAGAGGGAGATGTATTTGGGATTTGATTTGTGAGAGAGTCGTGGAAGGAAAGGGTTAAATATATAGTGGTGCGTAAGGAAAGATATTTGTGTTTCCCTGTTGTGGTGGGATTAGGATGAAGAGAAGTAGCGTGGATGCTCTCTCTGGCCGGACTGACGCGTATAAACGACTGACTCCAGTCGTTGGACCTTTCCAGACAAGTTGGTCGACGGCATAATGTTGGACCTTTTCTATGTTAGTCTACTTGGGAATTCCTTGAGTCTTTCCCATGATGCTTGCTAATTCTGACTTCTGACTTTTCCCCTATTTAATGCGCATATTCCACACCGACCCTTTAGATCTTTTCTTATACTATTGATCAATTTGATCACGCTCTGGTCTATCAAGCCAATTACGGATCGAATTTTTTAGGGTGAATCTGAACACAAAATACTCGTATTCCAAATTAATGTGGACACATCATCGTCATTAGAGATTGTTTAATCATTGTTTATACCTTTATACGTAAGTTTTAGCAACTTAATAATAAAATAATACATATGATATTGATCGAGTTTGTTAATTATGTATGGCTCACTTTGTTCAATATTAACTTTGGGATTCATTATTGAATATAATATGAGATTGTTACATGCATGTATATCTATTGGAGTTGGTTTCGGTTTCAGTTCCATTTTGGAAGAGACAAGCTAGAAGAGCTGTTCACATGGGAAAAGGAGCTGTTGAAGCCTACAATTAGATTTTGTGAACCTACCAATTGGCCCTGATGGATAAACATCCGGAGCTTCTGATAAGGGAGTGACGCAATTTCAAGGAAAAAGATGGAATTATATGGGTATAGTATAGTAGGTGTTCAACAATTCAACCTTTGAAGGCTGCAACTGGACGCAGCTATTTTCTCAATGGCTAAATGCATGAATAGTGGGTTGACTAGAGTAGTAGAGTGTTTGTTTATACGAAACCAAAGACAGGTCTTTCTTTTAATTACAACCAAAGACGAGTCTTTGTTTTTGAAGTCTACGCACGATCTCTTTAATGATGTACCAAAAACGGAATGAGGTCCTTGAGATCCTAAGATTGGGCAATGGTGTTCCTCATTCCCCCTTCAGACTTTTCTTTGTAATCATTTTTGACCTTTAGAGGAGGGGACACACGTAAAAGTTGGAGGACTTGAAATTCGACTCCAAGGATTAAAATGGAAAGTGGACACAAATTCGATCATGAACTAAATCTTGCTATATTTGTATTGTTATTATTAACCCTAACATGCGCATGTATGATGACAAATTTTGATCATATCTAATAGAAAACTTTTATGACAGAAACTTCAATTAATTAATTGCTATACATCTGATGTTCGACCATATATCAACCAAACCAAACACAAAATTAAGTCTTAATTGCATGCAAGGATTACTAGAAAAGTGACAGAGTACGTACGTTAATGGAAAACTAGCGTTTCAAAGCAGAACAATCCATCGATCCAAGGCAGGGGAAAAGCGCAGTGCATGTTGTAAACAAGAGATAACAAATCAGATGGATTAGAGTATCTCTATCAGATTAGCCAAATTGAATTGAAAAAATAATTGAAATTTGGCTAGTTTGGAGGAAATTAGGGATCCACCAGAATAGCTAAAAAAAAATAAATTTAACTTTTAAAAAAATTATAGCTATATTTAGCTATAGATGAGAGAGAATATAATCATAGTTAAACATATCAACGTTCTAATAACTTGAAAATACATTGTTGGAGCAAAAGTAAAAACTTAGCTAGCTATACTTTACTTTTAGCTATATTTCATTGTTAAAATATAATTTATTGTTGGAGATCCTTATAACAAACCTTGAAGCCTAGCGAGTTTGCCTTTGTGATAATAAAGCACCTCCCTCAATAATTATTGATTGAAATTGAAAAAAAATTTTTATATGTTAAAAATAAAAACAGAAACGAAAATAAAACAAATACTATGCGCATTTCAATCACATTCTAATAGGAAAAAAAATTCAATTATTTAGCTAGTGTTACTTTACATTGAAGTTAACCATGACATATAACTGTTGCTGATGCTTATACTTATCTTGGATTTGCAACTGACAGACTCAATTGCCCCATTTGCAGTCCCACTAAGCTAAGCATTATTGAGCTTTCTTTCAAAATGGTCGAAATTCGACCATCACATATAGTGCTTTATTTCTCTTTCATAGTTCATACATATCGTTGGCGAGGACTTTCTAGTAGTGCTCGATCGATTGTCAGTTTGTCACCGAGATTCCAATTTGACCAAACCATTATCATGGAAAAGACTAGAATGATGTACAGAATATATGACCATCTATATTCCAAATTAACCCCCCAACAGATTTACTGGTCACTCTGTTCTTGCTATGGCAAAAAAGTTTGGTACTATGGGAATTCTGGTGGCAGAGGCTATGGCCCTCCGTGATGGTCTTCTAACTATTCCAAATCCGGCAAGCCTTAATTTATCTGTTGAGGGCGCGCGACTCACAGATCCTCATCGATGATATCAATGGAAAAATAGCTACCTCTAAAAAATTAAATATCTTGTGCTAGATATCTTTTCCTTTAAGTCATGGATTTGCTAGTATTAGTTGTAACCATATATTTAGGGAAGCTAACTTTGTAGCCGATAGTCTTGCTCTTTTAGGCCACTCTACTTCCCCTTCTTTGGTATGGTCTACCTTTCGGTTTGATCTTTTTGAGGGCGATTGTACTAGAAGATTCTCTTTGTAGTTATTATTTCATTTCCTATAATAAAAAAAATCAGCTTCAACTATTAGAGCCACATTTGCGATCATAAAAATGTGACGGCGTTACATTGATTAAATTCATAGTAATTAACTTGCAAACTGCAAGAAATATAATTGATTCTATACAAAACTAATCAAATTGGCGAAAGTTGAACGATCCATGATTAAAAGCGTTGGGTCTTAAAAGAATGAAGAAAATAAGAAAAAACGTGGGGTTCTATAATAATTTGTGTACCTTTTTTTTTAGAAGAATAATCTTTTGTACTTTATGAAAATAAATTCGGGAAAGAAAAAAAAAACATAAAAAGCATCCAAAGTCTAAATAAACGGCGTCGAGCAGAGCAGATTGCCGAAAACGGCGTCGAGCTTAAACAAAGACCCGCGTTTCCAAGCTAGTGGGGCCCACACCTCGGTATCTTTCGGCCCAATCAAAGAATCTTCGTTGTTCCACCTCCACAAACGAACTTCCTATCACAACGAAAATCCTCTAACCTACTTTCTCGCACACTCAACCTAATCCTACACCAACTTCCATACTCCAATCAAACCGTCCGGGACCCACGCTCACAGAGTCACTTAACCTTCAAAGCTCAAATCCAACGGCACACAATGGTCTGCAATTACCCTCCACTCCGATCGTGCCAGCGCGGCAAAGAATCTCAAAACCGAGCCTTCCGGAATTAAACAAAAATTTAAATCCCGTTAAGTGCGTTATGAGACGCGAGGCTACCCGCGTAGCAGTATATAAAGCCATCCAGCAGAGCGCCACATAACGCCTCATCTTCTCTCACAAGTCTCGGGAAAAATAGGAAAAAGAAGAGTTTTCCGGTCGAGATCCGGCGAGCTCCGTCGGGTTTCGTCCACCTGAATTCGCATTAGTTTCTGAGCTCCGAGCGCGCGTCTCTTCTTCTCGTCGCCGCTTTCGAAATGAAGGGGTCTGGTACTCTAGTCGCCTCTATGTTCGCCGCGTCCACCATGGCTCTCACCTCCTCGTCTTCCTCTCCCTCCGCCCAGGTATGATCCTAAATGCCGCCAATTTCGGTTTCATTTTGAATTCTAATTGGATCTGATATTTCTCTTGTCTCCGTGAACAAAAATACGCATCTTTAATCTAATTTCGATGTTAATTAGGGTTTTTCCTGTGCGGGCGTGAACAACGGTGGTGGTGGACAACGTTCGCATACGGCGTCGGATAAGGAGAAATTCGAGCCGAGATTTGACGGGTTGAGGTTCATAGAGACGTTGGTGACAGCGCACAGATAGATAGGGAAGGGCCGCAGATCCCCAATTTATTCGAGGAGCCGTTAATTAGTTTGTGAATCCAAAAATCGGAATTCAGAGAGAAACTGGTTTTTCTTTTTCCCTTATTTCCCAAAATTTGTAAGACTTTGATGGGTGTGATTGGGTCGTTTTTGGTGTTGGGTATGTTCTCAATCTCATCTCTCAACTAAGAAGCCTTTATTTTTTGGGGTGTTTCTTAGGTCTGGCTTTTGTTTGTATTGTATTTGCTTTTGATCTGTAATTGTAATTGTCCGTAGCGTTTGCTTTCGGAGAAAATTATTGGGGGTTAATTGTATAAACATTGCTCTGCCAACCTTTACTCGTATGCTTCCAGTTGTGAATTGGAATTTCGCAACTTGTTAAATTCTGTGTTGCCTAAAGAAGAAGAAAGAATCGACCAGCCTGCAATTATGCAACTTCAAATTACCCAACGTGTTGGGTTTGCCCTGTTTGAATTTTAAATTGGGGTTTGCTGTAGCATGAAGATTCCGGCCTGTTACTTTACCCACAAGTCAAAATTAGGTTCTTGGAGAGGAAGTAAACTAAGATTGGATGAGTCTGACCGACTTGAACAGAACGAGTAAAATATGTACGCCTTTGTTTTTCGTGATATGATGTATAGGAAACTTCGAGGAAGATGACTGGGCCAACTCCACAGACAATAACAACATGCCAAATTATTGGTATGTCTGTTTTGCGATAAATATTATCCCTCGTCACCGTTGCTTATCAAATTGTGTGAAAATTATGTGAATACGATATTCATTAAATTTGTTTATCAAATGATAGGTTAATACGTATCATAAAGAATATATTTTAAATTTTTGGAACCTTATTTTGTGAGCAAATTTGGTGTTTTATATCTTGAGGTGTTCTATAGTATTTTAGAGTATTGAAATTTGAAAGACCTGAGCCGTTGAGTACCAATCTCGAGACTCAAGGTCTCCAACTTCTAAGGATCATGTCCACCGACCCATATTCTAGGATTCGTCTCAAAACCACCGACCCAATTGCTACATGTCGTCTATAAACAACCTATAGGTGAGGAATATTTAAAAATTAACTATGACGTCCGTATTTTTAACATTATCAAAAAAAAAACTTCTATTTTTAAATTGCAGAAATGACTCAATACCACAGAAATTTGTTTAGAAAATCCACTTTCATAAAAAACTCGTGGTCCAACAGCAACGATGATATATCGACCTTTTAAAAATATTTGTGATGGAATAATTTTGATGTCACCAACCTTTCAAAATCTTGTTTTATGAGATTTTTATATGAGAAACAAGCCCACAAGGCCACAACTCTCCTAGATATTTGACATATTAGGCCAAATGTTGGAACTTTGTAGAAAACTAGAAATGGAAACAATGAAGCGCTGATATTTACTTACCTATTCTTGTTTGTTTGCAGCCACATAAATATAAATGGTCTAAAATCACAAACAAAATGAATTGCGGTTACTACTATGAGCACTCATTTGATATGTGGATGGTATGAGGCCTGAAGCAACAATTAATTTGATCTGGAAAGCGTTCTTCATTGAATACCCATTTTTTATGTGGGCAGAGTCACCGTCCAATTTCTTTAGAAAGTGTTTCAAATTTATAAGGGCTATCCTAATCAAAGATTATGATTTGATTTAGTAAGCTAAATAGTATAATGGTCGCTGCACTATTCTGGTGACTCCCAAATAGTCAAGGTTAAGTTTGCGTTTGTTACAATCAGCTTATGCAATGGTTTTGACTTTTGAGAATAGAGTTTACGGGTGATGACATTTTGAGATTTATTACGAAGTGATTTAGTAGGCGCGTTAATAGTTTTTGAGTTTGTTGATAACATGTATTATGCGCTCTCCAATTGGTTAAACTAAGCTTAATTAATAGCTTGTGTATGTTCCCAAAGACCTAGCAACACAAACAAGTAATTTAAAAAAAAAATACCCACCATGATCGTGATCACAATCTAATAGAAATTTGCATAACAGAAATATCAATTCCTGATCACATTTTGGAAACCATGAATCCAATTAATCGATTACAATCTATACTAATTGATAACCATTAAGCAAAGTAACAGCTAACCTTGATCAGAAGGTCAATGGTAAACTAGCGTTTCAAAGGAACGCAATCCATCCAAGGCAGGATCAAAACGCAGTGCATAGCCTTGAGGTGATGAAATATTGTTGCCTACGACGTTCTTGCTCTTTGAGGCCAAGTTTTGATTCTTCTGAATCTCCATTGCTTCTGGTTTGGAGTTCTTGGCCCGAAAGATTGGACGCAGAGGCATTGCCAAACCATATTCATCACCAAAGAAGTCAGCACATATGCCTTCATCAAATCCACCAAAAATTAACGAAACCCCTCCCTGAGATCCAAGGACAGGTCTGGCCCTTTTACAGAGTAGGTACAAGCTAGCTAGGCCTTTTCCAAGACGAGTTAAACTGCTAATTTGCTGTTCCTAGTCAAAGCAGGAGTAACGCTTTTCGTTTGGTTTACATAAACAGAAGCGTAAAAGTTAGGAGGATGTTTATACTGTATACGTACTTTAATAAACCTCACAAATTGGGAAATCTTATATAGAAACAACATGCATCAACTTAATGTCCGAGTGAATTAAGAGCCGGATCTTCTAAATTTGAATATTGTGAATACTTCTATGGGTGTCGATATTAGTGCGTATAGTTTTGTTTAATATATTAAACTAATAGAGCTTCTCTAGTAAGGATCTCTTAAATGAGGACTATTTGAGGACTTTTTGATTAATGGTTGTGATATCTATTTTTCGATCACATCTCGAGAAATCAACCGTTCAATGTTAAGATATTCATGAGTAGATCGCTTCTACAAATTTTCAACAAAATTTGAAATCGTTAAGGTACAAAACTAGACCAAATAAATGAACGAACCAAATTCTGTCAATTTTGAACCATTCATATTCATAAATGGTAAATCACAATTATCGATGACCTAACGATTTTAGATTTCATTGAAAATTTATAGAAATGATCTACTCATAAATATTTAAATATTGAACGGTTGATTTGTTAAAATGTAATAAAAAAGTATGTCTATTAGAAAAGTCTTCAAGTGGTCCTCATTTAAGAGGTCCTTCATTGGAGAACTTTCCATTAAACTAATAGAAGACTTTTTATTTTTCCAATGTAGAACTAACAAGACTATAATTTGTGCCAGTAATTCGACAAAAGAGTCATTTTTCAACGAATTTAAAAAATAAATATCAAGAAACGGCCAAATTTATTAGTAAAATGTTAAATTTGCTCACCACTTGCAAATCAAATCGTATGTAATTAGTCACGTCTCCTCTCCTAGTCTCCTGTCCTCTGCTCTGCCATTTTGAGTAAAGCTCGTCAGCAAAACTGCCCTCCATATTTCCAAACGCAGATGAGAAGGTGAGCAAAATAGTAATTAACTCAGATGGTCTCCGAGACTAGCCACTTCAGACCTAGAGCTAGGGTTTGGGTACGGATTCGGTAACAACATAACCGGACCCGTCGGGTATTTTTTTTAAAAAATCCGAACCCGTTTCCAACACCCGTTTTCCCCTTCAAAAACCGACCCGTTCCCCTAGAGCTTCTAATCCCACGATCATTAACATTGTTGAGATATTAATAACTCATCAGATTAAGAAGTTTGAGGACGTGGCGGCAGAGAAATTTGAGAAGATGAGTGATCACTGATCAGATTTATTCATCAAATTTTGTTAGTGGATGGCATCTGTCAGCAACATATATATATATATATTCTATTTGATATGATATGAATGAGGACTAGAGTGACCACAAAATTGATAAATTAATAAGCAGGGCCATATTAGGGACAAATTAATTGGATGAACATAGCACCCTCCCATATTAAACTTACCATTATTGCCAAGCAGGTTCTGTTGTCTCTATTTCTCTATAGAACGAAAACGAAAGCGATGCTACTCTAAACAGTAAACACTCTCTCCTCCACCGTCTATTTTCACCACCTCCCTCATTCATACTCAATAATACACAAAGCTACTTCAACTTTCAAGTACCAGTTCCCCATAAAAATATGGGGTTGTCGTTTTTATATTTTGTTTGCTTCCTTGTTGTCAGGAAACCTCGTCAATCCCCACCGCGGGACTACCGTCGTTTGTGCCTCTACGGATGACAAGTCCCCATAAACGTGTCGCACGAGATGAAATTCAATGTTGCAATCAAATCCAGCCGGGCCCACCCCCACGTGATCATTCTTGTGGACCGTTGCTTTTCGCCACGTGGCGTTCCTAGACAATCTAGGTAGCGAGTACAAATCCCCCCACACTCTCCGGTGACATTTTCCCACCAAAACCTTCACTCTCGCCCGCAGCTCTCGTGTTGAGTGAGACTCGGAGGCTTAAGAGTGTGAGTCAGAGACTGACAAGGATCACAGTTGGTTAGTGAACTAGTAATAAGTGTGTGACTTTCACCTATTAAATTTAATTTGTTTGCTGCAGAGGTTTTAAATTTTAATTTTTTGATGGATAATTTGGTGTCATCAGCTCCGATCTTTGCTCTTTTTCTTGTTAACTAAATTCAGTGATTTTCTCGATCAGTTGTGGTTTCTTTCTTACTATAAACGAAACAGGTTTAGTGCATAGGTAACTTAAAGATCGTTTCTCTAAGTGTCTGTTTCTTGAGTGATCTGTGATCCTTATGAGCCTCAAAGTCTTCGACTTTGCTTGATCATCTTTCCTGGGTCTCTGTTTTTTGAGTAATTAATTCCCAACTCCTATGGCTCCAAAGTCTGTGATTGTGCTTGATCATTATGTTATATATTGAATTTCATTTAAAGTTGTGTTTGGTTATGTCTTTCAGAGCAAGGATATCGGAGATGGCAACTGTGACAACCTCAAACTTTGTACCAAGCACTTCACGTGTTAATGGAGCTTCAGGATCAGAAACCAGGACAAACTTGGGGCAGATGGGTCTGTGGAACCAAACCATGACTCACAATGGCCTAAGATCTTTGAGGAACTTGGATATGCTTAGGATCCGAACCCGTCCTAGTGCATTTGCTATGCAAGCCATGAGAAAAGCTGAGAAAAGTGATGGATCTGTGGGGAGGATTGTGTGTGGTCAAGGAATGAACTTGGTCTTTGTTGGGGCTGAAGTCGGCCCATGGAGCAAAACTGGTGGTCTTGGTGATGTTCTTGGAGGTCTCCCACCAGCTATGGCGGTTAGTCAATTTGCTCTGTATGTATGTTGTTAGTCTTGGTTGTGTTTCATTTGACTGATTGTAGCTAGTGCTTGATTGTTTAATGCCTAGGCTAATGGACACCGTGTTATGACTGTGTCTCCACGCTATGATCAATACAAAGATGCATGGGACACAAGTGTACAAGTTGAGGTAATTAATTTTGTAGATCTTTCATGTTTTAGTGACTACATGTAATTCTGTGGAAATTTCCCTCAGACTGATCAGCAGCAGCTTTGTTTTGGCAGATAGAAGTTGGGGGCAGAGTTGAGACTGTTCGCTTCTTCCACTGCTACAAACGTGGAGTTGACCGTGTATTTGTGGATCATCCATGCTTCCTTGAGAAGGTAGGAATTTTCTTTTTGTTGTCTGTAGAAAGTTTTCCGAGTATCGGTGATGATGATCTATGACTGATGCTTGTGTTTCTCACTATGAAGGTATGGGGTAAAACTGGTTCCAAAGTCTATGGCCCCAAGGCAGGAGAGGATTACAAGGACAACCAATTGCGCTTCATCTTGTTGTGCCAGGCATGTCATGCTTTTTGGCTTAATTTTCTAATTTCTTGCAACTTGAAAATCAAAGCATTGAATTGTTGCTTGTTGAATTACTGTGGTGCTTAGGCAATAAATGACTCTCTTATTATTATGAGTGAAGTTCATTTGTGACTCTTTTGAACTTCAGGCTGCGCTGGAGGCACCGAGGGTTCTCAATTTGAATAGCAACAAATACTTTTCTGGACCTTATGGTGTGCATCTGTCTCTCTCTTTTTTTTGTTCTTTTTTTTTTCTCGAGTATATATAACTTCTTCAAGAAATAGTTTTACTAAGGATCGATCTACGCTTGTTCAATGCAGGAGAGGATGTTGTGTTCATTTGCAATGATTGGCACACTGCTCTTGTTCCTTGCTTCTTAAAAACCAAATACAAACCAATGGGGATTTACACAAGTGCCAAGGTAATTAATGAGTCCTGGCTGAAGAGAATTGTTTAGTGTCTGACCAATTTATTTACATAAAAGCTCAAATAGTGCTTGATAAATACTGGCATGGCAGGTTGCATTTTGCATCCACAATATAGCTTACCAGGGGAGATTTGGTATTGATGACTTCGAACTCCTTGATTTGCCCAACCAACTTAGGGGTTCTTTCGACTTCATTGACGGGTATAATTTACAGATTGTGATGTAGCAACTATGATAAGGACTTAGAAATGTACTTGTAGAATTGAAAAGGCTAGTCCCTCTTTTTGAATGCTTGATTGCAGGTATAACAAGCCTGTGAAGGGAAGAAAAATCAATTGGATGAAGGCCGGAATATTGGAATCGGACAGGGTTGTTACCGTGAGCCCATACTATGCGCAGGAACTTGTTTCCGGAGAAGACAAAGGTGTTGAATTAGATAACATTATTCGTAGGACCGGAATCACTGGAATTGTGAATGGCATGGATGTTCAAGAGTGGAATCCAGCCACAGACAAATACTTAGATGTCAACTATGATGAAACAACTGTAAGCAACTCCTAAGGAATTTCAATCCCCTAAAATAAACTTTGTCCTGATCGGAATTCTATGTCCAGGTACCGGATGCAAAGCCTCTTTTGAAGGAGGCCCTTCAAGCCGAAGTTGGGCTTCCAGTCGACAGGGACATCCCATTGATAGGCTTCATCGGAAGGCTAGAGGAGCAGAAAGGTTCGGATATTCTGATGGAAGCCATTTCAGAATTGGCTGGAGGGAATTTGCAAATAATTGTCCTTGTAAGTCTCTGTTGCATTTACTTTCTATACTTTAAAATTGCTGGTTGAGTTTGATGGCTTTGGTATGTCCTCTGTATTAGGGAACTGGCAAAAAGGACCTGGAGAAGCAGATTAAACAGCTAGAGACAAAATATCCGGGCACGGCTGTAGGAGTGGTGAAATTCAATGTTCCATTAGCCCACATGATTATTGGTGGTGCTGATTTTATGTTGATCCCAAGTAGATTTGAACCATGTGGTCTCATTCAGTTGCATGCTATGAGATATGGAACAGTAAGGAGCTAGATCATTTGATTCTTCTTGCATCACCTTTGCCTTAAACCTCCACTGATGGTGCTGAATACAATGACTGTAGGTTCCCATTGTCGCTTCAACTGGTGGACTTGTCGACACTGTCAAGGAAGGTTTTACAGGATTTCAAATGGGAGCTTTCAATGTTGATGTAAGTCAATGACTTGGCTCTGCATCCTTGACAATATTTGCGCTACTTTTTATATTCCTTCTTCTACTTATCATCAAAATTTGAATCGTCTATGGTGGATTCTTCTTAGTGCGAAGAAGTTGATCCGGCAGATGTACTTGCAATAGCTACGACTGTCAAGAGAGCTGTTGCAAGCTATGGTACTGCTGCCATGAAAGAAATGATCCAGAATTGCATGGCACAAGATCTTTCGTGGAAGGTTAGTAACTTAGTATGATACCGAGATGATCCATAATTGACTTGTAAACTGCCTTGCGATTGTGATATAATAGCAACTTCTATTTGATGCAGGAACCTTCCAAACAATGGGAAAAGATGCTGTTGAGCCTGGAAGTTGCTGGCGGCGAACCTGGCTTTGAAGGGGAAGAGATTGCTCCTCTTGCCAAGGAAAATGTTGCCACTCCCTGAGCATTAGGTTTCCTTAGTAGTTGCTTATAAGCATATTGCCAACTTCAACTAGTAGCAGCAGTTTCTGGTTGTTAAGCTTAAGCTCTGAGCGAGTGAGCTAGCTTGGTGGGAAATCTCAGCTTTTCTATAATCACTTGTGTTTGTGAGACTGAATGATCCTTAAAGTTGTTTATAAAGTAATGAACCTTAAAGACCGACTGCAAGCAAATAAAATATGTAATAATATCTTATGAGGTGGTCACTTCTTAATTGCCATAGTATTTGGAGCTGTTAAGCATGGTACGTACCAAAGAGATCGATGCAGATCATTGGTTCCCTCCTTGAAAAGCTTGACAAGATTCAACAAATAAATCGAAGATGTTAAATTTACAGGCTTACAGCGTCCGTACATACATATTAGTGTGAGCAAAGGCCAAAGGATAAACAAGAAAAAATTGGTATTTCTTGGGACAATGAAAAGATTGAAAACTATTAATCATTCTATATGAATAATGAGATTATGACACAATAAAATTTGAATAAATATTATTTAATTTCAGGAGTTATAAATGAAGGAACTCGAAATGCAAGAGCGGAGTTTTTTTAATGAATTTTCTAGTTTTCTTATTTAAGAAAATTGTGTAAAAAAAAGTTGATATTTTCGAGTTCTGTCAATTTGAACACTTTCTATAAATTATATTTAATCAATTGTGAGATTATGACAAGAAAAAATTTCAAAAAAAAGAGGGTTTGATATGTTTGACACATTTAGATGTATCATGGCATATCGAAGCATGCCAAACATTGTCAACACCATTATTTTTTGAAAGGAAGGAAACTAATTTTTAGAAGGTTTCAATTAAAAAAAAAAAAAAATTTTTTTTTTTTTTTTTATTTTTTTTTTTTTTTTTTTTAAAAAAATAGAGAAAAAATTGCGTTTTGACAGTTTTGAAAAGTGCTTAACATCATGATTTGAGAGTAGACAAATTTTTGTGAGAAAATAATATCATGTGATTTTGGCCAAAAATTCGTGTGTTATAGTCCACAGTTTTAGATGAAAAACTAAGGTCTTGAATTTTTTTTTTAACAAAACAAAAGGTTTTGGGGTTAGTCTTCATGTTGTTAGAACATCAACACCATATGGTTGAATGACCAAAATTGAACAAAGCCTCGCTTGTATGTTAGAATACAATTAGTAGAGTGTAATCATGATTTCTTATTATACACATTATAAGAATTCAACGGTTCTACCATTGGTACTTATGTGTGACATCATCTATTTCATTTTTGCTCCAAAAGTGTATGTACTATCTAGCATATTACATTTTTTTGGTTACAAAATGGTGGTCCAAAGTGGGCTACCACTCTCGGGCGGGAGCAATTAAGGTATAGCCCCTCCCAAAGGGATGTTTTTCACAAGCTGGGGTTCGAACCAACAACCTCCTATTACCAGGAGTATAACTGCAGCGTTCGCCCCACTTGCAGCCTAGCATGCTTCCACTAGACCAAACCTATTGGGTAACATATTACATGTTATAGGATAAAGAAATTCTTTCCCAAAAAAGAAAGAAGCAATATTAAAAGCAAAGAACAAAGGCACACATGCATTCCATGATTGTAATCGATTAATATCATTGCTTTCCAAAAAAAAACTTATTAAACAAAAATGGAATGGAAATAATTAAGCTTTTATTTGCAAACAAAAGGCTTGCCGATCATGTGGTTTACCATAATTTTAAACAAGGTTGAAAGCACGGACGCTGGACGCACCAAAACTAAGCAATATTTCTTCCCTTGATAAGCTGTGACAATAACTGATACGAACCGTTTAAAGGAGGAGGTCGCCCCAGTGTTTGGGATCGCGCAAGTACCTCTCCATCTGGCGTGCCCTAGTCTTGATGGACATGTCAACCATCTGCTGCTGAAACTCTACCACAAGCCCTCCCAGAATACCGGGATCGATCTTCTGTTCAAGCTTCACTGTCTTCCCTTGTCCAAGTATCTCCTGCATTGTCTCCTTCAATTCTTCCTCCTCTTCAGCAGGGAGGGGCTGGTTGTTACAAAACTAACAATTAGACACTAGTAATTCACTACCAGAAATTAGGCTAATACTATTAAGAGTTTAAGACATATCAAAGCCTAGCAAAGCCAAAAAAAAAGTCATTGAGATTTTCTATGGTGCTCCGGAGAGACATTTTGAAATTTTACCCTATTCAGTATTCACTGATGAATAAATTAAAAATATGGCACATTCCGGAGTATCGCCCGTAGAAAATGTTAACAATAAGATATTTTTTACCTAAAAGGTTCCAAAAAAATCAAAATTCACATAGTAATGCTAAATGTCTTGACAATTGAATTAAGGACCAGACGATCGATCACATTGGAAATTATGATCGACCACCAACTCAAAAATCGATCATATCGCTTGCTCAAAAGGTTTCTTTTCCTTCTCTTTTGGAATAGGGAATTTGTTTAGCTAGGCAGTTGTATAAAGAATTGAAGAGCTACAACTTAGTGAACTTACAATGACGGAAGTCACATTAACTTCCACTATTCCCTTATGTGCCATGGTCAACTCCACAAATTTCTTTGCAATGGTTTCAACGTGATTTAGCCCTCCATGTTCAGCCAAGACAGCTAAAAACGAAAAAGAACAAACAAACAAAAAATTAACTCGCATAATCATAGACATTGTTTAATTAACTAAAAAAAAACGAGAGGACTAAATATCATACCCAAGAAGTTCTTTGTAATATCTGAATGTTCAACTTGAGCAGAAATCTCCGCCATTGCCTTCACTCTAGAACGAGCAGGCACAGTCGGATCCTTCGTGAACTGAGAAAGTTGGGGAGTTTTTTTGATAGACTGAACAAAGTCGAGAATCTCAGACTCGACCTTGTCCAGAGAATCAGTTTTCACTGCGGCAATGTACAAAGCAGAGGCATATTTCCCAAACCCCCCAAACAAAACCAAAGGCACCTTCACCTTCTCTTCCTTGTTATTGTCAGAGGCAACAGAATTGAATAACTCATCGGATTTGTTATTTTTGGTCAGAGTAGGGCAAACTACAGCCCGCTGGGCGGCGGCGGGGAGTGAATCCGATTTGAAAATCTTGCTAACGAGGACTTGGAGAGGAAGGCTAGATCGGAGTCGATTAGCAAATGCCATTCTGTAGATCTCAACAAACCCTAATTTTCTTTTTCTCTGCAATACTATCCGTCTAGACCTATATGAAAAATGTTATTTTCCTTTGGCCAAAGCAAAATTTTCGAAAGCCCGAGGAATACTCTTTGACTAAGTAACAAATTTTTTTTTTTTGAGAAGTTAACAAACTTAAACAGCCATATTTCACTACAATTACTACCTATTAAACGTTCAGGAAAAAAAATGAAAAATTAATTGTTTTTGGTGCTAATAAAATTGTGCAATTGGTTTCAATTAGGTTGTTGGATCTTCCTTAGCATGTACGCCAAAAATTTCAAAAAATTAAGAAAGGTGAATTTTTGATTAAAAATCGTGTACTATAGTAAAGAGATTTTGATCTAAATCGGACAAAATTTCAAGTTGAGGCAAAGACTCATGCTCGTCTAAAAATAAAATTTCTGAGACTCAAGTAAGACATTTAAAAGACGACGTAAGTTGTAAACTTGTAACTACAAAAAATTTACTATGTGCCCCTCTGATTTGATTTGCGAGTCAAACAATAAACCCATGTAAATATGTAGTATCAGCAGGTCCTCATTAAAATACTATTATCTTCGAGATGGAATATATATACCCATGAAGCTCATCACTCCCACGCACGCCATTGCGCTTAGATGAAAAACAAAACAAATAATCCTCACTGCCAACATATGAAAAACAAAACAATGAACCACTAATTTGAAGATGTAGCACTTAATTAGTTCAACTTTAAGGACGCTGCAAACGTAGAATAATTGTAAACTAAGACTCAAGTAATCGATTCAAGTGACAATAGCAACAAACATCATGATGCTTGTAGCGAAATTGATCCTTCTCATATGGACAAAAAATCAAGATACTCATAAATACGTCAAAGGATTTGCTCCACTAGTCAACTTGAGAATCAATAGCAATTGGATCACGATGGTCCATGAATTGTTTTTACAAAAATAAATCCCGGATTCTTAAATGGAATAACAATACGTTAAAAGTTGCATGGTGGAGAGAGACCTTTGTTCAATGAGTGGTCTTTCGATACGAAGCAAGAGTTGATTGAATTAGAAGCAAAGAGATGAGATCCTATTATTCCGGCCAGCCAAAAAAAAACGGCGAAAGGTTGATTCACACTGGTGCTTTGCTTCGCATGCATGTCACGTATCTTTGTGCTGTTTGGTAATCTCTGTCGTTTTTATTGACTATATGGAAACCAACAGTAACAGCCAAACCAGGAACCAACAGCTCCAACAGCTCCAAAATTGAAAAGAAAAGAAAAAGGTCAATCAAAAAATGAATAAAGTAAAGCTTGTCCTTCTTTCTCCTCCTCAAAAAGTAAAAAGCTTTCCCTGATTGAGTGGGTTGGGAATGGCGATCATGTGAGGATTGTCAGACAATACTAGTCACCGGACCCACGAACCCTATCACCACCGCAAAAGGCCAATCCCAAATGCATTAATCATAGTTTTAAAAAATGAAAGGCAAGAATCAAAATCACCGAAATCACACCAAATATATTTTCATCTGCTAATGTGACATAGAGCCTTTTATTCCTTTGGTTCCCTTTTTCACCCTGAGGGTGCCCAAAATATCAACCAAGCTTCCATTTGATTTTTATCCCCGATCCGTAACTTTCACAATTGCGTGCGGTACATCATTGACACTAGCTCCCACTCACTGTCCCAGCTAGCTGGTTTCTGACGCTGAGAGGCTGAGAGACTGAGACTGAGTCTAGCTCCATAAGAGCTCATTCCTCTGGAGTCTACCATCTTCAAGCTGAGCTGCACAAAAATGGAGACCACTAGCTTCCACTACTGCTCAATGTTGTTATTCGTTGTGCTAATTTCAGGTACTAACAAACAAACAAGCAAAACCCAATTCCCTATGACCCCATTTTGTTTCAAAGTTTGAATCTTTTTCTTCTCTGTCAGCTAATTTGAGTTTTGTTCAAGGGTTTATGTATGGTGGAATGGTGGATTCACTGGGAATAAACTACGGGCAAATTGCAAACAACTTACCTAGTCCTGAAGCCGTGGTGCCCTTAGCGAAATCCATCGGAATTACCAGGATCAAGCTGTACGACGCCGATCCCAAAGTGTTGAAGGCCTTCGCCAACACCGGAATCGAGTTCATTGTGGGCCTGGGCAATGAGTACCTCGCCAAGGTCCAAGATCCGGCCAAGGCCCAAGACTGGGTCAAGTCCAACGTCCAGGCCTACTTGCCGGCGACCAAGATCACCTGCATCTTTGTGGGAAACGAAGTCCTCACCTTCAACGACACGTCGTTGAGCGGAAACCTCCTTCCGGCGATGCAGAGCGTCCACACCGCCCTCGTCACTGCGGGCCTGGACAAGCAAGTCACCGTCACCACCGCGCATTCCCTCTCCATTCTCGAAACCTCGTTCCCGCCGTCGTCCGGAACCTTTCGCCGGGATCTGAGGGGATGCATATCTCCGATCCTCGACTTCCACGCCAAAACTGGATCTCCCTTCCTAATCAACGCCTATCCTTACTTCGCATTCAAATCGAATCCGAAGCAAGTGCCGTTGGATTACGTCCTCTTTCAGCCGAACGCCGGTTCGCTAGATCCGGTCACCAATCTCCACTACGACAACATGTTGTTCGCCCAAATCGACGCCGTTTATGCAGCCCTTGGTTCGCTAGGGTACAAGAAGCTTCCGGTTCACATTTCCGAGACCGGTTGGCCGTCAAAAGGCGACGAGGACGAGGCCGGAGCTACGCCGGACAATGCGAAGAAGTACAATGGGAATCTGATCAAGCTCATTTGTCAGAAGAAAGGCACGCCGTTGAAGCCGAGCTCGGATCTGAACATCTACGTCTTCGCTCTGTTCAATGAGAACATGAAACCCGGCCCGAGTTCGGAAAGGAACTTCGGGCTTTTAAAGCCTGACGGAACTCCGGCATACTCGCTTGGATTCTCGCTGAACAGCAGCTCAATTGGTAACGGTAACACCTCTTCCGGTTCCGGTTCCGGTTCGGGTGGGATTAATCCGATTACTATAGGGTCAGCCCCGCCCGGTTCTTCCAGTAACGGCTACTTGTCCATATCATCCGCCTCCGCCACTGTGAGTCCTACTTGTCTATTACTGATTATTTTTACTGTTTTACTGTTTACCCAGCTGAGTGGTAGTGGGGTCCCATCGATTATTGTTCGTTTAAAAGTTGATAAGGTAGATGATAGTGGTCCCGTTGCATTTTGTTGGGAATTAATTAATAGTGACGTGCCGTGGAGAACGACGTCTCTCTCTCGTCAGCCTCACTTGGTTTTTGTAGGAACTAGACCGTGCTTCTTCGAAAAGCAATAAAATGTGCTTCTCCGCAAATCACTTTTTACTATTTCTAACAAACGCTATTAACATTGTTTTTTTTTTTGACATGTTTAGTTACTTTAGTGTTTGTTTTAGTTCTGATTTACTGATGATTTTTTTTTTTACAGGAGAGATACCATTTGATTGGTTCTATTCCCATGTTATGGTTGGTCCTGTTGTTGATAAAGCACGTCCTCTGAAGTTGGAGAAAAAAAAACTGAGAGCAATTCCCCTGGATGTTATGCTCAAAATCAGATGTGAATGAATGGTAGAGAATGAGGAAAATAGAAGAGGCTACTTGAGAATTAGGCAAAGGTGAAAACTTTGTTCCTCTATAATCAATCATCGCTTTACTCTTTTTTAGTTGTAACCAACCCACTCTCTTTAGGCGGCAGGCTTTAACTTTCTCTCTGTTTTCGGCTTTTTGCAGGAGAATTATTTTATCTATCTTAATAACTCTAGTCCGTAGGGTTTGTGAAGGAGGCTGGAGAGGACCACCATCTATTTATTTGCTTTGCATTTGTTGTACTCTCTCTTTTTCATTGTAGACTACTAGTTGGTGTTTCTTCTGTATGAGCATTATTTTTACCTTCATCCATTCAGATTCTTACAGAGAAACCTAACTGGTCTATAACGATTTCACGAAATGGGGAGGATGCACTCAGATTTACCCTAATATCAAAATGGGGAGGATAAATTTCAAATGGTTATTTCAGTAATTAATCAGAAAAATCACATGCATCGAGTTTCATCCTCGATCAGTAACTCTGAATCTACTACAAAATAATTTGTCCGGCCAAGAAGAACATGTTTCTGTCCACGCTTACACTGCACTGCCCTAACCCCCTAACATGGCAGAGGCAATAAACATAGAACACCTTACAGAACTTCTCAAATGATTTTGCTACTCTTCCCAATAAATAAGCAGTCATGTGGATGTTTACAGTAGTAACCTTCACAAGATAAATTGATAATGAGATTGACATATCTACCAAAATTTTCTTTTCTAAAAAATAAGAAAAAGAGCTAGAGAACACATTCCTTGTACCAACAACCATGTTGTGCAGTCTCGTCTCGTCTCTTCTCTCAACGATGGCTTTGTCCATGCCATGTATAATATCTGTACCATTCTTGGGCCAAGTCAGCTTAACCCGGTAGGAAGCCTCCAAACCTTGTTATAGCAAAATGCGCTTGCTTCAAGTCCTCAAGAAGCCATATGAGTCTCCGATGCCTCACCCTCTCCTGTATTCAGTCCACTTTTAACTCTTCGATAAAATAGCACATAGGCAGCTGAAGTCTTGATCTCGCTTTCACTGACTGGAGAAACATGACTGTCATCGAAATGGTACCATCTGTTCTCATCAATCAACTGCACAAAAGGCCAATAAGATGCCTTAGATCTCAACACATGAAAATTTCACCTATTTTATAGTTTAAAGAGGCATGATGAACCATAAAACTATGACATTCGGTTAATATTTGACACATTGAAATATGAACTAGACAATCTCACCCAGTAGGTATGAAAGATATAATACAAAACCCTAGACTTTTTCCTTACCTTCGCATATGCAGTGTAGTGCCCACCACCTAGACCACCATAATGGTTGCTAATGGCATATAGCTCATATATATAAGGTTTCCCATCCTTGCTCATCACATATTTACTCAAATCAAGATTATGAATTGGAAAAGTCACAAAACTGTCTAGTTTATTCTTCGAGTATCTGCTGTATGAGAATCGTTTCAAGTGAAAAACCAGAACCTCTGGCAACATCCACAAGTCCAGTTTCTTGGTAGCTTGTCTATGTTCCTTGCACCTTGGGCAGTACCTGTATTGCAACATTCAAGAGCTTAGGTCAAGGCCTGAATATTGCCAAGGAGACGTCAAATGATCTGAGAATTCAAAATAATGTCATACAGAAGCCATTGAAATGAGTAAAAGTAAAATACCACATATCTGAGGGACCTAAAGGTTCTTCCTTCAAGAATGCCTCTAAGCATGTAAATAAGGAAATAGCTTCTTGTCGAGTTTTCTTTGCAGTATTACCAGACTTGTGTACCTCAGGTAGATCCTTCAGGTAACCAGCATCATATAATTCATCTTCTTTCTCAGTCCAGTCCAGAAAAACCTTTATATTTTTACCGGAATTTAAGGAAGAAAACTTTTCAAGTGGTTTGCATGTGTGACCCCTTTCATCAAGGGCTATAAATAGGTGAAAGGATAACTCCCTGCTAGATGATTCCTCTAGTTCTGTATTGTCCATGGACCTCAAATTGTAGCTGTTTGATGGATCATCAACAGCTTCTGAAGTTAAGCCATTTTCTTTTGTGCTATGAAGCTTAACAGCTCTCCTCAAAGGCGACAAAGATGTAGAAACAGCTCTTTCAATATCAACTCCATTTATTTGGTCTTCTCCAAGATAAGTAACCAAAGGTGTTCCAAAAAGCTTTCTCTGACCCTTCATAGGATCCAATGTAGATCTGAAAATTGGCAATACATTGGTCAAAACAAATACCATATAATTTATGCCACTAGGCACAGCAGCTAATGCATATATCAGATGAGAAGAGAGTTGGTGAGATCAAGAAAAGAGGACTTACTTTTCCTGCCATCGATGCATTATTTCAAGTCTGGTTCTTCCAGCCCCTTTAGAATACCGATAGGCCACAATACGTTCATCAGGCTTAATTGAAGACAAGTGTTCAGAAGGGTTCTCCAAATATCGATAAATTCGATGCTCGTATATCTGACAATAAAGGTGTTAGACTACTACAAGAACAATCTACAGTAAAAGAAAAACATAAGCCAGTGAAAGCCATATTACCTCGGCAAGCAGAAGGCTTTCATCACTCTTCAAGCAGCATGCAGTACCCAATGCGTCAATAAGATCTTTAACACAGCGATCTTTTATCAATGTTACAGTGTACGGCATTGGAAGACCCCGTCCATCACCGTAAAGTACAGTCACCGTAATTGACCGAGTGACAGTTGAAGGTAGTGGCACCGATAAGTACATAAAAGGGTCAAAAGTAATTGAAACCTTGGCGCAAACGGGACATACCAAAGTTGATTTATATTGACCCTGGTCATTAATTCAACATCAGTATCCAAAGATGAATCTTATACTATTCAAGAAAAATAAAATCCTAAAAGTGAAATTTCATTAAGCTTCAAAGAAAACTACTCCTGAAACAAGCACATACTGAGATAAATACGTAAAAGCATATAAGTTTCTATACAAGTTACTCAGAGATTGATAGTTCAGTTAAAGGCAGCTGGAATCCTTCATGCTTTTTAAGTTATTTGATGCCACATTATTTAGCAACTATATGGGACTTTTGCAGGAGATTCACATATAACTTGGTAATCTTGCAAGCAAATGAGGATTTAGAAACAGTTACAGGTAAATTGATGGCTGATAATCTAGCATATTATAATATGACAAAACAATTACAGTTATAAGTACTGCTTACTTGGCAAACATCCACAATCAATGAGTCATTTCCGGGCCTTGTGATTTTTCCAACACTCATCTGCAACTTCCTCATCCGGACGACCATCTGAATCCTTTGTTTCAATGTAGGGCTTATTTTTTACACGATTCAGATCTTCATGCAGTCCATCCAGTAAGAAGGCAAGAAGTTCCTATGAAAAGTGCACATTCCTATGAGAAGATAAAACTATATATAACTCAAAACAACCACCGTGCTTGAATACTCCACAGGCTAGATCTAACCTAAGAATCATGCTGATTATAAACATATTACATACTAATACATGTTTATGTTAAACATACAACATAAACAAAAAAAGGTTTAAAAATGATACAGAACTAACCTGAGAATCGTGCTGATTATAACCACTAAACTGAGGAGCAAATCGAGCAAGTTTTCCCTTGAATGCACGTGGTGCAATTGTTGTTCTCCCGGAGGACCACAATTTCCTCAACAACTCACCAAAGGCAAGAGCTAGCTCACCCTGCATAGCAACATCTATGTTAGAACTGTTAGGGGATAAAAAGAGAAGAGAAGGGAAATTAGATAAGACACCTACATGCATTCCTAAGGGATTGTCCGTGTTGATCTCATCAGAGTAATCTTGCAAGAAATAATCAACAAGCGGGGGTGTGTGGACTAAACACTGGAGGGAACTATTCATAAAGCACGTATTTCCAAGATTCTGCAATCCTGCCAAACCTCCCTTGTCTCCTTTTTTCATTGGATTGTAAACATAAGGTCTGTCATCTGTATCTGTTGATGCTGAGCCACTTAAGGTGCTTCCATGAAGCACATTATTATTATAACCCATTGAATTACCATTTGACAAAGTAGGCCCGCCAGCAATTGTCATCGATGACCTTGATGGTTCTACAGCTACCAATGCTAAATCATTTCCGGTTGAATCCATGGAATATTGAGAGGAATAGTTTCCATCAACTTGCACCTCAAGAAGAATCTGCAGAGAGAAGAATTGATCAATCGAATCACTACACATAAATGCGACATAATCACCACAACTGTCAGATTTAATGATCCTCCTCAAAACAGTAAAAAGATCAAACAGAATGATGATACACAAATATCAATCCCAAGTTGGAAGTATGCAAGCGTGCACATCATGCAAAATTTAAAAAGTGACCAACCTAGGATGCTTAAAAAAGTGAAAGTTCTTCAAACCACTCCCATTGAAAATGCAAAGGAATATCTAGTTGACATACGATAAGGGTAAGTGACCATGAACTCATTGGTCACCAGGTGGGTAAACACTACTCTACAAGTAAAAGTGTAAACTGGAAATGCAAAGGAATTACACGGCAGAACTCACTTCTTGATCCATCTGCAAGTTCAACTGCTCCAATGTTTGGTTTGAAGCATTCAATAATGACTGCTTCTCCTTGTTGAAGTAGTCCCAGATACAGGCCTGTGATAGAAAATTAGATGAAAAAAAAAAATTTGTCTAAGTTCACTTTATCTTCTCAACCCAAAAGTTCTCAGAGAAAACAAATAAGAACAAAGAGAGACAAAAGTGATATACCTTTTGTTGATCTATTCCTCTGATTGTGTGCACCTTCTCGTAAAGCTCCTGCACAGAAGCCTGAAACAGATCCAAGTTTTCAGAATTTTCAGTATCTACATATGGTCAAAGTCATTAGAGGATGCTTCCATTATCTGACAGCCACAAGCTTACATATTTCCAAGGATAGAAACCGCCCAAAAATCACTTAATGAGTTTTCTATGCATCATCATAAACCTCTTAAGTGGAATGGAAAAGAATTTCAAGAAACACAACACCAATGCTAGAGAAAAAAAACATCTGAACTAACTGTTTTCTTGAACCTGATGCTTCTAAATCAATCAGATGGGAAATTGGCTCACAAATAAACACTTATATGAAAGAAACTTAAACCCAAACACAGAAACAGACAAAGGTATTACATCTTTAAACTTCCCAGGTTGTACAACTCCTCAGTCTCCTCTAACATACCTAAACACCAATGAATCAGCTTTCACAGGCTAATTGGGGTAAGATAAATGATTCTTCTCTAGAAAAATTTACTCTTGCACAGCACATCAAAAGTCAGATACAAGATTCAATCATAAATGCAAAGAAAAGGTCATCAACAAATTGCAATAAAAAGTGCTTATTCTCCTATTCCAAACGTGCAGCACCATCAGACAAATGACAATAAAAAAAATGCAACCAAACAATTAAGACATTTGGAAGATATCTCTGAATGAATATAAATGTACAGAGAAAAAAAATTAAAAAAGGAATATTGCTGTACCTTTTTGCTTAACCAGATAACTGCCTGGCTGTTGTCTCTTGAATCAATAACCTTAAGACATAGTGGGTAAACCTCCACCATCAAATTCTTAATAAGATCGCCCTGCGAAATCATCTTTCTTGGTAATGCTGGACCTCCTTTATACCTGTATAATTTATAGGATATAAACTATGAAAAAATGATGGCGGAAAAAAAATTCAGATTTGCACCTATCTTTATTGCATTTGACTATCTACCTTGGATATCAAACACATGCACTGTATATTATTAAATAAAATAAAGTAGAACGATCATATAAGCAAGAGCGTTTTACTGATTAATTACCAATCGAAAAGCTTTTCCCAAACTTCTTGAGAAACTAAGACATAGTCATGCTCTTCCATCAGCATTCTACGAAGATGTAGATCACCTCCCTCGCAATCTTTTTCAACTATATCAGAATTATCAATTGGTCCAGGTCTGTCGACAATTTTCGAAGAGAGATCCATATGTTGGGATTCAGAATCCCACTTATTGTCTAAAGATTGTCCAATGCCTTGTTCAACATACCTCTTCCAGCTAGAGTACCACCTGGAAAAATAGCAGAAAGAACTTACTTAACAAACATGAAAATTATTTCAATATTGAAACAACAGCTGGTAAACTCAAAAGAACAGCCAAAGTCTTCTAACTGATGCCACCGATGGAGTAGAGTAGGTGCTTATGCAGGTTACCTAAAGTTTCTTCTATATTGAAACTGATCAGCTATTGGTCACCAAACAATGTCCCAAGACTCGACGAATAATGAAAGTGATCAAACAAAAAGAATATTGCAGAAGCACCTAAATAGAGCTCCTAGGCAAACACACCCATCTGATAGAGGATTTGAGATAACAAAAACCAATGCCTTCTTTGCTTTCTTAATAATGACAGTTTTCTGGCAAAAACTAAACTCAGAAGGCACAGAGAATACCTACTTAAGAAGAAAAGTACATATACTCAATTTCCCATTACAGAAGCATACTATACATGCATCTAATCGACTTATAAAGCACCTTAAACCCTCAAGAAGCTGAATTCTCAGGAAGGAAAAAAAACAAAAAAGATAGCAAAGATGACACTACCAATACACTTGTCAAAGTAATGAACAATTAAAGAAACGAATTAAACATGAAAGTTTTTTTTTTCATATTTCAATAAGATGGTATAGTTCATACAAAGAATAATCCTTTCCAGTGATCTCAGAGATAAAAAGAAAGAACCTGTTAGAAATAACGTAGAACAAGTTGCCCTCTTTCACATTTGCTTCGGATTGGCGGGTCAAATTGTGAATGATCCGCTTCTCCTCCTCTGGTGTGTGCGGTAAGCAACTCGCCCCGTTTTCCATCATGAAACCCGAATCAGGAATCGTCATGATTGATGATGATTCAAACAACCTAAACCAACAGATTCATTGAACTGATAAACAAATCGAGCAAAGAGACAGACAACAAAGATCTCAAATTTAAATCCCAAGCAATTCAATCCCGAACCCAACCAAGTGAAATTGACAATCCAACTAAACAAAATTGAGCTTGAACAGGAGGCATAGCGAAATTGAGGGAGTGGACAAACCTCGAGTTATTGAGAAGGAATGAAGAGATCGCGGAGCAGAGAAGAGAGAATGTAAGGAATGGAATAGTCGGAGAGGGATTGTGATGAAACCCTAGATTGCCGGTAGTTGGGTTAATGAACTCGGAGAGACAAAAGCAAGAGAAATCACTCACCGTCGTTTTCAACGATCTTGTCCTCAACTCTTTTCTTTTTCTATTTAACTGCGGAGTCTGAATCACGAACCTTTTATAGCGTCCGAGACACTCCACGGGTGGACGCCCAACCCGAAAATATCAAACTGCCGTGTCTCGCCGTCTCGGTCTATTCTTTTCTTTCTTACAATTACTAAAAAGTATATTCCTCTTTTATCTATTTTAGGAAATGATAAATTCTAAATTTGAGCTTCTTCTTTTTTTTAATTTTTTTTAGCAGAAGAAAAAAAAAATACTACTAAAAGATGAATTATCAAACAACTAAAAATACACAAGTCTCATACTCGTGCGATGCACGTGTTATTTGTGAATGAGAGAAAAAATGGAAAAAATTTCATTCACCCACTTTTTTTTTCTTTTTATATTTATATTTTTTTTGTACCATAATAACTATTTTAAATTATTATCATGATAATTTTTTTTATTCCGAAGTGTATTTGTGATAATCTAAAAATTAGTGAAGTCTTTGACACCAAACTATCTTTTGGCTTGGCTTTATAGTACAGATAGATAGATAGATATACGAATGACCATGGTGAAATCAATTGGGGTAGAAAATTAAATGTGAACTATGCTAAATTAAAGATTCGATCATCTTTAATGCAACAAAAAAATTTACATGGTGAAATTGATAACATTAATATAAAAAAGATAACAGTAACCAAAATGTTTTGTGTGCTGAAATCCACCAATTAGAGGCATAAGGTTTTACATAATCAAATTGAATTTGTACCTAAATAAACAAGGATTTCTAACCCATAAATATACATTAATATGTACACTAGTATTACACTTTTCCCAATCCGCCAAAACGGCTTCCTAGCCATACAACAGCCGTTGTCCCACAGATCCACTCTTCAAGGAATTGTTAGATGGAAAAAAAAAAAAAAGGACTAGCTCGCCAAGAGGCTTTCAGCGAGGCCCCTTCTGAACAATCAACTTGTCCCCGCCTCCTCTGAACTAGAAGAGGCCTCACTTCCTCCTGGACATGCTCCACCTCCCTGAATATCATCCTCCGACACAGTTTCTTCTGTGGAATTAGAAAATGATGGCCCAATATCATCATCGGTAAGCAAATCTGCCTTCCGTTTCTCCCTGACATCCTTTATTCCTCTTCCTTGAAGAGCCAGTCTCCTGCGTTTTCGAGCTTTTCTCTTGCCCTTGGGAAAGTCCTCTCTCTGTGTCTCTATGCTTTTACCTTCCAACTCCTTTGGATTGTTGACCCTGCCATATTCATTATCCTCTGAATCGTCAGCATCAAGTTTTCTCTTTTTCCTAGGGTTTGTCTGCCACAGAATAATTTTGAGATTAGAATTATATCAAGAGCGCTTCATACAACATAAAGGCCCACAAGTCCCAAATACAAAACATGTGAACATACATAATCCTACTCATTCCTGTTTGAAGTGAATCCCTGTTCAGCAGTACTTAAACAGGTCACTGTGCAACAACCAAAAAGAACATTTTAAGTACCATAAATACTAATTCAGCTTCTCCATTATAAGAAGTCCTCTTGCTGCATATTCAGTTATATTCCAATTTACAAGTGTTCAATTTACCCTCCCCAAAAGTAGAAGACATGCAAAGCAAATGATTCCAGTATCACTGTTGGCCTTTTTAGTTATTGGACCATACAGCAGGCTTTGCGATTAAAAAGTAACAAAGGATGCAATCAAGTATCCATGATGTGCTTCGATGAAACACAGATGCATTTGTCCTGCATCAGATGCACAGAGAATATCAACAAACTATTTGAAATTGTTTCAGGAAAATACCTTCGGACCACGATCAACTAATCGAGCCCATTCATGTCGATTCCGAAGGCAATCAAGAACAGCCTGTGAAGGACTTGTATATGCATAACGCTCTCCATTATGCTTTCTCAGATTATGCCAGTGCTGCAAATAGAAACAAAAACGAAAAAAAATTGAGAAGTTTTATTTTAACCCACCACACATTGTAGGAAATATCAATTGCACAGAAAACATGGACCATTCTTTTAAAGGCAACTATACCGGCATCACAGCATTGCAGAGCTCCTCATACGTCATTCGTCTGCCTTTACTCATAATCTCATTTATCAAGCCTGCATAAGGAAAACAAGGATAAGCTAGAATGAATAAGTAAACTATGTACAATAGGAAACTTACAGAAAAATTACAGGTACCTGGTAAAGTAGGATGAACAGGACCAACTGCCCCTGTATCATCGTCAGATGCATTCCTCGGTGAACTGCGTACAGATGACACATTGCGATCATTAGCCTCGGTGGATGAAGATGGTCCACTGTTTGCAGTTGGAATGGAGGTAGAAGGGGTAGTCTTCTTGAAAGAATGTACGGCTGTTGAAGATGCATTGTCCTCCCTCTTAGTAGCAGCATCCACTGTACATGCTGCGTCTTGTCTTCTAGGATCTGAAGAAGATGGAACTCTGTCCGTCCTCTTTGTTTCATCATCCCGTTCATGGGAACTTCGGACCCCATCTTTATAGGAATCCCTCACTTTTCTTCTAGAGCCCTATAGTTTATTAGTCACATTTGTTAGCAGCCCCACAACTCAGCAAATATTAGTTACAAGTAGCCTTATTTGAAAATAAAAGAACCGACATATTACCGAATTGTGATCCTTTCCGCCAGAAGAAGATGTACGCTTTATTAACATGCTTGTTGCACTTGGAGAAGCCAGCTGAGGTAAGCTAGATGCATGACGAGCACGTGGTACACGAGGTACTCTAGGAGAACTGTTGAGTTCTTGATGTAAAAGTAAAGCAAGCTGCAAAAATCCCCATAAACTGATTAAGATAACTTCCTACCAAAAATAAAAGATAATAAAAAGAAATGAAACTTATGCTCTTACTTCCTCATCACTCAGTTTTGCTTGAGAACTTGATGGTGCAGGACAAGCAGGTGGGGCATGATTCTGAGTAGTCTTAGAAGAAGTTGTCTGGTTTAACTTTTCACCTCTTTGCAATGCACTTGAAGCTGAACTCTTGTTTTGTCCATGTAAAACCTTCTGACAGGGAAGGGTTCCGGCAGGCTCACTAGAGCCTGAAGGAACTGCAGTATCCCCTTCTGACAATGTCTTGGATGATGAATGAAGCAATAAATCTTTTGATTCTGATGTGGTCCGCTTGGATACAGAATCATGTGAATTCCTGCTAAAGTGTGAAGTCTTCAGAGCAGAACTTGTAGGGGATCTTAACTGCTCTTTTACTATTTTCCTGGGCACGTTGTCCTTGTCTTGATCCATCTCTGCAGATGAAGCACGTTCTTTCTTAATGCTAACTTTACTTTCAGATGTCACTCGTTGCTTCGTAAATGGATTAGGATTCTGAGCATCCCCAGATTTTAAGTTCTGAGGAGGGGATGATTTGGGAGTCAAACTGGTAGGTGGAACAGTAGAAGATTTCCCTGCACATGATACTGTTTTAAACTGACCGGGTGCAGCTGCAGAGTTTAAGATAGTCCCGCCTGATTTTGAAAGCTCTTCTGAAAACTTCAAACCATGTTTGGCATCTGAAGAACATTTCTGCAGAGTAATTGAATCCTCCATCTCTTCCAATTCTCGTTTAGGCTGGCAATCACCATATAATTCATCACCCCTGTCTGTATGAGAATCACTAACTGGTTCAGAATTTCTGTCAGCACCTTGCAAATTGTGGTCACTGACATCATTAAGCTTCGAATTTTCAGACACATGATCAGAAGATATGCCAAGATCTTTTGCATCACCATGAAGAGAAGACTGAACATTCAACGGGCTCTGAGAATTGTCCTCATGGACTTCAGTTTTCACATTGGGAGAACGTTGCACAGACCTGTCACCAGTAGGACATTGATTCTGATCTTCAACCTCCGGTGCAGGGCTAACATCTTCAATGGGTGGTTTCACATTCAAATTATCATCTTCTGTGCTATCACCCTATTGTAAATACAAAAAAATGTCACAAAATAGATCAGGTCTAATGACTAAGAACATAAGAACACCTATGTGCACAAATGCACAACACACCAAAAAATAGAAAGAAAAAAATGCCATCAAGCGAACACTTCGAAAGAAGTTTAAACTAACAAGAATCACAACATCCATGCAGGCCACCGAACTAACATTAAATAGCGACCACTGCCCAGCCCAGTAATCCAGAAACACAAAATTCTATTGCATTGAGAATTGAAATAATTGCTGATGGTTATGTGTGTGTGTGTGTGCCTATGTTACTTTATAGACCAATCTAAGTGATGTGTGCAGTACATGATTCATGATGCTTTATTGGGTTTTAAAAACCATAACATACTAAATAAGCAATTAACAAAGCAGCTGAATGTGAGTAAAGATAAAGCATACCGCTTCTTGTAGACAAGCAGTCCCAGCATCATTTAGTTCTAACAATGACACAATAGCAGCATCATCCATTTTGGTGATAGTCATGTGCCCTGGCACTGCAAAAACTTGATGGTCAACCTTGTCTTCCTTCAGTCCATCACCAATTCTTTTAGATCTATCAGAAACTAAGGCTTCTGAAGAGTGCTTTTCAACGGTATGGTCTGCCACAAGAGAAGCATTTGATGCAGGTTCTCTGACCACAGAGTTGCTCGACTTCTTGTACTTCATACTCTGAACATCAGCCTTGGAAATCTTCGGACCTCTGTCCTCAGAAAATTCCAATTGTTTTGCATCACTTGAGGGTGTAAACACTAGTAATAAAATTAAAACACAAAAGTTGGAGTCAACAGGAGCATGTCTACTACTGCAAGATTTGACCCACTGCTACAATTCTTGCTTTTCATAGGATGATAAATAATAGAATAAAATATGTCCCTCATAAAAAGAAAAATTAACACAGAAAGCAGTTAAAGCATCTAAAGTGCAACAAATTACCTGCTTTAGAAGATTGAGCTCCTCTCTTCTTAGCATCAGCCTCTTTCTCAGCAGCTCTAGCCCTCTTCCTGGCACTCCGATCTTTGGATGTCCCCAGATCATCCTTCTTACGCTTTCCCGTATGTAATACCATGGGCCGAAGTAAGCTCCTCTCCTTCTTCACGCCACTCTGAGCACATCTAAGATCACGAACCTCCTTATCCCACCTTTTCGTCTCTTTCAAAGACACCTTCTTGTCATACCCGCCTTCTTCTCGGCTCCTCATTCCGACCAAAGCCGCCACTGGGTTTGCCAAGACGCTCTCATTCAACAAAGAGAACAGCACACCGGCACCTTTATCCACAGCATTCTCACTGTCTTCATCAAATCTAACATCAGCTTCCTCCTTCTTATCCCAACACGGGAACTCCCTATACTGAAAATTGAACTTTTTGGGCACATATCCAGTAGATTTCCACAGCTCCGGAGTAAAAACTGACGACAACCCACCAAATATAGCAGGGTCACCCCCCGGAATTCCCTGGACATGTACCCTCTCCTCCATGGGTATATCAGTCCAAAGCCTAAGAGGGCGCCGAGTAGGCATATTCGGCGGAGGCGGAAACGAACTCTCCATTCTCACAGTCTTAGTAGGAAGCTCAACCAACAATTGAGCAACCTCAGTTTCCTCACTATCATTCCTACTATTCCTGCTCTTACATTTATCGCAAACAAAATTATCATCTCCCTTCACGTACCTGGAGCACCGTGTGTGCACCCACACACCGCACTCGTCGCAATTGACCATCTCTTCGCCATCGTCAAAAGTCACACCGCACAAGCAATCCACCGTCCACGACTCATCAACCCAGTCGTCCGGAGGGTCCGAACTCTGAAGACGGTGCGATCGGCCTTTCATATCTCTAATCTTAAATTCCCTAAAACTCAAAAAGCCCTAATGCCCCTACAATGAAACAACCCCCTACTTCTAATCCTAATCCTAAAACCCGAATTCACATAATTATCAGTGTGGATACATTGTTTTCAAAACTTCTAACAAAACCATGAATTCCCATAATTGGCCGGAATAGAGTTCCCAAACATTGAAGATTGGGGTTGAGAATTTGAGTACCTGGAATCCGGGTACCTCCGACTTCTTCGCTTGCTGGCGGTGAAGAAGAACAAGAGGATTTGCTGCGGTGGTTTCCGCTGCGCCGCAGTGTTTCAATTGAATGAGCGGAAGCGGAGTTTGAGATTTGAGATTTGAGAAGAGAAATTGGCTATGGGTTTTGCGCAGGTTGTTGATTCCGCGGAACTGAAAGAGATAGAAGCAGTAAGGATGAACGTGGATTTTGTTTTGTTTTTGGCGTCCGTCGAGTTTTGACGGCGGCGCGGCTCGGCTCGGCTCCAAAATATCGGCGACTCGTGAAAGACAAGCCGGGCCGTGATTATTAAATGGAGCGTTCAGACTTTGGAGGGAACTGAAAACGACGTCGGTTAAGTAAAGCCTAGGGAATAGCAAAAGGACTAATCGGTCTTAATTTGAAGCTCGTTGGGCTTTTAAATTTCGACCCAATGGACTTTTCTGTACGCATCTGACAGGTGTCCGAAATTTACCGCGCAGGGCCTTTTCTGGAAAAGACAATTTATTTGTTTATTGCAGAAATGGGAGATCGCGTCAAGACAAAGCAGCATTACTAAAGCATCACGTATTTACAAAATAACATTTTACATTTTTTGTTTAATAAGGTTGTATGTATTATTAGAGCATCTCCAATAATGATATTTATTTTTAAAATTAAAATATCTAGAAAAATAAAATTTAGCTAATAATTTAACAATTTCACTCCAATAAAACTAACTATTTATTAGTTATATAAAAAATTTCATCGAGTAATACATTGACACGTGGAAAAATAGAAGACAAAAATATGAGAGAGAAATATAGGTATTGGTTTAGCTATTTATATTTTATAACTATATTTAGCTATCAGTTTAACAAAAAAATAAATTTAACTTTATTTTAGCTACTCTAATGAATCTGATTTTTTTTTATCAAATGGAATAATTTCATTCAATAAACTGCATCAAATGCAGCACCCATAGGGCATACATCGACGACGACATACATCAACAACGACATACATCAACAACGACATAAAGCGAAAACTAAGACTAGATATCCTCACTCGCAAGAGGGGAAGCTGACTAGTCAAGAGATCCAAACGGAAACATAAATGGGCAATACATTGGGTCAATTTGACCAATAAGTAGCATAACTAGTCAAACCTACCTTTCGGATATCCCTTAATGAAGCTGATTTTTGATGTAAAATAGTTATAATATTACTATGTTGGAGATGCTCTTAATAGTTAATATGATGCATTTTTTTGTCAAAAAAAGAGAGAGTTAATATATGCATTTTTATATGAAAGTGTAATTTGTTGAAAAATCCATTCTTTAAAATTTATCGCTTACAAGTATTGAAAACAATTATTGTACTCCAATAATAATATACAAAATAACAAGTGATTACTTTTACGGAAATTTGACTTTCACAATCACATGAATAAATACATGAGTGAGAATTCTTTAGTCTTTCACAAGTCAATCCTAACTTAGCGCTCACGTTATAAGTAATTACTTTGACTAATTTACAAATGAAATTGAGATTTTTTTGTTTCTTTAGAATAAAAACAACACTAGTGAGGCATTTGGAGAGAAATTGAGATTGTTTTAACAACATAATGCAATGGAAAAACATATTATGCTAAAAATGTGGAAATAGGTTACATCATTTGTGTTGTTATCACGTAATATAATACAAGAGAGTAGTACAAGATCTAATGACCAAACAAAGAGAAACCAAACCTATGTCGTATGTGGAATATACGAGGTTTTTGTTTTTTGTTTTTTTTAAGAAGCATATGAGTTTGAACTATACATTATATATCCCATAAAATCTCCAATGAGATGGTAATGTTTAATGTCACATCAAATAACCAAAATTCTTTCTCACCCACCAAACCACCATTTAATTTCGGTCGAACATCCAAAATTTATCCAAAATTTATTCAATAAAAAGGATCAATTCTCGAACATACATATATATATTTAGCACAATTGTCAAGGTGCGCGGGCCCGGCCCCCCCCCCCACCCCGCCGGGCCCCGGGGGGCTGGGGGGGGGGGGGGGGGGCCGGGGGGGGGGGGGGGCGCTCCCCTGGGGGGGGGTGGGGGGGGGGGGGCCCCGGGGGGCGCCGTTCTTCGGGGGAAAGGTGGTGGTTGTGTTGATTCCTTGTGGGCGGTCGGGGTGAAGGCGGGTGGTCGGGTCTTTCCC
The DNA here is from genome assembly GCA_030142095.1 of Rubus idaeus. Taxonomy (NCBI): domain Eukaryota; kingdom Viridiplantae; phylum Streptophyta; class Magnoliopsida; order Rosales; family Rosaceae; genus Rubus; species Rubus idaeus. Next base: position 3,551,646 of record CM057969.1, on the reverse strand, counting down.
GGGAAAAGGAAAAGGGGGTGGGGGGGGGGACCTTTGAAGAAAAAAAAAACGTCCCCCGCGCCCGGCGGGCGGGGGGGGGCCCCCCGCCCCCCCTCCCCCCCGACCGTCTGGGATATTTCCCGGTCTCGAGCGGGGGGGGTTTTTGGTTGTGGTTTGGTTTGGTATTTTTTTTTTGTGTATTGGGGGGGTTTTTAAAGAGAAAAATTAAAAAAAAATATTTTGTTTTGTTGTGGTTAAAAATGAAAAAAAATTGTTGTTTTGTTTTGTTTTTTGAGGTGTTGTGAAAAAAAAAAAAAAAAAAAAGGGGTGTGTTTTTTGGTTTTTTGTGTGTTTGTGGTTATTTATGTTTGGAATTTGTTTTTAGGTTTTGTGGTTTGTTTGGTTTAATGTGTTGGAATTCTGTTTTAATGTTTTTTTTTTAATTTTTATGATGATAAAAGTTAACTATTTTTTTTGTTTTTTTGTAGTTTTGTTTTGTGGGTTTTGTTTGATGGTGGGGTGGGGGGATTTTGTTGATTTGTTAGAAGAAAAAATGAAAAAGAGAATTTAAAAAAATAAAAAAAAAAGAAAAATAATTTGTTAAAAGGTTGGGGAATGTGGGGAGTAAAGATTGATTTTTTTTTGGGTATTTGGGTATGGGGGGAAGTTACTTGTGATTGTTTTGGGATAAAGGATATTTAGTGTTTGTGGGTTTAGTGGTATGTGTTGATTGTGTGTTATTGATTTTTATTGTTGATTTGTTCTATTTATTTGGTTGTATTGTTTGGTTTTTTGTTTTGTGTTGTTTTATTTTAGTTTTGGTGTGTAGTGTGGGGGTTTGTGGGAAAGTGGTTTTATGTATATATTTGGTGGTTTTGTTGTTACTTTGATTTTTAGTTTTATTTTGTGCCTAAACGATGTTAATTGGATGAAAGAAGTAATGTTTGTTTCTAATTTGAATTTTTCTTCTGGATTATAGAATTAAATATGGTTGGAATGGAATAAGATAAGAACAAATGAGGAATTGAAGAGGTTTTGGGGATTTGGTGGTTATATACTCAATGTGTTATGTATTTTGTAGTGATGTGTAATATTTGTATTAAAATTGGTTATTAATGTTATTTTTGTTTTTTATTTTTTTTTTTTTATTTTAATTCTCTATATTTTTTTTTTGTATTAGTGTTTGTTTTTTTCTAAATAAATTTCATTGATATAATACATTTTAATTTTTTATATTTTTTTTTTTTTTTATTTTTTATTTTTTTATTTATAAATTATTTTTTAATGGGGGTTTTTATTTTTTAATTTGGTTTATAAGGGGGGTATTTTTTTTGTTTGTTTTGTGGTTTTTTTTTTTGTATATTATAAATTTTTTTTTTGTTATTTTGTATTAGTTAATGATGTTTATATAATATTCTTGTTATGGTTTATTTAATTGTTGGTTAATTAATTAGTTCTTCTAGTAGTTTATGTGTGTTTATTTGATTTTGTTTTAGTAGTATTTATATGTTTTTGTTTTAAGGTTGAAATTAGATATTGTATAATTGGTGTAAATTAGGTTTTATTTATTCAAATAGTAAGTTTGGAAGGGTGAAAAATAAGTTTGTGGTTTAATTAATTTTTTAGGTTGGTTTTTGTTTTTGATGTTTGATTGATTAATTAGTGGTCGTAGTTAATTTTATGAAAGTGGTTTATTTGGGGAATGATAATTGGTATTATATTATTCGGTTTATGGTAGAATTGGTAATTTTCGGTAATAATTGGTAAATTGTATCTTGTGGTGAATTTATATTCTTTATGTTTATCCATCTTATTTAATTTATTTTTGTAATTTAATTAATTTATTTCATTCAATGAATTTCTTTACTTTACTTTGTACATATGTATATATTCTTTATATTGTTAATAATAATTCTTATTTTATTAATTTTGTGACATTTTTATAATTTGATTTTGTAGTATTATTATATATAGATAGGTTTTAAATGATGCTCATTTTGGGCGTGTCACTTTGAACCATCATTTACTTCACCAGAAAAACTATACTTTCCTTTGAAATTAATCTCTGGCCATAGATGTCACTATATGATTATAACCATCCGTCACGAGTATTAGCAAACATTAACAATAACAAATTTATTTTGATTTGAGTTGTTCTATCTAATCTAAGGTAATTCTCATTTACCCATGTCATGCATGACATAGACGGATAGACCGTTTGCCACACCAAAATAAATAAATAAATAAATTTATAACTCTCCAACATTCACTTCAAGGGAGCATATTCTTATATGGGAGTTAAAGATACTGATCACATTATAATATTCAACTCGACTCTCTCATCCCCAGCTATAACTAGAAGCCAAGTGGTCTTTCTTTTTTCACCCCCAGGTAAAGTCATCCTATCACAACAAGCCACAAGGTAAGTGAAATGGTAAGAAATAATAATTAATAATTACTAAATAAAAACCCTTGTGTTTTTTTAAAGGAAAATGGAAACTATTGCTAAAAGAATGCAATTTTGGTAATGGTCTTCAACTGTAATTCACCATTACTGTCAAATAAGAAAAATTGTAATTCACCATTACTTTCCAACTAATATGTGTCACGTACTACGTTATCATTCCAACCATAGTTGATATATATTGTTGTACTTACTGCATAGACTTACTCACATTTAATAGGGTATATCATACTTAGTAAATGTACCCCATTCATAAGTCATAACTATACAAAATTAGTGGGGGTTGGCATCTCCAACGAAGTATCTAAAATGAAATTTTAGTAATATTGTCAAAATGGGTATCATTGTTGGAGATGCTCTTATAATTTAACCATTTCAAATCGGTGATAAGTCTCGTAACAAAAATTGTGTGAGTTACTATAAGGGATAAACATAGTCTGTCGTTTGGCCTTTTAAACCCCTCCAAATCTTATTTGGTCTAAAATAGCATGTCACTGGAGATGAAAAATGACTATTTTTGGTCTATTTTCAAGCATTGGACATGCCATTGGAGATGGCTTAGTTTCTAGAAGGTAAAAGTGCAAAAGTTCAACACTCACTTTGATGAATTAAATAAAAGGGTAAAAAAAATTTCACCACGCGTGGATTTGTGGCAATGACGGAAACACCCCTAGACCGACTGGCAGTAGTAGTCTGTGAGTCGTGATTCCGGTAAAATCCAAATAGTCGGGAGACGCAGAGAGCGTGATCGAGTTACTAGAACGGAGTTAAAAGGGTAAAAAAGATTGGCCTCCAAGATTAACTATTCAACGCAATCAATCTTCGCCTGCCCTTCCTCCTCATCCACCATTTCCATCGCGCCACGTGGTCGCATACGACCTGCGGTACCACCAATGCATCATCATCATGATCATGATCGATCCCCAAAACATCTCGTCTCATGTACATGAAAATGAATGAGATACTTTGAGAGATAGAGCAGAATCTGTCTTTGAGTTTCACAAAACAATCACCAACAAACCCAACCCTCTTCCCTTCTCTCGCCATTTTTAGGACCATGTCAAGTAAACACAGAGCTCTTGCTTAGACTCTCTCACTTCTATTAAATAAAACCAATAAAAACAAAAACCCCTAAACACTCTGAGAGGAGAACTCCATTTTTTGCTTCTTCTTCTTTCTTTCTTTCTTTCTTTGTTTTTTTTTTCTATTTTATTTTGGGTATAAATTTTTCCCATTTCGTATTCTCCGTAGTGATCTCGAGGTGCGATTGTTCTTAGGCTGTGTCTCGCTGTTGATCAGCGATCAAAGTATTAATCTTTTTGTGTTTTTGGAGTCTCAAAAGAGAAAGGAGAAGAGAGAAGAAGAAGAAGAAGAGAGAGGAATTATGGCAGTGGTTGAGAATCTGGAGAATGCTGGGGTGGAGTTGGGGAAGACCGTGGGGTCGGCCTCAGCGAATCGGAACCCGGAGACTGCAACGGAGCAGGCATCGGCGGCTGCTGTGGCATCCAACGATCAGGATCAGTCCTCCGCCAAGCACGGACCTTTACGACACCGTATCGAGGCGGCTATACAGCAGCAGCAGAATCAGTACGCGATGGTTAACGGCAACAACCAGAACGGTGGTCAGCTGAGCTTCGATCAGGTGGTGCAGCATCATCAGCGATCTAACGGCGAGATGAATGGCGGAGGGGATCACGACGACGACGCGGGAGACAGCTTCAATCGGGACATGAGGGAGCTGAGGGAGCTCTTCTCTAAGCTCAACCCCATGGCTGAGGAGTTTGTGCCTCCCTCCCATGCTAGCAACCATGGAATCAACGCTGGCTTTGTTGACTTCACCGCACTCATGATGCAGAATGGCAACAGAATTGGACAAATTAACGGCGGCTTCCCCGGTCGACGGGTATACACATCTTTCAGTCTTTCTTTTTCCTTTTCATTGTATCTTCTGTTTGTTTCTGCTGTATGAGTTATTTGGGCCACTTTTGATCGGAGATTTTAGTGCTGTTACACTATGCGTTGGTTACTGCATTATCGAGACTTAATTGATGGATGGGTCTGTGTGTGTGTTTTTTTTTGTTCTTTACTCAGAGAAATAATCAGGGGAAGAGGAGAATGAACAGCAGGACCAGTCTAGCGCAGCGGGAAGATAGAATTCGGAGGACTGTGTATGTGTCAGACATTGATCAACAGGTACTAAAAGTCGCATTCTTTTTGCTTCTCATTGTCTTCTTGGTGTATGTGAACTGATGCGGTGGCCGGTTGGAACATAGGTCACCGAGGAACAGCTTGCAGCGCTATTTGTTACTTGTGGGCAGGTAATGTGGTCTTCTTTTGGAGAGCTTCTTGATTGGCTGATCAAAAGTTATGGTTTTGAACTATTGTCATTTTTGTGTGGATGAAGGTTGTTGACTGCCGAATTTGTGGGGACCCGAATTCTGTACTCCGTTTTGCCTTTATCGAGTTCACTGATGAAGGTAATGTAGGTTACAGGGTTGTGCTGAGGTTATGTGGAAGCATGAATTTGAAGAGTTGTTTTGCTGCTGTTATGATTTGCTAATTGCTATTGTACAATTTGATGATTTGGTTCAATGGTTTTTGGTTAAACAGAAGGCGCAAGGGCTGCTTTGAGTCTTGCCGGGACAATGCTTGGATTCTACCCTGTGAGGGTTTTGCCTTCTAAGACAGCTATTGCACCTGTTAACCCCACATTCTTGCCTCGGGTGAGTGAACCTCTTTTTTTCTTCTGACAGTTCAGATTTCTGAACTTAAAATTTCTGGCCTCAGTGAATCAATAGTTTCTTTCAATAACGTGGTTATTCCTTTTTACTTTGGTTTAGACTGAAGATGAACGTGAGATGTGTGCGAGAACCATATATTGTACAAATATTGACAAGAAGGTACTTTTATTGGAATTGTTTGTCATTTGTTGTGGCCTAAGTTATTAAGATTCTCTTTTTTTTTGCGCAATGAGGTGTTAAGATTCTTTACGTGAGTGTTGTTATTTGGCTCGATTTTTGCAGGTTTCTCAAGCTGATGTCAAGCTCTTTTTTGAATCAGTTTGTGGAGAGGTTTGTGATTTCATGGAAAATTTGAAATATTCTGTTTTTTCTTCTTCTTTTTTTTGGTAATGATGACTACCACTGTATTGGACTCCATTCATGAGGATATCTCTTTTTCTGCAGGTTTATCGTCTGAGGCTGCTGGGTGACTATCACCACTCCACCCGTATTGCATTTGTTGAGTTTGTGATGGTATTTGTCTCTTCCTCTATATCTTGCATTTGTATTTTCTGTTTGCTTCATATTAGTATTTGTTTTAGCTTTTACCTAGTAGTGCCAGCTAGGGAATATGTGAGGATAGTAATACATGAAGCAAAACTAAATTGCCCTGTTTCTTATTATGAGCTTTTGTATTTTAATTCACTAAATGTTCTTTCTGATGTGTTGAAGATTTGTACTCCACCTTTACGAGTTTCTTTTATTTCACCTGACAAGTATGACTGATACACGTGTCTCAATGATGTGATTGATGTGTCAGTTAAGAAGGTATTTTTTTTAGCAGGAAGCATTGTTGATTTGTATGAATGAAATGTGTTTTGTGCCTGATAGAGAGAGCAAGGTTGCTTTGAAACTCTGTTTTAAGCCTGCAGGGATGACTTATTTTTTAAGTTTATTCCTCTCCATCCTATCTATTATCCTTTGATGGGTAGGTTATTTTGAGGTCTCTAGTCGTGTACTTAACAAGTGAATGGTTTATTTATACTGAGTTTTAGATTGTAAGGCAATAGTTGGCCTATGGACCAACATCTTAGGCTTTTAGGACACTGATAAACCAACAAGTTTTATTATAGAATCAGAGAGGGAGTATCTAAAATTCTTAGGCCTGCACCTGCAGTCTTCTAAAGTTCTAATATAGGTGAACTTACACACTTCAGGTCTTGTAGTGAGGTTGAGAGAGGTCCACATGTATGGGTGAGCTTTAGAATAAAACAACAATTTGGCCCACATCCTAATAGTTTTAAGTTTTTGGGTACAATGGGAACAAACAAAGTTATCAATTAGCTACTCCCATTTTATCCTCAATGAGCACCCAATATATGATAGCTTTTCTGTTATTCTGAACATAAAGGGCTTGCCAGGAGTTGAATTATGCTTAAAAGTTGAAAGAAATTTAATAGCTCTTGTTTGCCATGAATTGGTCAGAACTGCCTGAAAATTTAAATCTCAAGAGGATAGTTTACTTATTCTCCCCCCAAATTCCCCCATCTTTTTGTATAGTTGATACAACATTGAAAGCATTTTATAACTTTGTTTTCCATGCCTCCCCATCCCATGGGTTTAATATAGAGTAAGCTTAGTTATACTCTACTTATCATGTGATATCCGTTTCGGAGGGAAGTCTTTTAAGCTCCTGTCATTTGAGTAATGCTTATTCTTTTCATATATTAAGTTTCTTGTGCAATGTGGAACATACTATCATTAATGAAGTAGCAATAAGTGTCACCTGCTAAATTGAGTATTATGGATAGTGGATACTCCCAGATGGTCTCCTTTTGTGGGACACATGGTAGTTATGTAAACGGTTATTGCCAGTCGATATCAAATGTCCAAATGTGATGCAGAAATTATTGTTATCCTTCGGCTCCACTATCTGGAATGAGGAAACTCTGATTACTATTCTTCTCCCGTGACAAAATTTTTGTTTGGTTATGTAGAATCTATGGTTTCTGTTTCGGATTTCTTGTTGGGACAGTTGTCATGGGGGAGGGAGGAATTTTGTTGCTTTTAAGCAGCTTTTCTCTGCTCAAATGTTCTCCAGATGCCAATCTATGTTTAGTAATTGATTAGACTGTTGATAAACCACACAGAAGGCATATGATTAGACTGTTGATACATATACTTACTGGAAAGTTTTAATATAAAATTAAGTGTTAATGAAGGACTTGTGAAACACGCATATCTTTTGCGCAGCCTGGTTTCTGTAGTGCGGTATATTGTAGAAGTGGTCGAATCAATGATTTGTAAAGTGGGCATAAATGTTCTCCAGATGCCAATCTATGTTTAGTAATTGGAAAGTTGGATTTCAAAGTTATTTGATTATAAGTGATATCTACTCATAAAAAATAGACTTCCATATTGGTTGCTGCAGTTTGTTAGAATATAATGGTAATGTACTTCCATCCTGCAGGCTGAAAGTGCAATTGCTGCTCTCAACTGTAGTGGTGTGGTTTTGGGATCATTGCCAATCAGGTTAGATTCCATGCTGGTTCATCTTTCTATCCTTCAAATAGAATAACAAGTATGAAATTTCTAGATTAGTTTTGGTTTACTGATCTCTGGTGTCTTGTATAAGCAGGGTAAGTCCATCCAAGACACCTGTTCGTCCACGTGCTCCTCGCCTTCCCATACATTGATTCATCTTTGGCATCCCAGACTGATCTACAGTTCCGGTTTAAATATATTTAAATACACACACAACTATGTAAAGATGTTCTCCATGCCTCTGGTCGTTCCTGGTTTATCTATACCTGTCCTCGGCTTCATATAGCCTTGGATCTTTTGTTCTCTTAGAGGTTTATTATGCTGTTCTCTGGAATATAGAGTTGAACAAGAACTTGAGGCTTCAGATGATTTCATGTATTATTGTCCATTTTGGGTTGAGGTCTTTTCCCAAAGACTTAACGCTTCAAAGTAGTTCCTGACATGTGAAGACCCCTTTTAACAGTCCTTTTGTAAGTTAATTAATGGTTATTTTGTTAATGGGTGGTTGCTCATTTTTATTAACTAAGTCCTTGTGTTTGAAGACTACCCCTTTCAGTACTGTCGTATTAGTACACTTTTGTCTGAACACATTTTATCCAGTGTATGTTGAATCTTAGAGGCCAATAATGCAAAACTCGTCAGTTGGAAGCAACGATGGGGCTGAAATGTGATTAGAGGCAGAAAGGTATGGTCTGCACTATGCATCTGTTGGCATCCATTAAACGACTCGTCAAACCCAATTTTGATCTGAATTTCTTATTGTTATTATCCTGATCTTGAATGAGATTTCATTTGAGAACAACAGTTGGCTAAAAATAATGCTAATAATGGTAGGCAGCTCCGAAATGAGAATTGATGTTGGCCAAACGGCGCACTTTCTTTTTGGGAACAAACTAAAGATGGGTAGTGGTTTGCCCTTGAAGCATTTTGAATGCAAAAAGGAAATAAGTGGGTTGATCAAGTTCTTATATAGATGGAATCATAGAATAACCCTTGATTAAATAGTAATAATGCTGAGCAAGCCAATCACTATACAACCATTTATACACCACAACGACTCGTTAAAAGAAGATACATCACAATGAGATTGTTTGTTTGAATTATCAACACAGAGGTGAGAAACCTTTGAGTCAATTCAAGGCTTATTTTGACTGAACTCAAGTGCATGCTCCATAAACACCAGCATATGCAAGCAGGGACTGTGAAACAGAGGCTCACAGATGCAGAACGCATCTCAGTGACTGGCCTTCAACGAGCAACTGTAACGCATCGTTTATCTTCTCGAAGGGAAGCTCGTGTGTTATGAACTCGTCTAAATCCACCACCTGATGGGATAAGCTTTGTTAGAACTTGAAAATGAACGTGGATTGGGGTATTAATTAAACTGAGAGAGAAAAGTGAATTTTATTAACTAACCCCGCGCATGCATTCTTTGGCAAAACGAGGGAGTTGGCTCTTTCCTTTGAAGCCTCCAAACAGAGATCCAATCATGCCTCTACCACTAAACAGCTCCATTGGATGGAGGGGAAGCATTTTTGGGGTTGCATGAATTCCCAATATCACAGTAAACCCCCATCCCTACAATAACATTTAGAAAAGAGATACTTTACATCACTCATGGGAAAAAAAAATTATAAAATGGAAAAGAAAAAAGGAAAATGTTAGACATACCGAGCTGCTAAATTATTGATCTAAGATCATTGATCACAAATGGTACAACTTTACCATTGATTAAATATATGGTAAAAGTGAGATGTTTATTAAAATGTTTTAAAAAGACTTAGAAGACGCCTAAAGAGCTAAGAGAATCTGAGAATGTGTTAACAAATTACCTCAATTAACAGTCACTAAAAACATGTACAAATAAATCATATTAGAGTAAGTACCTCATGAGTGGACAGAAAGGCTTCCCGGAGAATATCCGAGTTTCCTATACACTCGAAGCTATAGTCCACACCTCCTTCTGTTATTTCCCTGATTCTCTGCAACAATGTCGGGCCATGAGTTGGGAAGAAGAAGATAACTATATTAAATAGAATTGTTGAAAGACCAATCTGGCAGCTAGTAGGTTTAATATTTAGTATTGTAAAACCACTGACCTCATGCAAAGGCTTTCCAGGGTCGCTAGGGTTTATGAAATCTGTGATTCCCATTGCTTGGCCTGTGGTCACGTACAAAATGTTAAGTACAAATAACTAAATAAGCATGTGAATAGCACCAACTTAATTGGCATATCTTATTATCTTTATATAAATCAGAATCTAACTGGTGTATGTATAACAAATACATTTGATTATCAAAATTAAGAGAGAAAAAAATACCTTTGATGAATTTATTGGGGTTGATGTCAACGCCAATTATTTTAGATACTCCTCTGGCTCTTGCTCCTTCAGCAACCTGACCCAAATTGCAACTTGCATTTAGTTTGAGAATTGGATAATAAACGAAAACTCCAGTTGATCAAGACAGGTGGGGGGAATTGAAAATTAGTTGGAAATATTAGATCTTATAATTGTATACTCTATTAATTATTGTTTTGTGTCAAATATAAATGCATGCACCATGAAGTAAGAACATGTATTCTTTAATCCTGCTTCATGAATTATATATTCATAGTTAAAAATAACCTATGAATCTAGCTAGTGAATTAAGTAATGATATAGTTTTATCTAAAGTAGTCGGCATCTTAATTTATTTTAATTAAAACCTCAAGTCAACAACGTAACTTTAAGTCATTTAGTATATATATATATATAATGGTACATACCACCTGATATCTCGATCAATCGTCAATGCATGAATGATGCATGCAATTTCACCAAAACTAAAGGATATAAAAACTTCATCGATCTATGTCTATATATCACAACATGAGTAAAATATTACATGAAACTCACAGCCAGAAATGAAATGAAAAAAAATTAATGAATTACTCACAGCAAGTCCGACGGCGCCTAAACCGAAAATGGCGACGGTTGAGCCAGCTTGAACATTAGCAATGTTCCATGCAGCACCAACTCCTATATAAATCACAGTTAAAATCAATTTTTAATACGTACAAGATTGATGAAATTGCCTCACAATTACTTCGACTTATTAAATATTAGAGAGCTCTATATACGCTAGTTGCTTGATGAAATTAAGTGTGACACATATATAAGATCGCTATCAAGTGCTTTTCTTCCCACACTCAAGTCCCCACGAGAAGAAGATCGAGCATTGTTTTTCCCCTCTAATTTTGGATAATAATCGAGGACATGCACATGCATGCATCAAATTGTTCTTGAACTTTTCTTTGATTAGATAATATAGAAAAACATTTTGAACAAGTAGCCCTCCCTCACATTATGGATCCTGTGTTTTTAAGTTCTTGGCTCTTTGCTACAGGACAACTTTCAAGTCAGATATTGTTGATCGATATGGACCAAAGACTTCAATTAATATTCAGATCATATCATGAAATAAATAATATCTCAAAATAATAGATAAGTTTTTTTTTGTTACAATATTAAAAATATATGGCTTCATTCAAATGTCGTAACATAACAAAATTTAAAATATTCTTGATTATAATTGTGCAGATGGAAGCATTAATATTTGATGGAGACATACCAGTTGAAACACCGCAACTGAGCAACGTCATCTTCTTGAGGGGAGCTTCCGAGTCGATCTTAACAACACAGGCGGAGTCGAGAACTGTGTACTGGCTGAAAGTTGAAGTGTTGAGAAAATGATATATGGGTTTTTTATAGCCGCCATCCTTGGTTATTATTGAGAACCTAGTTTTACCATCACTGTTCATCACCGTCTTCGTCGGGTTCACTCCAAAGTTGTTGCAGATGTTAGTTTTCTGATGCTTGCAGCAGATGCACTCACCGCACTCTCCGTTGAAAATAGGGATCACATGATCTCCTTCCTTTATGTCTTTCACACCTTCACCAACGCTCTCGACAATTCTGCTCGTCAATATTTTAAAGGCTATGAATTTTCAATAGGCAAGAGATCGAGGACTACTAGCGACATGGTGACGTCTGATGTATATGACTTACCCGGCGGCTTCATGGCCTAGAATTCGAGGAAACGCCCGTTGAGCTTCATTCTTCAACAACAAATGTAAGAAAATGTTAGATAACACATGAGTTATCTTGTCACACAATTCTGCTTATGTTATGAGATTATTAATCTAGATCACATATTAGGTTATTCATACACAACGTGCATGCAGTCTACATTCACAACATAAGCATCGATTATCGTATGTTGCCCGACTAGAGGTTTTGGGCAAGAGAACATTAATTACTGATCGAAATGGAAAAAGGAAAAATTAAGCTTTGGTTCATGGGCATGCATATATACCTCTCCTTTCCAAGCACTAAGATCAGTGTGACAGATAGAGGTGAAGAGGATCTTGATTCGGACCTCCAGTTTCTGTGGCGGGTCGACTTGAACTTGTTCCATCACAAACGGCTCCCCCGGACCCCAAACAACAGCAGCTTCATGGTCGACCACCATATCCATATCCATCAACGTACCACGTAAGTTAAAGAGTTTTTGATAATATAAACATGTAAATTACACAGAAACTAGCTCTTACCTTTGCAAGTGATGACCTTTCCGGTTGTGTTCTCCATCTCTCGATCTGTAGGTGTGTGGTTGTTGCAAATGCGTGCGTTTGTGAGATATTCCCGATGCAAAACAGTGCATATATACCCAGAAGGGGAAGCAATAAAAGCAAACTCAGGACACAGAAGATGGCTAGCAATAAAAGCAATTTCGGTGGAATGAAGAGGGTAGCTATAACATTTAATGGGAGATAAGCTAGCTATATATATATATGCAAAGGTAAGTTCTTTAAAAAAAAAATAATATATATATATATATATAAGGTGATGACGACGACATTATATATATGACTCTAATCAACTAGGTATGTATAAATAGCTAGCATTAGAGAATCTCCAATAGTGATATATAAAATTTGTAAATAATTATATATGCTCCAACAATGCTAACTATTTATAAATAATAAAGAATTTTTTAATTTTTTAAAATTTTACACGTTGACAAGAAGGAAGAATATGGGAGAGAGAAAGATAGGGGGAAAATATTTTTTTCCTTCCCCCCCCCCCCCAAAAGGGGGGGGGTTACCTCTTTGGGGGAAGGGGGGTTTATTTTTTTGGGGGGGGGGGGGGGGTGTGGGGAATGGGGAAAGGGGGGGTTTTGGAGGGGGGAAATGAGATAGCTATGCGCATTATTCATAGCCAAATTAGCTAATCATTTACCGTATTGGAATTATGTTTTTCTTAAAAACTAGTTAAATATTACTAAAAGTTAATTTTAACTACTTTATTAGAAATGCTTATAAAAAATGATCCATCACAGTGTCGTTATTAATTTTATAATTTTTTAGTTTTTTGGTTACGTAAATACATTGAGACACACAAGCCCAAGAAATTGACTTTGTAATTTTTGTAAACAAACAAAGGATGGAACCTACGAGCGTAATTTAATTAATTGGGATGGTAGTGTGGACTATGGACTAGACTTGGTCCATGGTTAGGCTTCGTTTCCATTGGCATTGGGTGGTTTTTGTTCCAAGCTATAGCTTATGGCCGACGGCACCCAATTGATAGTCCATTGTCAATTGTCATTCACTTGACTATATTCAAACTAAACCCAATTGACCTTCGCACAAAAGAAAAAGAAGTTTCAATTCAAGAAATGACCAAATTAAGTATTTTGTAATGGAATGTTCTGTACGTTTTGGAGCCTTTTCTAGCTACACACACAAACATGTGTATATATATATATATTGTGTGTGTTATGTGTCAAAGTGACGAGTCTTACACGCCTACATATATGGTACGTTAGAGGAAGCAAATTACATATTTGATAGATAATTAGTCCCCGGCCGGTTTTTAATTCCGTGAGAAGCAAAGTTTGAAAGGACGACGGCCTTAAACATAAAACATCGATAGCGCCAAGTGGCAAAGTAATGGAATGTCACTAGATCGTTTGAATAGTGAATAGATGCTGAGTAATGGAATATCAAGCTCCATCTTAGAGCCCATCGAAAACACGCAGTGAAGCCTAAATAGTCAACTTAATTTTAAGATCTTGAATTACTAACTAATCCACCATGTTGGAGTAAGGAGCACACATCTCTTAAGTTTAGATCGATCATGTTGAAAAAAAAAATATCATGGATGGAGCAGTGTCATGTGATATGACACGTCTTTTCTCGCCGATAAAAACAACAAAATTTTATACCAAAAGTACGTTTGATTTTCACGTAGAACACTAAAAACACATTTATTAATTACCTCTAAACTTGTACACATGACACTCTGTGATTGGCCAGCCGGGCAAATTGAGTGGTTCGACCTCCAGGTCGAAAATCTTCTTCTCAAACAGTGAGAGAGGTTATAAAAGTGGGATACGCATGAGTAGTATGTTTAGGTTAGAAATTTGATATCCTCCAACGCAACAAAAAAAATGTTACATACAAAACAAAAATGAAATAGTCACTAAATAACAGTAGCACAAATAAAGTAAAGAACCTTGCTCACACTATTTAAGCAACTTAATTAACACGCTAAACCAAACATTCAAGATTTTAATCAAAACTAAGGACATTAATAACTCATATTTTCCCGAAAAAGAGTTGGACAACGAATGAAATGGGAAACCTAGACAGCTAGTACGCGCGGTGTGGCCACTGTCCCTTTGCCATCCTCACGAGCCAAATGGGTATGAATTATTGACATCCATAACCACCAGTCACAGTGTACCGTCTTGAAAGTTATATACTCAACCAACTCAATTAATGGTTTTCATGGGTACGTATCAGCAGCCTAGTAGCTAGGGACTCTTTTTAAGTATGGTCTTTCCTTTCATGTGTTTGTTCAATGATTCATAGCTAGTTTTAGCGTGGCCTGTCATATGTGTGTATATATATATATATATGTATATTCCCCTCGATCATTACTCGACCAGTCTTGTGTATATGTTGGTGCAAGTTAGGAGTCCAAATCATTAATATACCACAAATTAATAATTTGTGATGAGTTTGAGATGCTTGATGAGTCTCTGTCTCTCTGATAGTCTGATGCATTGGACTATCGGAGGTAACAATATTACATCATATGCAGAGCTACAGCTGCATCTTCCATCATATGAGTCATGAACCACAACCTTAATTTTCATACTTGAAAAAAGTTTATTTCCAAGGCATTAATTGTGGTAAAAAATTTCTATGATTTATCTAGAATTTTCCTCTGGTTCTAAATTCGATCCATTCCTTTTGAGCTAAGTTCTGAAATTAATTCATACCCTTTTTGTAACAGAAAGGCAGTCGTACACTCAGAAAGTCAGAATTTATAACAAATTAACAAACCTTTCAATTGCATCTACAAAACGTTAGTTTATAGCTGATCATTTAGCTTGTTCCCTTAAAACTTCTTACCACGTACTTTCCTACAATCCAAAACGTCTTTGCTTGCTTCACTCTTTATTACCTTGCATGTCTCAGCCATTCCCTTGTCTGAGAACTCACATGGGCAATTGCATAACACCTCCTAGACTTATCAGATACAAGTTTAAAGCGAGGGCCGAGAGCAAAAATGAGAGGGTACTCTTGCCCATTGTGAAGAACGAAGGCAAGGTTTTGGAGTACATGAAGTGGCCTCGGGTTGTTGATGAGGATGTATCTAATCTGCAGGCTACAGATTGTTCTCATTCAATGGACATGGTGGAAAGTTCATGTAGAAATAGAATTAAGGTGATTATAACTAAGAAGCAGCTTCAAGAATTGTTATGCAAGAAGGTATCAGTGGAGGAAGTGCTCTTAAGAATTCAGATCAGAGAAGCAGAGAATAGTAATGGTGCTGATTCTGCAGCAACAAGGTGGATGCCAGTGCTTGAAACAATCCCTGAATGAAGTGAGTCATGGGGGAATGTATATGCACTACTACTAGAAAATTAATCTAATTATTGTTTCTTTTGAGGCACTCTCTTGAATAAATAGAAAGAAAAACTAATGCTGTTCATCATCTTTTCATACCATTGTTTGTTTGTTCCTTCACCTGTCTCATGCATTTCACTCACATATCAAAATATGTTATCCTTAAATAGTGTGACAATGCATAATATATACATAGAATTTGTGACTTCCTTCTACACAGTATATATATGTATATGAGTATAATGCGTTACAAAAAAATTGCTAATCGAAAAGACTATTAATTGATTAAATCGGACAAAGCCCATCATCAATATTTATCAAAAAAAGGTGTTTTTTTTATTAAATAATATACGATAATAGAAATCTCAACGGCTTATATATTATAGTTATTGTGAGAACTAGAAATAAAGATGTTGAGAATTAGACCACTTTTTATTTTTGTAGCAAAACAAATGTGACAAGTTGTGTTTTTCTCTTTTGAAGCGAGTATATATAGGTAGTTAGGTACTAATTTGCTCCGTCTCTTTTATGAGATGAACTTTAATTTCAATATGTATTACATTGTTATTTACTTATTTTGATAGATTGACAACATACTGTAACATGATACAAGTAAGAGCTCAATGAAATTTTTTTTTTCATAATTATGATTAAAGCCCACAGTCCAAATCTGTTGTAAGATTTTCATGTTTCATAATACCAAAGCCATGCCTAAATCCTTCATTTCATGCCTCATGTCAATGCAAATCCAAGCGCAACCAATTTGTCTCCCCAGGATTTCCGTGGTTTCCCACTGGTCTATCTCTTCATCTCTTGTGTTTAATTTGGGGAAGGCTAAAAAGGATGGTTGTGACCTTACTTTTGAAGGCCATCTCTTTCTAAATGCATATGACTGGTCAAAATCTTACCACTTTCACTTTAAACAATGACATGAATGATGATAGTTGGAGAGTGATTGCCATAATTGCCTCTAGCTAGAGCCCAGAGGCTGTGCTCTTTACCAATGTTTCCTCTGCAATATTGGCGCGTAAATTAAATGTCATTGGGTACTCTTTTTCATTTCTTTAACAAAGACCAGTCTAAGATTTGATAAAGACAAAGTGACAAAAAGATGTTGAATGGGTTCATTGACCGGAGATCAAGAATGCTTCTTCGGCTACATGGACCCCAAAGTGCCGACTAATTTCAGACATGGACCACTCCACCATACCCAAATATATACACATAATTCACACTGTGCACACTAGCTTTGTGACGACATGACTTGTCTTCTTTGCATTGCCTTTCTTTAATTTCCTCTACCCTTTTGTTTTTTATATCCTCTGGTTGGTTTAGGAAAGCCCCCAAGAAGAATCCCACCGACGATTACCTCTATAACTCAACATCTCTCCTTCTCTTTCATTCTCACAAGTCCTCAATGGGAAACTGCTTGGTCGGAGGTCTAGGAGAGGCAGGTGGGGTAGTCCAAGTAACGACATCCAACGGCGGCATCATGGAGTTTTACGCGCCGATTACAGTGAGGTCCATCACCGAGGAGTTTCCGAGCCATGGCATTTTCAGAAGCCATGATCTCTTCTGGAAGCCGCTTGCTCACGGCGATGAACTTGTGGCAGGCCAATCATACTATTTGCTCCCACTCAACAGCCAAAGCGACCACTTGGGCAGTACTGCCCAAATTGTGCGTCAGGGCCATGTTAGATCCAACAGCATACCCTTACCTACTTCGCTTGACGGAGCACCGTACCGGATGTCGCTCGATTACCAAGGAATGATGAAGAGGTCTTACACCGAAGCGTTTTCGAGGTACAACAATATGAGCTTTTGGAAGGTGAAGCTGGTGATTAGCCCCGAACAGCTTTTGGAGATATTATCGCAGGAGGGTCGAACCCAGGAGTTGATCGAGAGCGTGAGAACTGTGGCAAAATGTGGGAGTGGTTCGGTCTCGGCTTCCGTGGGATTTTCAGATCAGTGGAGTCTTTCGAGTAGTAGTAGGAATGCTTCTTCTACTTCTAAAAAAGATTTTGGATTGGTAGACATTTAATTAGCAGGAGTAACAAAGTTGAAATATCTTCCCCTTTTCTGTTTTGGCTCTTCATGTTGTAAGAACTATAGTGTGTCACTACTCAATGTACTCATAGTCTTGTATCTCCTGTATCCCAAGTTGTTAATGAAGATGTTCCATGCATATTTGTAGCATATATATGATTGTGTGAAGTTTGCACAAGCTAGGGATTTAGAGGTCATGCAGTCTGCCAATTTCATGATCGCTCGCTGCTAATTTTCAAGTATTATCTTTGTCCAATCAGGCAAATTGAAATTTGTTTAGTCATTTTTAGTTTAGTTGATTTTTTAGATGAGTGATTTTGAAGACACGCTCAAGGTAACAGGAAAAAAAATAGATGTTTGCGTTTCTTTAATTTTATGGTGTCCACTTTATCCGTTCTCATAAAAGTTAAGTAATTAATTACAATGTCATGTCTGGTAATGGCTAGTTTTATGCCATGTATTGCTTGCATTGAGATTTGGAAAAGAAAAATTGCATGCTTCATTTGGGTGTGCTCTTGAAATTCTTGGGTGCATTTAGAAGTCATCATCTAAGAACTTCTTTATTTGAAAAACCCAAACTAATCCTGAAGAAGTAATGGGTTAGATTTCTATCATCAGCCTAATTTTGGGAGCAATTCACGGAGCCCAAAATCCATTTAAGGCTTAGAACCCTTCAGCTCATTTGATGTATTGTTGGAAAAAAGATATTCTAATTTGCACTCAACAACTTGATCATCAGTATAAAAACTTCATATTTTCAAGGGAAAAATACACTTTTAATCCCTCAACTTTGACTCGTTCGACATTTTCGTCCCTGAACTTTGAAATATATCACTTTTGTCCCTGAACTTCAACACCGACTATCACTTTCGTCCATGACTGGAAAAAATACTGCAAAACCTATACCAAAATGTTCACACGGATGAGAGGAGTAACTTTTATAACTTGAGCTAAACTCGATTCAGCCTATAATGGCTCGAATTTAGCTCGAAAGTCGATGGTGGTCAAAACTTCAATTGCAAAATTCTCGCCGTCCGGCGATGGATTAAGGCGGGGTTGGTGGCGTTGAACTCGCCTCAAGAAGGGCTTCAACGCCCAGTATGTTTTGTCGTTCAAATTGGCCGGAATCGAAGATTTATTCGGTGAAAACTTCGGTCATGGACGAAAGTGATAGTTTTTTTCAAAGTTCATGGATGAAAGTGTCGAATGAGTCAAAGTTCAGAGACTAAAGGTGATTTTTTCCCTATTTTCAATTTCCATGGGACTGTAAAAAATATTAGAAAACAGAATGAGTGTTTCTATTTACCCTTTTATATTTCATTAATTTTTATTTAATTTAATAGTTGACCCTTTTTCGATCCGGAGAAGGGTCATTGGAGGTGAATATTAATTTTTGCAATTGAAGTTTCGCCGGCAACCGGCGTCATTGGGATCGATCTTTTTATATGTTTCTCAACTTTATCTTACTTTTGATGGTGAATTATTTTTCAAAAAAGTTCATCGATTAATTATTTGCCATATCTAGAACCTGTCTACGTCCATTCACATTTCATTGATTCATCAACTTGTTGAGAAAGCTTTGATGTGTATATATATATAAAGCGAAGGCCATCCTGTAAAGTATATATATAGAGCTAGAAATTAAAGAAATAATTTAAACCTATTCGAGTCTCGAATCAATGTGGAAATTAATCAAAAGTCATATATTATTGCATTGCATATTCAACAATAAGCACGAGAGAATCATAAAAGGTATTGTTCCCCTATAAATGTTTGTCCTGATAATAAGTTGAAATGGCATTGTCAAGCTATGTGTCACTCAAACATTGGCCTTCTAATAATCAAATATAAATTGCTGAAATAAAAAAAATTCTCATATGCACCCACGTATCAAATCAAAAAATGGTATATATACTAGGTACATGCATTTGACAACTGACTTTGAATCAACTAGAAAGGGATTGTAACTGCGGGTTGTGTTATAATTTTTCTTTTCATATATTATCACAAAAAAAAAAACTAGCTTTTCATATTTTCTTAAAGCTACCTAGGCTAGCTTGTTTTTTTTGTCAAAGGCTAGCTGGTTTAATTAGCTCATCTTCTGTCATATGACGATCGAGTGAACATCTTTTAGTTGAATAGATTTCGATTAATTGGGTTTCTTTATCACGATTGTAGGGACGCAACATGCTTTTATTATCAAAAAATATGTTCTACATCCAAGTTAGTTCTAATAGAGAATCGGGTGAAGAAAAGGGCAAAAAGGAATCGATGAAAGTTACTAACATTGAAATTTTCCATTGACATATATGCATGAATTTGAAGCAACCCTAGCCTAATTAACCACGTGAAATTTATGTCGCATATGCAAAATTGCAAAATCTAGAAACTCGAACATATATATTGTAGGAAAATACCCATCTATGTTTGATTATCTTTGTTATCTATCAATACATACTACCTACCTACGTACATTTGTAATCTACTTATATATACTACTAGTCTTCCTACATGCGTTTTGCATGTGTGGAAGGTGGTGTTTGTGCGTACGAGAAACCTCTTTAATTATTTAATTTTTTCACATTACTTCCAACTCTTTTATTATAATACTTTTGAAATCAAATAAAAATTAAAATAAAATAAAAAATAGGCAAGTGGATAAATTAGTGTGAGACTGTCATATTAATTAATTTATGTATTTTATTTTTTTAACCTTAATATATTTAAGTTTATTAATTAATTAATATATATTAAGAATAATTAATTTTGAGTTTTCAAAAATTTAATCACAACCTATATTTTGACTTTATTAATATAAATAAAGCGATCCTCATAAGGCTCAACTAAATCTTGATATACCCGTAGTTCACCTAACATTATTATCCTACAAAAAAGCAAAAGGGGGGGGAGACTTTTTTTCTCTGGTGGGGTTTTTTTTTTGCAAAAAAATTTTTTTTTTTTTGAGGGGTTTTTTTTTTTTTTTGTGGGTGGTTTTTGGTTGTTGGTGGGGGGTTTTTCTTCCTTGGGGGGGGGGGGGGGGGGGGGGGGGGGGGGGGTTGGGTGGGGGGGGGGGGTGGGTTTTTTTTTTTTTTTTTTTTTTTGTGGGGGGGGGGGGGGGGGGCACGCCGGGGGGGGGGGGGGGGGGGGGGGGGGGGGGGGGGGGGGGGGGGGGGGGGGGGGGGGGGGGGGGGGGGGGGGGGGGGGGGGGGGGGGGGGGGGGGGGGGGGGGGGGGGGGGGGGGGGGGGGGGGGGGGGGGGGGGGGGGGGGGGGGGGGGGGGGGGGGGGGGGGGGGGGGGGGGGGGGGGGGGGGGGGGGGGGGGGGGGGGGGGGGGAAATCTTGATATACCCAAAATACTCTTGATAACAAATCAATAAATATAAAGAAATAAAGTGTAAAATATAAACAAAAACCAAACAGTCGCAACTACCTACTAAATTCACAGTAATACTCATGAAAAATGCGGATACAATTGCTAATCATATCATATAATTTATATAAATCGTGTGTAAATTAAAGGAAATCATTCACTAATAATTGTGTATATGCCCCATCATCGAAACATGCCAACTTGTGTTGTTAAAGCTACTTTAGCAAGATTCCGGCCCTGAGGTAAAATCACTGTGATAAATTTTTTTCTTATTTTTTAAGACGATCAAAGGATTTCACTCATACCTCTATGATGACTTGAACTCATGACCTAAGAGGTTCACTCCGCATAAATCATAAATCATAAATCATAATATTTTTTTTTTTGTGTATGTGGAAAATACAATTACAAATTAAGAGGTTCACTACGCATAAATCATAATCATTTACGAAATTATAGCCATGCACCAAATTAAAATGTATATGTACTCATTCAGAGATATAATATGCATGGGTAGTTCATAATCAGCAACAGAAAGATAATTAATGAGAAAACAACTCTCTATCTTTATCTTAAATATTCCAGCACGGCTCTACTGGGTCCTTTTGGCCTCCTTGTAACCAAAAAAAAATTATTCCAACACGGCTATACACCAGAACTTGTGTGCCCAGAATTGATATGATTTCACCATCAAGCTTGAAGACTGTTTGACCAAAGAACAAGGTTAGCTAGAGTTAAGTTTTTTTTTTTAACTGAAAAGACGAGTGATAGAAGAGAAGGACCCTTTCTAATATGCATCCCAATCAATTAAGGGGAGTACAAGAGAAGAAGAGCAAACACAAACCTTTGGATAGGGGTGTAAATGAGCTGAGCCAAGCCTAGTATATATTATATGTTCAGATTTGGTTTGTTTATAGTCGAGCTAATTAATTTGTTGTGTTTGAGTTTGGCTTGCAAGCTTATTTCAAAACTTGAGTTTGGTTTGGTTTGACTTGTTTCTTGACAAACTCAATTAACGAGCTCGAGGTTAAACTTGATTGAACTTAATAATGATATTTTTTTTTATGTGGAGTGAAATTCTTTATTAAAAAATAGAAAATTACACAAGGGAGGAGGGGGACTAGACCAATAAATGGAGAAGCAATTTTTGAAATTTTTTTCCCTAATGCTTGAATAATGGATATATATTTGGCTAATGAAAATTATAAAAATAAAATATTTAATATTTAACTATATTAAATGAGCTTGAGCAAACGAGCCAAGTTTTAACGAGCAAGCCGAGCTCAAGTTTAGTTCGAGCTGTCTCATGATTAAATACGAGCTGCTGACGAGCTCTACGAGCCGAGCATACTGAAACTCAAACTTGGCTTGTTTTATTTACTAGCCGAGCTCGAACGAGTTAAAGACGAGCTGAACACGAATGAACTCGAGCTGTATTGAGTCAATTTACAGCCCTACTCTTGAAGCTCAAACATAAAAAAAAAATAGAAAATATGAAATTCAGGAAGTCTAAAAAATTATTGTTATAATATAAAAAAATAAATTGTGGAAACTTATTCCACCATAACATACCATGATTTACCAAAATATTATTGGCTAGAAATTTTTTTGTTTTTTGTTTAACCTTAGTTAAGGTATCTCAAAGGTTTCTTAGGTCCAATGACTAATTTATGCGGCGCATGTGAAATGCTCTAACTATGCATTGCAGCACAGTGCCTAACCACTATAATAGCTTCGTGAATCAAATACGAGTATGGGGGTTCCCAACCTGGACGCTGATCCACTAAGCCACTTACAATGGTTTAGCTAGAGTTAAGTTAATTATTGGTATATATAAGTAGTAAATATTTAATCGCTCTCTATATATCTTAATGCATGAAAAATTACTACTATATATGTATTCTGCGCGCAAGATGTTAGTGTAGTATTCTGTAAAGACCAATCTTGATGAACAGAATTTACATATATATACATGGTAGTGGTCCAGTGGATACGTTTCAATCATGTATGTTCGTTGTCAACTCTGTCACAATTGATCTCACCTTACATTTCAATGACAAAACACATCAAGGATCCCACATCGATCTTTCTTTATTCGTGTCAATTGTCAATTGTAATTGACTAATTGTCATGGCCTAATACTTTCATCAGTGTATACATTAGGCTTGAGTGTTTTTATTGAGATTTCAGAATTTTCTCAGCTTGGCCTCTTTTTTTTTTTTTTTTAATATTTATATTAATTTTTATATTCTAATTTTATGTCTATAATACAAAAAATACGTAATAATTAATCTATAATTGTTATTGGTTCGGATTTGTAATTTTTTTTTCTGTTTCTGTATTATAATTAGTTTTGTTGGGTTGAGGTTTATCCTCCTAGCTCTTGTTCTTCATTGTTTTTCACAGGGTAATTAAAGCTCTTGTCCCTCCCTCTCCGTTTTGGTTTAATCGTTCTCTTTTTTGAATGAATTGTTCTCGTTCATCCAAAACAAAAGGAATGTGAATAGTAATACGTTTAATTTGGTTCAAATTAAGGACCACTGAAATTAATATATTTGCCAGTAAAATAGTTGTGTCTTCAACACAGCCACATCGATCTGTTTATAGAAAACCGTTGAGCCTCCAACTCTTTTGTTGTATTCGATCGACGCTACAGTTCATTCATTCTCTGATGTATACAGTTGCTCATTCATACTCGTAGGTACGTACTATACCATATATATATATATATATAGTAATCTCCTTTGTCAACAGAGATCGATCTGCCGGCGTCTAGGGTGTTAAGGGTAGTAGAGTAGTCTAGTACGTAGTTTCACATTATTAGTTATAATACCATTAAAAGAAATTGTAGTGTTTTGTATTATCAACAATTCAGGCAAAATGTAGTCAAACACGCACATAATTAAATCGTGTTCTTCTTCTTACTCTACTATTTTCTCTCTTCGATCTCTTTCTTCTTCTTCCCCTTCTTTGGTTATTTTAGCATGGGGTACATACAATGGACTCCTCCACTAGGCATCCATATTGCGTCACGTACGTACACTAAGATGCATCAATCCACATCGATATGATTTTCCATCAGATATTCT
The DNA here is from genome assembly GCA_030142095.1 of Rubus idaeus. NCBI lineage: Eukaryota > Viridiplantae > Streptophyta > Magnoliopsida > Rosales > Rosaceae > Rubus > Rubus idaeus. Next base: position 3,527,472 of record CM057969.1, on the reverse strand, counting down.
CTTTGATAATCTATCTTTGTTCATGGCTTGTCACAATACACGTCATTTTGATGGTTTCCCAAAGGTTAAATGGACTTTTTATTAGAACATAATGGCCGGGTAATTGATTTGAATCCACGTACGTAAGATATGAAGTCATGGGGGAGTAAGATGAGATGTCCCGGCCCAGTGCAGGTTAGTGAGCTAGAGAGGTGGTGGTTGCCGAGTCAATTAGTCTCCCCAAAAATCATGATTAGGCATAGAATTAACGCTCATGATTATGGCTAAGACGACATCAAGCCTCTCATTCATAACAGAAAATCACCCTAGCCTACTGCCGTAATATATTTCCAATTAAGATCGATAGTGGTACCGTTATATACGTGGGCATGTGTTCGAGAGTGAGAAAGACTAGCTAGAGATCGAGATCGAGTACGTAGTGCACTAAAACCTTCAACGAGTGGCCAGAGGTGTATTTAGATATGTGTGTGTCGGTAAAGTATACTCAAAATAACCATCATCAACACTAAGATGGCATGAAGAATATTGCTAATTTGCTACTTGTAGTGACTTAGGTAGTTAAATATGGAAAGACGTACTCAACTCTTGTTTGTGTAATATAAACACAAGTGTTGTGTCATATAATTAAGGCTCTAGCTTGTCTTCCATTCGAATGAATGATGGCACTTAATTGTCATCCATTTCCATACAAATTAACCTCTTTTATTTTATTGAAAAGCCATTTAAGTTAAATACCATATATTACGCCGAGATGACATCATATATATCTTGCTCTTATAATTTTTTTTTGGAAAGGAAGGAGGAGAAGGAACAAGTAGAATAGAAGAGGAAAAAGAGAAGTCTTAAGCTTTTTCTTCCAAAGAGTTGGATGAGATATTTGAAAAAAAAAAAAACAAGAAAGGTTAAGAGAAAGTAGACATATTTATTGTAAATTGTGAATTGTTATCTCATATTGAAATAAATTAGACTCTGCATAAAAGTTTATAAGGAGTTGTGTTCTCTCCATTTATTCTAAATTGGTGTTAATTAGGTTAAATGTGTAAAGTTATTCATGATGATGTATATAACATTATAAGTTATCCACATATTTGATTTGAATTTTGTCACATATGAAGGAGTGATGAATGCGAAACACATTATTCATCAATGTTGAAAACATATGTATCACTGCAAAATTTTGTATTAACCAATGTACACGAGTAATTGGGCACTTAATTTTGTCCTAATTAATTAGTTTGATCTGAGATATTCTTATAGTCATAATTGACCCAGAACGTATATACGTAGGCTTTTGACATTAGCTATATAGCTAGGCTATTTTCCGATTTGAGATAACGTCTCCATGTAATCTTATGTATGCAAAACCGAAGTATATACAAAATGCAGTTTTATTCTTATATTTTTTGTTATACTAAAGGGGGATTGAATCTCTAACCTAATTATGTCTTAACTTAATTTTCAACCTTCTTTACTATTTGGGCTAATTAACTCTAAGGACATAGTTATGTTTTTAGTGTTGCTAAACATATGAATTTGAAAGATCGAATAACCTCAAGATGTTTCATGAACCTAAAGTGGTTAGTATAGAAATTTGACAGTTATGGAAGAGATTTCGAATACATTCAACTCCCCTAAAATATCAATATATGTGTGTTCTGACGTGATGAGATAAAAAAAGTATTTACCAAAAAAACACACACGAGGCCTTAATATCAGCACATCCCACCAACATATATATTCATGTGGATGTGGTGTATTACCTGTAACCTACCCCATATATGCAGCATGCATGCATATATGCAGCTAGCAATAATCAAGAATAAGGAAGATGGGGCATTTGTCACATAATTGTTCGTGATCATCCGATCGAGCTTAATTTCCTTTCCTCATATGGAATGTGTGTTGACGTCACTGCATGCAGCCATCAATTTGCACAGCCTGTTTATGTAAAGAAGATGAATATATAGTACCTTGATCTTTATGAGACTAATTACTCCTCTCTTTCTTTCTTTTTGAGAAGAAACCAATTACTCCTCTTTTTCTTTATTTAATTTGTACCACATAGGCAATAGAAATGTTATAATGAAATGATTATGTGGAGCCAAACATCCAATTTATTTGCAGCTAGCTAGGTTGATAATGTGATCGAGAGAAGTAGCTAGCTAGGAGAACGATTCACATAAGATATACTACGCTTGTGAGCAAATAGCCTGGTGACATAGAACAAGCATGCATCGTCATTGGATCAAACATGTGGATAAACCGTTTTACCACAGAACATGAAAAATCCTATAGTGTTAGAAATATCCCAAGAGAATGTGAATCAACATATATAACCTGCTCTAGAACCATGCATGTACAAGGAAACAAAAGGCCTGCAAAGAAACCAAGGTAAAATCAATGTTTCAAGATCAAAATCGGCTCAAAAAACCCAAGGACAAGAAAATCGAACTCAATATCTACAACAAACTGGCTGGCGTGTATGATTGTGGGATTCTATTTCCAACCTCCAGAACTGAATTCGCACAAGAAGGGAAGAAGCCATGGTGTATTTTTTTTTTTCGGGGTCCATGCGAAAGCTCAGTTGCTCCGACCCCATCATCTCTGTCCCTCTCTTTGGCTTCTTGTCGTTGAGGTGGTTGCACAAGTAAAACGAGTGAGTGCATGACGTTTTCAATTTCGCTTATCATGGCCAGAGAGAGAGAGAGAGAGAGAGAGAGAGAGAGAGAGAGAGAGAGAGAGAGAGAGAGAGAGAGAGAGAGAGAGAGAGAGAGAGAGAGAGAGAGAGAGAGAGAGAGAGAGAGAGAGAGAGAGAGAGAGAGAGAGAGAGAGAGAGAGAGAGAGAGAGGAGAATTAGCTAGAGGTGCTTTTCCATTAGATATTAAGGTCGAGTGTCACAGTTGAGATGTGGGCGTGCCCCCCGCACACCACTGACTTTATAATAATACTTGTTTTGTTGCCTCTCTAACGCATTTTGCTTTGGCCCCACTTTCACTACCTATAATACCAGTGGTGGCCCACACCCCCTTCTTTGCCCCCCTCTCCCTCTCTCTCTCTCTCTCTCTCTCTCTCTCTCTCTCTCTCGCTCTCTCTAGTCTCTAGTCTCTCGGGTTTAGGTGGTTGGCTCTTCTTCAAGGGTTTGGACCCCATACTAAGTACACTAATAGCCATGATACCTAAGCTTTTCATGCATTTTTGGACCCTTCCCTGTCCTACACTCCTACTCCCATTATAAATTATCATGACTGCGCTTATTGTCCTTCCAATCCACTGCTATCTCTTTCTCATTCTCTCTGAATATTAGTTTGCTTTTTATTTTCTGGGTTTCAGACTTTCAGTATCTTTCCAAAAAAAAAAAAAAAAAAACTTTCAGTAGGCTAGCTAGGCGCTAATGTCTGCAGAGGATCATATGAATCTATCCATAAATGGTCAGTCCCAGGTCCCTCCTGGCTTTCGCTTCCATCCAACCGAAGAGGAGCTTCTTCACTACTATCTCAGGAAGAAAGTTTCCTATGAGAGGATTGATCTTGACGTCATTCGAGAGGTTGATCTTAACAAGCTCGAGCCATGGGACATTCAAGGTACTCACGGCTTCATTCCCCTCGTTCTTTAGCTTAAAGTGATTCCACTTTCCAACGAGCTCATCCCAGTTATCATTAGTATCGAGATTCAAAACTAGTTATTATAACATGCTAGACGGTCTGAAAGGACTCATTGGTTTGTGGTTTTGACATGTAGAGAAGTGCAAGATAGGTTCCACCCCACAGAACGATTGGTATTTCTTCAGCCACAAAGACAAGAAATACCCTACAGGTACTCGAACCAATCGCGCAACCGCTGCAGGGTTTTGGAAGGCTACCGGCCGCGACAAGATCATCTACAGCGGCATTCGAAGAATTGGATTGAGAAAGACGCTAGTGTTTTACAAGGGACGAGCTCCGCACGGACAAAAGTCAGATTGGATCATGCATGAATACAGACTAGATGAAAGCAGCAGCCTTGACACCACAGTATGCTAGCTATATTAAGTTTCGATCTCTTCAAATAGTTCTCATCGGAGACAAATTATCAAACACTTAATTGGAATGCACTTGATTTTCTTTCTTGCAGGTTTCTAGTTCAATTGGAGAGTCAATGTCCGAAGATGGGTGGGTGGTTTGCAGGGTCTTCAAGAAGAAGAACTACCAGAAAGCCTTGGAGAGCCCAAAAGCCTCCTACCCGATGGACTCATCAAACAACCAAATGCTACCGGGTGGTTCGAGAAACGACGGCGTTGTCGATCAGATTCTCTTGTACATGGGAAGGACTAGTTGCAAGCTCGAAAACCATGACTCACTCCATGACAGGTTCATGCATCTTCCAAGGCTCGAGAGCCAAACTTCTCTTCCTTCACTTGCGGTCCACTTCGATCATGACCGTAGCTTCAAAGCTTGTTATCATGATCAGACCATTGATGACATGCTCATAGAAACAGATCATCAACAACCTTCTCCAACAACAAACCAACCCAACGACCCGGTTGATCATGACGACCCCAAAACAAGGATTGTAAATGACTGGGCTACTATCCATCAGCTCGTGGCCTCTCAACTCAATGGCCATGAAGACACATCAAAGCACTTGTCCTGTTTCGGTGACCCAAACATGGCCTTTTGTTCTTCTCCTCCTTCTAATGATGAGGACTTACAGTTGTCCTATCCATATCTACGTCCAGGCAGAATATCACAGAATCAACCCGAAGTCTACAACAGCGAGAACGATCTGTGGAGCTTCACAAAATCGTCGCCGTCGCCGTCATCATCAGACCCATTATGCCACCTGTCGGTATAAGGGAAGCAATAACTAATTAAGCTTGAACCAAACGACACATATATATATATATACGTACTATAGTACAAGTATATAATATGTTTACTGTTTACAGAAAATACTTGTAGCCACCGCAAAAGAATAAATTAGGAAATAATATAGTGTGGCATTGTCAACCCTAATCTTTCTTAATTAAAAATAAATATAATGTCTATTATCTAAGTATTTGTTGTCGAATTTTAGGATCTGTCACGTGCATGCTAGCTAGCTCTGTGATTCTTTCTTTGGGTTAATTATGCTCCGACCCCCCTTTTCTTTATTTTTTAAAACTGTTTTGAAAAGCATGAGGCTGGCTTGAGTTAGTCTGTGAAATGATTGATCATCATATCGAGCAAGATATATAAAACGCAGTAATGCAGCATACTATTGGCTTAGTTTGGGGTAACAACAATATTGGTAAGAGGTCGTTATTCCAACAAATCAATTGGTTATACATTGTTGAGTCTATAACTCTATAATGGTTGGGAAGCCGGGTTATTTCAAACCTTCACCTAACGTACGTACCAGAAAAGAGCATGATGTTGATAAAGCTGCTGACCACCTTTTACCCATAAAGATAAGATAAGAGCGACCATGAAAATCATATGGAATTGAACCGTGTATTTTCATTCATATATTTTCCATCATATATATAATTATATATAGTCTCATCCTGATATAACATGTTACTTCTTGAAAAATATTGATCGATAGTACGTACTTCTTCTTCTCTCCCTTGGCTAGCTGGAAGGGTATCTTCCGATATGATCTCTCTAAAATATTGTAACTTGTAATTTAAGGTATGGCTATAATTGCTCTTAATTACTAAAGTCACAAGTTCTAACATAAATTGGAAACCGGGTCTTCGTTTTCGGTTGATGTTTCGGTTTGGCCATCGAAGCTAAATATTTCGTTATGGTTCGATTCATCTGCAAACGTTTTACCGTGGGTTGACTCCCCCCAATTATATATATATATATATATCACTTCATATCAAACAAAGATTGTTGAGAAAAAATATAGTTTTCTTGAATGAAATGAAAATAAGATTGATGTAACAAAATAAATATCATTAATTCCTTAGCCACGACTTGTAAACGTTTTCATGACCGCCCCTCATTGTTTGTCCACGGATTTCATTGTTTGTCCATGAGTAAGCTAAGAATTATAGAAGATGGAATTAGTAGGAAGGTTGATGCGTTAGAGGTAGTAATTTGTTGGATGTGTGTTAAAGTGATCGATATCAACCATATTAATGGGTTTAAAATCTACTATAAAAGCCGATGACGATCCAAAAGGCTAATTAAGGGCCGGTGTATATCGTAATCAAGTATTTGTATTCTGATATTAATTTTGATCTGCCTTAGCAAAAAAACATTGAGAGATCATTGATGTTGCTGCTAGCGTGCTACCTAATATCATTCGCTTAAACTCCAGAGCTGTCAAGTTCAATAGATGTGCAGGGTCTGGAGATGGAGCTCAAGGATCCTTCATCATCTCCCAGCGGCCTGCGAGCAAACTCATCCAACATCGAACCCAATAAATTGAATAAGCCCTTGAATATATTGATCTTGATATTTCCTCACTAAGGAGAAGGACGGGATTGATTTGGGTAATCTGGGATTTGGACTCTGGGCTCTCCATGATTATCGATTCTGTTTTCCATCTTCTCAATGAAGGAGTCATCTGTTTCTGTTACTTTCTTGATAGCATAGCCGCTATTCTTTTTTCTTTCTTTTTTTCATAGAAAGTGCAGATCTTGCATAGGGCAAGAGTGAAAGTGATGATCGAGGAAGATGGAAAGAAAAAATTAAGAATTTTGGATGGCGTTTGAGTTTTGTCAACAGTGGAATGGAAGAGATTTGCATTTAATTTGTATTTTGCTGATGTACGTGGAGTGTTACTAGCCCGTGGAGATGTACTTAACGACTGAGATTGAAAGTCAAACTCAACGGCTGAGATTGAAAGTCAAGGATAAACAAGAATAACCACCAGCCAAGGAGAGGATTCGGATCCATCTTTAGTACGTCTTGGCAGGAGGATGTGATCGAACATGACCGGGCAGAGAGGAATCGATCGGTCAAAGTTGTCGGAGTTAGTCCTTTAATTAGCACAATCATTAAATGTAATGTCTCTTTAATTTGATATGAATAATTTAATTATTAAATGTATGTTGACTCGACTCAAAAGATTTATGTTGTCAACTAAATTATACAGATATGCGTGTGTTTATGTCGGAATTTTGATATTTTTAGGTTAAAATTAATAGAGATTTATAATTATTCGTTCAGAGATTCATTCAAGTCATTTTCAGCATTATAGACGGATTTAAAACTCTCATTTAAACTATCAAAGACAGTATGATCGATCATGTTTAAAAAAGTGATCACCAATTCATTGATGCAATTAATGGTGGCCTTGTGCGTGATACTAGGATTAATACGAAGAGTATCGATCCCTATACCACTTGCATTCTGCGACACGCAGCCTATGCAATATGTGAATAGGAACATTGCACCTATTCTATTTACTGAAAAAAAAAAAACACAATATACAATATACATAATACACAGTTCGTAAATGTGTGCATGCATAACGATGGCGTCACATAATTGGTACAGAAGCCTGAGAGAATATTAATCTAAATGTATATACTGACAATAAAAGAAAAGTAGAAGAAAATCTTGTAAATATGCCTTTTGGTTGTCGTGGGTGTACATAAAGTATTTGTCAAATTATGTTAAAAAGACTTGTGATCGATCATTGTATCATTAGATTTCCCTTTGCTACAAATGAGAGGCATAATCGTGTCGTTGAAAATTTCCAACACGTACTACTGTAGACCCGTAGTTGAAAGACTGAAATTGAACTTAAACATCACCAACCTCCACAAGAAAATTCTTGTTCGATTAATACTAGTTAGCTGGTCATGTCCATGAGAACCATATAAACGTACTCGATCAAGCTAGTTAGCTAGCTACGGTTATACCGACACAACCCACACAGAAAGGAATGGATCATCTTGTTCCTTAATTAAGTTGTTGTCACTGCTGCATTGTCAACGTAATTTATATATATATATATAATTTTTGTGAAATTTTTTTTTATGGTTATATATGCTGAAAAGAAATTAAACTCAAATGATCTTGATTGATAAATTAAGGAGTGGATATGTATATCAGTACATGCATGCATGTCGTTTATATCTTTATAGCCGCATATATATAATGCTAGGTTAAAGAACTTAATAAGGTTGGATTATTTTTGAAATCAATATGAAGATATTCTGAGTGTCTTAAATAACAAAAAAAATCTCACTTATAAAAAATGACAAAAATCAATGCTCTATAAATGAAATCCAATATATATTAAGATAGTTATGAAAAATGGCTAAAATCTAAATATGATGTAAATAAAAAAGTTGAGAAACTCCCATATATGTAGCTAGCTAGCAGTTTCTAATTAAAGAGATAATTAATTTAAGTGATAATGCATGGGACAGTTGCTATTTATTTATCCTTGACTACCATGTTTTTCCAACCTATGTAGCTAGCTAGCTATGTGTTAGATGACTCCTTTATATTCCAATAAGTACTTGATTAAGGATTTGGTTGAGGATAATGGCCGAGTATAATTGATGTTTAGGTGTTCATTGGGTTAGAAGATTCGTAATTTGGTTAACTATTCCCCATGTAAAGTTATTATATTTTTTATTCGAGGTGTAAAACGTAATAGGTTGACATAGCACGTACTATACGAATACAAGATGACCAAGATATGATCCGAACAAAAAATGTAACGAAATATTTGAAGCATAACCCATTCAACATTGCTTCTTAATTAATAATTACACTCAACCAAAATTATGCTTCGTATTCAACATTTACTTGCCCATAATGCTACATCTAACATCAGAACCAAATCTTTTCATCATTTGCTGCTGTTAATGATGAGATGTTTGAACTTGAGAAAGACCAAAAGGGAAGCGCAAAGGAAAGGAGAAAGCCCAAGTTTGTTGGCCCATTAAAAGGCCCAAATTGAGAGAAGCGAGAAAGCGTTGGTTGAAAAGGCAACATCGTAGTAACGCAATAATAGGGAGCCTCCTGGTGCAATAAATTTTGAATTAAATTTGAGCGCTAAACGCTCGTGTGTACAGTCCCTCACCCCATTTCAAAATCCAAAATGTTGCTTTGCTTTGCTTTCCATATTAAACTAGTTCCCAATTATTAAATTAAAGTCCTCGCTGTATATCCAACGCCTTGTCTCTTCTTCTTCTTCTTCTTCACTCTCACTCCTTCACTTCTTCTCTTCCCCAGCTCAGAATTCGAGAAATTAAAACGACAACATGGGCTGCGTTTCTTCCAATCTCTTCAACCACAACGACGACTTCTCCCAACTCGGCAGCTCAGCGCTGAGCCAACCACATCGTCTCCCTCACCTCCTCCACCTACGGCCTTCTCACTCTCGACCCACCACCGCCCAATTGCTCCACGCCCACCACTCCGCCCAACCCACCTTCTCGATTCACTCTCGGATCCATCTTTCCGAGCTCCCTCTCCGAGCCCAAGTCGCTCTGGTCCGACCCGAAACCCCTCCGGTCCGACCCGGAGGTCATCAACTCATGGGAGCTCATGGCGGGTCTGGACGCCGACAGCTTCCGATTTTCTCCGCTTCCGCCGCCCAAACCCTTCTCCATTCGAAACCCGAAAGCCGCGGACAAGGAGAACTCCGAACCCGAATTGGGCGAACCGGTCTATTTTCAAGCCGCTGAACGACGCCGTGACGGTCAAAGGCCCACTCGACCGGTTCGACAGAATATGCCCCCCCGGCGGAGAGAACAAATTGGTCCTCTACACGACGACGTTGCGAGGGGTGAGGAAGACTTTCGAGGCGTGCAATGCGGTGCGCGCGGCCGTCGAGAATCTCGGCGTGATGGTCTGCGAGCGTGACGTGTCGATGGACCGCAGCTTCCGAGAAGAGCTGAAAGATTTGATGGAGGGCAAAGGGAAAGAGGCGGTGGTGCCGCCGAGACTGTTTGTGAGGGGGAGATATGTGGGTGGGTCCGAGGAGGTGTTGAAGATTGTGGAGGAGGGTTTGCTGGGCGAGATTCTAGAAGGTCTGCCCAAGAAGAGAGCTGGGTCTGTTTGCGAGGGATGCGGGGAGGCCAGGTTCTTGCCGTGTTTTCAGTGCAATGGGAGCTCAAAAATGGTGTTGGTGGTGGAACAAGAGGTGGGTCAGAGACAAGGAAGCAGCACTGTGGTGGTTAGGTGTCCTGAGTGTAATGAGAATGGGTTGGTGCTTTGCCCAATTTGTAGCTGATCTGCTTCATCAGCTTGGGTTTTGTAAGCTGTTTCTGAATTCTGTCTATTATTACAGTAAGATATTAGTTTCTTATTTGGGCTCTCTTGAGTTTCTGCAAACCATGGAGCTGCTTATGTGTCTCTTGTTTTTGTCTGTTTATGTATGTATGTATGTATGTTGTGATTTGAGAACATCTTTTGTTTGCTTCAACACTTCAAAACCCTTAAGTAGAAGTAGAGGGCCAAACACTAAAGAACTATTGATTCATAATCTCAGGTCAAATTACATGCATGGGGCAAATTCTATTACTTGTTTTGTGTAACTAATGGAGTCTCAATGTGGATTAGCATATAGATTGTTGTGCTCTAGGAATTCCAGAGAATCTGTTGATGTAATTAGTTGAACAATTCCTGAGCAACCGATGTGTCAAAATGATGCTTTACATCTTTCGGAAATTCTTGGGCTATTGAGTTTTCTTTGATTGTTCTACTTTAATGAGTCTGTGCGATAGATTATAAGCTCTTTGAAAATTGGAACTTACTTCAACCTCCAAGGTTTATTGTCTTTGATTAACGGAGGACTTAAACACCAAGCTGTAGTTTGTATAATTAGGATGTGTCTGCTCTTGTGAGATGATATGCCGATCTGTTTTGACATTAATTGGCATCATATCCATATGCAGAAAATTTAGTGCAACGAATGAAAGATTCAATGTGTGAGAATTGTTGTCCTGTGATAGATTCATATAGAGTTCAACATCTCCATGTGCTCTGTATTTGAGGAATTTATATTGAATATGGTAATACCTCTTGCCTAGTCTGAAGATTTAGCATATTGAGCTTGTTTATCATCCGAGAAAACAACATTTCTGGGTCTAGTGACCTTGAGTATATATAGAAGTAACAGAAGCTCTGATATGGTCATTCGGTCACATATCAAAGACTAGGATGAAAATTTGCCACAAATATCTTAAAAACACCTCTAAACACAAATTTATTCGACACTGACTTGTCATTACTTTTCTGTGCTTTCAGTAGCTGTAACTTCTTTAGAGTTTAGATCATGATTGCTATCACCTATGCTCACAATTTCCTTGTTTGCTATTTTACCTTTCTTGCCATAAATCATAGCCAAGTTGCATTTACCTTATGAGTTATGAGTGAAATATCCTGTTGAACTAGTAAATATCATAGAAAGTTGTTTTCTCAATCTCAGTGGTACTTGTGTCCAAATAAAGGCTGATGTTGAGCTAGATATGTCTTTAGATGTGCCGGATATTGGATCATGATAGTAAATGGTTTATACTGTTTAGAAGCCATTTTCTGTTTTATTTCTGATTTGTGTTTGAATTTTTACCGAGGATTGAAGTGGATGACAGGAAAGGATGGCCCTCCTTTTCCACAGTAAAAGGACAATGACAATGATTTTGAAGGGGTATATTTTTTGTTGAATCAGCTGGAATTGCCACCACACTATTCTAGTTCCCCATTGGGTATTGTTCATAGATGATTATTTATTGCTTAGTGATATCATTCTATATAATAAGCTAGCAAAACTTACTACCCAGAAAACATGGAGGAAAGAACAGTCTAATAATGTGTTCTCAGTTTCCAGTTCTTTTAGCTCACAAAAACAAAAAAAGTAAAGTACATAAAAAAAAAAAAGATTTTTATCACAAGTGGTATTTGAACTTTTTTTCTATTATATACATGGTATATGAATTTCATTTTTGATTATAACCAGTAAATGAACTCTACGAGTTCATCCTAAATAGTACTTATCGTCACATTCCGTAAAAAAATGGCATGCAAGTTGTATGTGGTCTCTATTTTAGGGGTAATTTTGTTAATTTATTTTTTAACGATATGTATCAGCTAGGATGAATTCTAAAAGTTCGGGTATTGGTTGTGATCAAAAGTGAAGTTCAGGTACCATTTAGAATGAACTCGAAGAGTTCGGGTACTTGTTGTAAATTGTAATCAAGAGTGATGTTTAAGTATTATATATATAATGAAAATATAATTCAGGTACCATTTATGATAAAAATTTTGAAAAAAAAAACTAATTGGGCTGAATGATACTGAATGCATGAATTTTCCTTTCATCCTTTTTTGTATATAAGTTGGGCTGAGCTGTGATCACAAAATCCAAGTACAGAAACGAAGAAGTGTTTAATTTTGGGCTTGGCGTTATCTGACCTGGTGAGACGTCCGGCTATTATCAAAGGAGTACATGATGTGACACTGACAATAAATACAAGGTGGTCCACATTTTTATTTCCCACTTTTTGAGATAAACTTGTTTTCTAGCAATCAATTTTTGTCCAAAAAAAATTGTATTAAATGGGAAAAACTAGTTGGAAATCGAGATTTTTAGGGGTAAACTTGTTCAAAATACTGATTTTCTATTTATTGTATAATAATTCGATGACAAAACGATTTCTAATTTTGTTGATTTTTACAAATACATACAGTGATTTAAAAAATGGGTTAGTTTGATCATAAAATTATCATTGCGAAATGAGAAATATTAGTTGGAAGGATGGAGGTTGCTCTTACTCCATTTACTAGAATAAAAATTGAAAAATTAGAGAATCAAATCAAACTTGTTTGACTGGTAATACTGGGGAAATGAAGCCAACTCGATCTGTGGCTTTTATTTTACCTATGAATAGAAATATGGGCTCCCTCTGCCTTATCTTAGTTGGTGCATGGTCTTCGAGGACTTGGTGCACCACCACCAACACCAACACCAAACATACATGTACCTATCAACTCAGTCTGTTTTCTCTCTCCTCCTCACGACTTCTCCATCGGCACATTCATAGCTAAAATACTCACCCTTCCCTTCGTCCTTTTGTTGTCCACAACACGTGAAACCATATGATTTGCGTCAGTGTTATTTAAAGCTTCCGATCAATCAAAAACCTATGTTATTTTTTACTGGGCCTTCGGATTCTTCTTCTTACACGAAAACCTCTACCTCTTTCTGCGTCTTTGTTCACTAGCTATCTCAACCTTATTACTTTGCATAGTTTTTGGCAAATGTCTGACACCCTCCATTAGATATTAGTTACCTCGCATGCCACTAGAAAACACCATTGCTGTGCCTCCACAGATATATTGGAGCTCGTACTTGCTTGATTCTTCATATAAACAAACAAACATCAAGTCTCTTCTCTCTCTCTCACACACGCATCATGGCATTAACACTCTAGCTACTTTACCTCTTCAATTTCTTAATTTTTTTCATCAGCTAGATTCATTCCCTCTGATGCTGAATACTTTGCTCAATCACTTCAATGGGAAAGAAAAGTAGTACTACTTCATGGTTGACTATAGTCAAAAGGGCCTTCAGGTCTCCATCAAAGGACCATGACCAAAAGAGCAGCAGAAGAAGACAAGACCATGAGCCAGAAGAGGAAGAAAAGGTAATAATCTAGTAACAATGTGGTTAGTGTGACTGTTCATTTTTGTATGCTCATTGTTGAGTTTGTGCATGCAGAAGAGAGAAAAGAGAAGATGGCTATTCCGAAAGCCTACGGTTCATGTTCAACAATGTGAAGCAACAAAGACAGCAACCACCGCAGCTGTGACTCCTGTTTTGGGTGCAGACCAAAGACATGCAATTGCTGTGGCCACAGCCACTGCAGCTGCGGCCGAGGCTGCTGTTGCTACTGCCCAAGCGGCAGTAGAAATTGTTCGGCTCACTAGACCGAACAATTTTGTCAAAGAACACTTTGCTGCTACACTCATTCAAACAGCTTTCAGAGGTTATTTGGTAAGTACCATATACAAAACTAGAGCTCAAGATCATGAAATTTCTTATATGAAAGTTGTTAATGTTGACTCTTTTGTTTTAGGCAAAAAGAGCTCTGCGTGCGCTTAAGGGGCTGGTAAAGCTTCAAGCTTTAGTGAGAGGTCATAATGTGCGGAAGCAAGCAAAGCTGACATTGAAGTGCATGCAAGCTCTGGTTCGAGTTCAAGATCAGGTTCGACACGAAAGAGCGAGGCTTTCGCATGAAGGAGGCAGAAACTCCATGTTTTCCGAAACAGACATGAGCTTATGGGAGTCTAGATATCTTCAAGACATTCGAGACAGAAAGTCAATAGTGAGTAGGCTGCAGCTTTACCTGTTTTAGTATAACATGATTTCATTGATCATTGTAAGTAACTAACTGATCGACTTAACTGCTTTTGTATCACACAGTCCAGAGAGAACGTAATTGATGGAGTTGACCAATTCATATTGCAAAGTCGAAAGGAAGCCGCTTTGAAACGTGAAAAAGCACTTGCTTATGCCTTTTCTCACCAGGTTTGAAGTAGTTTCTTTAGTACTTAAAATTTGTTCAAGAACAAGAAGCTAAAATTCTCCAAATTTCAGATATGGAGGCCTAGAAGAAACCCATCTGCAGGGGACGAAGCAGAGCTAGAAGAGAGAACGAAATGGCTTGATCGGTGGATGGCTACGAAAAACTGGGAAAATTACAGCAGCAGAGCTTCAACTGAGAAAAGGGACTCCATAAAAACAGTTGAAATCGACACTTCTAGGCCATACATTCCATCCCAACACCAAAAACGGCCAAGCCCACATGGTGCAATTGCTTCACCTTTGCACAAATCACATTACAATAATATGAACATCTCACTCAACCACTCGCCTGCAACACCCTCTCCTTCAAAGCCCAGATCAGTAAAAGTGCGTTCAGCAAGTCCTAGATGCTCTTCAGCAGCACACACACCAAACTTAGGCTCTGCTTACTGTTTCAGGGGTGGTATGTGGAGATATGGGGTGGGCTCAAATGGGGTTAATAATGTCATTGGATCAGTTCCTAATTACATGACTGCCACTGAATCTGCAAAGGCTAAGGCTCGGTCTCTAAGTGCACCAAGGTCAAGGCCGTCGACACCGGATAGAGACCGAGGTGGTTCGGCCAAGAAACGGCTTTCGTACCCGGCCCCTGAGCCACATAGCTTGAGAAGTCCTAGCTTCAAGAGTGTGCAAAATGTGTACTATGGAAGGGAGAACTTGTCTACTTACACTGATAGCCTAGGGGGAGAAATTTCTCCATGTTCAACCACTGACTTAAGGTGGCTACAATGAGGCAAATGAAACTGATGATGCATTTGCATCTACTCCTTATTCGTTGTATGATTAGAAATTGGGGAGGCAAATTAAATGTATGGTTTGATGGATGATTCTTTTTCTCTTTTCAACAATCTTATAGGCCATTCCTTGTTTAATCATATTAGAATAACGAGGTTCTAAAAATTGTCAAAAAAAGAATCAGGCTGATGCACAAACTCAAGTACTCAATCCACCAATCAGGCTGAGGCAGGTAGAAATTGGGCCATGGTCCAGCCCAATTTCCTTAAAACATAAATCGATTAAATCTTGCCCTAAAAGATTTTAGTATTTTTCAATTTTAGTTTTCATATGTAGATTCTTATTCAAATTTTTGGGTCAATTTTGGTTCATAAAATTTTACAAAAATTTATAACATAGTATATATACTAAATTACTAATATGTAAAGGGGCCACATCCATCTCACATGAAGAATTCAAGAATAAGGTTGGAGGTCCGCTCTTACGCGTGTTCCATTTTGTTGAGGGGCTGGGTTTCTTCCCTCTTCTTTGGTTGTACATTGGAGGGCTTAGCTTGCTGCTTTCACGGTCTCACCCATCTCCCCATTTTCATCAAAATAAAATATCGAATGTGAAGGTTCAAATAGAACCTTCCCCCGTTGACCGGAAAGCATACAACTTTCCAAACCTATCCCAACACATATATGTGAAAGTCTTTCTTAATTACTGGTACAGAAAAAGGAAATGAAAAAAAAAAACAGAATGATAACGTATAAAAATTAAGGAAGAGCTAGAACAGATTCTTGATTACGTTCATTACTAGTTGACTTTTTGTTTATGTTCACATCACATGGAAACTGTTTGCATATATACGCACAAGCATATGTTTGCTACTAGCTAGTTAGGATTAACACTATATATACATACACATGTATAGGATGGCATTCGATCCATTCCCAACTATTGAGTAGTTGATCATGTCTCCAGAAAATGAGCTGAGGTACGTGGAACGTCTATTAATATTATTCTTTGAATCTCTTGTTTCAACCTATATATATATATATATACAAATGTCGATTAACTAAATATTTCCTGTATATGCTTTCAGATATCAATCTGAATCTGTGTTCATCGACGCCAATAGTTTCCGACCTCCCCCACCGCAGATAGGAAACCCGAAACGGACAAGAGTGTGCCCAGGTGGAGAAGACAAATTAGTCCTTTACACGACGTCGCTGCAAGTGGTGCCGAAAACTTTTGAGGAATGCAATAAGGTGCGCACGGCTAAAAGAAGTGGGTTTTGTGATGTTCGAACGTGACGTGTCAACCAAAAAGTTCAGAGGAGAGTTTAGAGAACTGATGGAAGACAAGGGCGTGGTGCCTCCAACTCCAGTAGTGTTTGTGAAAGGAAGATATGTAGGTGGGTTTGAGGAAGTGTCGAGATTTCAAGAAGCGGGTACATTGGGTAATATGCTTCGAGGGTTAGGGTTGCACCAGAAAATAGATGGGAAGTCTGGGTCTGTTTGTGAGGGTTGTGGAGGAGCAATCTCGGAATGTCGTAATTGCAAAGGAGGGACTAAGAAGGTGAAGCTTCAGTTGGTCGGAGGAGGTACTGCAAACTATAGCTGTCATGGGTGTAGAGGAACTGGATTGGAGCATTGCTCAACTTGCACGTACGTAGCTGATCCATCTGTTTCAACTTAAATTCATCCATTAATTACATTACAGCGTGGTCGAGCGGACACTGTGTGCCATTTTCGATCATTGTTTGTTGGCCATAACTAGAATAAACTTGTTTTCTATGCTTGTGATTTTTTTTTTGGGATGAGTACAAATGAAATAAAGGGCTATGCAGCTACTAATTTCTCCTAATGGTGAGTTTACGAGTGGCTTTTGTTAACCTCTCCCCATTTTAATAAAGAGCCAAAGAGGACTATTATTAGAATGTTTAGGTTGTTTAATTGCCATACTAACAGCTTGCCCTGTGAGAATTAATCATTTGTCATATGCTAGCCGTGTTGAAGACGTCATTAGTGTGCAAGTGTGATAATTATACTACTTGATCTAGGTTAGGTCTACTTCAAGTGGTGGTTAATTACGATTTCATGTGTACAATTGATTTAAACATATTATAGTTGCTACTTAATGACTTTAAGGAAATATGCATGCCCACCGGTAGGAGAAAACACAGTAGTCCTAGCCTCTACACGTTGTCGAGGGAGACGCCACTGGCCGTCAAGGAGTGCAATGAGGTGCGCAGGGTTATAGAAAACTTGGGAGTCAAGTTTTCCGAGCGTGGTGCTGTGGAACCTGTTCCATGATCATCATGACATGGAGAGGCCTGCAGTTCCGAGATTGTATGTGAAGGGAATTCAGATATTTGGGTGGAGCTAAGCATGCAGGTGTCTGACCTCTTCAACAAGGGTATATTGGAAAAGCTTTTTCAAGAAAGGAGCTGGGGATCTTTGTTAGGGTTAATTGTGGCCGGATCGGAGTAGCAATCCCGGAATATTTGCCAAGCAAGTTGCGAGACGACGAAGGAGGACATCGCTAGTCACCCTTCACTCTCCGGCCTATTGAGGTTTGTTGTCACATAAGCTGGTTGAGTGACTGCTAATTGTGAGTTTTTATCACTGGCTTTTCTGGCTTCTTTGCACTAGTGATCGATTATTAATAACGTAAATTATCAGGGATGGGTTATTCAAAAACTCGAGTTTACTGGAGGGACTGATTTTACAGCGCTGACACTTGGGCTTTTGCTTATGGAAATTCAATGTCATAAAACAACTAGCAGTTAGTGGTAATTAATGGCATCAGATTGTAAAATCCTATGGACATAAAATTTCTACAGTAGGATGCTCATAAGTTAGATGCACATTCTTTTCATCCGTCTCCTAATAAAATGAACGACAAGAAAATTAAAGGTAAAATAAGCTTGCAACCTCAAAATTAAACAAAACAGTTGCATTTTCTTTTCTTCCGAGTTCTCCCCAAAAGTCAAACTTCAACCGGTTAGGTACAAAACCGCCTTTGCTCTTCAGTTTATCAAATCAAATTCTTGTCTAACATCTGGATTTGAGCTTCTAAATCCATGGGAGGATGACGTTGCTCTTGTTGAACTGGCAATGCCAAGGCACAAAGCTTCAGCCAAAGGTCCACCAGGTGGTGAGCTCATCCATGAAAGTGGGCTCATCCATTGGGTTACATTTTGTCTTTCTGAACCCAAAACCCCAACACCCATTTGGGTATATCCACTTTCTTCATTGGCTTCATCATTCTCGCCAGACATTGATAGACTGAGGGATGAAAAGGGGAGCTTCTGGTTTAATGAAGCAGAGTACCTCTTCCTCTTGCCAAGATCATCAATACCATCCCTCTCTGTGGACCAAGCATCAATGAAATGCCTTGTCTGTTGTGCCTGATTTGAATTTAAAGCTACTCCCAAATGGTCATGTGACCTCTGACTGTGCAGACCTTGGCTATCACCCCTATACAACTTGAGTGAGCTATCATTTTGTTGCGTTGATAAATCCACATTTGTGTCACGCTTGTTAGTGTGGCTGTTCAAGCCCAACTTGAATGGCATCAAATGCTCCCATTCTTGGTTAGAACCAGCAACAGAGGCGCTTTCTCCATTCATGAACCAGTCCAATGCTCTTCACAGTCAGAGACAAAAAGTACATTTATTACACCAAACAGAAAAGGATAGCAAACACCCACGTCACATTGACACATTCAAATGCAAATGGATAAGAACAAGCAATAAAATAGAACAGAATTAATGGTTTCTGGTCCTAAGTTTCAGAAGAAATTAAGAGAATTGAAAACTGGAATATTTAACCCACCTGGGCCGGCCATGTGATGCAGCAGCAGGAGTTACCATGGTGCTTGAAAATGGAGTTTGATGGTTGATGCTGTTATTGTTATTCTTGAAAGTTGAAGACTTTAGCATGTTAGCATTCTTGTTGTTGATGAAGTTGGGGATTGATTCCACATGCTTTCTTGAACGTCTTTTGTGGCAGTGTCTCTCGCAATATTTCTGATCAGTTGCTATATCTCTGGAGCACCTCCATTTCTTACCATCTGTTCTTTTACACCTCCATGGCTCTGGATCCAAGTTCCTAGAAAAACCCTCCAACATGCCTTTCACTCCTCTTGTTCCTGATGATTCTTTCACTCCTAACAAAAACCAATAACAAACCCATGATTCTTCTTCTCAACTTTATTCTATAACAAGAAGTATCACATCATATGGAATAGAGACAAGCAAAGAAGCACAAAGTTGTGTAAACATGAAAAAGAATGAAGAAGAAGGAGCAGAAAAGATTTACCATTTGATGGATTGTTGGTAATGGAAAGAAGTAATTGTTGAGGGACAGGGAGACATGCCATGATGTACTTGTAAATCACAGTCTGTGTCTCAAGCTCTTCTCTCTGAGCTGGAGTAAAAGGAATTCTCACATTCACATTCACATTCACATTCACCATCCCACCTACTGAAACAAACCCACAAAGACCAGAACTTGTTTGTTAAAAATTTAGAATCTTTGGCTATTATTCCTACCCCTGTACTCTGTGAGACATTAAAGCAAACACCACATGTGCAATGAAAGAGGGGAGTGCTTAATGAAACGAAAAGAACAGACTTTACCTGAGGAACTGAACGACAAGCTATCAGAGTAGTAAGGCTGCGGCAGAGTCTTTGGCACCACTGAACCAAAATCAGAACAGACAGCATTGCATATATCACTAGTCCCTGGGTGGTTGTTGTTGCTTGTGTTATAAAACAAAGGTCCACTACTGCCTGTTTCTCCATCAAAACCACCACTGAAAATTTGGGGCTCATGATGAGGCATCACCATCACCATCTGATTCGTCTTCTTACAAGGAAATGATTGATGTGTTTCCATCATCAAACCCAACCCAATGTCACAACTCTCTCTTTCTGCTGTTTCCACAAACCCATTTCTCCTACTCTTCCCCATCATGTGATAAAAAGAAAGAAAGATATGATGCTACCTTTCTCACTCACTTCTCCAACCCAAAAACCCCCAAAAGGAAACAGCTTCAACAGCACTCTACACCCTATCTTCTTTGACACTCGACCATTTTGTGCATTTCCTCTTCTAGTGGGTTTTGCTATGGTGTGGCGGTTTCCTTTGCTTCCCAAGCTACCAACATTAGTTCCTCTTATGCAATAAGGACGAAAAACTAGTACAAAGCAGCTGGCAGTCTGGCACTGCACACACACAGACATAACGTTTACTTCACGTCCAAATAACTCAAATCTAACACCGTTAGCTCCCAAAAGTAATGATTAGTATTAAACAAATGCCAACTTGGACTTCAGAGTAAACACAAAGCTGCATTGGCTGTCGCTATGTACACTACTCTGACTAAGCTTGACTTTTTTGACTGACGATCTCATTAACGACGTTAACAATGTGGGGCCCTTTTAGTTCCGTGTTCGGGTTTGGGCACCAAATGCTGTCGAGATGTTGATGCAGCAACCAATTTCTACATGAAATTTGGATTAATTTAGCCTTTTCTTTTTTTGGTTAACCATACATTAATTGAGCTTTGGCATTGAGAATGTTTTAAGACTTTGATTTGGACTTTACTTTCTTGGTAGGGAGAATGTACGTTCTATGATTAATTAATAAGGTGGTTTTTGGTTAAACTGATCTGTAATCTGGGGTGGATGCCAATCATACATGTCTCTGTCTCTCTGATATGGAATTATAGACAAATTAAATGGAGCTAAACAAACTTATGTAGCTAGCCATCTAATCTAAACAAACCCAATTCATTCACTACATTGATTTAGGGTTTAGGAACAAAGATATACAATGCCACTAAGGTTTATGATAGAGGTAATTACTTAAACTGGCAATATGAGTAAATGGCAGATGAATCTATAAGTACAATTTCATTTCCAAGACACAGCTGTGAACAATGACTAGTGTAGTACGTGTGGTACCAATTTGTGTTTGGCAAACAGGATGAGATTCATGCTTTTGCAGAATTGGTTTTACTTGCACACTATCTGGACTGATACAGTAATGGTCATCATCATCATAAAGACATGAGATTTGGTTTTGATTGTTTGTATGAATATTGTCTGTCAGTCTTCACAAGACTCTGCATGTATCCAGACGACTACTTGGTGATGAATTCATTAAGCATTTATGGCAACTATGAATTTCGAAACAAGGGATTCTTGCATTTGTTGCTATATATTAAGTAGGTGGCATGGAAAGATCTGAACCTATGACGTGTGATTGTGGCATGGCTGTATTATAAAATCAATGGCACCACCGCCAGGTTCAAGTGTGAGATTAAGCTAGTGACATAGACAATCGTTTTATTAAATCCAATTTCGTTTCATTGTAATTCAAGAGTTCAATGCTTCCAATTACTAACAGTGTCCACTGTTATCCATAAATTGAGGGCTATAACTAATTGTAATCACATAACTACTTTTGAGTGTTTTAAAGTTTAATTTGCTTTACATAACTACTAGTTATGCACCCTCAAAGTTGTAGGTTGTTTTGTGCATAGATAGATTCCAGGGTGTAATGCATATCAAAGCCGCTATCTTTTGCTCTTTAAGGAATGATTCCAGCATTTTTCTAAAGGTGGCAAAGCTCATGGTTATCAATCATTTTATGACTTTTTTCCAATACCCACCACAATTTATAATTGTATGGCAATCATTTATACAGAATAAACAATTCAACAAATCAAAGATCAAACCTTAAGTAATGAGTCTGTTACACTGAGATAGTAATAATATCCATATAGATTTCAAAGTACTGTGAAAATCAGAAAATACCTCTCACTGTATCTGGGCAGGAACAATGAACAGTTAGAGCCTTTTCCTTAAACTCTAAAACCTGGACACCGCGTTTGTTATAAGATTTTCCAAGATTATCAACACAAAAATACATAAAGATTTTCTTCCCCATATCTGTACGTATATGAAAGTTTGGTAGCTAGACCAAGGACAATGTGTGGTCCATTGATCGGATACAATGCACTGCGAATAGGGTCCATTCCTTGTTGGTAAAGGCATGCGTGGTCCCTTTTAGGAAAGTAAACCAACTGAAAACTACCACTCCGGCCTCTATTTTCACTTAGAAATAGAGAGACTTACTGCATCTATACAAATGAAGCATATGCTTGTGCATGTGTAGGTTTCTTCACAAGTCAAAATTGAACTCATCTCAAGTAGTGGAATGAAAAATGAAGCATGTGCATGTGGGTAGGTATCTTCAGATTTAGAATAAAGTTTGCCCAATTTTTCAACGTTTGATCGGATCCAAAACAATACTTTTCTAATTGCAAACACTAAAAATGCACTTGATCACAAAATTTCCAACATCATATTAGTACTCTTTCAACTATTACAAGCTTAAAATTAGAAGAAGGTGATATGGAACACATTATATATAATAACAAAGAACGAATTGATCAACAAAGACGTACAGAGGCTTGAACAGGAGGAGGAACTAACTGATAATGAGACTATTGGATCGGATGGGACTCTTTTGCTTCAGTAGAATCCTCAGCTGAGCTTTCTGGCACTCCAGCTTTGTACCCCAATGCCTACTTTTGGACCCAATTGCTCGAACCACTCGTGGAAATTCCACAAACCCTTTGATCCCTCTCTTTATGTGTGGATTCTCCGATTCCGGTGAGGCTCTTCTCTGAATCGCCATTGTCGAAAATCCACCGCTATTTTCATTACAACCTACCGGCTTCGAATTAGTCCTGACCACACTGAAAATAGGGTCATGATTGTCAGCACAAGCAGCAGTCTTCTCACTCTGTATTGGCTTGGAACTCAACTCGAACACCTTCTCTTCAAAAAGAAACTTGGCCTCAGAGAGCTTCATCTGAACTCTCTCTTCTCTAATCACCTCAGCCATTCTCAGCATCTTCCTCTCCTCCTCCATTTCCTTCCTCATCCTGGAAATCTCTGAATTCCGACATGAAATCTCTCTGGCAAGTTCTTCACACACCCTCTCTATTGCTTCTCTCGCCCTCCTCTCCTCACCCAACTCTTTCGCCAGCTTCTTGTTCATCACCTCCAACTTCTTCCGAGCCTTGCGCTCGTACTCTAGCTCAGCTTTCAACTCGATGACCTGTGCTCGTGTGTAGTCCAATTCAGTCTCCATTGCCGGCTTGAAAAAAGTGAGATCCCAGAAAGAAGCGGCGAGCTTTCGGGCAGAGATAGGGAGGTGAAGGCAATGTTGGTTCTTGGTGGTGGTAATTTGCTTTTCTGGGTGATTTTGATGTTGAGGTTGAGAATTATAAAATGGGTTTTCGTACAGTTTCCAGCTTGGGAAAGTGGGAGTGGTAATGGTCTCAGTGGTGCTAGTTTCTGGGCTACTACTGGTGGTCATCATCATCATCTTCTCCTCCATGTCTTCTTCTAATGGTGGGTGCTTTTCTTTTGAAAGGTGTGGTCTTTTTCCTTCTATGTTTGGGGGTTCCTTTCACCTTTCTCTTTTGCTTGCAATGGGGGCTTGCTCTGTAAAGAAAGCTAGGGAGGTAGGCCCAACTGATCCTGGAAATTGCTAAAGAAAAAAAGATATATGATCACATGAATCTGATACTCATTAATACCATGGTGGAGGACTGGAGGTGGCATTGGCATTGGGTTCTTTATTTCTCTCTGCTCTGTGTTGATAATGATATGGTCCAATTTCACCTCTCCTCCAATTTCCACCCACACTGTGTCTTTTTTTTTTTTCTTTTTTAAAAATAATGTCAACTAACTCTGTCATTTGGGTCAACAGAATTTAAGGAAGTCAGATAGGATCAGTAAAACTGATTAATCATCAGTGGTTTTGCAGAGTCTAACTAATCTGTGTCTCTGTTCAATACTAGATTTAAATTGTTGACCAAAAAAAAACACTAAATTTAAATTGACAGCAAAAACATGTTTCTTTCATCAAATCCAGTGAAGGGTGAATAATTGAGAAAGAGAGAAGAAGTTGTAGAGTGACAATTAGAACATGGATCTATATATGATGATTGGCATTTCATCACCTAGCTAGCTTAGTGTAAATATAGGTGGTGGAATCAGGGACGGAACCAGGATTGGATAATGGGTTGGACTAAATCGAAAGGTTGAAATGTTTTGCCCGTAGGGCAAATTTTTTTTCTTCCCCAAAGCCATATATATGAGTTTGACAATTTGAGGAAGAACACAGACGGCATACATAATATTGAAGGTTGATGTACGATGAACAAGACTTGATTAATTGCTAATTGAATGACTCAATGAGATAAAGGCATAAAGCTGCAATTCCAGAAAGTTTGAAATCAAATAATCAAAAGCAAAGATTGCATAAATATAAATAATACTCTAAAAATTCTACAGATTCAGGAATAAAGGAATTGAAATCAAATATATATACTTACATGGCTCGCCGGGTCGAATTGAGCAATTGATTGAATGATTCAATGAAGGATCAAGGATGAAGAAATGAAGAACAATGATTCAAATTTTTGGGATTCTCATAATCCTAGATTCCTAATGCACTGGGAGGAGAGTATGAGAAGATGACGTACTGCAGCAAATAACTAATATAAATTTTTTTTTGGATGGGCTATTACATTAGTATCCCTATAGGTATTAGATTTTTACTGAAAATTTGGGTTGGGCTGCAGCCTATGCAGCCCACTATGTAGTTCCGTCACTGGGTGAAATGTTTTATGTTGTAATTAGTGGCAGTATATATCCTTTGTTGGCAATAATTGGACTTTGAATTTATACATTAAATTGCTTTGCTGGTTTTTGATGTGATTCCACAAGACAAATTAATGAAATGAAGTGAACCCTCATCCTCTACCTCATATCTATTTCATTCTACTGGATCCACATGGTTGTTTCCCTGGGTGTTCCTTTGTTTTCCAATCCATGGTCCCCTAGCTCCACCACTTGTTATGGTTTATAACCTCATCCAATTATATGTTTGATTACTACCAACATATATCATCTTACATGACAAGATGGAGTACTAACAGAAGAAAAAAAAACAATAACCGAAGTACCCAATAGTAATGACTTTCCTTGGTAACTAATCTAAGCAAATATTTTTCATGATCATATATATAGCTTCTTTTAGGTAATTACTTGGCCTAGATTCCCTAGTACCATGACCATCAAATGCCAAAGAATAAACATGTGCTTGCACATGTGGTGAGAAAAAATCCTAGAAAAGTTTGGATTAGAGAAGACATGTTCACTGTCTAAAGTAGTGGTTAGGAAAACATCCATTTTCTTTTTTTTTCATGTCTTCTTAGAAAAGTTTGCTCTGTTTTAGTATTAGTATCAGATGTTCACTGTTTCATTCTTGCTCAATTACAAGTTGTTAGTTTGGTCCTTGAAAGCACATGTCAATATATCATTCCAAATAGATAGTCTTTAAAAGATGGATTGGTATTATACCACTCTTCATCTTGAGGGGGACACTAATGTGCCATTATCTACCTACTCAATTTGACATATATATATGAAATGCCTTCACAGCGAAGCTAATGTCTTTATCAACCTACCCAAGAAGATAATCTGATAAGAGGGTGCAAGGAAAAAAAAAAGTGCAACGACAACAATAGCGTTCGGGAATTCGATCAGGCCAACTTGATTAGAGAAATGATTGAATCGGCTTGCATGAGGTTTGCGATCCTAGCTAGTTTCAAATTAACCTCCTTGTAAAAGAAGGAGAAAAAAAAAAAAGGTACAACAGCTGCTGCTGTGAATTAGGAACAACATAACGTATTATTTCCAGGGTAGCGTATAGTTGAAAATTCTACATTACAGGCAATTAGAACCTTTTTTTAATACTCATTAAGGAGCCACTTATACTTTACATGGTGATTAATTAATCAAAACGTATTATTTATACTAAAGAATACAGAGAGAAATCTGGTCTAAGATCAGCTCAAACAATCACACGTGTAATTACATTAAGTAACACATGTAGTTTGAAGGTTCAAACCCACTAACGCCACCAAAAGTCATCTGAGAATGAAGGTTATCCCACAAATTAAAGCTTTTAAAATGGAAAGTCAGCAAGGTAATTAAACTAGTTAGCATCATAGTCAAGGTCAAGGAGTACTAGCTATCCAGGGACGGAACCAGGATCCGAAAATGGGTTGGGCTAACTTTATATGTTCAAATTTTTTTTGCTAAAAACTATATCTTTTTTGCTAAATTTTTTGCTTAAAAGCCTTTTTTTTGCCAAATTTTGCTAAAAACCAAAACCAAAATCAGCTTAGTAGTTAGAAGTCAGCATTAGTATGTCAAAAGGAAGAATCAAAACCAAAATCACAATTAAAATCAGGCAATCAGTAAGAACCAAAATCAAAGAGAAAGAAAGCACAATGGTTGGCTTTATAAGAGTATTGAATTATCAAGAAATCCAGATTGTTCTTGAGGCTCAAGGGGACTAGCGGAGGATAAGAGGATTGGAGGAAATGAGGATTAAACTATTGAAGCCTTTAAAGTTGAAGGCGGGGGCAGAAGTGGAAGCATGAGTTGACAAAGTGACAAGATGTGAAGTGTGGACGCGTGGAGGACTAGAGGAGAGAGCTTAGTCAAACTGTAAGTAACCTAATTTTAATTTTTCTGGGTGGGCTATTACTGTAATAGCCCTATGTTAATTAATATATTACACAAAAATGGGTTGGGCTGCAGCCTATGCAGCCTCCAATGTGGTTCCGTCCCTGTAGCTATCTAATAAGCATGCAGAAACATCGACTTCGTAGTTAGTTCCTTCACAAACCTAAGTGGCATGGTATATAATAGAAGACCGAGCCATGCACATAAACCTGAATATCCGTTACACCGGTATATTCTGCATTTTCATCCATTGATGTTATATATATTAGGTAAAAAATAACATTTAGTCCTTGAATTATGATCTATTCGATACTTTCATCCATGAAGTTTGAAATATATCACTTTAGTCCCTGAACTTTAACATTTTATATCACTTTCGTCCCTACCGAGAGTTTTCATCGAATACACCTCCGATTCCGGCCAAATCGGAGGACAACACCTATTGGGCTTTGAAGCCCTCCTTGAGGCGAGTTCAACGCCACCAAACTCGCCTCAAACCGTCGCCGGACGGCGGAGAATTTTACGATTAAAGTTCCGGCTACCATAAGCTTTCGGGCTAAATTCGACCAATTCTAGGCCGAATCGAGCTTAGCCCCAGTTATAAAAGTTACTCCTCTCATCCTTGCGAACATTTTGGCATAGGTTTTGCACCATTTTGTTCCGGTCAGGGACGAAAGTGATAGTTGGTGTTAAAGTTCAGGGACGAAAGTGATATATTTCAAACTTCATGGACGAAAGTGTCGAACGAGCTATAGTTCAGAGACTAAAGTTATAATTATCCCTATATATTATAAAGAGTACGTTCGGTTTCTAAAAACGTGTTGTAAATGGAATGAGATCCTCTCCTCACCGAGAGGATCTCTTATTTCCCCACCAAGAGATCTTGGCCCTCCATTTCAAAATGGAGGGCCAAGATTTTTTGCACTTTTCTTAAACCTCATACCTACCCCCTAAAGTGCAAAAAATCTTGGCCCTCCATTTCGAAATGGAGGGCCAAGATCTCTTGGTGGGGAAATAAGAGATCTTCTTGGTGATGAGAGGATCCGAGTCCATTGTAAATCACTTCAAAGCTTATGATCCTTACTAACAGCGTCTTTGAGAAACTTGTTATTGCTTTCTACTTGGGACGTTTCCCAGAAAAATCAGCTTGATATTGAGAAAATTTCCAGTTATTGAAGGAAGTATGGAATCCTCGAGAAGTTCAAAAATCCCTCAGGAACTCCCATCGAGAAATTGCCTTTATGTGTGTCCAGATTAGAAAGATTCTTTGCAAAAAAAAAAAAAAAATTAGAAAGATTGTCAACAGTGAGAGACATGAGTATTGATGGTGATGCTTTCGGGTGATTATAAAGTCGGGTCTTATCCAGCTCTTGCACCCCAGGAGCAAGACAATGTATGGCTGCAGTATGTTCCATTAACTTACCCTCCTTGTTTCGAAATCTACTATGCACCCTAACAAATTCAAACCCAGAAAGTACGTATGAGACTTGAGGCAATACGGTTTAATTAACATGCTGCAGTAAACTGGAAAAAGTAATCAATTAATAGCTAAAACAACAAGATAGAACTGGTCAAGATCAGTATGCATTGATATTTCTACACTAGACGGAGTCTTCTAGTGCCAATACATGGAGATTAACGAGGAGGTGAGGTGATTAAGACGGCTTATATAAGAAACATTGTTAAATGTTGGGGGCAGGTAAAACATTACCATTGGGCATAGTCATCTCGAATAGAAAACAACTAGTTTAAAATGAAGTCAGCCTAGACCAAGAGGCAAGCATGAGTTCATAGCGTAAAATAATACAAGGAAAATGCAACGCCATAACAAACCAAGGGAACCAATCAACTCCAGGACTAAAAGGAGCCACAAAGCCATTCACTTCCTACATCAACTCCAGGACTAATCAACTCTCATACGTGAAAGCGTGTTATCTACAATTGGCATAAGCATGAACCGTGGGTGATCTAAGTTATAAATTCATATACTAGAATAATAAGACAGGATGAAACAGGGCATCCAATAGCTTTGCACAGTAATAAATTATGATAAGCCACACGAATAGCTACATAAGTAACACTACAGATTCTACAGGAAAAAGAACACGCTACTAGTCCTCTAGCAATTTGTGTCTTCATCAATTTGGCATTTGGCTAGCAGAGCATCATATATGAACCTAAAAATACAGTAACTTTAGTTCTATAGCTAAGCTATACCCCTATCTCAAAACCCAGTAAGTTTAGTGTCATCGTCAAGTTATACACTATTGACTTATCTCAAACTGTCTAAATTCTCAGTACAGAACATTTAGCCAGATCAAAAGTGCAAAATAAAGAACCCAATAAGAGCATTCAATGAACACCAAATTTCTATGGTACACAAATTTCTTCACATCTCGAACCCAAATTTCTGTAGAATCAATGGACACCCTTTTTTCAAAAATTAATGCAGAACATGATCTTTCAGTACTTACACATAATATCCAATTCACAGGAAAATTTATATGGGTATGATATTATCCTACTTATAGCATAAAACTGAAGGTAACATCACAATAACAACAACAAAAAACACAATATATCCCACTGTAATTGTCGAAAACTCTACCTCAACCTTCCCAATTCAATCACAGCACCATCTTCTCTACTCTAAATCACAATTCGAACTCATCTTCAAGCTTCAGCTGCTCAGCTGCAGCCTCCTCCTCCTCGTCATCGATCACAAAGTAGGGATTGTGGGCCTCTGGCTTGAACTTGTACCCTGTAAACATATAGAAAGCCAGAGTAGCCAACTCGGCAGCCACCACACTAGTCCAAAGGTACCTATATGAAGTGATAGTCTCCAATGCATAAACCACAACCCTTGTAAAGTAAATGTAGCATATGACCACAATGTAGTACTGCCTGAACAGAGTCAGCTTCATCAAATTGACAGCAGCCTTCCCATCAGTCCTTGCAGCCTCACGCAAGTTCTTGATAGACCACACAATCGGAAACAACACCGCACAGCAACAGACCACATCCACAAGCAGAAACACCTGCTTCCAAGTAACCCAGTCATGGCCGAAAGGCCCAGTCTCATCGATCACAACCTGGGCAATGTTGGCAACCACCTGGAGTGGAATCACAATCATCAAAACCTTCTTTTCCTTGTCCTGCAAGAAGGGCTTCAAGAAAGACCACCCAGTGCCAATCAAAACGATGAGAGTGAACAGAGTAATCCCCTTCAAGAAGCTGAATATGTAGAACAGTACATCCCAGCCGTGAGCGCTACCAGTGCGTTTGATATACGACTTATCTTCGGCCTCACAGAGCAAGTTCAGAGTCTTGAGGACCAGAACGGCGAGCATGAAGAAATGGATACGGAAAACGGTGAGTCGTTTCTTGTAGAGCACGAAAATCCAGAGCCCGACGAGAGCGATATAGGCCAAAGAGAAAACGAAGTAGATTCTCGGGAGAATGGTTTTACCGGCGGAGAGATAATCCCGGCGATCACCACTCTTCCCTTCGAGATTGTACATGACCGATTTGACGTCCATGGAGACCCGGAGAGGCTGAAGACAATTGGCGAAGAGAAGCGTGTACTGATCGGCATCGGTCTCCGTGAACACGGTGGAGAAGCTATCGCCGCCCTTGAGTTTGTCGAAGGTGTAGACGGGTTTGACGAGCGACGACTGGAGCGCGCATCGGATCTCTCCCTCCTCGAGCTGCTGGAAGACGTGGATCCATGAATCCCTCGTACAGAGAAAGAACCCGACTTTGGAGAGGTCCGGATCCGGGCCGGGTTTCTGGGTCAGGGCAATCTTCGAGACGTTCAGATCGAGGCGGCCTCTGTGTGTGAACCCGAATTCGTCAAATGGGATTATCGGCCGCCAGTCGTCTCGGACCGAAGAGCTCCGGATCTCGGCGAAAGAAACAGACAAGGTCGCGAAGAGGGTGAGGAAGAAGAAGAAGGAGAGGAAGCGAGACATGGTGAATCAATTTGGGGATTAGATCTGAGGATTAAACGCTCAGATCTGTTGTCATTCAGAGTCGGTCTTCTATGGTTTTACTGATAAGGAATCTCAATTCATCAGAGTCGGTAATGGCGACCCTTCAACGGCATTTGGGTTTTTTAGGGTCAATCTTTTTTGGTCGTTGGGAGAAGAAGAAGACGACGATGATATGAAGGCCTTCTCTTGGATGTTTCGTTGGAACTACCGACTACTTGGTTCGTTTTTGACCTTTTTGGTTGAGATTACGGATTTAGACATGGCTCATGGATTAAGAATTTAAGATGTAATTAGGGAATAATAATTGCCTTTCTTGTTCAGATTTATTTTTCATTTAACTTTTTACGATCGGTTATGTCACGGTTATCACTTGAGGAAGCTTAAAATATTCACATAGATTGTAAATGTAAAAATTAAGTTGAAAATAATATTATAATAATTTTTTAATTCTTTCTAATAATTAAAACATAATTATACATGTAACGAATTCATGTGAATTTCGAATATTTTGATTTGTTTGGGTGGGGAGTGTAGTGCGTTGATTGTATTTAATACCAGTTTTTTTACTGTTATTAAACTAAGCGAGTGAAATATCAGAATTCTATTCAACATTAACACACAGTAAGGTTGATTTTTCTTGTTTGGATAATTTTAAGTTGCATTAATTAATTTTTCCAACATTTCCTACCTACGCTCTTACTATATGCCATAGCTCATGGATATGTCATTGGCATAATCCTTGGGCAGTCATTGTTACTTCATACAACATTTTACTCTCTAACTCCACTTCTCCCCTGTTTTCCAAGTGAGAAATTGGAACTATTTTGGGTTGGAATTAGAGAAGAAAGCAAGAGCCCCAACAAATGGTGCATTGATATAAGTAGCCGGCTCAGATTGCTGATAGTTGTTCCGGTCATCGGCGAAGCTGTCTTTGTTATCAGGTCCACCTACAATGGCTCCAACAAGCACATTTGGATTTGGTGAACCAGAGTGGAAGTACTGAAATCCATCGTTGCATGAAATGCGGTCCGGGTGTTCGTGTAAAGAGGGCAGAGAAGAACCCCTGTGATGTACATGCTGCGGATACTTCTCCCCAAATCCTACCATGTAAGACATCTTTGCTGGATTGTCACCAAGAATGTAGTCCACCTGCTTCTTTGCCTGTGAGATTAGGGTTTCAGCTGTGACGGCTGTGGATCCACATGTGACCGCTCCTCTATTTGAACTGAGATACTTTGCATATGTGAGGAGTAGGAGTGTTGTGGAAGTAACATACTGGAGATTGCTCTCACTTGCCTTGTACAGAAGTCCTCCTGCAAAGTATATCTCTATTAGATATATAATTCGAGGTTGTGTTGATATTGTGCTCGATCATGTCCAAAATAACGTTGTTATGTTGTTATTGTGCTCATGTCCAAAATAACATTATTGTGTCGATATTGTGTTTATGTCTAAAATATAGCTAGTCATTTCAGAGTTTTAAATATTGTACGTATACATATAGCTTTACCGGGAGTATATTGGGCCTGGAAACTAGATGTTCCTGGAATTAGAGAGCATATGTAGTTGTCTGAGTGTGATTTGTATATTTGGAATTCTTCAGTGTTTGTCTCTAGAAAGCTCTGCACACAAAAAAAAAAACCAATTGAATTAATTACTTGACCTCTAAGATTTTGCAGTGAGTTGCTAGCTAGAGCTGAGTTTATGAGAGAAAAACCTTGGAAAGGAGGACCTTTGTTCCGGCTCGCTTGTCATCCCAACTGAAAGAATAGTCATCATCATCAGCCCCCAATGTGTGGCCATTGGACTTGATGTATGACAAGTATGAACTGTTCTTAGAGGCTCTATGAATCCATGACGCGCCCCAAAGAAGCTCATCCTATTCATAAATCCACAAAACCGGTCTGATCAGAATCTTTAATGTGTCAAAGGAAGAACGCAATTACAAGCAATTATGCTACGGCTTACTTGGTATCCAGAATATGAGCAGTAAAAAGGGCAGACCACGGAGCCGAGGGAGTCACTGTAAGAACCTCTATACTTGTCAGCAAAATCAAACACCTGCATGGTGATCAAAGTTAATAACTTTCTTATAAATATAAAGATGTTGAGTTTGATCAGCTTTTTGTAGAGGGTGTTTACTTTCATAGCTGTGTGAAGCAATTTTCCGGAGTAGGAAGGGTCGGAGTCTTTGAAGACTATGGAAGCTGCAGCCAATGCAGCAGCAGTTTCTGCTGCTACATCAGACCCTGGATTTTGAGTCGAAACCTTGTAAACATTGCGCGGTGTATCCATATCTTCTGGCCTCTCCCAGCACCGGTGGTCCATGTTTGGATCTGCCACCTGCACCGCCAAAACATGTGACTGTAAGTAAGAGCTTATCTTGTTTGATATACCAGTGCATGCAATTACTCAGATGGCCTATTTTACTAGCTTTTACTCTTGGTTATTTTCCATAGGTGCTGCTTCGATCATTAACTGTACATGTTAGTCTATCTATTTGATACTACCGAAGTCATTCATACGTTTAATGTGTCCAGTGCTTCAACTTCTGACAATTTAATTAAGGATTCGATCAGTAACTATTTAATCTCTTGGCTTGGTGATGCTTAATAATTAGTGTACACTTGATATAAACACCCATCTGTGTAAATAAGAAAAAAAAATTCGATGTGAAATTCTGTCTTCTCAACAAATAGAGATCCATTTTGTTAGTCTTACTTGGACGTATAAGGTTCCAGGGGTTGAAGTGGCTGCTTTTAGGAGATAATCTGTGCTCCAACGTACGGCAGCCTTGGCGTTGTCAATCCGGTAAGCCATTGAGCTACCGAACTCAATGACACTCCATGCCAACAATGTAGTGGTGAAGGCCATTGGTAGCCCAAACTTGACATTATCTCCGGCATCATAGTAGCCGCCTACTAAGTCCACCTGCAATTCACATCCAAGTAACAACCAAAAACTTAAGCTCTCAAGAAATGAGTCAATAATATATTATCAAACTAGCTAACTTATGTCATGTCACAAAATATATAGTTTCAAAGAACTAAAAGTACGTAGTACATGATAAGAGGAGCCATCAGACAAGCCGGAGTTGCCCCTCCAATTAAGCCGCTGGTTGGAGGGCAATTTTCCAGACCTCTGGCCCTCGAAGAAGAGAATGGATTTGTCTAAAGCGTCTGCGTAATCTTGAGGAGTGAAGGCAGAGCAGCCTAAGCTGATTAAACAAAGAGCAAAGCATAGAATTCGTGTCATTAAGGAAAATGTGGCAGCAGAAGCCATAGCCATTAGTACTTAACTAATCTCAACTCCTCAATCCTCCAATTTTAGTAATGTAGCAAGGCAGTAGAGGTGGGTTTGAAATCCGTGGAGGTAGAGACTGGGATTTATAGAAGGAAGTTGGGAGGTTGGTTAGTTCGTTGGTCATTGGTCACGGAATCAACTGCACCAAATCAGAGATGGACGTTAATGGGACAAAAATGTCAAAAAACTCACCCAAAACTTTATCCTCACTGTTGGGGTATACGAAACTGAAAGGTCTGAAGTACAGACAAAAGAAGAGCATAAATCCCTCACATGTTTCAAAATTTTGGTATCATTCTTTCTCAAGGGTTTGAGATCAAGGTTCACTGTTAAATCATGCCAAAAGTCTTGTAAAAAGCGCAATTTACGTGAACCTGAATTGGGGTTTATGGGGGTTGGACTTATTGGATGCCACAATTTAAGGTGAAAATGTGATTTGTCTGTAGCACCAAAAGTCACGGATAGGATGAACACGAATCACATGGGCCGCCAAAGCAAACTGAAAAGATTGAATGAAGGCTATGAATGAGGAAGTTCTTCTCTGTGAAGAGGTGGGAGGGTCTTAATTTGCAGGTTGCACATGAACTACTGTATTATTAATTAGTTGAAGGAGGCCTAACTCGAACCTGTGCTTCCACGTATCATCATGTGATACTGAGACGTACAGTACTTAACTCTAGATACTGAGACGTACACTACTTAACCTAGAGTCTCAGATTGTAGGCAAAGAATTTTTAGGATTTTTTAGGGTTGGAATTGCATGTGAAGAAAGAGACAGAGAGGGAAAGGGATGGGGGGTGATGATTTTGTTTTGTTTTTTGAGTCATTGTTTGGGGTATATAAACAAACTAGGTGGTGAAGGATTTAATAATGAGATTAAGAACCCAGATTTTTGATTGAGTGTGGTAATTGGGATTTCAATTTGTCAACTTAAGCAAGTGGCATAAATTAAGGGTTCTGTCCAAGATTTTTTTAAGGAAAACATCAAAATCAAGTAAAGCAATGACAGTTTTCCCAAGTGCAAGAGCCAACAGTTTATAACCCATTTTTCAGGTACCAATAGTGAAAAGCAGGCTGAATTCAAGCAGCATCAACTGCAACTGACTCAAATCAACTGCTTAACCATTTTCACATCAGGAACAATCTAATACAGGGCATTCATATATTGTTAAACAGCGACAAGCGTGGCCCGTGGCCCACTAATGCACTGATATTGTCATAACTTAACCACTTCTTAGGTGTTGAGTTTTATCATAAAAAATCTCGGTGCAATTTGTTATATTTTATTTTGTCACTATTCTAATGTGGGTTCTCCACTCTCCAACATTTATCTCATCAATTTCGCTGATGTAGCCCGATTAAGTGCTACTGTATATTGGCCTCGAAAGCATATACAGGTTTCTCAATGCAAAGGACTACTTCATAAATCAAACCTCATCAGGGAGGAAAGAAACAACTTCTTCTTAGTACACAATTACAATGAACTAAAAGTCATACATGTATGTTCAGTCTATACGACCAAGGGATTATAAAGAGTGATATATCATCCGAATCTTACAAACATTCCCTCTGTGTTGAGTTCAGACATAAAGTTTCAGCCTAATACGCATATTAATGTAACTTCCAAGCACCACCGTGTTCAACATGTGTAAAATATATGTACTGAAGTTGAACTGTATGGCCGTGATAAATGGACCAGATAATCGAGTTGAAATGTACTTGAACGTTGTTTGTGGTAATTGAATTTAGGAGCATCTTTCAACCTTGTAATTTTGGACAGACACTGGCACTGGGAGTCACAATGGAGCCTGTAGATAAACGCATAGCTACAAATCAGAAATATGTGTGTCCATCGAATCGTAGAGAAGTTCTACATTACTTACATATATCAGTAAAACATGGCTGTTTGGACACTGGATCGTCTTCAAATGATGGTGGAACTTGGCCATACACCATATCACAACTCATATCTTCAAAATCTGAGTATGAGAGCATGATTAAATTAGTACAGGAACTTCAGCCAAAATTCCAATTTAGCTCAGAGCTAAACCAAGACAATGAGACATACTTGGAATCATGGTTAATGGAAGCCCAAATTCATTGGTGAAGAAATCTTGAGTAGGAAACTTGCACATATTCACACACATTCCAACACACCCACTGTTCTCCAGGTACCTAGATGAGGAGGAATGCCAAAGTTAGAAAATAATTAGTATTTGAATGTGTTTTTGATGACAATTAATAACAGGTCATCTACTAAATCAGTTTCCTTTCAAGAGCCCTACTTAATTCTTATACTTGTAACAAAAATTAATGTATGTACATGATGAAACAAATCTATATATATATATATATATATTCAATCTGTACATGATGAAGTATAGATTCTACCTGCACTTCTTTATACGAACTCCGCTTCTTTGTTTCACTCCTTCTACCTCAACTTCTATAACCTAATACCCATGAATTAGTGCATCAGAAATAACTCGAAGAAAAAAAAGCCAAATGTTGTTCAGCAGAGAAACCAATGACGTCATTTGCTAACTGAAGACTATGGCTAAGAGGAGTCACTGTATGGTTACCTCAGAAGGCCCAACTAACCAGTGGAAGAAAGGCACTGTTAATGCAGCATTGAACTCTGCAGCCCACTTTGTTGGTGGAAATAATTTCCTAAACTGCAAAAGTAACAAGTCAAAATTATACAATTCACACTATCTTATACCAAATGATATTTATCTACATCCAGACATAGACTTCAATCATTTAGCCTGATCATATAATGCCCCTTTACATGCTACAAATAGATAATCACCAATTTCTTGAAGGCTAAGATATTCAAATTAATGAGGTAAAAATTTAAACCAAAATTAGAGAAGTGAGAATGGTCTATAATCCACCTGAGCAGGCGCACCTGGAGGTAGCATAGACAATAAGACCTCTCTAACCACTTGTTGCTGCTGAAGCCGAGACCTTCCCTGCATAACTCTCTTGGACACATCCACAAAACTCTCATAGTCATATTCCCACCATTTCTTTTCCTCAATCTCAGCCTTGGATTTCACTGGAGCTGCAAACTTCTTCATTTTGCGAGCAAAGAGTGTCATGAATGCCTTCTCAAAAAACCCATCACTGTATTTGGTCTTTTGTCCCATAGGAGCTGGCACTCCTGATGGCTCTGCAATCCCACATCGAACACTAGTACTATAACCAGTAGTGCTGGGTTTACAATGTAACAGTTGTTTAGGGGTACTAAATTGGACAGGTTGAAAGCTTAAAACCACCATGAAATCAATGTAATTGTGGTGCAAAGAAAATGAATGGGACTGAACTCAATTGGGTGTCTTGTATACAAATGCAAAAGCACAAAATGCAAGAAACAGAGTTTAGTAGGAGTAGGTTTTGTTCATGCTATTTACCTCATGTAACAGTTTACTTAATTTCTGGGTGATCCAGAAAGAAAAGTACAGGACAGTCCCTGAGAGGCTAAAGAGCCAATGGTTGGTTGAGTTTGGTTTGTTTGCTTAGAAAAAATTATGGCCACACATACCCTTTCGGGAAGAGATTTCGTGGCTCTATCCATTTCTAATTATTGGTTGCTCTTGTATTTGGGAAATAGAAGAGAACCTCAGTTGACAATTATCCATTTGATTTCTTGAGATTGCAGTGAAGACATGTAGCTTGAGAGCTTTATGACTGGTCCCAGTTGAGTGAGGTTGGAGGTTGTAGGGATTGATATTAGCAACAGATAGGGGTCATGGGTGTATTTGAGGCTAATGCAAACGCCACGCTTGAGTCCTTTTGTTTTTGCTCTTTTTTTTTTTTTTTGGCTCATGACGTCTTGAGTCTAGTTACTCATATTTATGGGAGATAATAGTCACTTTGATCACTGAACTTTGCTAGATTTGACACTTTAGTCACTGAACTTTCGAAAATATCACTTTAGTCACTGAACTATTACACCGTCTATCACTTTAGTACCTCCGTTAAATCGACATCTCCCTCTAATAATTTTTTGGTCTTACATCCCTAAAATACCCCTAAATTTAACAGAAAAATGTCATTTTAACGGAAAAAACTAACGGATGTACTAAAGTGTTAGACGGTATAATAGTTTAGTGACTAAAGTGATATTTGTAAAAGTTCAGTGACCAAAGTGTCAAATCTAGCAAAATTCAGTGTCCAAAGTGATCATTCTCCCTATTTATGGATACAAAGTACATTATTACGTGATCTCGTACATGTATCATTCTATTCAAATATAGTCTTGTGATAAAATAAAATGCATAAAAAAAAAATTAAAGTTTAAGTTCCATTTTATAGTTGTTTAAAGTTCTATATTTTTGGAAGAAAAAAAATTAATATTTAAGTTAAATGATACATCAACAATGTTTTGATCTATATTGTCAATTTGCACTAGAATTTTGTGACACCCCATACCATCACTGGTTACTATTCTACCATAGTCACTACAAGGTTGATTTCCGCAGTGTATTGTTCCGATGCAATCTCACATCTAGTTATATTTTATTATCAGATGTACTTGTGCATCTTGCTATGTTTTTTGTTTTTATTATTTGATGTCTTGTTGCATCTATTGTTCAAATTCATATTTTGGCCTTCGGAAAAGAAAAAAATTCATATTTTGGCATATCCATATAAGTTGATAGAATGATAGAAGTTAGGGCTAGAGTACACTAGGGGAGTGTTTGTTACAGGGAACTCTGATAGCTGGGCTTATTTCCTATAATAAGCATGGACTCTGATAGTTAGGCTTATTCTTCCACAATACTTGACCTGCGTTTGGTGCTGCTCAAGACCTGAGGAGTAGGATAACCTATTAATTTGAAGATTTTCAGTTTCTTCTTCAACCACTGCAACTATGAACATAGAGCTACCATCCCAAAAGAAATCCCAGCTCACAACAAGCATATTGACCAAACCAATTTACCAACTATTCACAGCAGTTTACAGCAAACACAATCAAAATTCTCAATTACCCAAACTTCATCTGCTCACACAAACACAAATACAATAAAACCCATAAAACTTGCATCTGCTCACACAAACACAACTCTCTCTCTCTCTCTCTCTCTCTCTCTCTCTCTGGTTACTCTCTTTCCTCTGCTCAGTCACACAAATCACCAGCACAGTACAACAACCTCCGACTGTAAGAGACGCCAGTGAGGTGGTGAGCGGCTACTGGTCACGGCGTCGGAGACTTGTGACTGCAGGTGCTCAGAAGAGGCACGGTTGTGAACGGTGGAGGAGTACGGCTGTGAATTTCGGGTGCCTAATAGAGCAAAACCCAGAAGAGAGATAGTGAGGGAGAGAGCTGCGAAACAAAGAATAGATGAGTGAGAAAGAGGCTTTCATAATACCATGCTTTTTGGGGCCGCTTTCTAAGAAGGTGTTGGACCCCCTTTTTTTATTTTCAGGGACTGCATAATCTCATTAATTGCAATCTTTGTTTTCTCCAAACATGGGTTACTTGGTCTTATGGAATACAATCCTGTCCAATCCCATCCAGTCCACCATACCAAACGCCCCCTAGGAGTTGACTCAGTTGAGGACTAGGAATTTAGTGAATGACACCCAAACCATCAATCATCGGTTGTACAAATTGGATTGGGCTGAGGTGAAACAAAATTTCCTTGGATATCAAATTCATCCCAGAAGGAATGGATCTGCTATTCTAGCCCAACTATGTTTTATGTGGCTCATGGATGCTGGCCCCATGTTTGATAAGACTTGCACCAACTAAAATGTAACAATGCCTTTAATTTTCCAACTGACCCCAACTACATAGGCTGTGCCTTCAATTTGAGTACACATCAACCTTTCAATTGGATGATTGGGACATTTCTCCCAAAACAAAATAAAAGCAGATGGGGATATATGGACTTCAACTTAGACAGCCTTCATTCATGGGTTTGATGGCCATTGGCAACTTGAACACTATTGTAATGATTCAATTAATGGAGGAGCTAGCCATGCATGGTGATTAGTTCTTTCTTAAAATGATTCAATTAAGATGTAACAGAAGAGAAGCTGCTATAAGAATTATACATTAATTGTCTGTCTTGGACTCTCTCTGTAATTAATAGTAAAACCATTTTCCAAGAAACTGAATTACAATGGTTTGAGAACTCAGAGGGTTGACTTCTCTTTGGAGTTAATAGCTATGTCAGAAAACTGTAAATTGCTAGAGTTGACCTTTGTTATAGTCTGCACATCAATTTTAAAACGATGCTGCGCTGCTAGCTAGTTTCTTCGATCTTCCAATTCCAATACTCTATGTTTCTGAACTTTCTGTAACCTTAAACTTGGTCTGATATTACTGGCCTAGCTAGCTTCCTCATTGCTTTCTTCTTATTCAGTTTCTCTTTAAAGAGAGCTCGAACAACGGATCTGAGTGGAAGGTGTTGTCAATTATTAACGGACTGCAAGTCCCACCAAAGAAAATTCATATATATAAATTAAAAGGATAAGCATGTGTTGGCCTTAGAGAAACTTGATACAATTAATTTATTTTATAAAAACTTGGGCGAGAATTTCATTAATCAGCATCAACATATATGTTACGTGATTAGTACAATTTCACTATGCGCGCATGAAATTAAATAGGAGTCGTCTAATTAAGAGTTGTAGTTATAAAGCTGGCGGATATTAATAGGTGAGCTAATACTTTCATCTCCATCAAGTAGCCTCTTAGCTATGATGACATTAGCAGCTTCTGTTGGATGATAAGCATCCCAAAACACATATTTGGATCGATCATCACACAGAGCAGAGCTTGTGTTCCTGCCCTTGAAGCAAACAAATGGCGGAAAATATCCACCGCAACACGGTCCATTGGCATCCTCGAACCCTAGCAAAACCAAACAGATTGATCCATCGAAAGAGATCATCATAGTAATAACAATACACAAATTAGGGTTTTCTCAAAAAAAAAAAATCAAATTAGGGTAGCTTTTTACCATAATGATGATAATTGACTATGATCTTCATGAAGATGTCATAGGAATTTGCATACACAAAGATAGCTTCAGGACCCAACTCCTGGTTCAGTTGATCCAACACTCCATTCAGCTTCTTATTGTAGCCTTGGATCAAATCATTCACTTCACCAAAGCAATGGCCACCCGGTAAAAGATTTATGGCTCGAATGAAGGGTATGCAACCCAGTGGTCCGACCCCAACCACAATAAACTTTCTAGCTCCCAACTCATGCAGTCGCTAATTCACACAGAAATTAAATTTATCACATATATATATGAGATAAATGTACATTTTATATATAAATTTTTTGGTTAAGCTTAGGGGTCGGATTAATTGATTAAATTAAGTTTGTTATTAAGCATACCTTGAGTTGTATTGTCAAGTTAGAGACCATGAAATCTTGGAACATGTTGGGAGAGACTTTGTCATGACCAAAAAATGGTATGGATGGTTGGACATAGTTGAGAACATCGTTGGATCCAATTGTGAGTGAGAAGATTGCCTTCTTTAGAAATTGTCTTGTGCTTGTCTCTCCCATTACATTTACCATGTAACTTCTGCTTTGCTCGAAATTATGTACTTGCTCACGTAGTGGAACTCTTCCAATCTGTGAAATTGATCAAATGTTTGTAACTTGTAATTAAGTAATTAAAGTAGATTACTCGTAATAACATAATTACAAACGTACTACTTACAAACAAAAATCCTGTTTCATCTAATATTCCGGAGGCTCCAGAAGCATAATTAATTCCTCTGAGAATTGAGCTAGGCTGGGTGTTTGGGGCCAGATAAGGCGGTGGAAATGACTTGGCTCCAAGTTCTTGACCTGATTATACCACACAAAGCTTGATTTATTAGTACGTAAAGATGGTCTTAATCATGAAACCAACAAAACCCAATTAAGTCATTTAATTAATTAATTGACTTCTCCCGACCATATAAACCAATTAGTCAATTTTACTCAACTACTTCACAATGTTAGACAAGTACTAGATCCAAAAAAAAAAAAAAAAACCTCCCTATCTCGCAAGTCGCAACCTCTTCGAAATTCAGGAATTTATAAACAAATTGTCAAATTGGACCTTCACAATATTTAGGCTCAAAATCTAATTCTAGATCCACCCACTAGCCAAGAGCTACAGTGACCACTACCAACACCAATTAGGTGTGGCATAAATATTCCTCCCAAGACTGGAATTCTTCCAAAACTAGTAATTGTACATTTAAATCCAAGTACATATAGTAAATGAATAATTAGCCGAAAATAAGGCTAGGGTACGTTGCTAGGTTGGGATATATACATCAATTA
The DNA here is from genome assembly GCA_030142095.1 of Rubus idaeus. Taxonomy (NCBI): domain Eukaryota; kingdom Viridiplantae; phylum Streptophyta; class Magnoliopsida; order Rosales; family Rosaceae; genus Rubus; species Rubus idaeus. The sequence continues at coordinate 3,485,000 of CM057969.1, read as the reverse complement.
TCAAACATCGAATATGGTTGCATATAATTTATTTTAATTACCTATGATGTCCGATATGGTTCGACCATTTGTGAACCTACCGGTGGGTCGTCCACCAGAAGCCTTAAAATCGATGCCATAAGGAGGGGAGTCGGCCTTCGAGAGCGTGAAGATGTAGTCGTTGTTTCCTGCATCAACCAGAGAGTCCCCAAACACAAACGAAGTGAAACCCAAGCAAGGTAAAACCTCCAAACAAAGAACAATGAAAATTGTACGTAGACTAATAGACTGAGAAATAGTCCCGATGACCTCCATTGTCGTAGAACGACCACATGCAATAGTGTAAGCTATCTGCACAGGGTGATATATATCAATCTTTTATGTACTGTTTTAGCAGGTAACAAAATCTTTGAATAGGTCTAGTAGCAGTGGTGCATGTGTAAGTGAGAGATTTACGTGACGTAGTATTTGGAATTGGTCTTGATGGCACTTTTCAGGGTTCAAAATAATTTCTAGTTTGATTCTTTGTTTTGGTGGGTTAATTAATTAGCTCTTAAAGTAAGCATATATATGACAAGAAACTGATTTCGTCTAGATCTGTGCATAATCTATAGTACTTTATTTGTCCCATAATTGTCAGTAGGGTTTGCTTGTTAGCAACATAATTATTTGTTATTTGCTTCACTGGCTGAGTGGCTGGGTTTGCTGTTTGAACCTTTCAAGATTTGCAGAAAGGTGGATAGTTGCAAGAAGTTAAAAATTACAATGGTCAATTTTTCTGTAGGAATTAAATTACTGAAAGAACAAAATTTTGAAGGCAAGTAGGTGCAACCTTTCCTCTCTGTTTTTTTTAGAAAGAGAAAAAAATTCTGTACATATTAATCAATAATAAGAAATATAAATATGGGTCCGTCGCTATCAATGATATTCATGAGCCGAATAGGCCAAATCCCGAACATGCAAACTTTCTTGTTCCTTAAAAAACAAATTTTTATTTTCAAATTAAATACTAAAAACACCCCACAAAACGTAGAGAAGTTTTTCAGTGTGTCTGTCACATGTGTGACGGGTTACACTGATTGGCCAAAAAGGAATAAAAAATTAATATCAACATAAACAATTATTTTTTTGACCAATAGATGAGACCCGTCACTATGACGGGCTCATAGAATTTTTTTTCCAAAACGTACTAGAATTGATAAACGATCTTTTATCACCATTAATTTGTCAGTTCAGTCATTTTGTCAAGTGTTAATGTTCAAGTTGCGCACCACAACAATCATCGGGCCCAAAACCATATTCTAGCTAAAAATCTAGGATGCGAAGTATGTATCATTGTACTATTATCTAGCAACCTTTTATTTCTACCACAAACACGCACACATAATTAATTTTCAATCTCCACTTATGAACAATACGTTAATCACTCAATAAGCGTTTATGAATAACCAATAACCATCACTGATATTTTTTAGGCTCCATGTAACCAAAAAAATTGAAGACCATCACTAGTAAAAATCTAGGTAGGATGCATGATACGTAGAGCATGTTCTAAACTTGATAGACCCCATGCAACCATCGAGAGCATGTTATAATTAACCTTGGTACGTCCAAACCTATTCTTCCATCAAGTACGCCCAAACTTAATTGAACATGATCGAATTAAACTCGGTACACTACTCCTTAGGCAATCATATATATAGATGGCAAAACCAATTATATATCATGTTCTAAAGTCTAAACTCACGCATGCAGCTCCATCGTAGCCCAAACCTAATGGTCGGAGCTGACCAACACAACAGACCGGATGACATGTCCTGTGCGTGAGAATTAATCGTCACGCATGCAGTTCATGTTATAATGAACTGGGCAGTAGCATTGTGAATTGGGAACTTGTGATTATGTAAAGTTGTAAACTGTAATTTACTGATTTTAACAGGTTTTGGAAGGAATTTGTGTCAATGGCCAGTAATTCTGTTTTGGAGGAAGATTATGAGTTTGAGTCCGATACGGATAGTATTTGAGGGATATGGAAAAAAAGAGATCGAGGCATTGCCTTGCAAGTGTTTTTCTATTTCTTTTTTAAGTTCTAATTGAGTCATTGTATGCTACTATGCTTGACTTTTTTTAGTTTTTGGACTCTATAATTTTATATATCCTTTCATTTTGTAATTATTTAATTATTTATAGGTAGTATATATGATAAAATTAAAATTAAAAAAAAATCGCCTAGGCGGCTGATTAATCGTCACCTAACCGACTAGGCGCTCGAAGATGGTCAGACATCCTAATAACGCCTAACGATTTTTAAAACATTGAAATTAATAAATGATACGGTGCTGGCATGGAGCTCCAGACTCTTAATATATTATAGTTTGTTTTCATTAGTTGTCATATATATATATATATTTATATCTATTTATATACACCAAATTGTATTCGAAACCAGCCCTAATTTTAAGAGAATGTGAATTTCCAGAATCCAGAGAAGAGATAGAGCTGCTTTAATTTGGAGCTCATGATATATAGTCTGACCCCGAAATTGAAACTATTTGTTTAATTGACAACGAGATTAATTTTGTGCCAAGTGTTGTACTTGAAACTTAGTGCTGCTGGCACATATCTTGCGGGCATGTTATAATTTGACACCACATGTGACCATCACTATCAAAACCCTAAGCACCATAACAAAACTCTCCCTGAGTTAATTAGATTAGTATCTAATAAGCGATTGACCATATAAAGACATGAGCTAGCTTCGCCTAATTGCCTCGTATATATAAAGACTGGATAACTGCAATGAAATGGACAAATTAAGCCATAATTACAATGTGAATCACCCTCTATATGTCAGTACGTTATGTCCTCGATCAGCCATGCATGCATACAGTGGACCTCAGATATTTATATTAATTATACTTTGTAATAATATTCCCAACAATACAAACTAATTAATCAATCAATCTGTGGGATTCTTCGGACAAATTGATACGTTTCGACCGATGCTTACAAGAGAGTACGTTCTACACTTTGACGTACTAAACAACGTAGCTCATCTTCAAGTGCCACAAATATTATTGTTTCCACCGATCGATCTTAGTCCTCCACTCCTCCTCCATGCATATATATTTTTTAATTAATTTCTTTCCAGGATCATGACCAAATTAATTAATTAAAATTATTTCTATGATCGATCTTAATTAGGACGGTACGTTGGGGGAAGGTTGTAGCCTTGTAGGAGTCATCAAGTGGCCTACTATACCTGCCCTGCAATAACTATTAGAGGTTCGGGAGCACCTCTTCATTTTCATCAAAATTAAATTGGCCGATCTTTACCACATTAATGATTTTGGCAACTTCGAGCTAGCTACAATGAGTTGTAACCTAGTGGATGAGAAAAACATGTCTTGTACCCCCAATACAACTTCTCACTTCGCAAGAAAACTGCCCCATTTTGTGAAAGGATAGAAGAAACCATTTGGTCGGTATCTTTAATTAATTGATTTTTTTTTAAACAAAAAATGTGATTGGAGTGGTAGTAAATTAGTAATGCTTATATAGTTATATATATATATATGTATATGTTAGGCCAAATATTTGCTGAGGAGAATTTTCTTTCCAGTCCTAAACATGGGGGTTCAACTACCACCTACCGTTTCCCTCTTGGCCAACAAACCATGTTAATGAACAATTAATCAATACATTTAACTCTGCTATATCGATCTCTGCTGGTAACTTGCACTGTCAAGCCCTCTCTCTTCACTCCACTACTCTAAAAAAATTTACAGATCTTCTTCAACACCCCACACGCTTCAAAATCCAACACTCCCACACGCTTCAAAATCCAACACGCTTTCATTCAAACGAAAGTACGAAACATTCTTATAGGCTAAAGAGCCTGGGGGAGAGGGAGATCGAGTGTGTTGCTTGTGCCCATATGGTTGGTTTCATCACCCATGTTGTAGATCCATACTGAAAAGCTAACTTAGCTTAGCTATGAGTCCATGACCCACATCCTAGTTTTTCCTTGGCTTTCTCTTCATTCCATTATTGGGTTTTCTCTATTAAGATACCAAGAGTGAAGAGGGAACTCGCACACTAAACCCAGAACTAGCTACTCCATTATATCTATGACATTGTGATGACCCTCTCTCTTTCTCTCACTGCGTAGAGCTTTTAGTTTGCGGGTTGGTGTGTTTTTGGGTCTTGAATGGCTATCATGGGAAAAACCCGATCGGTGTTAGCATTGACTGGAAGACTCATAAACGAGGCCCTGAGCTTCATTGTCTTCTCCATACTTGACCTCGTTGATTTCCTTCTGTGTTTTCTCTACAAAGTTGCGGACTTTTTCTTTGAAGCCGAATGGAAACCTTGCTACTGCTCATCTTCCAAAGAGGCCATCACAAACAGCGGCAAGATCTTGGTCTCGGAGCAAGGCGAGTCGAAAATCGTCTGCCTCAGCTCGACGAAGCTACAGCTCGAGGAGATCTCCGACACACTGTACACGCGCCCTTCTCTTTTGTCCGAGGTCTCCAAGCTGACTATGAGAGAGACAACCAAGAAAGGTTCAACGGTTCGATCCACGTTTACAGTCAACTCCACCATTGTTGAAATGCTCCAAGGAAAGATCGGAGGCCAATTATGTCACCCTATCCCAAGGTGGTCGGATTGTGACTGTAAATTCTGCACTTCCTGGACCTCTTCTTGCAAAGAAACCCTCTTTGTTAGAGCTGATGGACCCAAAGGTAATGAGCATTGTTATTCTCACTCCATAAACACTGTCGATATATCACTGGCATAAAGGTGCTATTTACTTCTTCTTCTTCTTCTTTTTGAATTAACATTTTCGCGTTTTTGGTATTTTTACTATATATGATGCCAGATCATGATGCACGAGAAGATGTGCTATTCATTCATGGGTTTATTTCATCATCGGCGTTCTGGACAGAGACATTATTCCCAAACTTTTCAAGGGCAGCAAAATCAAATTTCAGGCTTTTAGCTGTTGATCTTTTGGGTTTTGGAAGGAGTCCAAAGCCAGCCGACTCCATGTACACCCTCAGAGAACACTTGGAAATGATTGAACAGTCCGTGCTTGAAACTCATAAAGTCAAATCCTTCCACATTGTTGCTCATTCTTTAGGATGCATTTTGGCCCTTGCCCTTGCCGTTAAACACCCCAACTCCATCAAATCCCTCACCTTACTCGCCCCTGTAAGTCATAGATAATCATGTCACGTTATGTTTCGGAGTGTTAATTTGAATGACAAGTTTAATTTTGTGCAAAAATTATCTTTACCTTTGGTGGTTAAACAAATGATTGACTTAGAGTGTTTTCTTAATTTGTGCTTGTTAGCCATATTTCCCAATACCAAAAGGGGTACAAGCAACACAGCATGTGATGAGGATGGTGGCTCCGAGGCGTGTTTGGCCGGTTATTGCATTTGGTGCGTCGATTGCGTGTTGGTACGAACACATCTCACGGACGGTGTGCCTTCTCATTTGCAAGAACCACCGTTTTGTGGAGTTTCTTGCCAAACTTGTGACTAGAAACAGGTAAAGTCATTAATTAAGTGATTTTTTTTAATTATGATCGATCACCTCATGGAATATATTTTCTCCCACCCACCAAAATCTATTTTATGCACGAAATCATGTTATTCTCATCTGCCATTTATTTTTCAAAGTTTCCAAACGGTACGCACTTGTGGACCCTTTTTCACATTGCTTCGGAAACCCGACCAACCCATCCGTAACCACGCCGGTTCAGCTTGTAGTCCTTTCGGTTACAGATTGTAGTTGCACAGACCGGTCGATGACTCATGGTATTGGTTGTGCTACCATAACTACAATAATGTTTTCCTTTTCTTATTCTTTTACTCTAGGGTTTTGTCCCATATCACAACTCTAAATTTGCACCCTGCAAACACATAGATTTAAGACATAATTATTGGGTTTTTAGTAGTTGGTGGTGGTTTTGATTTTTTTTTAAAATTCTATGAGACTCTTTTGAAGTTTTGATGCATTTTTGTAAAATACAAACACGTTGTTTCCAAAAAAATTCGAAACACAAGATGTAAAACTCCTTTATATATAACGTACTTGAAATTCCACCCCTAAATCTACCTTGTTGACAGGCACTGCTTTCATCGTGCTTAGACCCCAAAAATAAGTAAATGACCATTTAAAAGTGTATCTGTCAATTTTAAAATTTCTTCCCCGTTGCTTTAGGAACAGGGTCAAGTACTTGCGAGGCAGAAATGCAAACAGATCGATGGAGACAGATCATTTTGACGTTGGAATTTAATTTCTTTCCGTCATTTATTATGCTACCAGAAGTTGCTGCAAACTTGATTATGATACTATTTACCAAAAGAAATTAATTGTTACTTTTGTTTTGTTACAGGATGAGAACTTTTTTGCTTGAAGGGTTCTTCTGCCACACACACAACGCAGCATGGCACACTCTGCACAACATTATATGCGGCACCGCGGGCAAGATGGACGCTTACTTAGATGCCGTTCGAGACCATCTAAAATGCGACGTGAATGTGTTTCACGGCAGAGATGATGAGCTGATCCCGGTTGAATGCAGCTACAATGTGCAATCGAGAGTGCCTCGTGCTCGCGTTAAGGTGATTGAGAAGAAAGATCACATCACCATTGTCGTCGGGAGACAGAAGCCTTTCGCTAGAGAGTTGGAGGCGATTTGGAACAATTCATCACCGACTGGTTAACAATACATACTAATGAAAAAATTAAGAGATATGCATATTTTCTATCATGAGGCATTGAGTCTGTATGTATGTGATGCCTTTTTTTTTTCTCTCTCAAAATATTAGAGATCCTATAGATAAAAGTGCATGCATGGCCTGAGAAATTGAGATATGGGAGGCTAATTTTCTTCCCCGTCTACGTACTTCAAAGAAATCTCAGGTGGGCACTTGGGGTTTAGACCATGTGAAAATTAACCCTAGTCTGTATTATTGGGTTGACAAATGCCCTAAAGTTTAAGACCTAAGCCATAAAAATGTCAAGTGTTCTTTTCTTTGGGTCTGATAAAATGTCAGTTGAAGATAAAAGATGAAGTACGTAATTCAGTAAAATCCCAGTTGGTGTTGTATTTTTCTAGACCTATTCAGCTTTTACATTCCGGACAACTTTGCTTGTAATTTGGTAAAAGTGAATGGTTTCAACTTTGTTATTGCTGAGGAACTAACAAAAGACTAAAGCCATTGCTCAAAAAAAAAAAAAAAACTAAAGCCTAGTACTGTATAATAGATAAACTGATGAACTATATATAAAAAATGAGAATTCCTTCTTTATTTTTTATTTTTTATGTTGAAGATTGATAAATGCACCTCTTAAATATTTTTCTTTGTCTGGGAATTGGGCCCCCATTTCACCGAAAAATAAAAATAAATGCACCTCTTATATAGAAACCCGTCTCTTTTTTTTTGAACAATATGATATGAATATATAGAAACCCGTCTAAGCACGATGAAAGCAGTGCCTTCCATTTCCAAACCCCAGTACAAATCATACCGGACCCACTGTGATTAATTTTCATACCCGATCCATTAGACTTTAATTTGTAGTTTTGCACTAAACTGTTGCCGGTGGAAAATAGCGACAGCTGCTACTCAGCTTTCGCCAACTTAGTGAGTCACTGCATTCTCTCTGTTAAGTGGCTAGCAATGAAACTCAGGAAATCAGTTGAGAAAACTGAAGGAAGAAAACGATCACTTTTTAATATTTGGTGCAGGGCGATATTTGTGAGAGGCCAGGCCATATATTATTGAGGTCGACTTGAGAGTGTGGCATTGTGAAACTTCAAAATTATAAGTGTAGATTAAATAGAAGAAGTAAATGCATGGTTTTTCGGTTAGGTAATATCAGCTCAGGATAGTTATGGTTTTGCAGAAAACGTCTTCTAAAGTCAAAACAAACTGAGAAAAAAGAACATGCATGCTCATAATAATACTGAGCGAGCCAGTAGGGCTAGGCTAGCATGTACTACTGCACCATTTTCTTTCTTTCTTTCTTTGACTTGGGTTGCTCCACTGACGCGATCCAAGACAGAGTGACAGACTATTCCATGGCTTGAAGAAATGATCAAATTAATGAACATGACTTTAGCCCCCATGATTTAATCCAGATATTGAATTCCAGAATATTGGTAGGACCTGTGTCGAGAAACTTTGACTCGAATCACTGCATATATGATGTATACCATGGTGCAAATTAATGGTTATATATGCATGCTTAATCGATCACAAATGGCTTCCCATGCTTGAGTGTGGGCAATGAGCTGTTGGCTAACGTATGAATCTTCCATATATAAAACTGATAGATGGTGCAAATGAATAGTTATTTATATCCACACGGCTAGAATTCATGCAGTTTGGTGAAAGGAACAACCTACAATATTGCTTGGTGATCAAAGAAACCCATGAAGGATTAAATACACCAATTAATATACGCAGTATTAAATTATTAATGCTGGCTGTTGCACAAATCAGCTCGGATTATCAACTACGTACGTACGTACACAGATACATTTAATTCATTATAATTGAAGGGTTCGGCCAAACAATATAAATTACGGATTTAGATTCTCCCTTCAGCTATTTTCTCCTAATATTGTCTTAAACTTTTAATTTTAGCTTACATTTAATATCCAGAGGCTACCAATATTCTACATCAGCATCACCCTCTTAATAGCCCAAATGCTAGCTAACGACGTTTCTTTTTATGTTCTTCCCGTCATCTCACCTCGTCTTTTTCTTTTTCCGTCATCTCATCATTCTCCTCCACCTTGTCTTCTCGTTTCTCTCTTCTTCACCAAAGTTCTCCCATCTTTGAGCATTTTTTTTAATCAATCTTTGTATGACTCTCATCGATTTTGTTCCATATCTCGGATCTCGGATCCACAAATATTCGACCACAAAGAAAAGCCACCTGACGAGAAGAAGAGAGATCTTCTGTTAAGAAAGAGTGAGATGACAATGATGATGAGATGGAGGTCACCCAGAAGCTCTTTTTTTTTCTGCAGGTCACCCAGAAGCTCTTGCACTCCTTTTTTTTTTTAACGGTTTTGCTGCAAACCTAGATCCGAAACCTCAAAGCTTCTGCAAACCAATATAAATGGAGAAATTGCACCTGCAGTATCAAACCCAAAATCACAACCCACTTGCAAGTTCTCTGCTTGCTGGGTCTTCTACAAATTTGCAACTATTATTCTTGGAATGTGCAGTTTTAAGTCTTGGTTTGAACTTATACTAAGTTGATGGTTTATTGATTCATAAATGGGTTTCAATTTCATGGTTAGTTGCAAATCTTAGTAGCTCGCTCATCTGGGTGTATTTTTTTTTCTTTGGTAAACTGACTCATCTGGGTGTATTTACGAATCGATGGAGTTGGTGAAAGATGATGATGAGATGACGGAAAAAGAGAGAGAGAGAGAGAGAGAGAGAGAGAGAGAGAGAGAGAGAGAGAGAGAGAGAGAGAAAACGAGGTGAGATGACGGGAAGAAGATAAAAAAGAAACGTCGTTAGCTAGCCTTTGGGCTATTAAGAGGGTAATGCTGACGTGGATGATTGATAACCTTTTGATATTAAATGTACGGCTGAAATTAAAAGTATAGGACAAGAATAAGAGAGAAGAGATGAGGAGAGGATCTGGTATGAATATGATCAACATTGATCCCAAGGGATTAATTCTCCATCTCATAGCTTTATCACACCTATATGAAATAGCCCAGTCATATAAGGTCAGCATATTAATTATATACGAACACGCTTTTTATTTAACAGAGTCATCCGTAATTAATATTCATTAAGGGAATCCACAGTGAAGTCCTTTACGTAAGTAACGTCTTTGATTTCATTGTGAGCTAGAGGTCAACATCTTCAATAGAAACCCGTTCTCAAAACAAGTATTAAGAATTTTAAGCTGGATTAGTACGTACTTTAGCGTTTACTTGGTCCAACATTCGAAGAATGAGATAGACAAAAAAAAATAAGATAATTTGTTCGAACCTAACTTTGTCCCTAATACTGTACTTAGATATGTATACTTGGGTCAAAGTTGGGCTAAGAACTGGTTGACGACTGATCGAGTTGCCTATGGAGGGAGTGATTGGATAATGAATAAACTATAAGTTAGTGGCCTATGTGACTTTTGGGTGTTAGTTCTACTGGGCTATGGCCCTATCTTTATTCCCGGCCAGCCTCTATTTTCTGAAAGTTTGGGTGTGCATGATGTTCGTTTCCATTTGGCAAAATAATATCGATTTAGGCATGTAAAACTGCAATTACAGTAATAGGAAGTTAAGTTTGAAATTATTTATTTATATTTTCTTTTTTTATTTTGGATTTCTATCTAGCTGAGGAAAACTTTTAGCTAGGTTATTCATTTAGGGTTAAATTAGGACTAACTGATATTTAAACACTAGTCATGCTTTGTATAAGTAGCTAGTCTAGTGCTACAATATTACGGATATATATAGGATAAAATCTTCAAATGATACATGAACTATCACGAAATGCACTTTTTAGTACCTACAAATGTTTAGGGAGTCTAGTAGTATCTGAACTATTACGTCGTTAGCTATTATGGTACATCCGTCCAAAATTATGTTAAAATTGCTTATGCGGCTCACAAGTGGTTCTTAATGCCAGTGGTATTTTGGTCAAATCATTTATTCTCACTTTCATTTATTTTTTTGCTAAGTTTTTTTTTGCCAACTTTTCTTTGTCTTTTTTTTAGTCTTTTTACAAGAATTATAAAATACATAGTGAACATCAATTTTATGAAATTAAAAAAAAATGATTTTAATTTTGTTTAGTGTAATTTTTTTTTTGTAATTTAAAAAAAATACGAAGAAGAATTAAAAAAATTATTTTTAGTGTAATGGAAAAGAATAAAATTTTACAATTTTATGAAATTAAAATAATATTAATTATAGAATAATAAAATAATTTAGAGGAATAAATTTTTATTTTTATGTTCGTTGACATATTTGTCCCTGTTTTTAATGGATAAATTGACGGAGGTACCAAAATGACTAACGACACAATAGTTCAGGTACCACCAGACTCCCTAAACATTTGTGGATACTAAAAAGAGCATTTCGTGATAATTCATGTACTATTTAAGGATTTTACCCTATATATAGGGATGCAATTGCGTGCACAATCGAGTATGTACATAGCTAGTCGATCAAATTTTCTTATTGGCTTTCAATTTTCAACATTCGTTTTCCAGTCTTGAATTCTTGATCGATCCAGACATCTCCATCGGCTTGAATTTGTGAGTGAAGAAACTGAAAGTCTAAAACCTAATTAATAAGTACAATAATTTCATATATATTAAAGTTAGGACTTGAGAGAGAGAGACCATTAAAAAGAATGATGATCAAATTAAATTCAATCCTCAATCTAAAGTGACTATAAATTTTAATTTATTGAAGTTATTTTTCCACTCTCTTCAAATAATTACACGTGGTTATCTTACATGAACTATCCTTATCAAAAAAAAATTTCTTACATCTTACATGAGCTATAAGTCCAAGTGAACTAAATAGTTTGCGAAGCACTCATTTAAATGGAAAATTTATATTTCTATCATATTAATTCACACACACTCATCCAAACTTTTTCTTATCTTTTTCATTAATTACATAGTGCATTAATCTTTATTATATATTAAGAGAACAAATGTTGTCAACCAAAACAGATTTTATTTTATTTTAATACCCTTTAAACATTAAATAACTATATATAACATCTTAATCACAGGGATAAAATAGTCTAAACACAAATAAATAATTAATTAAAAAAATATGCAGAAATATAACTACATATCTATCCAATATCCACATTTACAGAAAATAACTACTCATATCTACACTGAAATAACTACCCACGTACATCTCTTTTCGGATAACTTTTCACATTTTTTTTCTCATATAATTTTTTATTTTAAAAAAAAAACTGTCATACACATGCTCTCCACAAGGCTAGTTTTTATAGTTGGAACCATTTTTTATTTTATTTTTATTTTTATATTACTGTGTTAAAATTTAGATAGGCACAAAACTCAATGTTTTCGGACAACGTACTTTCATGTAATATTTTCTTATAACAACATACCTGAAAAATAATTAATTAAAGGCATCTTACTACCAAAGAAGAAGAATGATATTTATTGATTGAAAATCATTGTCCCAATTAGCTAGCTAGGGGAACTAATTACTTATTGATAGTTCAATCTTTTTACAATGGCGGTTCTCATGGCCTTCTCACTTGTGAAACCAACAGGAACTCGTGCCACAATATCTTGAAGCATTACCTCCTTCACACTTGAAATGCTCGCATGATAAATCTGCAATTCAAGATCTTTAAGTGCATTCATCAATCTTGCATATGGATAATCATCATTGTCCCGGCATTGAACTCGAATCATGGCATCTGATCCTACAAACTTCACATCCACTTCCATAGCAGCAGCAACTCTGTAACTAATTATGGAGCTAGGGCTACCCACTTTGGCTATGTTGGTTTGTCCTCGGATTCTGGCCTCCAGTTCCTCAACCTTTGTCTTCAGGTCATTGATGTATTCAACTGCATCAGCAAGTAAAGAAGCTTTGTCCATCTTCGACACGTTGGGAACGACGGATCGCAGGGCGTAGAATCGATGATTAAGCTTCTCGCGCCGCTGTCTCTCTGCCTCCACATGGTTTATTGGGGGTGATTCTCGTCTGCCATTCACATGGCTCGATGATCTCCCTCTCTTTTTCGATCGAATGTTCTCTATATTTTCAGAAGGCCCTGAATCAGATGACGACCCACCTATATTGAAAGACAGTTCTTTCATACCACGCCCTGTGAGTCACAATATCAAGCATAGTTGTTAATGAAAAAAAATTAGAGGGTGTGACGATGATATACTTGAAATCACGTACAAAACATGATTGCTTACCATGTGTAGTCCACTCCTTTTGAGCTGCTGAAAGCATTAATCCATTTTGGGGCAAAGGAACGTGTACATGAACCCCATGGCTTCCCTGCTCTGAGGTGGAGTCTGATATTCCAAAAAGTGATTTTGCATGCTGCACAAAATCCCAATCTTGGCTAATCACATCCAAAGAAGCCAGTTCAAGCACCCCACTAGAAGTTGCAACACAAACAAGAGTTCGAATTTCATGCATGCGAGCTTCTTTGACTCTGTTGCACTCGTACAACTGAAAGTCATTATCTCCGGCCAACCAAATGAAAGCGCCAGAAGAATATGCACGGCCCAGAATATTGGAATTCCCCTTCTGCCCTGCAGCAAACGACTGTGTTAAAGAAACGGTGTAGAAGTAGAACCACTCCGAGTCGGTCACGTCTCCGTTAGTGTCTACGAATCTCTCCAAGTCCATGTCGTCGTGAAATAGAGCTTCGATTTCTCTGTTGATCATCCCCTTCTTTGGATCGAACCCAAATTTGGATTGGTAATTACTATCTAATTTGTGAATGCTTGATCTTTTGGATGAGAAGTCCCTAATTCCTCGGAAATGGCCGCCGGCCCATGATAAAGAAAGGCCGTCGTTGGAAGCTTTCCAGAAAATGGAGTAAACCCAGGACTCGGGACGGTTTTGAAGTGTGAATTGGAGGCGTTGTTGAAGTGATGTGGGTGAGGTTTCTGGACAAACAATGCAAGGTGAAGAACATGAAGAAATAATCTCATCCATGGCTTTACTAGAGTTGGACAAGTAGCAATTGACGATTAATTAATTATAGAGATGGAAGAAGATCGATCTGAATTGGAGTGATCGATGCTCACAATTGTGAATGGTGCAGGAGATGTATATAATTCAACTTTACGTGTAACATATAAACTCCGTGTTGTACTATCTACTGTTACAGAGGGGACCATAAAGGCATGTGATAAACATCATAAACATGCACAACGGGCCGGAGAGGCCATACATGAATGTGGCTGTGAATTTGCTGGGGAATTCATCTTCCCTTAATTGGATGGAGACCCTTCAGTTTCTCAGTACCTTGCAAATTCCTCATCATGATATTAAAAACAGTCCTCAAGTCCTCAACCTATTAAATGATCGATGTGATACTCACCCGTTTTTCACTTGTGTATTGGCAAGTTGACTTGTTAATTTGTTAAGCAACTCTATCTAAGAGTTTATAAATAAGAATTAGAATCTCTCTTTCTTAGATATAAAGGGTACAAACTCTACCTAAAAATGTACGAGGATTTGAAATCTCTCAAATCTCAATCAATTAATTATACATTGAACTTCGTCGTCAAAATTCTATCACCCTACTCCCTCGATATCTCTCATCCAAATTAATGAAATGAACAATTTTTGGTTGTATACCATCATAGTATATACTATAGTATACAATAATCTCTTCATAGAACATTATATTTTCTTTTTGTAATAATTTATTCACAATGATGTAATTGTTTCTTCTTGATAAAATCAAGTTAGGTCAAAATGCAGAGTTATCAGAAAAGAAGAATGAGATATTTTCTTTTTCACATTTCTCAAATACAATTCCATTCATCACATATCTTCCGGAAGAGATTTAGGTGACTGACTCTCTAACAAATTATAGTTTGAACTTGACTAATTCATTGGTTTGGTGGAATTCAATACCACAATTTGCACTTCCTCATTGTAATAGATAAGTTTATTTGGGTCTTTTATAATTTTGTGAAATTTGGATTTGATCTTTTTGAATTCTCTTACGCATAATGTTTATGTTCTTCTACTGCTTTGAAATTTTTATTTTTACATCAAATTTTCTTGGCTTAAGAAAAATAAAATAAAACAAAGAAGAAGAAGAATATAAAATTTAGAAAACATTTGGCAGCAAGTTTGGTTCAGTTGGTAAAGGACGTAATGTTGGTTGAGCCTCAAACTCAGTTTTCAGATCTGTAAATTCTTCTATAAATCTTGATACAAAATATCTTGAGTATGTCTTGGCTTTGGGTGTAGGGATAGCCTCTCCCTCACCTAAGCTTTTATGAGTTGAGAAAAAAAAAATAGAAACATTTATCATTGCATTGTTGGGAAGAAAAAAAAATCATTGCATTGTTGGGCCCAAGTGTTGGGAAGTCGGTTCGTTATGGATAATTTTCAGGTCCACCACCCCTTGGGTGAACTTGTCCATTCACTCACCTCCCTATTTAATATAGTTATACTTCATAATTTCATAATTCAATCGTTCATATCATAAATTATCATTCATAGATCACCTCTGTAAAAAATCAATCGAATCATAGATCTTCTGACCACTCAAATTAATGAAACAAATGAACGATTCTGACAACAATTACTACTATTATGATGAACCGTCTATTTATTTCCTATGAATGAGTGACCAAAAGATCTCCAATTCTATTGATTTTTTGTAGAGGTGATCTACGAAAAATAATTTATGCCATAAACGGTTGGATTGTTAAATTATAGAAAAAAACTATGTTAAGTAGAGGGGTGGGTGAAAGGACATGTTCACCCAAGGAGTGGACCTAAAAATTATTTGTTCGTTATACCCCGTAGAGAATAGATGCAAATAATGTAAGATGATGATTTAGAAAAATGTAGGCTAGCACACGTACAGAAACACACAAATCATCATATGATTCATATACATTCTCGAAAAAATATATCATATGATTCATATCAAACATTTACTAACGAGCAATCTACTTTGTCGATCTCTTAAAATAGAGACAAATGAATTACTAACGAGCAATCTACCTGTCGGGAGGAAATAATTGACATGCTTCTCCTTCCCTGTCTCCCACTAGATTGTTGACATGTGTTTTTTGACTCGGCAATATTTAAACTCAGTTATTCCTCAGTAGAGAAATAATTAACTTTGTTATTATTAATAAAATACCTTAAAAATATATATATCAGTTGTTAACAGTTTGTCTTCTTTTAGTCTCTCATAGTTTGATGAATTACGAGAACTATTTATGTTCATTGTCCATGGAAATTCTTCATTAGAAAAGAATCTGTAACAATCTCTTCTTTTGAAAAATCAGATTTGATGACCGAATGAATCAACTTTTTGGAAAATTAATTGAAGACGCTTTTGTTCTGATGCATTCAGGAGAAGAGGAAAGAACAAAAAAATGGAGATGCATGCTCGTCCTATTCGGTAGGTGGCTCTGTCAAGCTTTTTTCGGTACGTAGCCAATTTGGCGACCAATCGGAAGTGGAAAATCTCAGTTCTATAGTCGTTAAAGTGAGGAGGGGATCGGATGAGAAGAAAAGTGGCTGCTGCAAAAGTGATTTCGAAGGTGATAGCGGTAGCGATCGATACCGGTAAAACTCGGTGTTTTTTTTTTGACAACTTTGCTGGTAGCAGTGTATATAATCTTTTCTCATAAAATCGTACATAAAAAGTGAACTACTTAATTAAAAGTATCTTTCGTACAAAAAAATAATAATTAAAAGTATCTTACCACTGAAGAAGAAGAAGAATGAGATTTATTGGTTGAAAATTATTGTCCCTATAAGCTAGCTAGGGGAACTAATTAATTAGTTGATAGTTCAATCTTTTTACAATAGCGGTTCTCATGGCCTCCTCACTTGTGTAACTAACAGGAACTCGTGCCACAATATCCTGAAGCATTACCTCCTTCACACTTGAAATGCTCGCATGATAAATCTGCAATTCAAGATCTTTCAGTGCATTCATCAATCTTGCATATGGATAATCATCATTGTCCCGGCATTGAACTCGAATCATGGCATCTGATCCTACAAACTTCACATCCACTTTCATAGCAGCAGCAGCTCTGTAACTAATTATGGAGCTGGGGATACCCACTTTGGCTAGTATTCGACTATTCAATAAACACATTATAGTATATATTCTCTAAGATAGCAATGTTAACTCCATTGTACTAGGTAGGTGATCCTGAGCTAGCAAACACGTTAATCCAGATCTAGACTGAATCTATGGATAGATCATCACCACGAATCCCTATGTTTGTGACTTTGTGTGGTCGCCGCAGTCTCATCGAACAAAGGTCTTAGGACATTTTGGTCATGTGGCCGGCCGTGTTGCCTACAGTATCTCTATGTTAATGTTATATACTGTTTGACAGTACGTCATGCCCAAACGTTTTATATATAATATCACATCATCTAATTACAAGTGTAGGTTAAATTACCAATAATTAGTTAGCTCTTAGTGGACGAAGACGATTTGGAGTTTGAATATATGTACAGCAGACCTGGACCAACTATTTTCAAATGTATCAAGAAATTATTTGTTAGTTATGTACATTGCAACACAATGTCTGAAAACTTTTGACAATTTTATAATTCGAATGCGAGTAGAGATTTTCAACTTGAACGTTGAACCATTAGATCATTTGCAATGGTTTGTTATATATAGTTAAGGCCTCATTCATTTATTCACTAATTGTAGGTTTACTTAACCTCTAAGGCTAGCTTCCTAGTCATTATGACTTAAGAACCCTACCGTAATTAGGTTGGGACTGCTTAATTAGTCTGATTGATCGAGAGTTCGAGACCATATATAGTTTTGGCCCTAAATGATCGACCATGCGCGCTTGCACTAGTAAGCCGGCCAGCAGGCAATTCTAGCCTGAGGTTCAGAGCTAGAGCCCCATCATGAAGAAAAAATTGTATTATTTTGTTTGCCTAGCAAAGTGATACTACTATAATCAATGTCATTAGAAAATTAAGTAGAACGCAATTTTTTTTTAATGATTGGGCTTACACAATTTTTTTATAATTGAACAATCACGAAATACACATTTTTGTATATGAATTATTGCGTCGTTAGCTATTTTGGTATTTCTGTTAATTCTTTGGTTAAAAACAATGACAAATCTGTCAACCAAAATCTTAGTCAACTAATATATTATCTAATCCACTAGAATAATGCCATGTGTTAATTATTTTCATTATAATTTTTCAAATTAAAATAAAATTAATTATAGAAGGAAAAAGAAAACCCAAACAACAGTAAGAACTTTTCTGCATTTCATCTTCTTCCTTGAAGGTCCAGATCCTAGATTTCTTATCATTCTTCATGATTGATATAAACAACTTGTATGAAGAGTATTTTGATAAGATCCAACCCCATTTATAGTTTTATACTCCCCACTCCCTCACCGAAAGTGAATGAAAAACTTGCTATGTATTAATTTGATATCTAATGGGGCTGATCACAAAGAGATGGATTATACGGAGAACGATGAACAAGATTTGATCTCAGAAAAGTCGAGCTGCTTTTTCTTTGAATGTTCCAACTTTATCACCTAATTCAATCTTTGCCATATCAGTAAGGGGTGAGTAAGGTAACCCCGGCCACTTCCCTTCTCTTTTCTCTTTCTGGAATCCCAAAACACCGCTCTGTTCTTAAAGCTTTTGATGTGAATATATAGATACAAGGATTCAATTGAGCTTTTCTTGTTATATACAATTCTTTTCTCACAAGAACGATGGTTTCTTTGATAAAATTTTCAAAGCAACAATCCAATTGGTGCATCTACCCACCTAGAGTTCAAACTCAGACCCAGATCCAATTTTTTTTCTTTTCAGAAGTCTTTTGAAAATGATGATTGGTTAAAAAAAAAAATGAGATTGAACGATTTGACCAAAATACCCCTGACAATAATGTACACATATGCACCACGCCGCCACGTAAGTAATTTTGACATAATGTTGGACGAAAGTACCTAAATGTCTAACAAATTGATTGTTTGGGTACCACTAAACTTTCTATACATTGTATTTCGTAAGTACCATACTACCATTTGAAAATTTTATCTATATATATATATATCCAAAATTCAACCCAACCCAACCAAACAAATTAAAGAAGAAAAATGATGAAATCTGTTAATTGTATTGCAAACAATAATTAATCGGATAAACATTTAAGTTATCAAATTTAGAGATTGGAATTTCCAAAATTTAAACCAAGCCCTTTGGAAATGAAATGGTCCAAATCAGGAATTTGTAAATTTTGGCCTCAAATAATAAAAAATTCAAAATGAATCAAACTGGAAAAACACGTATTATTTCGATTTTTGTGTGAGTGAAGATTGTTACAACTCATTAAAGGGTGATGCTTCAGTGCTCGAGGGAAGTCGTGTTTGAAGAGTGATGAGGTGCATTTTCAGGGAGAATTGCATAGATAAGATGTGTATTTACCACATCTAATAGTAGATATTGAATGTGACACTACGAACATGACATGTTCGCGGCATTCTAGAATTTGGCCTCAATAAAGGCATTGGAAAATTCTCCAACAATCAAACATATGATATCTGTATGGTATCTTTGTGGCAGAAAGATCGATCTTGTTCCTACATCTTGATTATTCATACTCACTCTTAGGCAATTAATTTGAGCGGACGTTGTTGACCAAGTTAATTAGATTGTTCGGAGTTTATCCCAAATTAATTGCGCTTCATTCTCCAAAATTAATTTGTTTGTTCCTAACTTATCTTGATTATTCATACTCACTCTTAAACAATTAATTTGAGCGGACGTGATACGTGGATGTCAATCCATAATCCATAGTAGTTGGATTAGATGCTTATATTTCATGTTCACAAACAATTCAACATTGTCGTTTTTCAAACTTACAAGCATCTAATCATGGGAGTTGAAAATAAAATCTTCATTGCTTACAAGTTACAAGTTTGAAGCTTGGAAAACAAGTCTGCACTTAAGTTTCACTAATAAGCATTCCCTCCTAATTATTAAAATTGAGAAACTTTGAGCAACAACCTACGTACTTCACAATAAGATTAATGAAATAAATCTAAATGGAAATTTATTGTGATCCATCCTCATTACTTCATTAGCCAGCTAGGGAGACTAGCTAGTTGTAAAGTCTATTTATAATAGCGGTTCTCATGGCCTCCTCGCTTGTGAATCCATCAGGAACTCTTGCCACCACATCTTGAAGCATCAACTCATTCACACTTGATATGCTTGCATGATGAATTTGTAATTCAAGGTCTTTGAGTGCATTCATCAGTCTAGCGTATGGATAATCGCCTTTATCCGGACACCGAACTCGAATCATGGCTTCGGAGCCTACAATCTTCACATCCACCTCCGTAGCAGCGGCGGTTCTATAAGTTATGGAGCTGGTGCTTTGGCTGTAGTCAAGAATACTGTCACTCATAATACTCGCTTTTGGTTTCTTCGGTTGTGCTTGGATTTTGGCCTCCAACTCCTCAATCTTTGTCTTGAGCTTATTGATGTATACAACTGCATCAGATAGTAAAGAAGCTTTATCCATCTTTGACACATTAGGAACGACGGATCGGAGGGCATAGAATCGATGATTAAGCTTCTCCCGTCGTTGTCTCTCTGCCTCCACATGGTTTATCGGTGAATCGTGCCCACCACTGACATGGTTATTAGATCGTCCTCTCTTTTTCAATCGAGTGTTTGATGTGTTTTCAGAAGGCCCCGAGTCAGATGATGATCCAGTTAGGTTGAGAGTTTCTTTGCCACCACCTTATATATGGTGAAAGTACATAAAATATATCATTGTTAACAAAACTAATTAAAGAGGGTCTCAAAATATACAATAAGACACATTCTACATTAAGAGAAATCGTAGAAACTTAATTAGGGAGATGAAATGTAAAGAACATTAAAATATTGACAAAATATGTGTTTGGGAAGAAATAGACAAGCCAACAATATTAGCTTTCAAAAAATAGGTCCACAATGTATATCAAACTAGAAATAAAATGTACTTTGAAATTTCAGCGTATATACTTAAGATTGCGTGCTTACCTTGTGTTGTCCACTCCTTTTGAGCTGATCCTGAAAACATCCCAGTTTGTAGCTGAGGAACATGAACTTGATCCTGTTTTGCGGTTGAGACGCCGCCGCCGCTGTTTGGGATTATGTCAGATCCAAAAATTGACTTTGAAAGATGCACAAAACCCCAATCTTCTTTAATAACTTCCAAAGAAGCCAGTTCAAGTACCCCATAGGGAGTTGCAATACAAACAAAAGTTTGAATTCCATGCATGCGAGCCTCTTTAACTCTCTCACACTCATTGAACTGAAGCTCTTCTCCTGCCAACCAAACAAAAGTACCAGAACAAAATGCACGGCCAAGAATATTGTTACTGTTATTCCCATGGCCTGCTGCAAATGATTGTGTCAAAGAAACAGTGTAGAAGTAAAACCACTCCGAGTCAGTCACATCTCCGTTTATGTCCACCAGTCTGTCCATGTCCATGTCTTCATGGAAGTTATGGAACAAAGCTTCGACTTCTCGGTTGACCACCTTCTTCGGTCTCTCCAGATCCAACCCAAATTTGGGTTGGTAATTGTTATCTAACTTGTGAATGCTAGATCTTTTGGATGATAAGTCTCGGGTGCCTCGGAAATGGCCACCGGCCCATGACAAGGAAACTCCGTTGTTTCTGTCTTTGGAGGCTTGCCAGAAAACTGAGTAGACCCAAAATTCAGGACGGTTTTGAAGTATGAACTGGAGGCGTTGTTGAAGTGTGGCTGCGGAGGTATCTTGACAAATATTATAGGGTGTTGTTGAACAGGAGGATACAATATTAATCTCTTCCATCGCTTTACTTGTTTGGAAAACAAGCAAAGAATAAAGAAATTCAGTATTGATAGCAGAAGAGAGACAAAGAATGAGAAGCAGATGGAGGCTAGGAAGGAAGAAGATAAAAAATAATGATGTAATCAGCTCAAAAGGGATGCCGATCGATCTGCTGTGAAATGTGATTCGATTCTCGGAATTAAAGAGGTACCAGTAATGAAATATGAAATATCTCAATCTCAGTACGTACTACTATTGTTGTGCCACGTGTTGTGACTAGGACTCATTTTACCACGTGATAAACACACATCAGTTTTTTTTGGACAATAAACACACATCAATTTGATTCTATGAATGTGGGCTGTGTTTCAATCTAGGTTTTATGATTGGTTCTTCTGTTCTTTGGGAGATCTAGTCACTACTTTTCTGGAAAACACACGGCATTTTTTTATCCCCACCTTCTCGTGCTTAATTATTTGCGTTTTATTTTTTCTGTGTACTTGTTGTTTTCTTCTTTAATTTGAAAGAACGGCATCCCAGTGCAAACCAACCTCATGTTTGTTTTTTTGCGTAATTAACCTTATGTGTGGTTAATGTTCACTCCACTAATTGAGTCTGTTATTGTGGAAAAATGTTCCTCCCTTTATTAATTTATGCACTTTTGATCGTTTGGATCTTCTAAACTTTTGATTTGTTTGACGGTTGTGTTTAATTCTTGGGGTAAGGTTTTGTCATCCCCTTATTATAATTTTTTTTTTTAATTAATGAGATTTATCATTTGCCGGAAAAAAAAAGAAAAAAAAAAGAAGTTCACTCCACTAATTAATAATTAATCCATTGACCCTAATGCAATCGTTAATTAACTTAGGATTACACCATTGGTTGAGGTGAAATTCTAGATAATATGGCAGACCCACCTTGCTCACTAATCGATCACTCCGGAGTCCGGACAAAAAAAATCAATGGAATCATGCAAGACGTCTTTTCAAGTGCGCGCTATCACGTCTGCATTAGGTTTTAATTATAGACATGCACCTCGGTCATCCCCTTGAACTCTAGGTCGGTGGTCGTTGTAATCCTCTAGTCTTCTGGCATGGGCAGTATAACTATGAATTCTATGAACTAAAACGCTGATCGTAAAATTGAAGGAAGAATTAATCAGATCAGATTTTACACCAAACATGAAATATGGCCGGGTGTAGGTGTCGTAAAACTTTTTTGTCCGTTGTACTACGTACGGTCATCGATGACACTGTAGTATGTGTGACCATTTTTTGGTCCCGTCGTTCTTGTTTGCTGGCCTAACGTATATATGTACTATATATATGTAGTAATACAATGTTCACGTACTACACGACGATTAGTTAGCTTCTGTCGTTTTTCATGTGGACAAAGGATAAGAGACGCTGTCATCAAAGCCCTGTACGTTGTTAATCAAAATATATTACGGCATTCCTCCTACGACCTACGTACGTGGATAATGAAAGCTAATATAATTTTGGAGTTAGCTCGTAAGCAAACACAAAGATATATAATTGCTAAATTGGCAACGTCCACTTCAATTAATTCATCCACACCTCAAGCCTGCAATAATGTTGAATAATTTGTTCACGTTTAAGTAGTTGTAACTCATTCCATCGCTATTCCATAGTTTGCATTTGAAAAAACATGTCTCGGTACGTAATTACCATATGGAAAAAGATTGTTGGCATCATTAAAGTTTAAGATGTGGAGACACTAATCATATGTGGCATGCCACATCATTCATCAATTGCCAAATTATTTTAGAAAAAAGTCTATCATACTCATCATATATCCAATGGTTATTACTTATTCAACGTTAAAACTTATCATTTAATTATACTTACAATTATAATTAATTATCTTTACAAATATAATTCTTATCAATCCTATGGCAACATATTAATTTCAAGATCAAACAAAAATTTTTTTTTTATGAACATAATCTTTTAGGGAATGAAAGATTAGGGGTATGGCTAAACATAATCTTTCTTCATCAAATGAATGGCTGATCAAAGAATTATCTTACGAAGATAATTATAGGGAATGAAAGATTAGGTGTATGGCTGATCATGGAAGATTAGGGTTATGGCTTCTCGTCATCTACTCATCATGAAAGGATGAATGGCTGATCAATTCAGCATAGAATGACATGGCGCCAAAAAAAAAACTTAATCAATTGAGCAGCGGGAGAACCCTAACATCAGTTTGAAACTTTTAATAGAATCATGCATTTTACAATCAGTTTTAAGCTTTTGTGTTCTTCTTCTTTTTCTGTAATCGAATATTGTACGTGCTTTAAGTTTAGGGTTTAGTATTTTTTTTTTCTTTTGTATTTTAGATTGCAAGTGATAAATATATAAAATGATAAAATTTAAATCAAAATTTGAAAGGACAATATTGGTTGTGTATTATTTGATATTGAAAGTAATATTAACATGAATTTAAAAATATTGTTTGTTTTATGTGACTTGACATGACACATAGGATTAAGGCATCCACATCTTAGGTCTTAATGAGGCTCCCTAGCATTGCCCTTATCTTACATCTATGTTGGGGAACAACGTTACAAACTTGAAATTTCATTCAACTGAATAGGAATTAAGTGAAATTATTGGGATTACGACAGATACATATATATATTTTTAACGGAAAACGACATAATTATTGATATGAAAATTATATAAAAAAAAATGTATATCCGATAATAAAGTTTCCCAAACAGCATCCAGGGGTGGTATAGATACTGCAAAACGAGCTAGGCAATGAGTTACATCATCTGCTCGACATCAAACATGACAAAAGAAAATAAAGATACTTATATTTGTGTTTCATATATTTGTTTGTTTTTTTGTTTTTTTTTTGCAAAGAAGAAAGATTTATTGAATTAAAGAGTTCAACTAGTTGAGGACTAGAAACCAAAATCTCATTGAAAAGAGAAACAACAATTCAAAAGGCTAAACTAAAACTTATTCATTAATAACCAAAGTCAATTAAATCAAAGGTTGAAATGTTAGTAGGCCATGTGTGAAATTAATCTATGCGACCCTTACATTTAGAAAACAAAAGTTTGAAAGTGAATTGGCTAGCTCCAATTATATTCCACCTCCGACGTCTCAGAGCTCGTCCTCTCATTCCATTCATGGCCTCCAATTCAACGTATGATCATGTATGATCGACAAGATAACAACAGGCTAGGCCGGGAACAGTGAACCTACGAACGAAAGTGATGAAACCCTATCATGGAAAAGGCTGGCTTGGATTGAAATTGGATTTACATATTGTCTTCTTCTGTGTATATATACATGGGATTGAATTCAAAGCATCTGTTTACAGTCTACTAATAGTCAGGACATTATTTAGACCCCACCCCCCACCCATGCGCGTATTATATGCAGAGATCGAGGGTGCTTTTTTTTTTTACAACGGAGATCGAGGGTGCTTTAACTGCATGCATGTGTCTGTATATATAAATCCAGGTCATTCTTTGTAAATGCACCCAAAGACATGGTTGACTGACGGTAGAGTGATTCTGCTTCTTGAAATTAAACCATTCTAATTAACTTCTCCGAAAAGTTGAACCAAACAGTGGTAGAGGGAATTTCCACACGGCAAGACTTCAACAGCGAAGGTGAGAATATGAAGAAGACGAAGAAAGAAACAACGAAGCTGAATAGGGGGGGGGGGGGGGGGGGAGGGGGAGAGTATTCAACTACATCGTGACTTGATGAAAAAACAAAAACAACATCTGGGCTTGGTGAAACAGGATTACAGCTACATGCATATGCGTTTATCCATTATCACCTAATCCAATAGTACTACGCACATAGTAAAGAGTTAATGTATGGGTGGAAGCAACCCTCTTTTTCATGGGGTGCAATGGAAGCATAAAATTAAAGCGTTGGTCTACAACTACGCACATAGTATTAGTTGATCTACTTTTATAGAGTTAGTCTTCTTTTTTTTTGGCAAGGACTTTTATAGAGTTAGTCTATCACTATTAAAGAGTTAATGTATTCATACATTATGTTTTTTTTTTAAGTATGAAATAAATGATGGACAAATTATTATATCTTATAAATAACTGGCCAAATTTCAAATTTATTTTGTAGAAATTTGTGTTGGTAACTGGACAGAAATATTTGTATTATTTCTATGTTTATTTATTTTTTATACATTATAATTAAATTAAGTTGGAATTAGAAAGAAATGATCGTGGAAGTGTGAAACTTTGAAGTGGAATTGATCCTGAATGTCTTGTCTCCATATAAATCATTAGAAAGAAATTAAGTTAGCATATTATAGAAAAGAAGAAAAAATGATCGATCTGGATGATTATTCCATCTCCACTTTGCAAGTTAATGTATCACATGCGGGAGAAGAAGACTGAAGAAGCAAATTAAACAACGGCAGCAAGCAAAATGTGATGTACGTGCCCGCCGCATATTCCTAACAACGTACGAGTATATTTTGACCTTAAATCTCTCTACCTTAATGATCCAAGCCTTGAACATATAATAAATTAGGGACGGCAGTGTGGGTGTCAAGTGTGAACACAACCTTTTCAACCTGTTCATTCATTTGGACAAGTTAATCCACGAACAAAAACAAACTGGTCCCCCACAGCCCCACGTCACTTCCTTGAACCATCATAGTACCCGTTGAAAGTAGAGTGATTTTCGCATTCCTCTTTTTTTTATCTGACTTCCAAAACTACTTAACCCTAAATTACTCTCTCTCGTTCCCACTTCTCAACGAGATCTAACGTTTCATTAAAAAAGAAAGTCCAAAATTCATCTCATCTTAGAATGTTCGTCGGATTGATTGAGTTTATCTCTATTTCCTTTGCTTCTTTAATCATTTCAGAACGATATCTATGGCCAATTCCCCAATGTGCATGCACGTTTTGTCCTTTTCTTTTCAATTCACTCCAAATCAATTCATTCCATTAAGCAAGCATCAGGAGGGATTATATGGGAAAGCAAATAAGTAAATAATAATTAGAGAGAGAAAAAGGAAGTGTGAAAATCACTCTCCTAAATCTGGTTATCAGAATCTCATGTAACAAATATTCTCTTTCTCTAAATGCAACATGCGCAAAAATTGTTCACGGGGTGCATATGCGTGATGATGACTTACAAAATAAAAAATATGGGCCGTTATGGGCTAAAAATAATGGGCTCAGTAGTCAATACATGAGGCTTGGCATTAGAATTGGCAAATGATTTCTCACAAACCCAGATACACGTCAAGTACACAAGCACTTCAACATATGTTTGATCATTTATTTAATTTTCAATTTGCAACATGAAAGATTTTCATGACAATACGCTTATCAAACATCATAAGCTAATGAACTAGGCAACCAGCAAGATCAGATGGATCCATTATGAGCCTGGTTTTGATTACTACCACTTCTTGATCCGAACCCACATTCCTCTACTGGGTACACCTTCACACACCACAAACAACAAGTAGTACCCAGGTGGAGCCAATTCGGGCCTTGCTGGTGCATAGCTCTCTACACTGTAATAATTGGACTTGGAACCTGGTGTCTTAGCACTACTCTTGCGCACATTCCCCATGTCCAAAACCAACAACCTCTGATTCATAGCAAACGAATGTGTAGTAAACGACGGAGCCACCAGCGTCACGTAAATCTTCTCAGCTTCGTAATTCAATCTAAACCGCACGTAAAATTTCTGCACATAACTCAACTCCAACCCCGGCCTCACCCAACTTATCACCGGCCTGGACTTTGACGAAGGACTCAGATACGGCGGAGAAAAAGCTTCGAGGCTCAGCTCCGTTGGGTAGAGAGCAGTGAAGTTGTAGTTCGCGTTGGGGTTGCTGCCGCCGAGCAGAACCCGACCGTCGGATAACAGATGCGCTGTTGAATGATAGAGCCGAGGAATGGTGGTAGGACTGAGAATCTCGAAGCGGGTTGGTTTTTTATTTCCAGGTTTGTAGAGAACCGGGTTGAGAACCGGTTCTCTAGCCACGCCCCAACCTGCGGTTCCTTTTGCTGCGCCATTTATGATGAGCACATCACCTGTCGGCAGCAAAATCATGTCCCCCATTACTCTGTTTATCGGCATTTCCTCCCTTTCCCACTTGGGATTCGCTGAAGTAATTATTAACCGGCCACAGGTTTTGGATGCGGGGACAAATACTCCTGCGTCGGCTTTTAAGTTGGCATCAGGCACTGTACCGCCGCAGACCAAAACCTCTGCTTCTGCCGGAAAATTAGTACCGGTACTCTTTTGTCCGACAAGACTAATCGGAAGCAGAGCAGATGAGCCAGTGCTGGGATAGTTTCTTGAAACCCCACCTGGAAGTACCGGAAACTTCTTAACAACAATGTTGTTCACATAATCCAGCAAGATTGCTCGGTCGTTTGCGAAAACGAAGAGATTCCCATCAGGAGCTAAGTGCACAAAAGGGTAGAGATTGTTGGGTACTTTAGCCGATGACCTTGTTTCTTCAAGAAATGGCAGACTGTATAGCTTGCTTTTCGGGACGAACTCGTAATTGAACTGAAATCTCCCGCCAACAATTACGATTCTGCCATCGGGTAACACTTGGTTAGAAGCGTACCATCTTGGTACATTGAGCCCGTTCTGTTCCTCTATCCAGTCGCAATCGACACAAGGCTTCAAGTGCCTGACGACTCTCTCTCCGAGTTGATACCCGCCGGTTTGGATAAGATCACCGTTCTGTGACAGTGCACCTGAAGAGCACCAAGTGTCGGTGGAGATAGTGAGAGGCCGGAAGTTTCGGTTTCCGGGGTTGAATTCTACGGAGTGTGCATAGCAGATTTGGTCCTTTCCGCACCTATCTTGTGGAAGAGTGAGGTTGGATGGACCGGCGTCGGTTCTGTCGAAGACGATGACTTTGTCGTTTGGTAACAATGCCATGTGCATTGATGAGACTCCAATGCTCTTCTTCAGCAGCTTCCATTTGCCATTGTTGCTAGCTGGGCTGCCAAGGCCAAAATTGAAGAGCATTGAACAGAGTGACAAGACTAGCAAAACAGAGGAAACAGAGGATTTTGTTTCCATGTTATGATATCAATGATGAAAATGCTTAGACACTTTTTGCTCAAGATGAATACAACCCACCACTTATATGACAAACTAGCTAGGAATTTGACCTGATTAGACATGAATCATTACCCAATACCCAGTTGAGGATTAATTTACTCACTTCTTAGTGAGGGAATCAAATATTAATTAGTAGTGAACTAATTGTTTGACCAAAAACCAGAAAGAAGTAATTTGGTTTCTATGAATCAGCTCCAATTAAGTACATTAATGTGAGGATAACACAATGATTTGCCTGAAATGTAACTAGAAATAAACACATGGTGGGTTCGATCTGGTAGGTGACTGAGTTTATGTAGAACATAGGAGGGACCATGAGGGTTTTGTATCCAGCTGTGGAATGTTAATGGCTTCATGGAGATGAGGCCAATTAATTCAAGCTTATACCTTTTTAAAAAGTGATAAACTGATAATTATTGCTACATAAAATTCACCCAACCAATGGAAAATTATTGAATAGCACACTGTTAGTGAAGTACGTGGACCAAAGTATTTCAGACTAGTGATGCATGAACAATAGAGAGCATTTAAGCCATTGTGGGTGGGTAAGTGTGATCATTGAAGATCGTACTGGTTTAATATTTGCAGTGGGTAAATCATAATTCATAAATGGAATAATGTTTAAGGAAAACTGACAATGATCACCTCTTCTGTTGTCTGCTTCTATCTAGGGTCGTTGATCAGTTTAATTTGTTTTGTTTGAAGCTAGTCCAATGATGAAATAAATTTGAGAAGATGTGATATTCACCCAATAATTAATAGACTTTGGTGATCATCACCTGATGGCCATGACCCAAAGTGTCGGTAACACATTCATCCTTGAATTTGATGCTGATTTTATACAATAAGTGTCATTTGATCAGCTCTACTTGAATGATCGAGTAAGGAACTAGCATATAGATTTTTATGGCATAAATCATTAACCCTTAGATTTTGTTTGATTCACGAAATTGAGGTTATGAGAAAGAAAAATTAATTATTTCATGTGTTTGGAATGCAAAAGAAAAATAAATATTTTAGTAAGAATTTTAATTTCTCCTTTCTATGGAAAGAGAAATGAATTGATTTTTTTTTTTCTTTTCGTGAACCAAACGAGGCCTTAGACTTTATGACATAAATTTTTGTAGATTGTTTTCCACTAAACATTTCCGATAAATACCTTATAATTAATAAAGATTTGCATAAATTTTTAACTGAAATCAAGATGAGTATTTATAATTTTTATTATACAATTCATTTAACGGTTGCAAATATGAATCTTTATTATAAACTCCTTATTGTAGACTTTTAGGTAAGCTCTTACTAATAATTTTTATGAATCTTAATTTTTTTTTCCTCCAAATTCATATCCAAAATATATATAATTTGCAACATTCATATCAATTCATAATGAGTATTATCAAATGAATCTATTGCGTGCGAACATTTATTCATGCTAGATTTTTCCATAAAGGATATATAATAGGACCATAATTGCTGCCATTCTCGGACGTTGCACACAATTATTTCAAACCGATCGATATAGCTAGCTATATTTCTCTTTCAGTAAGTAACATGTATTTACAAAGTACCAGTAGACACTGCAACATTATTATGTTTCGAAGTAACTTTTTTTTTCCCCAGGTAAATTAGTTTGGTTGTTGCATCAATTTCTGGGTGTCGGTTATCCATGCATAAAGGTTGGGCCTGCTCTTGGAACATGTGGCTGAGCTGAAGTGTCTTTAGGATGCCCAATCTAAAGTGTAGGCCAAAATTCCAAACATG
Organism: Rubus idaeus; assembly: GCA_030142095.1. NCBI lineage: Eukaryota > Viridiplantae > Streptophyta > Magnoliopsida > Rosales > Rosaceae > Rubus > Rubus idaeus. The sequence continues at coordinate 3,454,528 of CM057969.1, read as the reverse complement.
TCGGCCCACAAGGAATATTTATGATCGACTTCCTTTTTGTCCTGTCCAAACTCATTTGACATACAGAGCCCATAACTATTTGGTGTATTAGATCCAACTATAAGTTCGTGTTTTTAGATAGCGGTACAAAATTTGCAAAATTGAAACACATAAATGTAAATTGCAATCTTTTTGACACACAGGAGGCCCAGGGAAGATCCAACTATATATCCCCATTTAAAGGTTTATCAAGTAAAGGCTAAAATGCATCAAACATTTCATTATCAAATTACTGTAAGGTTTCTTTGCTTAATTATACATACATCATATAATTAATATTAAACAATATGCACTAGTTCTGAACTTCTGATTATATATGGACTCAATTTCTAAATAACATGGTGAGCATTAGAGCACTAATTCACGAGGAGCTAGCATGAAATGTTGGTACAACTGTCAAACCACAATGTCAGGATAATATTGACAAGAGAGTTTCTTTGAATTGATGTGTTTGTAATTTAGTACTGCTGAGTTATCATATCATAAAATACACGGAACCCATTTCAAGTTTTCTTCACAAATCACCAGGAAAATAATGTTGCCAATGATTTTATATGTGAGCTTTACAGTCCGTAATTGGTTCCTCAACCATATGCTTATTTTTAATGTATAAAAAAACCCCTTTAGCCAACTTTAGGGACATGATTGTGGGACTGTTTGAAAAGCTATGTCCATGGCTTCTAAAAGTAGTATGATTGTCATCCACAAACATAATTCACTCTCAGCCTCAAATCCACATTAGAAACCAATTACAACCCAGAAACCAAGCTCAATTCCCAACTCAGTTCCATAACAAGCCATGTAATTTTTCAACAAAAACAAAATCTGAAAATGCAGCATCCCCTTTGAAGCTTCTGCAGCTGATGATGCCTTGCTTGTTTATATAGTACTGCACTGCTCATCAAATAATTACCTGCAGGCCATAATTTCAAGGGATATATGAAGAAGATTCGTTGCTGGTTTAAATGGGTTTGGGCTTACACACACGGGTTGCACCATTTAAGCTGACATATTTTGATTTGTACGGTACAACTGGGAAACTGGGAACAGTTTGAAGATCACTGATAACAAAGTTATATAGAAATAAATAGGCATTGGGTTCTGTTGTGCAAAAGACACAAACAGTTGTGCCCAAATTGAAACATCACGCTCTCCATCCATCTATCTATGGCCATGGTATTAATTATCATAGAGCTAGGAGGAATCCATGGCGTAACTGCTGATGTTGACTCCACTTTCATAATGGCAAAATGTGATTCAGAATTCTGATCAAGAGTCAGAGGCAGCCATTAAAGGCATTTAGTGTTGCTTATGCCACCACCTTTTGGCACCTAGCTTCTGAAATTGATGACACAAAACAGAATGCATGAGATCATCACAAAAACCTCTAAGTAAGTGAATTGCAGTAATCTGGAGGAAGCGCACACACCCACATACAAGAAAAGAAATCATTCATGCCTACCAATTTGAATTAACCCCAGGCCCCCCACCATATATACTTGTCACTAATTGCACATATTTTGAGGCATTTGAGTTACAGTAATGCCTGCAGTAGTTCTTTCTTCTCATCATGAAATCTTAAGCAAATGAAGCTTTGTTTTGTACCCAATTATGCATGTTATCCAATTTTACAGAAGATATTCAGAGAAGCCAATCTATCTATCTATCACATCTTTTTACTTGTTTCACATGAGAATTTACCCAGCACAATAACAACCCCTCAAGTACGTTTTGTGAGGGTGATTTCAACAGTTGTCTGTGACTGGGTTAATTGGTTGCTTCTTGGATACAACTTAGTTATATGCATCTGTCAGTCTTGAATGAGTTGAAAGATTATTCCTTTCCAAGTTTTCACTATAATTTTATGCATGTGATGGGATCATGAGATCTTATCAGTCTGATCATGAGAGCACAGAAGCACAAGTTTAGATCACATCTTTCAAAAACAAAGAGATTGTATTAACATCCAAACTGAATACATATATAGTTTCTGATCTGTACAAAACAAAAATCGGATATCATACAAGCTAAGAACAATGGTTTTACTGCTGTGTTGACCCAGATCTAGAAGGCGGAGAATACACAGATGCTCCACGTTGAGTACACCCACTTCCATCACTAACAACCAAAACAAGTTAATTAATTAAAATGCAAGGTAAAAGATAAACTGATTCAATTTCCAGCATTTAAATCTGTAACTGAAAAGAAGAATTCATGTACATGTATATTCATTTATGGTTGGCATCAAGGAAACTTAAGGTTCTTTAAGCGAGACAGTAGTTACTGTGGAAACTGCAAACCCTATGCTATTATGCACAATGGGAAATAGGGTTTAGGGGGATGTCGTAAGTAAAAGTAACCGAGCCAATTAAAAGTCTTTGGAGTTGCAGAGGTTGACAGAGAAAGATTCTTGAAAGCCATCATGAAGAAAAAAAAAACATCATAACCCAATGATACGAAGGACCTGAAGAAAGAGAGTTAAAGAGGGACTGAGACTGACAAAGAAGCCCAAAAACTCCTGCAAAATAGTCATGAAATTTAGAGATAAAAATAAAAGTGTAATGATGGTCTTTCCCCACTTCCGTCAGAGTTAAAAGCGAACAAAAAAACACAGTCAAAACCTTCATCATTACCCCAATCAGCTTCTGTTCTGCCCAACGACCACAAAAAAAAAACGTCACGAAAAATCACAACAGGTAAAAGTTCATGAAAAAACCACAAATCAAGAAAAGGGCTCACCTTTCCTCATTTTGGATGGTTTCCAAAGGCAAGAAGAAAACATGGGTGGTTTTGTATGGATCAAGATCTGTGCGATCGGAAGCAAGTAATTGGGGGGAATGAAGCCTGGTCCGACGTCGCTAAATGTAGATTCAATGATCTATATCTCAATCGGATCAAATCTATGATATCATAGATCGATGACAAAAGTTTTGTCAATTGAGACGAATAGATCATAGATCTGGTATAGGGGCCTCGAGCCAGACAACATTCCCCTCAAAAAACACATGACTTCCTTTGTTCCTTGATCCTCTCCATCCCACAAAACCAACCTAGACCGATGAAGCGAAGAGGAGAGAGGGAGAGGGAGAGAGAGAGAGGTCTCTCTCATCTGTGAGTGAATGAATGAATGAGAGAAATGAAATGAGAAATGGGTGTAGGAGAGAAGAGAAGGGAAGGATTATATGGAGATAAAAAGTGAAGAGGGGAAGGTGAAAAGGACAAAGTAATTAAAGTAGGGAGACCCCCTATGGACCCTACCAGCAGGGTCGTCTTTCAGAAATATGACCACGACTCGCTCTCCCTATAACTCAGTACTCACTCACTTACTCACTCACTTGTCCAATCGTCTCTACCATGCAAATCTAACACAGAAACACAAACGCTCCTGTACACGTTAATATCAAATCATTATATATCATCATGACCTAATGACACCATCAGCTACACTAATTCCATCAAACTCTACCAAAACTCTCAAACCCTAAATGCCGAACCCTATTCTAGGCCGTACGATTCGAATATGGAAATAGCAAGGGTGATGACGACGACTGTGAATCTGTGATGAGGATGAGACACCAAGAAAGGACTAGTCTCAGTGGTTTGGTTGAGCTAATTCAGCCACCCATTTATTGGAAATTTTGGTTGAGTTTAGTTTGCTTTACCAATTGTGATCTGTGAAATATAATTAATTGAATTTCTTGGTACACTAATTAAGGAGAAGGAGGAAAAGGGGAATCAATCCCTCGTGGAGTGCGTTTTTTCTTCACTTGTTTTTACTAAGACTACGGTCGCGGGGGATTCAAGATGACGACAGAGACTCACTGACAAATAGAAAGTTACTCAGCTATACATACAGATATACAACAGCTCACTTATTTTTCAGGTGCCTGCTGGTCCACTCTTCCATAGTATGGTCTTCCATCCTCATTTAACCCCTCCACCTACATCAAAGTCCTTTACACATTTTAGAATGTACATGTAGAGCATGTATACATTATAAGCATATTGCCTTGCACTACTAAGTTGTTGATTTAAACATTTCAGAAAATTAATGTATAGGTGTGATGCAATGTTTTGTTATTATCTTAAAATTGACTTCATTGGATATAATCACTAGTATAGTCGATTTTGTGATGTCTGTTAGTGATTTTGAACAATTTATATAAGAAAATAAATTATGCATGTATTAAGTGTTGTTGAGTTCGTCATGCATGCATGTGTTAATAAGTTTTGAATAGTTAACGAGCGTTTATGCAACGCGTATCGAGCGTAGTTGAGTTCATCTTGCATGCGTTAATAATTTTGCATCGTTGACAATTGTGAAATACCCACACGTATTGAGCATTATTGAGTTCGCCTTAGTGAATTAATGATCGATTTTGCATTGTTAATGATTGTGAAACCAACATATATTAGTATATAGTTATCCGTCATTTCAGGAATTTATGTATGGACCATTAAAGTGAATAAACCAGCATTTTTCTTGGTCGCTTTGACACGTAATTTTTCCCAAATAATTTTTTTTATGAATATATTTTTTAAAACAAAAACACATACGTAATTTCCCCTAACAACCTTTATTATAAATTTCATTTTCTTTGTTACTAAATTTTTTTTTATAAAAAAAGAAAATTACAAGCGAAATCCTCTACAACAACCTAAATGTGAGAAATCAAAATTAAAATGTGAAAGCACATAAAGAGATAGACTCTGATCCCAAATTTGACAAGTCAGGTGAGAGTGACCAATACATGAGGTCAAGTGGTAAATGAGAAATCAAATTTTGGAGTTGAAATTCTTGGAAAAATTCAGAACGGTGATAATATCAATGACACCTTACATGGACACTTTTCCTTTTCCCTTATCCCTGATGTTCATATTTACATGAATTTGACCAAAGTAAGTCCTAGATAGAAAGTTAGAAACCGTGTTTATATATAAAGAAGTCATGACCCATGAGTTGTCAAATCCCATGCCAAGTTGCAACCACAAATTGACGTGAATTTATAATACAATGTAGCATTTGACAAAAAACATAGCAAGAAACAAGGTTTGTCAAAGAAACCACAACAACCACACAGAACCTACACACACACAATATATATTAGTTCAATTAATTTACAAATGCCAGGGTTGAAATTCAATTGAAATTGGGTGCACATATATATGGTTAACTAGGATACATGGCCATAATGAAAATTGGAAATTCTTTATATCAGAATCAGCAATCTAATTAAGAACATCAAAAGGGAAGAACCAATTAATAGGGAATTAAGCATGCCAACATTATAGTTGGAATCAGGTCCACATTATTAAGGTACCCATTGACCTGCAGTCACCTCTTTGACCCCCCCAAAATCTCATAATAAACAAAGAAAAATATTTGGTATGATTTGCATTTCTCTTTTCCCGAGCTCCCTAATTTCATGGTGATTGACCTATATAGCTTTACCTAAAAGCATCTTTAGACGGACACCAAACTTTACCTAGATTTTTGTTCTTTCCCAATTCCCACCACACATATTAACGGCATTGTCTCCTCTCCCATCTTAACACCATGCCATTTTTAAAACTCAGCATTCTTCGAACGGTTCTTTCCGCAGCTCACAACCTACTGTTACCAATTTGCAATCACATCCCCGGTAATCGATTCGATTAAGCGAGGTCGTGGGAGTAGATTTCAGCTCGGGACTTTGAATATGTATAGATAAATGTTTTTTTTATAACTAGAGTTAGTTCTTTCTACTTTTAGGAATTGTTATTATCGATCAAACTAATAACATGTTAATTGGATATTAATATATAGATGTACGAGCATTAGACAGAGTTTTACTTTTGGCCATACCTCAATGCACCGATGCATGTAAATAGAGTGGTGAGTATTGTTATTATCAACTGAGTCAAAGAACAAAAAAATTCTGTGTATCTCTCTTGCGTGTAATTGCTTGAATCATAAAATCCGGATCCTCCGTATGACACATTATTTTTTTCCAAATCAATCCTTTGATCATATGCTGATCGATATTAAAAGCCTGCATTTTGTTGCAGCAGATATCCCCTCTAGCTTAGAATTAAGTAGCTCCCACTGTTTGATTACCACAATCTTGTTGCTTAAAAAAATGAATCCCTTTGGCCTCGTTCCCATACAAACAAACATAAAGAAAATGAATTGTGCAAGAGTAGTTGTGAAAAGTGAAAAAGGTGACGGCCCTTTTTTGGAATCAAAAAACTTTCTTCCCACCCCAACCCAAGTAGGCCTTGATTGAGCAAAGAAGATTCTTTTGCAAACTACACAACGCAGAAAATAAAACCAAGACTTTTGGTTTTGGTAGCTGTTCTTCTTCTTTCTTTTTTTATAATTCAAAAGTTTCAAGCACAAACATAGATACATACATACCACGACGTATTAACTTTCGCTCCAGTTTTTGTGTAATGGTCCAATGGAACACCTGAGAGAGTGCAGGTGCTGGACTGGTAAATGTATAACATGTATTATAATTAAAGCTACCAGTACCAATACGTCAGCTTTCATTTGGACCTTTTTTTTTTCTTTCTTTCAAGATTTTCTTGGGCTTGTTGGAAATTTTTCATTATGGACTCTAATTTGTTTTTCTTTGATTTTAATTTGGAGTAGAGGCTGGAGGCAATTCACAAAGCCTATCTAATAACTGAAAAGTCAAGTTTGGTACAGGATTTTAAACCAAATGGTAGGAATGGTTGAGTCTATCTGACCTGATTGATCATTTTGCATCTATGTTTTCCATAGCAATTTTGTGAAATTCAGGTATGGAAGTTCTGACTGACCTTAGCGACTCAATAATGAGATATCTAGTACTAGTTCCTTCACAGTGTTGGTTGCTTAGCCGTGATCTGGATGAACAACTGCATAATTAATTAATTCCCAGCAATCTCCAGTTTGAAGCAAATCTTCACCGTCTATCGTGTTAACTGTTAAGCACTATCGGAATAGTTATTACAAAGTACATTGTGTTAGAGAGTAATTACTTCACGCCTCAGAGTCTAGTTATGATATTAATATATTATACTATTATAGCTTCTTATTAGGAAAACAAGATCGAAAACAAATATTTTTAGACATACATACATTGTGATTTTCAAGCGGCTTTTGTGAAAAGTGAGTTATGCTGATTTCCAAGCCAAAGCCTCTATTGGAAGGTTAGTGGTTCTTTTCTACAACAGGTCAGAATCAAACCTCTAGCTCTTTCATCACGTGGCCTAACCGGTTCAAGTGTCTACTATACTTCATAAACTAGGGATTAACATGTACTAAGATAAATAAACACCCATAATTATATATAATTTGGTTCTACGGAATAAAATTACATTGGAAGAGGAAATCAATTTCCTTGTTCTCCGAGTAAATATTGATAAAGGGTAACTTTCTACACCTCCGTTTGAACCCCCCCAGGGGTTTGGGTACAAAATTTTCCCTTTCCTTTTCGGCCTTTTAAAGTTGCCTTTTATCATTTCAAAGGTTCTTTTGCTTTTCGGTTAAATTTTTGTCTCCAACGTTAACTCCCAAATCAGTTCGTCGGAAACTTGTTGTTCCTTTCGGCTTCCCTTTCCTTGCAAAAATGAGAGAACCTAATTTTTCGGAGAATCATTTTGTAGTTTAATATGTAAATTAAAATTGGTTATTTATGGTATATAAAATTTTAAATTTTATTATAATTATGAATTAAAAAAATATTAGAAGAAAAATTTATAAATGAGTGGTATTAGTGTGTAATGTTATTTAGTTTGATGTGTTTTTGAATATAATAGGATATATGGAGTATATGTAAAATGGAAAATAAATAAGTGATAAGGGTAACTTTCTACACTAGAACAAATTAGTAGGAATGAAGCAAATCAACCTAAATCCCTTTGCTTGTATAAGTTTCATCCACACAGCCAAGTGAATAACTTGGTGAACCCAAGAAACGCAGACAAGCTCTATTATACTAAAATGAAACCAACAACAATAATAAGATTGTCCATGAATTCGCCAACATCTAAGTGTATAATCTGTTAAAAGGTAAATTGACAGTTTAAAGATTATAAGAAGTGTATGCACCACTACTCTGGGTCATTATGTTCCCAAATCTTCATGCATGCAACAACATGTAGTTATATCAATCATACAAGAAACTCGAATTCAGGACACATACAAATACAAATATGTGGTTACACATGTATTCTAAGACACCCGATACGTACATAAATGAATCAGACAGTCCATACTCTGGTTTGACCTTCACTTCTCCGTTTGGGCAATATGCTTTGTGCTTGCAAGCCGTTTCGTTTCAATCAAAACATATGAAAAGAGCTTAAAGCCTAGCTATAATTAAAGAAGACAATCAAAACATCTGTATGGCATGTAATTTTAAAATTAAAAACCATCTGTATCAGATGAAAAGAGCTTCAAGCAAGGGTAATATTAGTCTTCCCAAACAAAAAGGTTCCATTTTTCTCTGCTCACCAGAACAAAATATTGGAAATAAACCGGAAAAAGCCGTCTTCTGTTGGACGCAGATTCACAAGATGGGTGGCTAATGCGGTGGCCAAGTTCATCAAATAATTAAGAGTTTGTCCTCGGATCATTACGTAATAAATGCAATTATCAAATGCTTAGGTTATTGTTTTTTGATTTTCTTGTGTCATAATGTTGAATGAATTAAGTGTCATCAGTTATGTTTCTCAGAATTCCTAAGTGCAGGGATTTCAATATTCATGTATTAATGGTCTCTCCAAAACACCTCTGGGTTGAGGCCGGAATTATTTCTAGTTTCTCTCTAGGAGTGTCAGGAGTGATTCCTAAAACCCTGCGGGTGTGTAGTTTCTGTCCCTTTCTATACTTCGATTCATTCCATTTGTTCTATCACTAGTGTGGCAGATACATTTACAAAAGTGTATACATTCAAAAAAATATTGTTTTGAATTTTGATCTGGATGAATGTGTTCAAGAGAAGGGGAGAAGGCATGAATGGTGCAAAGAAGAAATTCATAACTCAGTCTCCATATGCATTCTAAAATTATTACAAATCTTCGACATTGTTGGATTGTCAATAACCCAACAAACGGTTTGGGTCCCCTTTCTCATCTTTCGCCAAAACAAAGAACAGAAGTCTTAAAAATGAGGGTCTACCTTTTGTATCAATTAATCAAACTCAACAACCGCTCAAGCAGAAAACCTTATCCTAAAAATACAAACTTTTTTCCCAAAACCAAATTTGAGAATCAATTACAACGTACTCCTTAACATTCACAAACAAACACCAAGAACATGTACGGTTGTTTATGAAGTGTACACTATGTCGCAAAGTGAATGGACTATCTGTTTCCATAGCATACACAAAGTGGATAAGTAATCAGAGCAAAATTTTTGACTAAATATCATGAACATTATTAAATACAAAAGATCACATGAACTATAAGATCATTTTCAATTTCATAGCCAAGTATCAAATTTTGTCATATTTGATTTCGCTAACGAATTCATACCTGAAATTCATATTTTGAATGTATAAATTCGTTAGCGGAATAATTAACAAATCAATATCTCACAAGTATGAATTCGTTAGTAAAATCAAACGTGAGGTATGAAAATGATAAAATTTGATACTTGTGTATGAAATTGAAAATGACTATATAATTCGGATGATCTTTTATAATTAAATAATTAATCCTCATGAATATGCATGTGATCAAAAGTCGTTAGGTTCTTACATCTTTAAGCAACCAAATGCAACCATTATCCAAAAAAAGAAGAAGCAATCAAATCAAATATGGTAAGGCATGGACTCTAAGAACCTGATACAAAAAGAATCAGATAGAAACTCAAAGGTCAGGTTCGTCGTCCTTCACATCTCCATTTGGCAATATGCTTTCTGCTTCTGCAACCTGTTTAGTTTCCTGTATCAGATCGATGAAAAGAGCTTAAAGCCTATAAAGAAAACAAATAGCCGTGCATTTTGAGGAAGGGTAATATTAGTCTTTTCAATAGGGCTCCAGTTTTCTCAGATTATTACCAGAACGAAATATTGGAAATAATTGATTGAACTGACTTCTGGTGGGGCAAAGTCCCAAGATGGGTGGCAGATCGATTCATTTACAATATTCTAAAAATTCAGAAAAGAAGGTTGTTTGATACTTTGATCTGGATGAATGGAAAAAAGAGAAGGTGAGAAGGCATCAAGGGGTGCAAAGAAGACTTTTCACATAATTTTGAGCAAAAAAAGAGGCCTAGTTAAATACATACGTGGAGATAAAAGATTTTGATATAATCCTTTTAGAATATATTGGTGGATCAATGCAATGCAACTTACAGAAGCAGAAGCAGTACGTATTTGTCTATATGATTCAACTTCATCAGGAAATGCCTCGTCAAGTTCCTCCAGAAGATGTGCGCGTAAACTCTGAACAAAACATTAGAGCAAGTTGAATCAGGTACACTGAAGTAGAATAAAAAAAAACTTGTTAAATGGGTTAAAAACCTACCTTGAAGGTATCAGTTTTGCCTGTAGTGGTCTGATTTTTGGCAATGCAGCTGTTTATGAGATCCCTTGTAAATTCATCAGGATTCTTTCCATCGTCAATCAACCTATATATGCAAATTCAGCCAATCATTTGTGGGCCATATGAAATCTTCTTCGATCGGTTGATGAAAAACAGATTACATAAGCAGACTCACTTAATAACCTCCATAGGAATCTGGATGTTGCATTTGTCAGACAACTTGGCCACGTTGTCCAGCTCGCTAACAAGAGCATTTCTGAGAACGAGGTCAAACCCAATGGAAGAAGTCTCCGTTAAACTATATATTAAATATTCTGGGAAAGTCATGCATATATACTGAACTAATGACTAATCAATTGAATAGAATTAAGGTCAGGTTGAGTATAATTACAGGCGCTCGAGGAGGGGGAGCTGAGAGCCGGCACTGAAGGAAGAGACAGTGAGGTAGAGCTGGTGAATGAGGGCTAAAGTTTTCTCAGTAGAGTCAATGACCTGCTTCAGGTTTTGCTTTTGCTCTTGCTCATCCGCCCCTGTTGCTCCTGCTGGATCATTTGTTTGACTTTGAGGGACCATCATCCCATTGTCGCCATTCCCACCACTCCCGGCATTTGCATTCACCGATGATGTTTCCATCTCTTACCACTCTAAGCTTTTCAAAGCATACATACATATGTCAGCCATTTTGACTGTAAAACACTAAATACGTTAACGTACGGTTCTCTTTCTACTTGCTTTCAACCGAGCATATACGTACACTAGCTTCTTTCAGTTTTGCAAACGTGTATGACACATTCAGAACCTAAAAGGATCAAGGTTCTGTTAAGAAACAATTTTTACTTTCCGTAAATAAAGCAAAACCATTGTGACACTGGGGTTGAAATCTTCAATTCAACTCCAAAGCTCCATATTTTCATGGAAATATGGGAAGAAATTTCTAACAAGATTGTTTTGTTTTCCGGGATTGATTCAAACCTTAAGATATAGTTCCGCAAACTACGATATTCCCACTACCGATTAAACTTGCCAGAATCCATTTTTCCTTTTCCTTAAAAATTCAACACGTCAATTAAAACCTAATTAAAATTCAGCCCTAACTAGCCAAAAAAAAAAATTTATATAAATAAAAAAATCCAATTTTTGTTTCTACGGAAAAGATCTTTAATTTGAAGGACTTTGTTTGCTCCACAAGTGCATAAGCATCGACTTAAAAACAAAATGTTCTAACCTATGGAGTGTATGAAGGAGTTCATATATATTGACTTTTATGTTACAGAAGATAAGATCGAGAAGAAAGAAGGGATGCTAACCTGAAAAAGTTATAGCGGAGGCGGTTTTGAGCTTCTTTCTGATACGAAAGAATTTTGTTTTTTTAGGGTTATGGGTAATTTGGGGCTATTGCAAATACTAAATAACTGAGGATATTTTTAGTAAAAAAAAATGTATTCGGTGTGATGGATTCATATTTCATAATACCTACCCTTTTGATAATCAAACATATTACGAAAATATTTCTTAAGATTGATGTGGGACCCACATTCACTCTCATTCTCGTATATGTTAGTAAACGCAAAAAAAAAAACATTAATGCTTAAATCAGTTGTTTCATTTTCATAGTTTTGCATTCGGAATCCATAGCTTGCTTGTTTTAACTTACTGATTTTGCTTATCACATCGCTACTGATCGTAAGGAAAGTTAAACATACAACATTTCCTTACACCATAGGATCTGGCATTCAAACATTGAGCAACTGTAAAGATCGAAAACATAGTGCTATCTAAATATTCATTCATATAAGAGCCGTACCTGTGGCTTATTAATTTGGATTAGTACTTTTCTAATTAATATTTTTTATGGCTTGATCTATATCTTCACATAATTTAATTGACTCAATCTTTGTTGTTAGCAGTGTTTCAAGGGCCTAGTCTATATGTGCGCACTCGGTTTGTTTAAGTTGAGAAAGGTAGATTGTGATTTTCAAGCAGCTTTTGCAAAAACTGCGCTACTGTGATTTCCAAGTGAAGCCCTATATTGGAAGGTCAATAGTTCTTTTCCACAACAGCATCTGTACAACCAAGTTTCTATTTTTTTTCGGTCATCCCCATTACCTAACCGGTTGAATGCAATCAAGTGGATATCTCTTTCATCAACTAGCAATTAACATATACTAAGAGAGATAATTAACACCCCGTAATTGTGTATGTATGATTGGATGTACAGAATAAAATTCCATTGGAAGTGGAAATCCATATTCTTCCATATTCATAAAGGGTAACTAGAACAAAGCAGGAGTACGTAAAGCAAATCAACCTAAATCCATTGGTCTGTTTAAGTTTCATCAGCACCCAAATTTCATCCCCACGTAAATAACTTAGTGCACCCAAAAAACGCAAAAGACAAACTTTATAAAACTAAAATGAAACCAGTGTATAACATGTTACAAACCAGAGTATAAGTGCATCTGTGCATGCACCACTACTCTGAGGAAGAGTATTCAATAAAATCATGAAAAAGATAATCAGTTTTTTTTTTAATTTCCAAAACAAACGCGTACGTTTGTTGATTATTCACAAATCACAACTATACAAATACAAATATATGGTTTGTATGTTATTTGTGGCAATTACAAATATGAGTTATCTGTAATCGGTATACGCCAAAGCATACATAAGATTCAACAATTACGATACTAAATCCCCAAACTATTACATCCCCAACATACTAAACAAACTAATACCCGAGCTAAAGCTGGGCAAGCTTTCTCTTATTAGCTCCTCCCCTCGTCGCAATTAATACCCCATTCTTCAGTTTCCATACAATCTCTGAGGCAGGAATAAACAATGCTCATATTTTCTTCTTGTTCTGGCAGGTTAATTTACCTGCTCAAAATTCTGTTGTTGCGGCCGATATATTAAGGTGGTGCGAATTGCTACCTCGTACAAAATATTTGTTTGCTTTAGTTGTCCCCTGTCATGTCCCTTCTTATATTAGGAAATTAATCTTCGAACATTATTATTATTTTATTCTTGGAACCTTATTTGGGCCTAAAAAAACAAACAGAATGTTTTCCATGTTAGTCCAAAAAACCTATAAAAAAAATGTTATTGTCCAAAAAAAAATGTTAGCTTTATTCAATGGATGATTGAAATATTAGAGGAAACTACAAATATCAACGTTTCGAATCAATTGAGTGGCAACTGGGTACGAGCTGGATCCAAGTAGTGAAAGGGAAGGTACTGATCAGTGATCACGATGGAAAGTATATGATATCAACCTTTAGCAGATCTTTCTATGTATCAAACATTGTAGGTAAGTACTATATTTGTTTGTTTATGAAAAAATGAATGCGATTGTATGAAAAAACTCGTGATCGGATTTATTTTGCTAATTGTTTTTTGTTTAATCTAATCAAAACGTTCAAGACTAATAACAACTAAACAATTTTTTTGTGCGTAACTCTATTTTTATTCTCAATTTTCATATTTGTAAGTCAATTGTAATTTTTTTTTGAAGAGCGTTATTTAGCAAGTGTCAATCCTTGTCACTTGCGTATTTTTTACCAACTTAATCGTCAATGCATAGCAATCAATTACTTTCAAGAAAAAGCATTAGTAAAGTTATGTCACACAACCAATTTTAACTCGAAAAAAGTCACATTTGAAGGCATAGGATGTCTCTAATAACCAAGTGAGCAGAGTATTCACAAAGTCACTTCTAATAGCATATATTCGATCATACATGCATTTAGTTAACTTACAACATAAGCCCATTTGGTGAGTGATGTTGAAGAATTGAGTTAGGAGTAGGCTAAATCAAGAATTAAATCTCCTCCATGCCTCGTTTGGTTCGCGGAATTGAGGTCATGAGAAATTAAAGTTAATCATTTCTAGTGTTTGGAATGAAAAATGAAAGGCAATATTTTCCGGAATGAAGGAAAAATAGGAGGGAATTAAATTGGTTCCTTCCCTATTCCAAGGGAATCATTTTTCCTACCTACTTTTATGTATTTATTGCATTAATTTAACATTAATTATATTACTTTTATAACTAAAATAATAATTTATAGAATTATAAATATTACTTTTATTTTATATATTATTATTATTTTTGATTCATTTCCTTAGTATTGCTAAACACTTGAAAGAAAAACTAGTGACAATTTTAGTTTCCCCTTCCTATGGAAAGGGAAATGAATTAATTTCATATTTTTTCTTTTCCGTGAACCAAAAGAGGTCCCAATGTAATAAAAAAAATATAACTTCCTAAAAGTAGCTCATAATTTAACTTTTGACTATTTGTTCAATAAATTTGATGCAATAATAGGAAGCATCATTTGACATGTTCTTAGCCTCTTCACATGCCTACATCACTCTCAAGTCGAAGAGACCTTCTTTTTGCCATAATACAAATTTTTTTTTTTTTAGGGGAGGGGGATATATGGCCCAAAGTCGAAAGGGGGAGGGGGGATTCGAACCGGAGCGGGGAGCCAAGGACACACCCAGCTCGCCATAATACAAATATTGATACAAGAGGCATATCCTATGTAGCATGGAAACGTCAAAACCCCAAGTTTCCCCGTTTCGTACCGTACCGGAAACGGAAACGCAGGGGAAAGCCGAAGAAACGCGTACCGTGGATGACTTGATGGAAACGGGAAGGAAACGGGGTTTCCAAATTGGAAACGCGATTTTCCAATATTGGGTTATGAGATTGGTACTAGCTAGGGATTGAAGCAGTGGGAAGCACCGATGGACTGAGCAAAGAGAGATGGGGGAGGAGCTGATTTGGGAGGGTTGAGTTTCCCTGAGCGGGTGTGAGAAATGGGTTGGGCAGAAGAGATCATGGGTGCCAAAAGAGAAGAAATGGGCAAGAGAAGAGATCCGCATATATGATCAGGCTTCCCCACGAAAATACAAGGGTCTGGAGGATCACTTTGTAGCTATATATAATCAACTCTTTCGATAATCAAACGTATGTCTCTGCCATTAAAGCACTTTTTTTTTCAATCTCCCGCGTCTGTTTTCAGTAGCTATGACTAAGCCTAGAAGATGAGATAGATATTTGCATTTGTTGCAAAACAAAAAACTCAAATAACCCAGAAACCGATTTAAAAATGGTGGAGGTTTAATTCTTGAGTAGCTTTTTATTGCTGTTGCTATCTGTGTGCTCCATAGTGATTTTGGAGGAAGATGAAAAAAATTACCGAAGAGGAAATGAAGATAGAGAAAGAGCTCTAAGGGCAAAGATGGAAGATGAGAAGAAAATAAATGCATTTAATAAAGGACACATGTCATTGTTTGAAGTGAGTGTGGCTAACAGCTAACTCAGACCATGGGTGAGTCTGAACCTAACAAGGCTAAGTGAATAATGAGATAGGTTAATAAATAAATAAAAATTTTGACAATTAATTAACAAACAAGAGAATTGTTGTAATGATAAGAGTTAGCATTGTTTATAGTGATAAGAGTTCGAATCTTATCATCCCTAGTAAGGATTTTTTCTTTTGAATTAATTGTGATATTTAATTTTTTTATTTATATATAATTATAAATTATTCACGTTTCTATAGTTTCCAAATGAAATTTTTAAAATTTGCCGTTTCCGCGTTTTGTTTCGTACCCAAAACGGAAACGCGTTTCCGTTTCCGTGCTTCATAGGGCATATCTTAAATCTTTTTCCTTAGGAGTTTAAAAAAATAGAGAGAGAGAAGAAAATATGTTTCCTCAGTACTTTACAGAAAAAGTAATATCTTTTACTTTTGTTTCTAACTTATTTTATTTTTAAATTTTTAAATTGCTTTCACCATCTTGCCTTTTTAAGACGAAGTCTCTTGTGCTTCACATTTTCAATTCTAAAAATTGCTCCTCCTCTAATATTTCTCTTTTTATTTTATTTTTTCATTCATTGTATGTTATGTGGATTCCACTTTCTTTAAAAATCATATATTTAATTAATACATTGCAAAATTGGAAAGACAAATTTTCACCTTCCTTTTCTGCTTTTATTTATTTCCATTTTTGTTAAAAATGCCTTTTCTTTTCGGTCGGTTATCAAAACTTATTTCTAGCTATATATGTACGTACAAGCTCTTGTAATAAACAGAATGATCATACATTAGCAGCTATAATTAATTAAATCAAGGATGTAAGTACTGTCTACTAGCTAGAATTAATTTGTTGAATGGTACGTACGTGGAAAACGTCAGCAATTAATTTGTAGAAAGGTTTTGAAGTAGTTAATCAAGGACGATGATGAACCCATTGATGAAGCAAGACCATGTTCACTGGTCAAAGTGGAATGATGGAATCCAGGCTTGAAACGGGTCCATATCCATTTTGATAGAGGGGATCGAGTTTCATGCCTTAGTCTCTCCGCCATATCCATTATCAAAATCACATTTCTAGTGGTAATACATTCAATATTGCTCATACAATAAGGAAAATGGACGTTTCAAGCGCGCAGATTAATATATAAGTTGTGATAGATTAAGCTAAGCACTGTTCGATGACATCTGATTTTAGTCTTAGGCTTTTTTTAGTCGAGGGTTCTTTTGGTGGCTAGTAGGTTTTTTTAAAAAAAAAAATAGTACTAGAGATGGATAAGGCGAGGATTAAAAATAAATAATAATAATAATAATAATTTGCCTAATCCCTTATTATTGGTATTGTTATCTTGAAAAAAAGAAATCTGAGTTTTCTATATTTTATTTTGATAATCCATTGAATATACATGTATATATATTGTGTCAATTAGTGTTGGTGGTTTGATTCGGGTCAAATTAGTTCTCTTAAAGACTTAAATATGAGCAGTTGTGTCAGTTTCGAATTTGGTTTTACTTTCTTTTTTTATAGGTCATCCATTCTAAGCTAGATTGGTTTTACTAGTCTTAATGACAATATTTGTCGATTTTTTTTGTTGCTGAAATTGGAGATTGCATACAACAATGATGCGCGGTGCATGTATTATTCTAAGATTATAATCTTTGTTTCAGTCATTTGTGTGGTCTATATTGCTAATAGGGAATTACAATCCTTTATTAATTAATGCAATTTCTGTTTTCTAGAAGACAAAAATTTTACTGCTAAAATTTTAAACCAACAATACTACTTTTCAAAAAAGAAAAAAGAACAACAATGCATGAAACAATGCTAAAGATTAAACACGGTGTTAGATCAATGTGTAAATATTAATATCAGTAACTTCATATCATATAGTCTAAGTATTGGTATACAAGAACATAAAATCTTGTTATAACATTGTCCTAACGTTTTAGGAGGAACTTAATTATCACATATAGATCTTCACATAAGTTTAATGGCTAGCTTGATCTTTTTTTTGGACATCTAATTTATTTGTTTTGTCAAATATTGATACGTGCTCAGGCCATATGTGGCTTAGGGAATTTTATTTATAGTGTATGTATTACATTAACATTGACCTAATACGGTCGTATGATGAAAATCAATGAATTTATTAATTTCCATAAAAAAATTACATACACTTTTAGCATATATCCAGAATTTTAAAAGACGCACTCATGACTTACTTTGCTTCGACCTGTATCATGATCCCATTGACTGACCTAAAAGGATTATATATGTTTCAGTGGAAGAATAGTTGTATGATTTCTTCCCTATGAATGAATTTTCATTTGATAAAAAAAAAGAAAAAAAAGTGCACGAATATGTGTGGATGAACTTGTGTAATAACATCATATGATTAGTCGTTATTGTGCTCCAATAATCACCTCTGAATTTATCAGTAATTTATATCCAACTCATACATATATATTGCTGCACTCCATGTTATAAATATTCATGTTTATAATTTTATATATAGGTACCTACTAGTGCTCACAGTTAAAGATCGATGCTAAGTTTTTTTATTCTTTTTTTGGCAAGGGGAGATCGATGCTAACTTGAAGAGCCAATTATTTGGATCAAATTAATGCGTTTTAACCTCTAATTTTTGCCGATTATAGTCAAAGTTCAAACGCAGATTGGAACAAAGGAACGCCAGAAGCCACATCTGCTTTTAGCATCGATCGAATATGATATTCTCAAAATCATTAGCAGTAACACATTTTCAGCTATATATCCTCTCTTATTCACCGGCGGACCTACTTGAGGCTCGGAGAGGGCGACTGCCCCTGGTGATTTTTTTTTGTTTCTTTTCTCTAGTACTACACGTACACTAATATGTACAATCGGCTAAATTCTACAGATTTTTTTCCACTACGTAGAACTATGTACTTTTAAAGTACATAGTTCTAATGTCAACCGTCATATCTGTTTAAATGATATAATATGACGGTTTGTATTATAACTATGTACTTTAAAAGTGCATAGTCCTATATAGTGGAGAAAGTCTGTAAATTCTACTATAGTTAAATATTTTTTGACCCCTTTGTACGCCGCCTTCACTTGGTTTCCGTATAAACAAAATTCTCGGTCTATCATTGATTATATTCAAATACATATAAAAATGAAAAAAATTAGTCCTTGGCTGATAGCTTTAAAAAACCGCAAGATTTTGATAAAAAAATATAACTATGTATTACATCACAGTGTAAAGTTTGTAGGCGTCAACCTCTTGTTTTCTCACAAAACTTTTCATGCTCTGTCCAGGGGTGCACCCTTGGGACATCATTGTCGGACGACCCTGTGGGGATACTGTTGTCTATGGGTTACCCTGTTGCTGTCGATTGACTCGTGGTGGTCATGGTGTAGTCGTTGGGGTGGCTGGTCTTGCTGGCCTCAATTGGATCCTCTCGATCTGGTGCACACGAGACTTCAAAATGGTAGCAAGGGTGATTAGTGGATCTGACTGTCGTCGCAGGTTTGGTCTCACATTGGTAGGTGGTGCGAGATCTTCTGATAGTCTCGAATTGGTAGTGTTGCGGTGATGATAAGGTTGGGGTTGAAGTTAGCTGGGTGGACTTTGTTTTGGTTTGCACACTTATTGTGCCTTATCTGGTCTAAAGAGGTAGCAATCCGTTCACATGATCAAATGGACGCAACCTCCTAGTGGCAGGATGAAACAAAGTATCGTTGGTCTTATCTTCGGTCGGCAACATATATAGTAGGAAAACTTGTTTAATTGTATTATCGCTTTCTGTTAGCATTGTTTTTCCAGTATGGCACTGCAATTGTGAAGCAATTGAAGTAGCCAGTTGTGCACTTCTTGCTATTTGGTACTTGCTAAAATACATAGATTTGGTGGAGACTCCTGCTATTATTTCGAGATATTATCTCAACGCTTATTGTAATTTAGAGTTTAAACACCATGTTCTCTTTGATATTAGATAGTTTCATTAATTAAGATGTAAAGGTCGAAGCACCGGTCCTTTCCTTAAAATTAAAAAAAAAACTCTATGCATCTTTGTAGAGGTTAAAAAAAAGTATTATATCACAGTGAGAATATTTGAGTCATTGATCGACCTCATCTTTATCTTGCTCGGGATATTCTTGAAGGTGGGAAGAGTTCATCATATCTATCAAAATCAGATCAGATATTTTTTTTGGAAAGAAAAATCATATCAGATTTGTTTTACAAAAGTTCATGTAGTACGTTTACACATTTAAAGTACTGGCGAATTAAAAACACTGTGTGATCACATCATATAAATACAAGTGGCAAAGCAGTATTGTCAATAAGTGCAAAATTATTAACAGCATTATTTGCTCAGCATGATGGATACCTCTCAGAAATGTATAGCCCTATATTAGTAATCGTACTAGGCTAAAACAGTTAGTCACTAATCACTGATGATCCCCACATTGTGGTTTCACTTGCACAAACGTTAAAAGTGCATAGTGGTCGAACTGAGAATAGAGAAGCAATACGTACGTTACATCATCAATTTGACAGCTATATGTGTAATTAAGAAACACATAATATTCTGTAGAGCATTCGAAGATTCAAATTGGAATGAGTTGAGTGAATGTCGACCTTCCAATTTGGCCACATTCATAACCTACTATATGATGTTAATCAAAAAATTAAGAGAATCTATTGGCTGCAATTTTACTTGCTCATTGAGTGGGAAAGACCAATCCACTAGAGGTAGGTGTAATGATTAAAATATTGATAATATCTTCGCCTTTTGAAAGGTATCAATATGATGTTCTATTTTTTTTTATAAATTGTTTTAGTGATTTTATTCAAAATTTCAATATAATTTTTATCAATATTAAAATTAGATGTTGATATTGGTCAATATTAATTACCATGGTTTACATATTCTTGGATATTTATTCCATATTTTAATTATTAAGTAGGGAGATCTAAAAGAATATATTCGTTTGTATGACTTACTTATTAGAGCGAATTAGTTTTTTTTTTTGTATAAATTTAACGAATTGGAAGAGAAAAAATCTGAACAGGAAATCTTGAGTATAAGGATTAAAAGTATCAATAGATATTCAACTAGCTACAAAAAATTATATTGAACGGCCAATAAAAATTTGCACAAATTAATCTTACCGATCATGAATAAGTGGTCTGATAAAAAAAAATCTTGCTCCTTGCGACTCCAACTAGTGTTCTTTAGATATTGTTGTTCAACTTGTTGCCAAGTTAACCTTAACTAGTGCTTCATTTAACTTCTTGAAATTTCCTCCTTGTGACTCCAACCTTCTTACCTTTAGATAAAGCTTAATTTCTTGTAGCTAGTCTTTTCTACTGTGGAGCTATGGTAGCTTTTTTTGTATTTTTTTTTTGTGCGGAAAACAAAAGTTTGGTCAAGGGGAGAGGCAGCTCCCCAAGCCCAGGCATTGTTGAAACCACACAGAGCCCCCGAGCGATCAACCCAACTTTCATTTATGAGACTGATCGGCCTGTGGGTATGTGGGAGTGGAAAGACCGCGCAGAGTCTTGAAGTCTACACTATTGCCTTGCATAGTTAGGCCTCATTTGGTTAACGGAAAGGAAATGAAATCAATTCCTTTCTCTTTCCATAACAAGAGAAAACTAAATTTCCCATTAGATTTCCTTCCAAGTTTTTTTTTGAGTAAATTTCCGTCCAAGTGTTTGACAACACTAAGGAAAAGAATAAAACAAATATAAAACAAAATTTATATAAATGCAGAAAAGTAAGTAGGAGAAATGATTCCCTTAGGCCTCGTTTGGTTCGCGGGATTGAGGTTATGGGAAAGGAAAGTCAATCATTTCCTGTGTTTGGAATGCAAAAGGAAATGAAATACTTTCCTGAATGAAAGGAAAATAGGGGGAGATTGGTTCCTTCCCTACTCCAAGGGAATCACTTTCCTTACCTATTTTTCTGCATTTCTTGCGCTAATTCAACATTAATTACATTATTTATACAACTAAACTAACAATTTATAAAATTATAAATATTAATTTTATTTTATATATTATTCTTTTGTGATTCATTTCCTTAGTGTTTCCAAACACTTGAAAGGAAAACTAGTAAGAATTTTACTTTCCTCTTGCTATGGAAAAGAGAAAGGAATTGATTTCATTTCTTTTCATTTCCATGAACCAAACTAGAGTAGGGAATGAACCAATTTCTTTCATTTTTTTTTTTAGATTTTTTTTTTTGCATTTCAAACACTAAAAATAATTGAGTTCCATTTCTCATCGAATTTCGCGAACTAAACACGGACTTAAGTGGCAGGACCCGCAGCCATCCGGTCAAGCGCCAACTTGCCCTTTGTGGAGTGTTTCATGTGAAATAATTAAGCGCATGCATCAGATGGAACATCTGGAGCTACAAGCTGGATTCGCGTCCTTGGTGATGATGGATTCATGACCATTTAAAGTAAAAAAAAATCTCTTTGAACAGAATGGTCAATTCATTGTCTTCTCACCTTTTCATTTTGGGTGGTCGTCCAGATTTCTTTTGATAAGGTCTGTCTGTCTTCCAAATTCGATCGTCAGAATATATTTATCACCACAGTAATTTCATATCAATAATTCCCATTAGAATTTTAGGTTAATATGTCGATCACCACGATAAACACAAGTATTGGGAAAAGTCTTGCCGGGAAGAAACGTATTGACTCTTTCAGACTAGATCTTGTCTGCCCCAATTGGCTATTCCCTTAACAATAAGATTATCAGATCACTGAAATTTGACCCCTGGGACCGACGGTCCACCTTGAGCTGGCCTTTACCATGATTGCGATATGACCATTTTACCCGTATGCCCTTACGTGTGTGTACTGAAAAAGTTAATTAGGGTTTATGATACGTCGCATTCTTTGCCACTACCAATTCCCCGGCGTACTGATCGAAGACGCGTGGAGGTTTTGGCTAGGGCTTTGGTGCGCGGGAAAAGCAGGTCCGTCGGCTTTAGTTATAAGGACACTGCATGTCACACGTGGTAAGTAAGGCACGTTCACAGAGTGAGCCATAGGGGCTCTCACTCCATTATGCATGGGGGCCTCATCTCATGCATGCCCACCCTAAAGTTGAAGGTAGTGCCAAAATTTCATGCGATTCTTGGGACTTCCCACGATAGGCACGATCTCATCAGCTTCAGAGTTCAGACCCTTTGTCTGACACGTGTACAATTCAGACAGTAGTATCCAACTTTCTTCAGATTTTACCTTTCCTTTTGTTTTGGTTTATTCTCTTACTAATTTGAGTTTAGCTTAACTAGTTTTTTCGAAACGAAGGAGTTTGGCTTCGTTTACTTTAGCAGATTTCCATACATACAACATTAGAAGGAGATGGTGGGTCCCTGCAACGATTTATAGTACTTGTAATATAACCGTGACTCCGTTGCAAAGATGTTAAACAATTAATTTAAAGATCATTCATTTCTTAATCTCTGTTAGGTAAAGAACTACCAAACATATTGTCTTTAAACTAAAAATCAAGAACTACTAGAGTTGAATATTCTTTTAATATTTTTTAAAAAATTTACACAAACTTGGATACTATAAGAACAATCAATGGTTACTGAGATCATTTGACAACGACTTCTAATAAAAGTGATAGAATACAATTTTACAACTATATAGGGGTGTCAGTGTTGGGGAGGGTGGGTGTTGGGGGGGGGGTGGGGAGGGAGGGTAAGGTGAGAACCCCTATATATGTCCGTATTTGAAGTCCAAAAAGGATGATAATCATAATCCGACTAAAATATCACGAATCTATACTATAATTATGTATTTACTTTTTATAGTAAAAAACGTCTCTACTTAAATAACAGGTCCGTATTTTCTTTAATTTTTATGAATTTCATGGTGCACATTTTTGAAGGGATTCCTAACGGACCCAATTAATGACCTTAATCACCCTGAAACAAATTAAAAAGGTTATAAAGTGATGGCTTATGAGTGGCCCTTACCTGTCCGTTATGGTAATTATGGCGGCGCAAAGCCCATAATTAACTTCCCCTTTTCCGTTATATGGGTTTGAGGCTCAAATATAACGGTTCATTTTTTTATTATTATTCTCAGCCTATATAAAACCAACTTCCCACTTCATAGTTCAACCCAAAAAAGGAAACGACACTAGCTCTCTCTCTTACACCCATCCACACAAAACTTGTTTTCTTCTCAGGCCTAGGCGCCTAGCCTACACTCCGCCATGGATACACAGATAGACAGCTTCTGGATTTTGGCTGTCTTTTCCAAATGCAAATCCTTGTCTTCCCTAAACACTCTTGTAGCCCTTCTCTTCATGTGCATGGCTTGGCTAATCATGTCCTTTTTCTTCTGGGCTTTTCCTGGAGGCCCAGCATGGGGAAGATTTTACTGGAAGAGGAGAGATCACAGAATTACCCAAAACCCCATTCCCGGACCACGTGGATTTCCGGTCCTAGGCAGCATGAGCCTCATGGCTAATCTAGCCCACCGCAACCTCACTAAAGCGGCTGATCGGCTCGGCGCAAGGCGGCTCTTGGCTTTTAGCCTCGGCGACACGCGTGTCATCGTCACTTGCAACCCGGATGTCGCCAAGGAAATCCTCAACAGCTCGGTTTTCGCTGACCGTCCGATCAAAGAGTCGGCTTACAGTCTCATGTTCAACAGAGCAATTGGATTCGCCCCTTACGGAGTTTACTGGCGAACCCTCAGACGAATCGCCGCCACCCATCTCTTTTGTCCTAAACAAATCTCCGCTTCCGAGTCCCAACGCTTCCAACTCGCCGCCGAAATGTTGTCCATCGTGGAGGCACGTGCCAGTAACGCTCGCGAGTTCTGCGTCCGCGATGTTCTGAGGAGAGCTTCTTTGAACAACATGATGTGCTCTGTGTTTGGACGTAGATACGAACTCGGCGAGTTGAATGCGGAAATCGAGGAGCTGAGTCGGCTCGTTGAAGAAGGTTATGATCTATTGGGAAAGCTAAACTGGTCCGATCATCTTCCCTGGCTGGCCGGTTTAGACCTTCAGAACATCCGGTTTAGATGCTCCAAACTCGTTCCCAGAGTGAACCAGTTTGTTAGCCGTATTATCAGAGAACATCGAACCCAAACGGGCCACAAAAACCACACTGATTTTGTTGACGTTCTTCTTTCTCTCCATGGAACCGATAAGCTATCGGACCACGACATGATCGCAGTACTTTGGGTAAGCACTCATAAACAAACTTCAAATCTTGTAATTAATTTAACATGTTTGCTGATTTTTTGTGTTGATCGATATAATATGTACTTGTAAGTTGTAACAAAGGAGTTTTGAAATATAAATGATAAACAAATAGTTTTTATTCTGCATGTAACCAACGCTTTCTTTCTCTAATAAATGAAATATTTGATCTGTTTGATTGATAAAAAAAATAAAAAAATAAAAATAAAATTGCTGAAGTTTATCACTTTTATTTTTTGGCTTTATTAATCTTTGTATTTTGTACCGTAGGAGATGATATTCAGAGGAACGGATACTGTGGCGGTTCTGATAGAGTGGATCCTAGCAAGGATGGTGATCCATCCTGATATCCAATCGAAGGTTCAGGAGGAGCTGGATCGTGTAGTTGGAAGATCAAGGCCGTTAATGGAATCAGACATTCACTCAATGGTTTACCTGCAGGCAGTGATCAAAGAAGTTCTTAGGGTACACCCACCTGGCCCACTTCTCTCATGGGCCCGCCTGGCGATCGCAGACACTACAGTTGATGGCTTTCACGTGCCTGCGGGAACCACTGCGATGGTGAACATGTGGGCCATCACGAGGTGTCCACAGGTGTGGTCGGACCCGCTCAAGTTTACGCCAGAGAGGTTTGTGTCGTCCAAGGATGCTGACGTGGAGTTTTCGGTGTTGGGGTCTGACCTGAGGCTTGCGCCATTTGGGTCTGGTAGGAGGAGCTGTCCCGGAAAGGCATTGGGTTTGGCTACGGTTAGCTTCTGGGTCGGGTCGTTGTTGCATGAGTTCGAATGGGTGCGGGTGGGTCATAATAATGACCCGTTCGACCTCTCTGAAGTGCTGAAGCTTTCATGCGAAATGGCAAACCCTCTCACTGTGCACGTGCATCCTAGGCGCAGATAAAGCAATGAAAGGAACTGCTTATGGCACCCAATCTTGTCCTCCCTTAAACCTAAACAAAGTTATAACGTACGTAGAAGAAAAATATCAATGTGTTTAATTACAAGGTTTTTGCTAAGATGTAGAATCCTAAGCCTCTTTATTAGACTTATAAGCTTTGATCATGAATAATCTCATCGGTCACCTGCTTGTATTATCATACTTTTGTCTTAATTTGGACCAACTTATAACTAATAATATATCTATGTTGGCTTTGTGATACAAATGAATGTGTATATTAGTACTATTCTAGGAATAAATGTTCATTTTTTGACACGAGAATTGATTATCCCTGTAACTTAAAATAAATTTTGTGAAATATATGTAAACATATATCAAGAATGTGATCTTATGCATTACAATTTATAATATTTTGCGTCGCATAATTTTATAAAATATGCATGTGATTGATACGTGATGAATATAACGTAATTCATTCATAAATTTGATTCTTTTTCTTTCAGCGTCTACAGTGCGAGCCATTTCGATCAACAATTAAACATGATAATTACTACCACTAGTCATAAGCAACTAGTCGAGAGAAGCTGAATTGAAAGACACAGATGACACACTTGATAATGAAGGATGAAAAGTACTCGTCAATATATATCAATACTCTGTAGTAACTAGTCATGACAATCAAACAAATAAATACATAGTGATCTTATTGTCTGCATGTTTAGAGGTATTTAATTGGTCAGGTCCTAATCAAATCTATTGCGATGCCATTAGTTTCAGCTAAGGTCGTTTTCTCAAATCAATTTTATGGTCGAGTTTGATATTTTTGTTGTCGTTTGGTGCCTGTGCTTGGGGGCTACTCTGGTGATGGCACCAGCCTAGCGATGTTGATTGTCTAGTGATGATCGAGTACCAACCTCATTGCACCCAAGCTAATTATACATGTAACAAGATTTAGTAAGATTTCTCTTTTGGATTTTCTTTTACAGATGAATACGCCCCTTGTCTGTAATGAGACATTGAGACCCCAGATATAACTGTCATGCGTTTAGATCCGATTATGTGTGAGCAACTAGGTACGCATGCAGGATGGGTACGGAACTAGAGTTTTTGTTTCCAAGTGAATTTGGGCTGGGCTAAAATTGTTTGAGCTAGAATTTGGGCTGGGCTAAATAACTGTCCACATAGATCCGTAATTCTTCTATGATCCCCAAATTTTCTTTGGGCATCTGGGCCTAATTACACCTGCTCCTACTTGGGTTTATATTGTGTGATTGTTGCAGACCTTTTTTTTTTTTTTTTTTTTTGAGGAAGAAGATCATGGCCACATTCTTTCTTAACAAAGACTCAGAGAGACTAAGTAGATGATACTTTGGATGAACTACAGAAACATTATAATATTCATCATAAGAAATATAAACAAAGGTCCACCTATTTTTACAAGAGCAAACCAACATAGCCCTTTTTCCTGACCCAAAAACACATTTTAGTTTTTTACTTCTTGCTGCCAAACAAACCAGAATCCTGCATTCTATTGAGTGCCTTCTCAAACTGGCTCCACCTCTGCTCCAAAGTCCCAATGTACCCAATTGACATTCTCACCAGCCCAGGTGAAATCCCAGCCAACTCCTTCTCCTCATTGTTCAATTCACTGCTTGTGCTGCTTCCAGAGCAGGACATTAGGGTTTCATAGTACCCCAAGCTCACAGCCATGAAACCAAACTGTGTGTAGTTCTGCAACAGGTTCATCAACCTATTGGCTCTCTCCTCAGTCCCCATGTCCACACAGAGAAGGCCTCCATACCCATAATCCTTGTTGATCATGGACTTGAGAAGCTCATGCTGGGGGTGGTCTTCCAGGCCCGGGTATATGACTTTGAGTCCCATCTTCTTCATCCTTGTGGCATACACCATGGCCCTGTTGCAGTGCTCCTTCATTCTTATCCCCAAATGAGGGATCCTCTCAGCCAGCTCAAATGCTACCTTGGCATTCATGGTGGGGCCTAGAAGCATTAGGGAACCTTGGTGAAGGTCCATCATTGAGTTCACCAGGCGTGCAGGTCCACACACAACACCTGCATCAGTTTGATTAGTATATATTGCCATCAAAACTTAATACATTCTGTCAAATCACAAAAGCTACTTTCTAATGGAAAATAGAGGTTAAAGTAGCTAGTGGGATCGATGGGCTCCATTAAGGAATATTCTTGCTACTCCAGTATAATTACCGTCATTATTTCTGAAGCGATTTCTGCACTCAAAATTTTACAGTTACATGCATGATGATGCGGTATGTAGAGTGTAAAGTTATACTAATGTTAGTAGTTAAATTATTCTACTAATGTAACTATTTAACATTTGTCCTAAAAATTAATTTTTGTTTTCTATGTTCTTTATATATCTAGAACAACGCACATGCTTCACATGGAACCCTGCAGATGGCACTTGGAAATTAAACTATTAAAGAACATGGTAAAACATCAAATCACGGTTCACTTAAAAGATTCTTCAGGTAGAAGAATACAACCCCAACTCGAGTCACCCATGTTAACACCGAGTACGGTGGAGATGGACAACGAAAGCCAACATATATAGGGTAATATAGCATAATCGCAGGGCTTAATATGTAACAACACATAGCAAACATCCAAAATCATTGTACCTAAAAAAACACATACAAACAAAAACAAGCAGAGCACCTGTCCCAAAACAAGATTCACGGGGGAAAAAGCATGTAACGCTCAACTCTATCACATGACTAATCATCCAACATGTCTCATTCTTAGCCATCCCGGGAAAAGGAAAAAAAAAGTACTTTCATTTTCATCCACCTATGTCTCTAGATTCCGTCACAAATAAAGCTCTTTTTTTTTTAAGTGACCTAATACAAGTAAAACTAATTAAATCTCATCTAAGTTAAAAAGTACTCCTACGTACAGAGGAATCTGATACTTATATTAATTAATAGATTCGATTTCAATTAGTGTTATAATATACAATGTAGTATGAGTTTGGATTCTCTGCTAATTAATTTGGGGTGTCACAAATTCCATTACCAATTAAAATACTAAAAACTAACTTTCAGATAATGGGAATTACCTGCAATGATATCAGCACCGCCGCTGATAAACTTGGATATGCTGTGGACGACCACGTCAGCGCCGAGGCGAGCCGGGGAGAGAACCATGGGAGAGAAGGTGTTGTCCACGACGACGGTGACGCCTTTCTCGTGCCCAATTCGGCTGAGCTCGGGTATGTTAGCCACGGTGAGAGTCGGGTTAGACATGCCCTCGAAATAGAGAACCTTAGTCTTGCCGACCTCGATGGCATTCCTGACCATGTCGAGGTCGTGTATGTCCACGAATGTCGTGGTTATGTTGCAGGCCCTGGGGAAGAAGTGGGTGAGGAGGGCGTGGGTCCCGCCGTAGAGGGTTCTAGAAGCGACGATGTGGTCGCCGCTGCTGACGAGCTGCAGCAGAACCGAGGAGATGGCGGACATGCCGCTGGAGGTGCAGTAGGCGGCCTCGGTCCCCTCCAGCGCCGCCATCTGCCGGCTGAGGTTCAGAACGGTGGGATTGAAGTGCCGGCTGTAGATGAAAAAGTCCCGGTCGGCGCCGAGCTCGCCGGAAAACATCTTGCGGAGGGTCTCCGGCTCCATAACGGTGAAAGTGGCCGAGGCCTCGATGGACATGTTCACACCGCCGTGCTCGCCGAACTCATGGCGAGCACTCGCTAATGCGGCGGCGGGGTCCTCCCAGGCTGCGGACGCCGCCGTGGGCAAAAACATGGATTTTTTCGCGGCCGAGGCGTAGTCATCGCCGTCCATGTCCTCGTGCTCGGTTCTCTTCCTGCTATTGTTGTTGGTAGGAAAAACATAGGCTTGGGTTTTGGTTTCGGCCATTGTAAACAACTTTGGGATGAAAGTGAAAATTGAGCTAGCAAGCTAGGTTTAATAAATTAAAGAGAAAGAGGAGGTGGAGATAATTAGGATGATCGAGAGGGGAAGCTGTTATGTTGTGTATATATAGGTAAATGGAGGGGAGGTGGTGGATGTGACAGTGCAGATTGATTTTTAACAGCAGTCAAATTGATTAGTTTCTTACTATTCTTTTTTTTCGGTCCGATTTTATTTGTTACTATACCTGGCTTCAATTTAGTATGAATGAAAGATACAGTGAATCTAGTCATTTTCTTGTTTGGCTTCAATTAGTAGATGCGTTTTTTCTATAAATAAAATAATAATAAAAAGATAATTACGTTTCCTTTTCAATGGAAGCAGACCGTTATTCTTTGATTTTTTTTTCCCTCAAAATTTCCAAACATAACTACAAATTAACTTTGAAAAGAAAAAAATTGGATGCATTTTGATGAAACAAAAAAAAAAACTCCAAAGGGAGTACATTCCCGTTATTGCTGATTTCTTTTAATTTGAGAAGACTATTAGATACTCATTGATACTAATGATAATCTTGTTGAGATTGTGACCAAATGATGATGCCCCTTATGCAGGGTTCCATAAGCGTAGCGTTATTGAATGACAAGAATGCCTTTCCAGAGCGTAATGATCGATCGAGACCGGCGATGAGAACTTTGTGCAAACCCCCTGATTGAAGATGAGATGATTGTCATGGACTCATGGCTGTTCTGGAGAATGTTGTAATAAATATTATAATTGAGGTCATTTATAGTTTCTTTGATTGCCGGCACGTTGCTTGGTACATAATAAGTCTTCACACGCCTCTTGGTTGAAGAAGATCGACTGTGTTCTGCAAATATAGAAACGATTTCCGTCTTGAGCATAATTAAAGATTATTGTTTGAACTTATGAAATAAAGATTGATGAAGCTTTAAACGATTAGAGATTAAGAATTAGGTGAGAGTTTAGTTGTCAATGCCATCAAGGCATCAACTAGGGGTTTAATGTGATCGTAGTATCACCCTTTGTGATAAAGTTTGGCACCAATATTATCACATGCACGTACTCCACGTATAGTTTCCCCTAATTTGATACGTAATCTACTTATTAGAAACTTTCGTATGTTAGATGCAAACCTCCGTATCACTTATATGCAGTATCTTGTACTTGCACACTAATTTGTGAAAATGGTTATTACTAATTATTGATTAAAGCACGTCATAGACAAAAAATGGTGGCTTCTGTAGTTCTGTTGACCATTGGCTTTTCAAAATGAAGAGTTTTTTTTTTTTGTTAAAGAGGGAGGAGGAGTCGAACTTGAGTACTCATTTAATTTCCTCATTTTAACAAAATAAGAAAAATTCCAAACATGCGATTTTCTTATTCCATATGCTTTGTCATTTCCCCAACCAAAGCTAACAGTGTTAAGAGTAAAAGGCATGGTTAATTAGAATTTACAGTTGTCAGCCCTTCATTGGCTTTGTTATTTTAACTTAAGCGTATATTATGTATACCTCCTCGATCTCTCTTCTGTTGTAATTAACTCAGCTGAGTTTGGTAAATACAGTCTCTTTCCTATTCGTTTTTTATCTCATCAAGAATTAGTAAAGCTATCAGAAAGAACTTGAACTTGGCTCATTATTTGGAAACATGCATACAGTTTTCTTCTCTTTTCAATCGAGATCCATGTGGGGATCTTGGATTTTCTTTTGGCTCCGTTTTTTCAAAGATGGACAAGTCTCCTTCCAGTAATATACATGCACTTGGATCCTGAATATTAATTGCTTGATATTATGAGCATGAGCATGACATAAAGTCGAAAAACTTATTTCCAAATAGACTTTTATGCGCGAGTAGTACGGACTATCATTTTCTGGCAAAACCATTTTAAACATGGTCCTCATATATCGATGATCGATCAGATAAGGCAGAACCCACTATTACTCTTTGTCTTCGTTTTGTTTCCAACTGACGACTTGTTTTTCCTGTCGACTTGGAACGTTATCCACCTTTATTCGATCGATCAGTTTTCTATGTATATATATATGTGTGTGTGGTTTATTATATGACACAGATTCTATATCGGAGGATCTCGGATCTCGATCAGTCATTGTTAATTAATTCCAGAGATAGACAAAGCATATTCTCAAAGGGAATAAGAAAAGTCCATAAGAAAATAATCATAACCCATGTCTTATTAATCATCATAAGCCTTATTGACTCGATCATGTTTGACAAGAAAATTCATACTTAATTACTTCTGATTCGATAGCATTAGTTTTGGTAAAGTGCATGTTGATGTGGGTGCGCATGTGGTTAATTATCCAAAAACCCTCTTGAAAAAAATGATTAATTAACGAAGAGATAAGAATTGATATTGAAAACGATGGAAACTAAGCTCTCCAAGAATTCCACACAAACAAACAAGTAGAAAAAAAAAAATAGATGATTCAATATGCAAACAAAATAGAAAAGCTAGGTGAAACCCCTTTAGCATTCTAAACAAGCACGTTCTAATTATATATGTGAATACGGGGTGACAAAGCATAAGATGAACACGTTCCAAATAGGAACAAATTTAGTGAGATGGGATAGGGGATTAGGGGGGAACCCTGTCATGTGATGATCATCCTTGTATCATATAGCTTCCATTTTTTTAATTCGAATTATCTGATAGCATCTTATCTGAAACATTGCTTGGATCTTGGAGACTTGTTATTGGATGGGAATCGAATTTGTATATTTCGACTTGTACTTTGATTTTTTGTTTTCTCACTTAAATGTCATTATACGTTTATTTTTCAAAGTATACATAAGTTATGAAATAACAACATTGAAATTCTCATCAATCAACATATATGTATTATAATAATAACATCTCTAACGAAAATTCTCATAATTTTTGTTAATGAGCAAATTATAATCACATGATATTGAATGAATAACCCGAACTTAGGATTTTTTCTGCATAAAAAAAATAAATAAAGTAAAAGATAGTTCGTAAGTTTACCTCTTTTAAATGACATTGATAAAAGTTGATTTGTCCTTAACAAAAAATGGGACTTAGTTGAGTCCCCTCGCAGTCCCATTCATCGGCGCATTATACCAAGAAAGCCTTGTTTAATGAGTAGGTATCAATATCATCGTCAATCCTCTTCAGCACCATCTCTAGCTAGGTCCCAATCTTTTCCAAGCACGTACACTTCCTTGGTGGCTTTCCTAGCCAGCTTTAGATTCTTCCCCGAAAGCAATTACATTTTTTGTTTTGTTTTAGCTGGGTAATTCTTGTTGAAAATTGTGACTTGTCATCTCTAGTTTATTTAATTTGAACGTCCAACATAAACTAATTGATAGATGCATGAAAAACCTAAAAATCATACAGATTTTGCAAAACTTGAATTTTCCGAGGTGATGGATATTCTAATTCTCCAACATATTCTTTTTTCACGTAGTTAAAAACGTCCAAATTCATTCCAAATTGTCAACCTAATCAATCCTTCTCGATCGGACTATTCTTCTTCTTGGAGAGACTGTATTTTTGTCCTCCTAGCTAGTTAATTAGAACAAACGGAAGAAAATCATGAATACGTAAAGTATGGATGGATCAAAATTGGAAGAAGAATTGCATTTGAATAGTAGCACTGTGCCCGCCCATTCATCATGGATAGCTGGTGGGATCGGAGATTATCCTTAATTAATTTACACAATTATTATATATATGTATATATAATACCAAACTAATTAATTAATATATCATAGAAGCACCAGCGGCTTCACATCCTCTATCCCCAATTTCCTGTCTCCTTCCCTGTCTCTCCATTAATATGTTGACACCTGTTTTTCAATTCATGTTTGTGCAATCAAAGTATTGTTTGTGCAAATTTCAATTCATAACATGAAAAATTTTAATATACATCACTGCATAGCATGCAATTTTTTTTTTTAAAATGCAATTGTCGTTTAAAAATGTGAAACTATACATTTAAAAAATGCAATTGCATTTAAAAAAAAGATCTACATAGTATGCAACTCTGTATATTAGACTTACCCTCATAACATTGGGTCCATATATCTGAATTTTTGCAATGTATGTGCCTGCTAAGAGCACCAACAGCTTAAAGTACAATGATCTTGTAATTTTAGCTTATTTCAAATGAATTTGATCGTACACTATCACATTATTGGGACTACAATTTGATAAAGGTACAACAATATGGGTGACATGAGTGTATATAGAATGGAGTATTTGCTAACTATACTTCCAAGAGAGGCAAGTCCTCTGAACGTAGCTGCAGATTTTCCAAATCACCGGAACACGAGAGACCATTAGATTTTCCTCTCTCCAGATGCTCAAGGAAATCCATCACGGTTGGATCAGTCCAAGGAGCTCCGAATGGAGCTTCAGCACCAGCAACCCACGCTAGATGGCCACCTTGGGGTGTCACTATCAACATACAGTTTGGATTATCCTGAGACAAACAAAGGGTTAGCTCCACAGTAGGTAGAAAGCTATCATAAGAAATATACTTAGACAAGCATTCTTCAGAAGAAAGAAGGAATCACAAGGTTAGTTCAATGGTCCACCAACCCAATTGATGCCAATGCCATGTGAAGAAAAGGGAGAGGGGCTAAAGAAATTTAAAAAAAAAAACATGTAGAAAAACTTTGCTTCTACAATCTTCATCTCTCTATCAATTTTGAACATATGAGATCCGTTAAATGAGTTTTGAATATATCCTTCATTTTGTAATGTTAAATGAGTAATACAGTAATACTACAGCAGTACAGCCTTCTCAAATTTGGATACCATCTGATCATATAATAGTGCTTTATTTCTTTTTATCTGGTGTTCTACTTTTATATTTAAACACTGCTTGCTTAATCTACTGTCATGTTAGCTTCTCATTAGTGATTAATTGGTAATCAAAAGTAGGGATTTATCTTGGTGTGTACAGGGTTACTTGTGCTGAATAATATTGAAAATGACAGGGTCAACAATTGGAGAAATAAGAAAGAAATTGAATCGAGGTTTAAGACAAATTAGCTTTAGGGGAACAGTGTTTAGCTTGAGACTCCACAAACCTCGATATCCTCACGAGGAATTCCCCTGTTTGGAGCAATTGGGTCATTTGCTGCCTGAAAACCATTAAGAACATGTGAGTCTAAGCATTTGGAGACTAAATAAAACATGATTTAAAATTTTTAATGGATATCATTCGGTGCAATTTAAATCCAAACAAGGTCACTATAATAGAAAAGAAACAAATGTAACAGGATGAATTATGCAAATCAATGAAAGGAAAGATGTGATTTTCCTCTTCTTGTTCGACAAAAATGAAGAACAAACGGAGAAGAACAAATGGAAAATCCTTCCACTGTTCCATCTTTCAGTTCCTCTCTCTTTTCTATTATTCATACCAAAATGACAGAGTTAAACAGATATGCCAGGCACCAAGTGTCTCATCGATCCATAAAACATATCCGTTGTTATTCAACCATATCAATAACAGAAAAACATTCACCATGTACAATCAATCAACATCAATAGAAAGGTTCATAAAATGTCTATCATATGATATGTTGTAGCGAAATGTCACCTGAATGCAAAGCAACGGTGTGCAAACATCTTTTATGGAATCTGAACTACAAGAATTAGAGTAGTAGTCATCCGCTGACTTGAAACCAAATGAAACTGCATTTTTTAATGAAAGGTGCTCTCAGCAGATTAATGTCATATTATATTACCCTAATCCAAAATAAAAAGGTTTCAAGAGCACGATATATATACCACGAGTTAGTCCTTCATCAAAATCCCTGACAGACTTGGCATTAGCAGCCAATGGGATATTATAATCACCACCCATGTCTTCAAAGAGCAACGCATGCCTACAATGTGGTGTCAGCAAATTGGGTTATCAACTTCAAAGTAAACCGATAAATGTTGGGAAAATATAAAATGTATCCTGGGAGGCTGGGATTACTTCTTGAAAATTTTGCAAAGAGCACTTGATAGAGCTTTGTCATAAACATTATTAAAGCCCTTATGGAAGTCCTCATCTGCGATCACCAAATTGAAAGGATTACACAATGAGACAGCACCAGAGAGACGGCAAGTACGAGATTCCTGCAAGTACCATATCTGAGAGATAAATGAAAGGAAAAGTACCATATCTGAGAGATAAATGAAGGAGAAATTGCAAAAGGAAAAATACCAGTGCAAATGTCAGTCCTTACTCCATAGATTGCTTATTTTTATTTGTAAAAGTGGTGTCTCCTCATAAATAGGCAATGTAACCCCATAAAAAACTTCAAGGTCATAGAAACACTTCTACATGCGTAAGTAATACTGACAACTGATTGTGGTAGACTAAATCCAACTTGGAGTTCTATGTTCCAATTTAATGGCTATTCTCAACCAAGATAGAGTTTTTTCTTTTTTGCTAGAAAGTTATAAGTTCCTATTTTAGTAGCTCAAACCCAGATCTTATGCTAGGCCTAATGGCATTGATCAATTCATATGAGCAGAAACAGCTCGTTACATCAAGATAAACATACTGCCTTGTCAAAGCTACCATTAAGATTGCACTTGAACATGAATAAGAGCAACAAACACTAAACATTCTAGTGAAAAGCGATTGATCCAGCCGAAATACAGAAACATCATAAATGAGCAATTGATCAATGCAAGGTATATGGAAGGCATAGGAGAGCAAATGAGTGCAGTTACACAAGAATCATACCTGACCCAAATATCGAACCAGAATGTTAGCACCAAGAGACCAGCCAACGGCATATAAATTAGCTTCCGGATACCGAGCACCAACATGGTCCACTACCTCACGCATATCTCCTAAAAATGAAGCCGAATAGAACTGCATATCAGCATCATCAGATAATAAATAAACATTATGTTGGCTATAAGCATATATATCAAAAAGCATGAAATTTTTATCATGAAACTCAGAAAATATTTACACATTGAAATCAACTTTGTAGACACTGCTAGCAGAAACAGTTAACTTGGTTTACAGGTAAACAAAAACAAGTAAAACAACCATGGTTTGGGTCCAATTAGTAAGCTCAAGGGTAAATTTAGAAAACTACTTGGGTCTTGGGATAAAGGAAAATTACCTGAGGAGTAGTTACAGGGCCACCACCACAACCACGGCTATTGAACACCACCACCCGCCACCCTCTATTTCTGGCTCGCATCAACATGTGCCTCACATACGAATCGTCACTTCCTCCTGTTAAACCTGGCTGCAACATTTTCATACCCACCAAAAAAAAATTAATTAATTCAAAGCTTTCTTCTTTTTTTCGTTTTTGTTATTTTCTCAGGATCGAAGAGAGATTCAAAATTACGAACCAGGAGAATGAGGAGGGGAGAATCGGCGGGCAAGACGCGGTCGTCGCCGGGGACCCAGTCGAGCGAGACGGAGCCGTCGTCTTTGGTACGGAGGCACTCGCGGCGGAGCTTAATATCGGGAGTGGACCTGAAGAACGCGGCGAAGATGGTCTCCACGTGGCGGTTCCACCCGAATACGGGAAACGGGGTGTAGGGTCGGGACAGGGAGTGGAGGGCGGGTAGGAACGACTCTTTGGCGCCGCCGAGGATTTCGAGGGAAGGGTGGTGGTGGGCCATCGGTTCGGCGGTTGAGCTGACGTGGAATGCGGAGAGAGGAGGCGCGGCGAGTTGTTGTCGTGTGTAAGTATCCCAAGGAGGCTCTGGCCATTAGTTGCTGGAGTGGACT
The DNA here is from genome assembly GCA_030142095.1 of Rubus idaeus. NCBI lineage: Eukaryota > Viridiplantae > Streptophyta > Magnoliopsida > Rosales > Rosaceae > Rubus > Rubus idaeus. The sequence goes on along the minus strand of CM057969.1, from coordinate 3,416,853 downwards.
GTTTGGTAGATGATAGCAGACGATTGGAGACGCTGCCATGTTCAATGTTTATTGGAGATTATTCTATTTACACTCGGCCTCCTACTCACTACACCCAATCACCCTTTATGAAAAATTACCAAAATTCTTTTAGTAAATTAAGAAGGAAACAAATGTTACTAAGGTTTATTTTAGAAATGATGAATGGTTTTTTCCTTTTGGGAACTGTATCATCTCTCTTGACCTCTTGGGTGTGAATTAGATTAATCTTTGCGTCCTTGTATTTTGTTTATACTGTACAATAGTATTAACAATTAAATTGTGGTCGAGATTTCAAATAAAAATAACATTTGATAGAATCATAAATTTAAATTATAGTATGAAATACAACCAAAGATTGTGGATTTTAAAGCTGTTGAGACAGCATCGATCATGTCCGAATATGAGTCTAGATTAAGTGACATGCTAGTCAATTAAGTAGGTACGTTTACTCATGCATTAGCATTCTCCAGATACTTGTGCTTCTCCTCCTCTGTCATGAAAGCGGTGACCGGAAAAGACCTTCCAATCCCCATGGGCGTCTTGAAGGTGATTTTCTTGGTTGCAGGTTGTTCCATGATCATTTCAGAAATAGGGACCCAAAGAAACACCTGCTTGCTCTTAATCCCAGTCATCTTCTTCATCCTGGACTTCTCCACGTACGCAGTCACCTCAGTCGCGTAGCTCACACGCGTATTCGACCCAACGAAAAAGTGCTCGTAGGGCGCCCTCTGCTTCATCCACACAAACCCGGTCTCCCTCACTCTTCCACACTCCACAAGGTCCTGCAGCGGCAGAACGCCTCTCGGAAATCCCAGTTCCTCCAAAAGATCAATCGAGTGTTGGTAACACTCTTCAGCTCCGTACACAATCTCGGCTCCTGCGCGCTGATTGTCTTCCAACTTAGCCATTTTCAAATCCAGATGCAGAGCTTGAATCAATAGTATAATATATGCTAAAGGCAAGGCTAAGAGCTCATATATATTAAAGGGTTGTTGGGTGGAGGTTGAGCTGAATGGGGCCGGGGTTTTTCTTGCAAGGGTAGTTCACCAAAATGGCCATGAGAGCATGACATTGTTGTCGTTGCGGTGCGTACGTTTCATCTATTTTGTGTGCTTACAATTTCACATGATATTGCGTCTTGAATTAAGACACTACTAGATTAAGCTAAACTACCAAACCCAACCCTCACGGCTCCTCTAGCTACAGAATATATCAAAGACTTCTTTCTGGTATTATTCTACTTTTTCATTTACTTAATTTGGTCATGGGATTAGATAAGTAATCTAGCTAGCACAACATTAAGTAGTTCTTAAATTTACAGAAAATTAATATTAATTTTTTTAACTCATTGACCAAGTTAGATCTTCTAGATAACCTACTCGTTATTTAATAAAAAGTCGAAAAATCGAAGATAAGAAGATCAGTGTACAAATTAACCGGAAGGGTTTTGAAAATAAGATGATTCGATTTTTCTACAAGGAGAGTTCCAACAAATTTGTTGCATGCAGTAGTTAAGATCATGATATTCAGAGCAATCCTATTAACAAAAAAGAGTTAGATAACCAGACAAGCAAGTCACATGCAGTCATGCATAGTTCATTATATATGTTACTAGCACTTCAATACTTGATTTCCAAGAGCAATCACCTAACTACATTAAGTACTGAAACTCAAAAGATAAAGATATATTATTGAAAAACCAAGCAAATCTTGAAAAGAGAAATTTTTTGTGCATTAATTGGATATGACATACAAATTGTGGCAAAACAATGGACATAACTCTTCCACAAATAAGCTGATTAGAAAAGGGTACCTCATACTAAGAAAATGCTTCCGCCGTAGTGGGTGGCGGTAAAAAGTGGTGGTGGCCGGCGAGGCAGAAGAAGGATTGTGACTTTCGGAGCATGAAAATGAAGTGTGTGACTGTGTGCCGTGTACATCATAGTAAAGGTGCACCCTCATCGAGAAACATACATATGGGCTCTCAGATCAAGCTCGTATATGGTGTTGGGCTGGCCCATGATATAAGGATCTGCCTTTTGAAATAATCTAGCCTAAAGCCCATGTTTTCCTTTCTTCTTGTTGTTGCATTAGAAAAAAAAATCAAACTATTAACATTAATTAATAGTATAAATCAAACTATTTCCTTTCTTGTCCCAAGGACTTTATTCTTCCAATTCTTTTAGTATAAATCAAATAATCCAATATTTTGTGGGCGATGAATCGATGATGTGGTGTTTCCGTTACCTCTTCTTTAATAATTTCATCGGATTTCTTATTATATATTTTGTCTTCGAACTGTAATGTTGTGGTACATAATGTTACTCGGTTTGCTTCAAATTATGAGGAACTTGCGGGATCATTGCCTGATTCCTCAAGTTCAATCAAATTTGTTGATCACAAAACGTTTTAGGCGATTGAAAATAAATAAATTATCTCCTTAATATTAAATGTTTCTATTTTCGGGCTTAGATCATATTTTTCATACGTGTTCATAACTTTATAAACGATGAAAATCGACTCTAATCTATTCTCAGAGGTTCTGAAGTTGAGACAATTCATTATGTCAACCTTGTTGGAGATGAGAGATAAACCATTTGTTAAGTAACTAGTCTCCCATACTACATCTGAACTTTTGAACTAGTTCTTGGATCCCCCTTTGTTCCCTTTTTTTGTTAATGAACAAATAAAACAAAAAAATGTCCCTCCTAATCCGCGACTGGAATGGAGATAAGGAGGAATTGATCTACAGTTTCTTAAAAGAAAAATCAAACATGTAAAATCTATTCAAAAAAAGAAAGGAAGGAACTAAGGAAGATGATGCGTAATTGATGCCTCAGATCGAATCAATGGCTTTAGTTTGGGATTATAATGATACGCAATATATATCCAATTCCCACCATGCATAATGGTCGCACCAAACTTGGGTGCTTTCTTGTCCCACAAGATATCATAGAATATTTCTCCTCTCATCCCATACTTTCGCTACCATAATGATTGATCAGAAGAAATGATACTTTCATACCAATACTTGGTCAAAATTGGTGACATATATATATATATATTATAATAAATGTAACACAATTCATAACAATCCTTGATCCCCCCCCCCCGCGTCCCCCCCCCCCCCCCTTTGGGGCCCCGCCCCCGCGCCCCCCGGCGGGGGCCCGCTCCCTGGTTTGCCCGCCTTCGGGTTTACGGTTCGGGCCCCCCCCCCCCCCCCGGGTTCGCCCCTCCGTGGCCCGCAGGTCCTTTTGGCCCCCTTTCACCCCGTTTTGGGGCCTTGGGCCCGTTTCGGTTCCCCCTTTCCTTTTGCCTGTTCCCGTCGTTGGGGGAGTAACTCGGGTCCCCCCCCCCGCTCGAGGTTTCGTCTCTGTGGTTTCTTCCGCTTTTGCTGGGTCTTTGGTGTGGGGTGTTTTTATTGGTGTTTTTTGGGGTTTGGGGTTTGTTGTGTATGTTAGTTAAGGTATTTTGTTGTGGGGGGGAGTAGATTTATAGTTTTTATTTTTTTGTTTTGAGTTGTAGTTTTGTTTGTGTTGTATGGGTGTGTGTAGTTGGTTTGAAGTTTGTGTTTTTGGTGTAAATTGATGTAATTTTTATTTCTTTGTTATTTATTATAATAAAATTTTTATAGTTAGGGTGTTTATGGGTGTTGTGGTTGGGGTGTAATTTTTTATTAATTTGTGTTTTGTATTTTTTCTTAGTGTTTTTTTGATTTTATTTTTGAATTTTCGTTTCTTATTTTTTTGTTTGTTAGGTTGGAGGTTTATTTAAAGTTGTTCTGAACATATATGATTTATGATAAGAAGAGGAAGTTTTAATGGAATAAATATTATAAAATTTATTAAATAATAAGTTGAGGAAATAGTATTTTATGTATTAAATATTTGAGTTAAAGATTATGTAATTTATTATTGTGAGGGGGATAGGGGAGTGTTTGGAATTGAAGGGTGTTTTTTTCCTTGAAAGTTATTTTTTATTTTTTTTGGAGTTTTTAATGAATGAATGGGATGTTTGTTTTTGTTAGATATATTAGTTATGATTGATGATTATTAATATTATTATTTATATAAAATATTTATAAAAATTCTTATTTTATTTTTTAACATATATATATATATTTATATGAGACAAAAAGCATAGCTTTCCTTCATTATTGTTTTTATTTAAAAAATATGATGAGATATTAGTATTTATTAACAAATTAACGGTTACAGACTTATCATTTTCAATATATTTGTTGAAAAAAAAAATCGTGATTGGACAAAAAAATAAAAAAGATAATGTTATTCAAATGATTTTGCCGACTGTTTGATGTTTGTTTCCCAAGCTATCGGAGATCCGAAATGTAAAGCCCTAGAAGATTAGCAAGCACAAGGTGACAAGGGAATTAAGTGAGATAGTTAAGAACCAAGTGCCTAGTTCGATTGACAATGACGACTCTTTCTGATCCACCAAATATAATATGATGATTGAAAATGTGGGTCATACCATCGGTTGATGATCATCATGGGTTTGGTCATTATGGAATCTGGACCCTCAGTTCTTCGAAGAGGACACAACAGAACAAGAGCGGCACCATCCATGATCAACCCTCCACGTGGCAGATACCCAATTCCGCCAAGATTATTAATCCTATTCATTAATAATAATTTACTTAATTCCCTAAACCGGCTGATAACTATTTTAAGATGGTTGAACTTGGTCTGACCAACTAAACCTCTTGGACGTTATTTATTTTAAATTTGGTTAATTAATTTAAGATTATTTTGGTCGAAATTGAAGATTCCACCGCCATATACTATATCTCATGCTTCATGTGACATTTGCAATATCATTAGGACAAAGTAATGGCATGTGGACTGAGTGCTTTTGTCTCCCCATTAGGCTCATACCATGTGATTAATTCCATCTTAATCCCATTAATAATAATCCCGATTTGGCTTTTGACTTTTGTATTTGCTTTATTAAGCCTTTCCTTTTATTTTCACCGCTGCTTTAAATGAGGCACGCGTTAATGATCCATCACAATTTATTCCGATCATTCATGGTGCATGGATGATGCTGGGAAGGTGAAAACTGAAAAGCAATCAAGTAGGGAAATGAGAGAATTCATGGACGCGGAAAATGTAAACGTTAAAAATTGATTTCATTCACCGAATCATTACTCATTATGTAATGAAAAAAGAAAAAAAATCATCCATCATGTGAAATTGGATTCTCGTAAGACTTGTAGTTTAAGTAATTAATAAAAAATTGAGTAAAATAGTTTTCAAGGTTACTTGTCATTTTGTAAATATCGATCATTTCTTGAAATCATGATGTGTTTTGATTATTTCTTTAAAATTTGAATTTGGATGAATTTATGAAGATATACTAAACATTATGGGAACGTCCCAAAATCATATAAAAATTAAAATTTTCAACACAAATACGTAAATGTTTGTGCTACTAAATCAATTTGGATTTTGAAATGATTTATATATCTCGGTTTGTGTAATGTTTTGACTTGGCAAGCTATTTTATTTTTCACAAATACGTAAATGTTTTTACTTTTTTACCGTACAGTAGTTGTAATTTCAATTGGGCCGGGTCACAAACGTGGGTTTCCAACTCGGACCTTTTCGATCTACATTTCCAGTGTCTGCTCGCACTCTCTCAACTGAGAGAGAGATTCGCATACCAAGATAGAGACTCATCGAGCGGAGAGAGAGAGAGAGAGAGAGGGGGAGAGATGTGGATATAATATCCCAACTAAAATGAAATGATATTTATATTTTTTAATAATTCCTGCCTTTCATGGAAAGAGAGCGAAAGCTCTAAAAAGAGAGAAGAAAAGCAGTTGGATAGAGCGAGCGAGTTGTGTTAAGGGTTTCAGTTTCGGTTAATGGTTTGTGAAGAAGAAGAAGAAGAATAGCAGTAATAACTAAGAGGAGAGACTCATCGGATATCAGTCTCCGTTCTCTCATTGATGCTCTTCGGCGGTGATGATCGACGGCGATGGATCGTGTTCGCGGAGGGTAGCACCGGAGGCGGCGGCGGGAGAAGCGGCTCGCTCATCGGCGGCGGCGTCGGTGGCGGAAGCGGCTTCTGGGGTTGGACTGCTCCCTCCAATGTCGGATTAGCCTTCGCCGTCACGGCCATGGCCGGTATTGCCTTGGCCGCCACTGTTGTCTACTCTAGGTAAAGAAAATTCCCCAAAACTAAATCGAAATTCGAAATCCCTAAATTCGTTGTGGAAGGATACGCTAAGATTAAAATTAAGGTTAAGATAGAAATAGGTAGAGATACACATAGATATGCTTACGGAGCAGAAACCCTTAATGAGAGCCCTACGAAGAAGTCACACTTCTTCTTCTTCTTCATCTCCAACTGCGTCAAATTCATCTTCATCATCGTCGTCGTCGTGGATTCATTTGCGATCGGTCTTGTTAGTCGTTGCTTCTTCGTCTTCCTCACCAGTTTCCAATGATCGGTGAGTTTTCACTGTTCCTCTTATTCCCCATGTCTTTCCATTAAATTCCGTCCCTTACACTATACTTGGTTACTTACAAATTGTATGATTTGAAAGGAAAGCTGAGATTTTTACTTCATTTCCAAATTTTCTAAGCAGCCAACAGAGTTATTTACCTTTTGTGTTTTGATATTGCCTCCTAGATCCCGATCTGGAAGTTCCTTTGTGTCTAAAAATGTCTCCCTCAGCTAATTATCACTAGGATTCCTCTACTACTCTCTTTGGGATTCAGATTCTCATTATCGCTTTTGCTTTTTCTATGAATGAGATTGAACTGTGTCTTTTTTATACATGACATTAATGTTGGAAATGAATTTTGGATCAATATGGATTGGCAATACAAGAGATCAGATTCAGTTTAATAATGTTTCCCAAAATCCTCATTCCATTTTGTTTGTGTCTGATTCATATAAACAATGCTTCGTCATGGATTTTCTGTTTAGTCATGAATATTGTATTGTCCAAATTTGCTCTTTCTTTTTTGGTGGCAATACTGTTTTTGGTGCTTTTCTAATGGACCCTATTTCTATATATGAATTGCACATCAAATATATTTGTACGTGCAGACGTGCTCTTTGTGTACCACTTTGGATTGTTGGTTGCGTTTTTTATCTTTCATATATTCTTTCCAGAGGTGGTGAAAGATGAAAACTAATCAGTTTCATTTTGCTGTTTCTCAGAGGTAGTCTTAAATCACCCTGGTCCCGAAGGAGAAAAAAACACGCTCTTCTACCTAAACAATGGAAAAGTTTTTTTACACCAGATGGAAAGCTCACTGATGGTGGTGTGAAGTTCTTAAAGAAAGTTCGCTGTGGAGTATGTTATTGACTTTTGTCATACCTATTCTCTCTTTTACTACCTATGATGGCTTTGGTACTTATTGATTTCAGTGCTGCAACTGTTGGATATTAATCATTTACTTTCTGATGCAGGGTGTTGATCCGAGTATACGAGCTGAAGTGTGGCCGTTTCTTCTTGGAGTGTAAGTATTTTCATCCCTACATGATTTTCAAGTTTTCAGTTGTATGTGTTATGTATCCATTAGTTAGTGTATTTGGGAAAGATTTCTCTTCTTTTAAGTAGAACTGGTTACCGTAATTACCACTAGTCCTGTGGAATGGTTGATTCATGGATCTTTGCTGGTATCGCTCATGAAGCTTTTCATCTATCAATCAATTGTATTTACAGTGTTACCTGGTGTGTCTCTATCTTGTATTTTCTAAGTGCTCTGGAGCCATTTTGGGTTCTACTTGGGTTTCATTATACTTCCTGTGAATTTCCCAAGTGCCAAAGATTTGGACAATGGAGAACCACAATTTGTCTGTTTTATTCTTTAAAGTATTAATGCTCATGCATTTGGTCACAGAAATCGGCATCTAAGTGAATGCTGTTTGGTTATAATGGGGAACTTCTACTTTTTTTTCTTTCTCATACTAGTTTGGTATAAAGAAGAGTGAAACCTCATTGCTGTAGTAATATCTCAAGAAAAATGGACTGTCTTTTTTTTTTGGTTTGTCTTTTTCGTGAGCTCAAAATATTTGCCTATCCATTTTGGTGCCGATTGATCTTTGTTCATATATTGACGTTGATTTACTCTTAATCAACAGTTATGATGTGAACAGTTCCAAGGAAGAAAGAGAATCTGTTAAAAATCAGAAAAGGTATTCACTCAGTTCTTTGTCCTCATCCTATATGTATGTTTGTTATCATGATTCAATTTTTCTATGGCATGTTCCCGGTCAGCTCCCCTCCCTTTTGCTTTGTTCTGTGTGTGTTTTCTTTCCTCACCTTGTTCACATTCTTGTATCTGTTTGTAATGCAGAAAAGAATATGAGCACTTGCGGAGACAATGCCGGAGACTTTTAACAGAAAGTGATAAGAGCTTTAAGTTGAAGGAAATTTCTGAAAACAGTAGCAATGAGGGCAGCGGGGAGTTTAGTCAAATTGTAGATTCTCCTGGCCAAGGGGATGTTACAAGTGCCAGGAGATCAGTTTCAACTGAGGGAGGAAGCAAATTGCCTGAGGATACAGATAACGCTGTCAGCCATCAAGCTGTTCAGACGTCTGAATCATGCGAAGGATATGGTGAGAAGAGTGGAGTCACCTTTGAAGATGCCTCTGCTGGTGACACAGAATCAACTGTTTCTGATTCCTCTGAAGATGCTGATATGACTCGACCTTTACTTGCTACTGATGGAACCGAAGAACATCATGTTGATGACAGTGCTAAGGAGAACTCCTCTCTCTCCAATACAGAAAACAGGCGCAAATCCCACACAGCAGAAGATTTTTCCACATGGCAGAGAATCATCCGCCTTGATGCCGTGCGTGCAAATGATGAATGGATAATCTACTCACCATCTCAGGCTGATGTCTCGGAGATGAAGGCACATCGATTAGCTGGGAGTGTCGGGATGAAGGATTATGAACACTTGGAGCCATGCAGGATTTTTCATGCTGCTCGACTGGTTGCAATTCTGGAAGCCTATGCTTTGTACGACCCTGAAATTGGTTACTGCCAAGGGATGAGCGATCTACTTACTCCTATTATCTCAGTGATGGAAGAGGACGATGAAGCCTTCTGGTGCTTTGTGGGTTTTATGAAAAAGGCTCGGCATAATTTCCGGTTGGATGAGGCAGGGATTCGAAGGCAGCTTAGCATTATTTCCAAGATTATCAAGGGCAAAGATGTTGCCCTCTACAGACACCTGGAGAAGCTTCAAGCAGAGGATTGCTTTTTTGTGTACAGAATGGTAGTGGTTCTCTTCAGGCGGGAGTTGAGCTTTGAGCAGACGCTTTGCCTGTGGGAGGTAATATGGGCAGATCAGGCTGCAATCAGGGCGGGGATTGCCAAGTCTGCTTGGGGGAGGATGAGGCTGAGAGCCCCTCCTACTGACGATCTCTTGCTCTATGCAATAGCGGCCTGTGTGCTGCAGCGAAGGAAGCTGATAGTAGAGAAGTACAGCAGCATGGAAGAGATCATGAGGGAGTGCAATAGCATGGCTGGCTGTCTGGATGTTTGGAAGCTTTTAGATGATGCCCATGATTTGGTGGTGACCCTTCATGACAAGATTTAGTGAACCATTCCGAGGGGCTTTGGTTTTCTTTGCATTCTCGTTCACATTTCCTTTTAGTTGTTGAGGTTCCCTTCCAAACCAAGGGATCTCGAGGCCATTTTCACACTGCTTAGCAAAGCAAAGCAATTTCTGTATTGAACTAATTTATGGGATTTATAATGTGTTGCCCGCACTCTGATGAGCTCCGATGCTCATCGGAGTGATTGTGGCTGCAGAAGGCAGAATTAGTAATTCAGAGATTACTGACTGGCGGCTCTGAGTGGTGGTAACACTTGACAACATCACTATACACAATAATTACTTTGCCTTTGCATTTGCATTTGGACATGCTTTGTAAGGGACTCTCTCTCTGGTTGAGACCCACTTAGGATCAATTTCAAGTGCTTAGTGCTTATACATTATTATCCTTGCAGAGGCTTTCAGTTACCATTTTAATAAATTATTATGCTCCCAAAAGATGTCATTGTCAGCCATTTTAGATTACTGGGAGATCTTTCATGTGGATTGAAGATGAATTCGGCTTAAACTGAAGGGAGATCTAAAGAAATTCTTACCATTCACCCTCTTAATGTAAAAGTTGATTAGTTCAACCAAATTAGTAAACTATATTCAAGAAATTGCTCTTTCAATCGCTGAAAAAGGAAATAGTTACCTAGTATTATTTTTATTTTAACGGTGTTAATTAGTCCGTTAATACTTTGGTTTATTGAACCTGTTGTTAAGACTTTGATTCAGTTGTGTCAGTCGGGTCAGTCTTAGAAATCTGAGCGCTCTTTCGATCTCTCACAATGTCCACAACCGCCGAACAACCTCCTCCGTCCCAGAACGAGAACGGAGACCCGCCAGCAAATCCAGAAACCGAACCCGAATCACAAACGGTGCTCGAGCCTGAAGTTCAACCAGAGCCAGTGCCGGAGCCTGAAGCTGAACCAGAATTCCAATTCCGACCCGAACCAGTGGTAGTCGACGGTGCAGATCCGAAGGTGGACGAAACGACGTCGATCCAATCGAGTTCGGAAGGGACTGCGCGTCCTGAGCTGAAAAAAGATGAAGGGAGCCGGACATTCACAATGAGAGAGTTGCTTAATGGCTTGAAAAATGACCAAGGAAATGACGTCGCTAATGAATCTAGCTCTCCTTACAGTCCCAGGTTCACATCCCACATTCATTTCTTCCTCTTGTTTTGTTGTGCTTCAAAATTCACAATCTAAGACTCGTCATTTTTGCAAACCAAAAATGATTTAACTTTCAACTTCAGATTGGGTCTTGTTTTTTGACTCACTCTATTAATTCACAATTTCTTTATTGGCCAATTTTGTGGCTTTCAATGCACCAGTGAAGAAAGCCCACATCAGCAACAACAACAACAAGAGCAGAACAATGCTGCCATGGAGTTGATCAATAGTGTCACAGGCACCGACGATGATGGTCGATCTCGCCAACGGGTCCTTACTTTTGCTGCCAAGAGGTACTGTCCTTTTACTGAAAACAAAGCTCAAATTGTTTGCAATCTCACTCTTTGCTTTTTGGTGTGGAACTATGTGATGTCTGCAACCCGGGCATTTTTCTTTATAGTTTTCCGAAATTGTAACTTGCACTTAAATTCTGCAGGTATGCTAGTGCAATAGAGAGAAATCCAGATGATTATGATGCACTATACAATTGGGCATTGGTTCTTCAGGTTCGAAATACCGTCTTGCAACTCTTGTTTGATTTTCTAATACAAACAGTGGCCAGTTCTTCTTTTGCTTTTAAGTTTTCAACCAGATGACTTTCTCTGGTTATTTAATCATCTGTTAGCATTAATTTTGTGAAAATGATGTCATTTTAAGTGTTGGAGGCACATGATAGGTAAGAACAATATGCTCATCGAAATTTTGTTGACCCCTATATTTTGTTTATAAGCAAGAGAAAGTCAGTCACTCTAAATAAGCCAGCATTTTTCCAACCTGTTATATGTTTAGAATGAAAAACGCTAAAGTAACCTTAGCTTCGTTGGCTTTCTCCTCTAATAATGTACCTTTGCATGTTTTAGTTTCTCTATTTTTGATATCTTTATGGTAACTTTATTACAAATTCTTATTGTTAAGACTGTTTTGTCTTACTCTTCAAGTGCGTTAGAGCAAATTCACTATATCTAAGAGTCTATTGGTCCTCATTTTCCATGCAGGAAAGCGCAGATAACGTTAGTCCAGATTCTACTTCTCCCTCTAAAGATGCTTTGCTTGAAGAGGCTTGCAAAAAATATGATGAGGCTACCCGTCTGTGCCCAACACTTCATGATGTATGTTTGCATATCCTTATTTAATATAATCTCCCCAAATGGCTAGTTAAATTAGCGACTGAAAAGGGCTAAGATGGAGCACTTTAGAAAGCTAACATCTAGCAGATGTCATGGTATCTATATATAGGTAGATGAGCTTTTCATTGTTTTATTCATCTGACTCATGTGACAATAATGTGATCATTACTCACCAGGCTTTCTATAATTGGGCCATTGCAATCTCTGATAGAGCGAAAATGCGTGGTCGTACAAAGGAAGCTGAAGAACTATGGAAGCAGGTTAGAATGAAATTTCAGTACTTGAGCCTTGCAAGATTGTAGACTTCCATTTTTCCATGTCTAAAAAAATGATACTGCCCTTGTTAATTTTTGCCACACCTGTTTTGGCAACTCTGAATTTGGATCCCAAATATGCTGTTAATTTTCAAAATACATTAGCATTTTATAGATGAACACTCTGCTCTTTTGTTATATGCCTCGTTTATTATGATGTTGGGAGTCAGAAATAGGTGACCTTTATGAGCTCACATCATAGATATGATGGTGCTGGTATCATATGGGTGTAGCTCTTATTTATTATCTTCAAATCATAACTTCAATTCATTCTATAAAAAAACCATGGTGTCAAATAGGTGAAGTGGTTTTTACCTTCCCTTAATTTGATTTGCAGGCTACGAGAAATTATGAAAAAGCTGTCTTGCTGAACTGGAACAGTCCCCAGGTATGTGACTCAAGAAATTGTTGTATTACCTTATTCCTTCTTATGATATCCTACAAGAAATTGTAATAAGACCCTTCTGATTTGATGAAAGAAAAAATGTATATGTTTCCTTTATTCCCTACTCCCTAGTACTAACTTCATGTGATATATATTTCAGGCACTTAACAACTGGGGACTTGCTCTGCAGGTATCTTAAGTTATATTAGCATTGCATTCCAAAATTCTTAGTTGACCTTTCTCTTCCTCTGCATGTATTTATGTGTTGTGATTTGTGAGTTGTAACATTGACTCCATTCTAATTTCTTATAATTATATGCAATTTAGGAACTCAGCGCAATTGTGCCTGCACGAGAAAAGCAAACGATCGTAAAAAGTGCAATCAGTAAGGTAGAATACTTATTTGGAGACATAAGAATGGTTGGATGAATGCGGAGGGAAATACATAATTAATTTCATGTGTGTAAGTTCCTTCTTTTTTATACTGGCATGACTTGTTTCGCTTCTTTGGTGCAGTTCCGAGCAGCTATTCAGTTGCAGTTTGATTTCCATCGAGCAATTTACAACCTTGGAACTGTATTGGTAAGTTTGTTAGTTATCCTTAATAGTTTAGGATAATTTTTACTTGATGAATCAAATAGCTTCTCAGTTTGCATCATAATAGCATTAGTCTATCTCATGTAAGTTGTAACTTGATTTACCAAATTGCTAATTTTCCTCTTTCAGTATGGATTAGCGGAGGACACACTAAGAACCGGAGGATCCGGAAATCCCAAAGAAGTTTCACCTAATGAGTTGTACAGTCAATCAGCTATCTACATTGCGGCTGCTCATGCTTTGAAACCAAATTACAATGTAAGCATCTAATCCTTTTCTTTCTCGATCAACTTTAGCTAAGCTGATCTAGACATGGGAACCTGCTTCATAGTTTCAAAATTTTTATGCAACTAGGTAAGAAAATTTCATTAATTTAGACATGGGAACCTGTTGAGCTAGACTTCCTAAATATTAATAAAACCAATACAGTCAAACCAATTCTCTCTCTCTCTCTCTCAGAGTATCCAATGATACTGTAGAAGATGACAAGAACAACACTTTAGTGTGAGAGAGAGTGTAGTTACTTGCTTTTAGTCTCCTTTTGATATTTAAGGATGTGTAATTCATGCCATTTTATGCCAAGCTTTTTTGTGATGTGAATTACTTTCAGGTTTACACTAGTGCTCTGCGGCTGGTGCGATCCATGGTGAGCATTAATACCAATTTCTTCAAAATACTGTCTACTCTTTTATGTAAATCCTTTGTTGATCAGTTCCAAGATTGGTCTTTCACTATTCTCTGTGAGAACTGGTCCTCCTTAGGAAACCATATATGATATGCCTTTTTGTTTTGGGCTTAATCCCTTTTGGCTGGCATGTAAGCTTGATCATTCTGATCCCGATACTTAGACCTGTTCATTTTAATACATTACCCTATATAGTTCTTTATTATCAGTAAACGTTTCTTTCTCAACTGTTTTTTGAGGTTTTATTTATGATGGGTAACCTTTGTTACAGCTTCCTCTACCATATCTTAAAGTTGGATATCTTACTGCACCACCAGTAGGGAAACCAATTGCACCTCATAGTGATTGGAAACGATCACAATTTATTTTGAACCACGAAGGCCTTCAACAGGTAATCTTTATCTATATATGCATATATATATTTGTAATTGATTCTCCATTTATTTATAGTGTGTACACAAAAGAAAAATTATCTGCACGCCTACACACAATTAAGTGTAGATAAACTAAATATCCTTGCTTATGCTGCAGGTATATCTCTCTCTATTTATTTGTGATTTTTTTTTCTTCATATTCTTTATATTTTTCCCTTATTTCCCTTCCTCAGGTTAGCAAAGGTGACCAAAAACAAGTATCCCAAAGCAGCTCCGGAAGACCAGGAGATACAGCTATAAAAGTTAATATTCCAGAGATTGTTTCTGTTTCAGCATGTGGTGATCTGACTTTACCACCTGGTGCAGGCCTCTGCATTGATACAATTCATGGACCTGTCTATCTGGTAAGGGTCACCTTTTGTTACTTGGTAAAGTTAAATCCTTCTTAGATACAAAATCCATATAGACTTTTGCATGTCATGATCACTTTGAATCGGGCAATATTTGTGTTCGAGTTCCTACAGAATAGTGTAGATCCTATTCCACATTTCCACTTCTAGTCCAATCAATAAATTAATTCGATGCTGTTCATTTCTGGTCAAGCTTTTCTTATATCAGGAATAATATTGCATCATGGCTGGTCAAAGCAAGCTTTGATAAAAAAAAAAACCTGATTTTAAGCAGATAGGCCTTAGCTTTAGCAACAAGAATCAATTAGGATTCTGCATCCTTCAACATGTAAGCTTCACAATATTTAGGTGTACTTTCATGCATTCAATTCTTATTGATCTTATATCTTCTGTTCTACAATACCGGCTTCGAACTATTGTTTTCGCTAGTCTAAGAGATGATTATACAGTAAGCTTTCCGTCGGTTCTCTAAGGATGTGAAGTGTCTATAAATCATTATAATCCTACTGTTCTGTGAAGTACATAAAAAGTGGACTAAAGGCATTGCATTTTGTATGGTAGAAGCTCCTAATGTGAATTTTCGTCATTCTCTAGGTTGCTGATTCGTGGGACTTCCTTGACGGATGGCTTGATGCAATCCGTCTAGTTTACACTATTTATGCACGGAGTAAAACTGATGTTCTGGCCGGTATTATAACAGGCTGATTTTCTTTTTCTTTAATTTAATGTACCACCAACTCCTTAATTTTGCTTTGAGTGATGTATAATTTTTGTATCGACACCGGCTTGTTCAAATAAAATATGTATATTATAAACTTTGGATTCGTTAAAAATATAATTTTTATCGACAGAATCAAAGAAGGTTTTTTTTTGGAAAAGTTTCATTTAGCATTTGCTTGTCCCTTTCCTATCTCACAAGTCATAACTGATTCCCTGTAATACTTGCATTTCGTTTTATTGCTTGGAGGAGATGATTATAATATATTAACCTATTCTGGTGAACATTCGAAATATCTCCGACTCAATTTTTAGTATTATTTTATCAGTATACATATATAAGCCTAGATTAGGAACCCAAAAATTTCATGCAGATAGGGGGTTTTACTTTGGCCAGAGCAAGAACTGAAGCAGGAAGAGTCCACAACCCTTCTCCACAAATTAAACCCGAAGCAACCGCAGGAACCATCATCACAGCTTTCTTGCTGTTAAGCTTATGCCACACAAACACAATCACAGTCCCCGTGAACATATCAATGGCAAAGTATGCCCCAACTAGAAATGGCACACCCATGACCATAGGAAGCGGCATCCATTTTCCAATCCTCGGTGGTGAAAAATCTCTAACTAGGTTGACCATCACTGCGAAAGCAAAGAAGCCGTAACAGAGCTGCAGGCAATGCTGAGGCAGAGCCGAGAAGCCTTCTACACCGAGAATCGCCATGTTTCTGTAGATCAAGGCATAAGGAGCTTTGAATTCTCCATGTGGGTTTCCCACGTCGAATGCCTTGTAGAACAAGAAGAAACTGAGAGGAGCTGTTACACAACCTATTGCAGTACCAATGGCTTGGCTCACAAACATTGCTCTAGGAGAGGTAAAAGTTAGATGGGCTGTCTTGAGATCTTGCATCAGATTACAAGCCACAGAAACAACTGATTTTATAAGACCACATCCGGCCAGCCCTGCCACCACACCGTGTTGCTTCCCAGTTAATGCCGCGAGCACAAAAAGAGCAACTTTTCCATAGTTGTAGGCCATGTTTATGTCAGTAAGGCCAGCTCCATAAGCATTGCAGAAGGCAAGGGATGGAGCAAGCATGTAGGCTACGACTACAAAATACCATTTAAGTTCCGGGAACATCATGGGAATGGCTATAATAGAGACGATGGAGAAGACAACATATCCAGCAACTCCAACCCACAATGGAATGTTTTCTCTGACGAAGATTTCATTTTGTTTCTCTTCAATGGGCTTCACCTTCCCATCCCTAGCTGCAGTGTGATCGAGAAGAATGTGTCCATTAGGGTTACTGTTAGTGACTTGACAAAACTTAGAAGGAAATGAAATTCGAAACGGTTCATATTACCTGGAAGGTTCTTGTTTTTCAATCTGTCATGAATATTAACAATCGTTGACAACAGTATCTTGATGAAATTGTAAAGACCATCACCAAGGATTAGAGCAACAGATAGAAATACCTGAGAAAGGGTTCGTGGCCGGGAAACAGTTAGTAGGTGAGTATGAGATTGTCAATAAAAAAAAAAAGGTTCATAGAAACTTAAAAGAGTGAGACAAGACCTTGTAACCATATATACTCTTCATATCATATTCCTCTAAACTCTCAGGGAACCAATCTCCTTTAAGCTGACCAATAAGCGGCCACATTACTCCAAAAGAGAGCACAGCTCCAAGAAGCAAAGACAGGTTCACTAAATGGGAGCATATCATGCCTGCTCCAACAAAAGTCATGCTAAAATCAAAGTAGAATCTGCAGTTCAGAAGACAAATTACAAAAGGTCATGTAAGTAAGAACAGTAATGCATGCCTAGTACAAGCAGGAAAATTAACCAAAAAGCCATACGTGTTTTTCCAAGCTTGCAATCCGAATGTGGGGAATTGCGAGAATCCACAGTCTTCTGTGGCACTGTAAAACCACTTGAAAAATCCCCACAAGAAGCTCACCGAAAAGTACTTCATGAACCCGCGTACTTGCTTCCTTCAAATGATCATAAAAGCTAGTTCAGGTTTGGTCCTAATATCGGTTTCTAAGAAGGAGAAGATCGAGAGATGTTTACTTAGCCATCTTATCACCCTGAGTGTGGAATCCATTGATGAGAACAGCAGTTGCCAAACCACTTGGATAAGTCAATTTCAAGTCCACAATCATAACCTGAAGAAATGAAAATTGCACAAACAAAGCGTTTAAGGAATTATCATAACAATTTGAACAAGAACTAAAGAGTTTAAGGATGACATACCTTCCTGAGAGGAATTAAGACAAAAAGTCCAACAAAGCAAACTAGGAAAAGGAAGCCAGTCATCCAACCAAGCCCAGGTTCCTTTACAGCACTTGCAGAGTTTCCCTCAGTGTGAACCCCTGATAACTCATATGTCGTCTTGTTTAATCCCAAGAGATAAGATGCAAATCCACCTGTTTAAGAAATATTAATAAAAAGTGAATCTATAATTATATACATAAATAAGAAGAAAAAAGAAGAAGAGAGAAGTGAAAGTAACAAAACAAGGATTTTTCAAATACCTGAAACAGCAATACTATAACATGCAACTGCACATGTTTGTATCATAGTGTTCTCTTGCCTAGTGAAGGGTCTTGATACATATCCAGCTTTTGAGAGTAGGTTTGTCCATGTCCTGATGAAGACAAATGCAAGGAGAGCAGCAGAGACATTGAGGTTGGGAACAATCCCAGTTGTGAGGTTTAGCTTCATGGCTATCACACTGTACACCATTCCAATCACTATGCTTGCAATGACTCCCCTTACTGTCAACTGCTCCGTCCATGGCTCGATTCTCCCCGTTAACCCCTCGGGTTCGATTGTCTCTTCTTCCATGTCCTCTCTCTCAATCTCCTTCTTTTCTCTTGCTTCCAAGTCCATGTTCATGGCTAGCTTTCACTTTTATTAAAATCTGCACTTTTTTTTTATAATTATTTTGGGGTTAGCATATTTGTTAAGCAACAGAGAAAACCACAATAAAGGAAGATTAAAGATATTAGAAGGGAATCCATGCCTTAACTTACCCGGCCTTGGAGTTTTTGATCTATTTTTTATCCTTCTCTTCAAGCTATAATATTAATTGAAAAGTAGACAAAAATTGGTGCCTTGTCTTCTTGTTTAGTTGATAATTCAGAACCAGAAAAGATGCATTTGGGTTATTGTTGCCATCTTGAATATATAGCCCACAACTCGGAAAATAATGGTGGACATGTTATCCTCTCTTCTATGTCTTGTCACTAGCCTACAAGTTAAAAAAAATAAAAATACATAAATGCATACATCTTATCACTGAAAATTCCACCTAGCTAGTAGTGAAATATCTCAGATATGGTCTATATATAAGGGAGACCCATATATATATATATATCAACCACTTGCAAAAGTAATAAGCTTTTAGATTTTCTGAAGTTCCAAGAGGCCAGAAGGTGCTTCAAATAAGGATATGGCAATGGATTACATACAATGTTTATCACAATTTTTACTATTTGATCATTATTGGCTACTTCACAAGCATGCATTGGCTTTACTGCTGGACTTATCATTGAGCTTTCTTTTCTTTGATTTTCTTCCACGTACAAAGTGGTTATTATGAATTATTGATCAGGATTTCTAAACAGATTATTTCAGTTTATCACTTGAAGTGGTTAAATTGGACCATGGGGACACATTTGTGGACCTATCAACCACATTGAGTGGAAAATGATAGCTGCAGAAGAAAAACACTGGTCTTTGTTTCTTGAGTATGAAAGGTGATTAAAAGGCATGAAGATTCTCCATAGTGTTTGACAACTCTGTCAATCATGGAGGGTCTATTCCCCAGAAAACTTCATATGCTCTAGTGTCTAGTATATAACTTCTTGGTCTGTTTGGTGCTACAGTACTACAATATGTGGAAGAATGTAGCGTTCCACATCGAAAAACTTAAGTTCACGTAATTATGTATAAGATCTTGCGTTTTTCACCTCCTTGTAATGATTTTAGAACTGGATGTCTTACCATCTAACGTGACAGTAGAGCGAATTATTCCTTTCAATCACGTGATTGCTTAGATCAATTAATTTTTGAGTGGGATGTACGTAGTTTGATGTTTTGATCCTTCAACCAACTAAATAACCTTTTCTCAATTCTTAACCGGACATGATGATACCTATAAAAACATCAATCACAGAAACTTGTCAAATATATAACCATCAAAGACACCATAAATTCTTGTTTCTTAACAATCAATCATAGTCGATAGAGGAAGAAGAAGCGTAACCAATTTAGAGATGACAAGTCAATGAGAGTAAGCGGCTCTGGCTCTGCGTGTCCTCTACGTAAAAAGCAATGGCCATGAGGCCTGCACACGCCCACTCACGTACTCAACCCCAGCTGTGGTTTTGGAACCTTTCACTGAGCCCTGCACGTGGCTTTGACACCAGAAATAGATGAATATATGGCACTTGAATTAACTGATTGATACCTCGGAACTAATCTATACAGAATCACACATTAAGCATCAAATATATATGTGGTATTTGAATAATCTCAGCTCTGTTTCCAGCTTTTGAAATTTAGACATCTTAAGCTATGTTTCCAGCTTTTGAAAGCATTTGTGCTTGATCACATCATGAATATATATGTTTGGCTCTTTTTCTCCAAAAGATCACCATTAGAATATTTTACAGTGGTCGGCCCAGTTAAAACTGGGAAGAGCTTCAAGATGAGCTGTACGTTGAGGTCATTTAAAAGTTCTCATTTATTTATATATATATATATATATATATATATATTTGATATTTCAATGGATTCCCCCCACAATGAAAAGTTGATGACATAATCTCACTAACAAAGGAGATACGATAGCTATAGCTAACTAGGCAAATGATGTAAACAAGCACAAGCTTATGCATTGTTTGTGAATTCCAATCAGGCAATCAAATATGGATAATCCTTTCTCATTGTTTTAAGCATCACCTTTTTTTTTTGGGGGAACAAGAGCATCACCTTTTATTTTGATTAGGCAAAATATAGATGTTTTGTGGTTATTGGAGACATATATACGGCTACATGGTTGCTCTATTTACGTGTGATGATATTGAATTTTGTATGCATTATTATTTTGAGCAAATTTTTACATTTTATTTTCGCACCTATGACCTATCTAAACATTATACTCAACCTTTAAGACAATCTCATTTTGGGTGAGAGACAAATTATATCGAATCATATGTTTGTTGTGCACGTATCTTCTAACTCAAAGGTATTTTGGAGCCGGTATTCAATTTTTTTTTTTATAGTTTCAAACATTGTCTTATAGTTTCAAGATATTGGTAAGAATATGGAAGAAAATGTTTGTAGTTTGACGATGTGAATGGATTTTAGGACATGTTTTTATATGAAGAAAAAGTAACGAGAGGCTTAAATTGCAACAAGTAACAAACCAAAATGCAACGCTTATAGGCTGAGAGGGATAAAATGTAAGTTACTCCAAACTTGAGCTATCTTATTCCCATCTATAGGTTCAACTTTGTTCTGTTAATTTTTCAAGTCAAGGCAGGTTCCTCATAGGCCGAGAACTTAAGGAATGAGGTATTGAAAAAACCAGGCCAGCTGAGCTAAACCCCCCAAATATAGACCACTCACATGCTGAAGTCTATCACAAACTTAGTGGAGAATTGAGCAGTCTTTGCTGACCTTTATGAATGGACATGGGATTGCAAGCCAATCACACTTGATGCAGAATTTTTTCTTCTTCTTTTAGGCACTGAAAGAATGCTTATCATTCCTTTTTTACTTTTTAATATACATTTTTTCTGGTATTAGTAGATTGGTACAGAATATTTTGTAAGATGGTCCCATTTGTCGATCTGCTTTTGGTTTGTGGGTTTTGTATCCATGGTTATGATGGAGCACCATTATGCACCACTCTTCTTGGTAGCTAGGCTTTGGCATTTTGATTATTCTCAAATTTCAGAAAACGAAAAAGATCGAAGTGATAGAGTGGGGTTTCAATTTATTCAAACCACAGTAACAGGAATGATAAAGCTCCAAGTCTTGACCAATCTCCTCCACAATTCGTGTCTGCGTTATCAAATGTGTTGTATGAAAGCCTTATTAATCTAAACTCCTCTAATTAAAATCACTCTAACACTAAACCAACCCGTTTAAAAATGTATTGTGTTGTCTTAATTGATTCGATATACTTTCTCCATTGTATTGCCTTCTTGTCCTAAAACAACCATAGTGTAGATGTGTATCAAAGTTGACTGAGAGGTCTTTTTGGGCCAGCTAATTGGTAAAAAAATGCACCCAAAAATTCGATCAGTGCACCCTCCATAAAAAAAAATCTCAAATAATTTTATCTTCAGGTCAGATTCTTTTTTTCTGTTAAATTTTGTCATCATTATTTTTTCCCACTTGAAAAAAGTGCCAAAAATATCATAAAAATCTGACCTGAAGATAAATATTGATCACTTTCCAGACCACCAGTGTCCCGTCATGCACATTCCAGATTTCCAGCCCACCAATACAATTCACCAAACCACATCCCACCGTCCATCAGCCATCCCCTTCTCTACTTCTCTTAATCTACGGTCCCAAATACCGCGAAGCACCTGATTATATTGTATACCCAAACCGAAACCGCGGCTCGTAGGCAAACTTGTGGCGGCGTCCTCCACGTCATCAACATAAACCGTGTGCCCCCCACCCGGAAAACCCAAATAAATAAGGATAACAGCTCACTATATAAATAAATCATCAACACATTTCAAGAATCTCACTGCTGTCTGTTCGGGTCATTAATCGGAGCTCCATACCATACGCTTCAAATCAAGATGTGCAGGTCGACGGACTACTACGGCTTCCAGTCCAAGAGAGAAACACTAAAGATTCAATCTTTCTTTCTGCGGTTTTCGGGTTTGGATTCCCATACGCCCTTGCCTGAATCGCTTACTCTTTCGTATCTTCCCCGGATCAACGGGACCGCGCTCGAAATCGACGGGTCCAAGATCCGACCCGACTCTCCGGCTTTTGTGACGCTCCACCGCGCCGTGAATGCGAAGGTGAGGAAGGGGGAGGCGATATTCGGGTCGCGGGAACCGGTACGGGCCGGCGACGGGGTTCGGTTCGAGGTGTATTTGAGAGAAGAGAAGGTCTTGAAGGGAACTTTCAGGAAAGACGAGGGGCAGGAGTGGAAATTGGAGTGCAAGTGCGTGCTGGAGAGCGCGAGTGTTGGGGCGGAGGTTAGGGAGGCCGAGGTCTGGGTGGCGGTTGAGGGACACGTGGCGATGAGAGAGAGGGTGGCCATGGTGGTAAAAAGGCGGGGAAAGTGTGGGTTTCATCCGCTGGAGGAGATTCCAGAGGTGGACGAGGAATCGGACGGCGGGTGTTGCTGCACATGCGGGGAAATAGACGGTGAAGATTTAGGGTTGGATGGTGACGTGAGCGAAGAAGAAAAAGAGGTAGAGGAGGAGTTAAAGATGGATGTGGAGGGAGTGAGATGGGCCGTGGACGTGGGTATTTGGGTCATGTGTTTTGGTGTGGGCTACTTGGTTTCTAAGGCCTCGTCCAAAACATTGAGACGGAGGAGATTATTTTGAGCCTCATAATCTTTTTCCTTTTCAGTATTTTTGTTCACAATTTTGATACCAAAGTATATGCTGCTCAGATTACTTGTCAAGTGATTGCCAAAAAAAAAAAAGATTAATTGTAAAAGTTGCAAAGGCACAGTTTTGATATAGAACATTGGAACCATTTTTCTAAATTTATGTCATCCATACAAATTAAGATGAGAAAATATATTTTTCTCGAAAAAAAAGAAAAGAGAAAATATATATATGGGCGGTGTTCGGTGACTATTCTTGACGATCCTTAAGCTTGATTAGGGATGACTTTGCTATGCATCAGGGTAATCATTCCTCTCGTAGGTTTTGGAATCTTAGAATCCGGCTTGTTCAAACTTATAACATCCCAATAAGCTTCTATGATTTTACTTGAACATATTTGATTCGTTTACATAGTTGGGGTAAACCAGTACTCCTTGTTTGAGTTAAATATAGATTTTCAAGCAGTATTTCAGATGGGAGTACAATGAATTAAACAAGTGAATATAAGTCAAGTAAATAGAATTTCTGTGGTATAAGTATAATTATGAATATTTAATTTTGTGAAAGGTGGATGAGTTGACATGGACCCTATATAAAATATAAAGGGAAATAACCAATAGGTCCTCATTTACACTATATATTTCCCTTCAAGTTTGAAGAATTTTAAACAATTCCCATCAAGTTTCAATTGAGCCTTTTTACTCCCACCAAGGACAAAAATATTTGAGGGTAGTTTTTAGTGACAATTTTGCCCTCAAGCTGATATTAAAGACACATAATGCATCCAATTCGTTCGGTACTGTTGGGCACGACGACAATTGAAGTCTTGAAGGCGTGATTGGGGGTTCAGAGGCTCAGAGCCTGGATCGGTGGTGACAATTAAGAGAAGAGGAGAGGAGCACGGGGGAGATGTGAGAGAGGCCATGGCCGGCGTCGACAAAGCAGGGAGTAGATCTGGCGTCGATAGAGCAGGGACAACGAGCAACAGATTTTCAAAAGAGATTGACGACGACACAATTGAGAAGCGGCGGTTGTTTGTTGGATGCCCAAATAAATGGGTTGTGCGGCAGTGATCTGTAAAGCTCACAACAATATGAGCTATTGTTTGAGGATCTAAGAGTAGCAGCGAAGTCGTGGTGGACAATCTAAGCTTGGGCTCGACAAATTGAGCGGCGTTGTGACTGGGTATGGCAGGGTGGAGCTTATCGGAGCTGCTATGATGCTTGTCTGAATTGGGATGGTTGTAGTTTTGTGTGAATTGTGATTGCAGGTGATGAAGAAGAAGAAAGAGTACGGGTTTGAGGTGGAGCGGTGCTAGACAGAGCACAAATGTACTTGTGACTTGGTGGGTGATGCAATGCTCTAGACCTCTCGAGCATTGAGTTTGCTGGTTCTTGAAAGCAGGTCATGTTGTCCAAAGTTCTCTTTAATTATTATATTTGTATTGTGTCGGCTATTTGTTGTTTTAGCTTCCAAGGAATCTAAGTAAGCAAGAGTGGCAGACATGTTTCTTAGTGTGATAATTAATAATTAACAATGTAGTAGGGTGGTTTATAAGGAGGAAGAGGCCAAGAGCAACAGGTAGAATATTTGTAAACTTTAGTTGTATGCTTTTGAAAAGCAAAGTATGGCCCTCTCTGTTTTGTCTAGTTATGTTGTATGCAGTGGTGAATTGTTTGTGATTGTGAATTGTACAAGTGTGGAGTTGCTATGATGTACGTGATGGTGCTCAAGGCTCTCGTTGAAAATTCAAGCTTGGGACGTATACATTATTGTTGCTACATTGACATTTTAATTGTCAACCTCAATAAAATTTTATTGAGGTCAATAATTTTGTTTTTATTGACCTCAATAATTTTGCGTAGGCTTGACGTTTGCAAGTGGTAATGTGTGCACAGTAGTGAATTGCACAAGTGTGGAGTTGCTATGATGTGATGGTTCTCGAGGCTCTCGTTGAAAATTCAAGTTTGGGACGTATATAACATTGTTGCTATATTGACATTCTTGTTGTCAACCTCAATAAAATTTTATTGAGGGTCAATTTTTTTTTTTATTGACCTCAATAATTTTGCACGGGCTTGACGTTTGCAGGTGGTGATGTGTGCACAGTGGTGAATCGCTTGTGATTGTGAATTGCACAAGTGTGGAGTTGCTATGATGTGAATATGTGATGGTTCTTGAGGCTCTCATTGGAAATTCAAGTTTGAGACCAATACAATATTGTTGCTACATTGGCATGCTCATTGTGAACTTCAATAAATTTTTATTGAGGTCAATAAATTTTTTTAGGTCAATAAAATCGGAACTGATATGACATTTGTTGCTGCATTTACGTTCTCGTTTTCAATCTCAATAAAATAGTTTATTGACCTCAATAAAATTTTATTGAGGTCAATAAAATATACAAAGGTGATATTCCTTTATTCTTTCTCTCATACCACGAAATCGATTCCTTAAAAAAAATTATTGAGGTCAATAAAATTATCAGTGACGATTTCTTAAAAAAATTATTGAGGTCAATAAAATTATCAATGACAGTTTCGTAATTTTTGTGAAATGTATAATTCAAAAATGTAATTTAGTCAATTAATGGGCCGGGAGGGAGCCGTGTCTTTTCATTGTTCTTAATGGTAAATATTTGTTCAATTTTGTCCTTATGGAACAAATAGACAATCTACAAAGTAACAATAATTCAGAAAGCAATTAATTTATTAATAATACGGCAATTTGAAAATAATAAATCACTAACATGTCTTAAATTTAATCACAAGCTTGAAATCGACGAATCACTATCATATTTTTGGTTTAAAGCCAATTGAAGTACTGAACCAATGTTGGTCATATGTTTAGCATAAAAACAACCCAAAAGCAACCAATCTTGAATCTTCATAAGATCGTTGATGAATAATTTCATCAAGGACATGCATTAATAGAATGAATCATTTCTTTTTTTGATCAACAAATTCACAGTTACATTAACTTCACGAAAGATGCACTTTTAAAAAGATGCAATTAAAAGTTTGTAAACAATCGATAATGATGTTAATAATTAGCTTCCCAAAAATGGTTTTTTTTTTGGTTTTTGGCCGGAGGATTACCAATTGCCCACGAAATTATTGACAACTCAGCCGAGCTCAAAGGGGCAAAAGGCAACGACGTGGTCATAGCCGTCCGTTATAAAGACCCATCCACGTGCCAGCATCGTCATCAACTTTCCACACATCGACACGTCAGCACCGCGCCTCTCTCTCATCACACCGATTCAGTGAATTCACAAGGCAAGCCAGTTCTGTTCCCTTTTTTCTAAGCGCTTCTCATGGCGGTCAACGAGTCGATATAATTATCATCTAAACGCAGAGTAGAAAGGCTTAAAACGGCGAGACACTGTCACACACAGCCAAAGAGCACCAGTCTCCGCCTGTCTCTGCTTATTATGATGGGGAGGATGGGAGGTAATTCCAGAACTTACTCGGCCAATCCCGGCGATTACAAGCTTCTAGAAGAGGTTGGTTACGGTGCCAGTGCTACAGTTTACAGAGCGATCTATCTCCCTTTCAATGAAGTCGTCGCCGTCAAATGCTTGGATCTTGATCGTTGCAATAGCAATTTCGTGAGTTTCTTATATTTATTATTTTTACTTCGTTTGGCTTGCTCGGTCGAGATTTGGATTTCCGAATTCGAAAGATATGTGCATAGGTTAGGTTACGACTTGCTTTTGATTGATTGCTCGATTTGTGGATGTGTTCTTAATTGGATTCGGTAGGGTTTAGTATATGCCTCAGATCCTCAGTTCTCTTGATTGAATCATAACATTTACAAATGCTATTGTCCTACACACTTAAATTTTGTTAGAGTAACCCAGTAACCAATTTTCTACTGTTTCAACACTGCAGCTCATTATTTGATATACTATTATGATTATTTTTCGTAGGATGACATACGTAAGGAGGCGCAAACAATGCACTTGATAGATCATCCAAATGTTGTAAGGTCGTATTGTTCATTTGTAGTGGAACGGAACCTTTGGGTGATCATGCCATTTATGGCCGAGGGTTCTTGTTTGCACCTCATGAAAATTGCATATCCGGATGGATTTGAGGAGTCTGCAATTGGTTCTGTTCTAAAGGAAACCCTTAAGGCTTTGGTTTACCTTCACAAACAAGGTCATATTCATCGAGATGTTAAGGTCTGTAAATTTTCTCCTAATCAATTTTCTGTTTCTTTTTTCATATACATGCTCAGAGGAATTCACTTGTAATTGTTTTAATATTTTGCCTGCAGGCTGGAAACATATTACTTGATACTAATGGGGTGGTGAAGCTTGCCGACTTTGGTGTTTCAGCTTGCATGTTCGATGCAGGTGACAGACAACGGTCAAGAAATACTTTTGTAGGAACACCATGCTGGTAAGTTTTAAAGTCACAGGAGTTATTACTCGATTCCCTGTTTGTTTCCACCACATATTGTGCTAATTGTTTTGTTATATATGTATTTGAGATTTCAAGATGTTTTTGCTTTCCAGGATGGCACCAGAGGTACTGCAACCAGGAAGTGGATACAATTCCAAGTGAGTTTTATTTCACGTCGTAACTAAAATAAGTTTTAAGAAGTGGGCTAGTTTCCCCTTTGTCAGCCGTGTTCTAGGCTTTTCTGTTAGCAACTTAGAGTTCGAAAATATGTAAATCAAAGCATCAACGCTTTTTATTTTTCCCATCATAACTGCTGCAGTTCCACACATATGGAGGTGATAACCAGATTATCAAAGTGCAATCTGTGATATGGAACATTCTAGATCAGTAAATAGGTGTTATTGTACAGGCCAGATTATAGATAGTTTTAAAACTTATGAAGCTTATGTAAGGGGCTAGGGTGGCTCCCTGTATGTTTCTATTGCCACATCTTCATATCTGTTATCGTAATAAACTGAAGAAGTCACATTTTCTTGCTTGTGTTCAATGTCTGATCTTCTTAAAAAGTTATCTTCATCACTTGATACGTGGAGCAAATGATAACTTTTATTTGTAGATTATAATTATTAAAAAGGAAAATAAAAAGAAAAGGAATTCTATGCTTAGAGCTTGGTTTTCTTTTGGTACAGGGCTGACATTTGGTCATTTGGTATAACGGCGTTGGAGTTGGCACATGGTCATGCACCATTTTCGAAATATCCTCCCATGAAGGTACTTCTGTTGCAAAGGGTTCAACTAGAATGTGTAGAAGTACAAGGTAGTTCTTCATTAAAACTTCTGACACTCCAAATTCTTTGTTTTGTCTCATAGGTTCTCCTCATGACCATACAGAATGCCCCTCCTGGACTTGATTATGATCGCGATAAAAAGTTCTCCAAGGTATTGTTTTTCTTTCTAGACAGAGTGACATTGAAAGATGCGTTGAAAGATTGTAAGACATATATTAGTGGATTGTGTATTGGTATGCAATGGTCACAGGCTTCAACTGTAGTTGCTGCCATGTGTTACATTTCTCTTCCTGAATAATATTCTAATTAGAGGATTTCCAGTTGTGATCAGTCTTTTAAAGAAATGGTTGCAATGTGCCTGGTAAAGGATCAAACAAAGAGACCAACAGCAGAAAAATTGTTAAAACACTCCTTTTTCAAGACCGCAAAACCTCCGGAGCTTTCTCTTAAGAAATTGTTTACAGACCTGCCTCCACTTTGGAATCGTGTAAAAGCCCTCCAGGTTAGCTCTCATACTGTTTCTATATCGTTTTCTTGCTTTCATATGTGCTAGTTGACTTATTCTTTGAATTGCTGAAACATTGCAATCTTGCAGCTTAAAGATGCAGCACAACTGGCTTTGAAGAGAATGCCTTCAGCAGAGCAAGAGGCAATGTCACAGGTCTGAACCTAGTTATATGACTTTATAGCGAAAATATGCTTATAATTTATTTTTCCCCAATATTTTGTGGTATCATCTCATCTTTCCTTGATCAGAGTGAGTATCAGCGAGGTGTTAGCGCCTGGAACTTTGACGTTGAGGATTTAAAAGCTCAAGCATCCATGGTATGCTACATTTTTTATATAGGGAATACGAACATGTTTGTATAAAGATAGTTCCTTGACTTCCTTCTGTGGCTATACAATTACGAATGAGTGAATCTGAATTTATCTCTTCCCATTTTTTGCTAGGTGCGAGATGACGATGATGATAATGATGATGATGTTTCGGAAATGATTGATGAAGACGAAAAATTAAAATCTATTGCTAATTATAAGGTCACTATTTGTTGTAATTATGATACATTTGTAACACTATTTAAGCTCAGTTCATGTATATTAGTTTCTGTTTCATGTTGGCCTTTTCTCCTTTTGTAATTACATTCTCAGAAAAATGATTTCTTGTTGGTTCTAAGCAGGGTGCAACTGATTGGCAATCCAGTTTGGGGAAGTTGAATGAAAATAACGAACCACCTTGGACTGATTGCAAAAGTGAAGTAAATGGTGATGACTCACAACAGGTTGAATGCGTGAACCGAAAGGGCAAGCTTCTTGAAAGTGATATATTGGAATCTGGCGGTCAACAAAGGACAGACCGGAAGAAAAATGGATCAAGCTCTGAGGCAACAGCGTCTACATCAGAAACAGACATGGTACAGTCCAAGTCTAGAATTCTAGCTGTGAAAAGCCGTCAAACTCAGAGTGGCCCACTCACGCCTGGTGCTATGCTTAATCTTTCTTTATCAGAAAGGGGACGCGTTTTTGAAAGGTTTCTCTCTCTCTCTCTCTCTCTCTCTCTCTCTCTCTCATGATTGGTGATTGATATTTTGTTATTTTTAGGAGTGAGAGTGAAAATCAACCAGCTATCGAGAAAGCTAAATGTGAAGTAAGACGAACACCAAGCTTTAGTGGTCCACTGATGCTTCCAAACCGAGCTTCGGCAAATAGTTTATCAGCTCCTATAAAATCTTCGGGAGGTAATGAGGATGTTTATTATGCTTTAAAGATCATTGCAAATTTGCAACTATTAATATACTTCTATACAATCTGCTTGGGATTCTTGTAGCACTAAATGTCTTATCTATAGTAGGGTTTAGAGATTCTCTGGATGACAAGTCAAAGGCTAATCTGGTGCAAATTAAAGGGCGGTTCTCAGTGACATCAGAAAATTTAGATCTTGTAAAGGTGAGGCTTTGTTCTTATAATATGTTATTCTATTATTCAGCGGCACTAACTAACAAAAAAAATTGACATAGGATATTCCATCAAGTACAATACCACGTCGATCTTCGCAGGTGGGTAGCCAGCATTCACTTAGTTCTTCAAGATAAATTTGTTTAGTTTAATTTATGTTCTCTTCTGTTGTTTTAGGGATCACCTCTAAGAAAGTCTGCAAGCGTTGGTGATTGGGTATTTGATACCAAGCAAATGGTTGGTTTTTTAATCTCTCTCTCTCTCACACACACACACATGAATGAGCATCAAAATTCTTACCTGCTAACTATCGGATCAAACTCCAACAACTAAAGTTTGTTTAAAAAAAAAAAAGACTTCATGAGAGTAGAAGACAAGCGGTTAGATTTTGATTTAATCGATCCAATGGTTGGTGAGCATGAATTTGTGAAGAACTGGTAAATCAAAATTCTGTGTTTGTGTTTGAATAACATTGAGTCACTAATTGTCACTCTGGTAGCTTCAAATTTCAGTTGTCCTTCCATTTATGTCATTTCGTTCTTTATTTTTCAGCCTGTCAATTCTTCTCCCAAGGAGTTGAACAACAGCAACGTTCCTGCATCACTTCTCCTCCCTCACCTTCAGAATCTTTTTCAGCAGACGTCGATTCAACAGGTAAATTTGCAAATTTGGTCTGAGTGTCTGACACAGATAAAGGGTATTTGGCTTGAAGAATTGATTTCTGAAGCTAAAAGTTATTTGTGTTTATAATTTTCTTTTAATTACAGGATATTATTGTGAATTTGCTGAGTAGCTTGCAATCTGCTGAGGTAGTAGAGGGTGAGTGTTTATAATTTTCCATGTATGATTGTATGATGCTTGACATTAGTTATAATAGTAACATCACAGTACCAATTATTAAGGTAATCAATTTTGTTTCAGCTACCCAAAATGGAAAGTTGCCTCCACTGCCCCGCTGTTCCGAGAATAATGGAAATGTAAGCTTGTTTTATTTTGTTCTTATACGAAGGATGATTATTATCATTGGAAAGATACAAATTGACTTCTCAACAGCTTTGATTGATCTTTTTTTTAAATGAAAGATTACTAGTCTGGTCATTTGGAAGAATTCAAGCTAGTATGATTGATTGATAAAAAATAAAAATAAAAAATGATTTTCTTAGATTAAGTTCTTCTGTTGTCATTCATTACAAGACTCAATTGGACTAATATATAATGATCAGCCATTACCTTTGCAGACTTCTTATGTTCTCTATTTGTTCCATCAACAGGTTGAACCTGCAGTTTCTGATAGGGAGCGGATACTGCTCCTCAAGGTCTCGGAACTTCAATCAAGGTTGTCATCTTAAATCCAAACTGAATACTTGTTAAATCCTTTTATAATTTATACCTTTTTCCTGTTTTCATATAAGTTCATCGAATGATCTTTTTCTCTCTACAGGATGAACAACTTGAATGATGAACTGACTGCTGAAAAGATGAGACACATTCAGGTGAGTTGCTCAACGGTTTATAACTACAATATTCTTGCCTTAACCTGTTGCGTGAAAACAAGAAAATCCTTTTCATATAATACTAAAGTTGAGTCTGGAGTCTAGTATAGATATTCAATAAAATATGACAGTTACAGTTGGCATGCCATCGTTGCTTATTTGATTCCCATTTATCCCTTCATTAATGGTTCGGTTATCTGTTGACAGTTGCAACAACAGCTAAATGCCGTGTCTGAGCAAGAAGAAAATGGGGACAGAAGATAATAGGTGCAGGGTGCCTGAAAACCCAAACTTGTGATTAGTGTAAAAGTGGATCCACCATGTACATCCGAGCAAGAGCTGTAAATCGATCAGAATCTGTTCTCCAACAATTTTTTTCCATGGCGAATGGGAATTGTGTATGGCTGTTGATAAAAAGTAGATGCATGCAGATTGCATAGGAGTAGCATTGATGTTCCTAGATCTCTTCTCTTCTGCCACTGTATCTAATAAGTCGAGTTCCCCTGAGGATTTCAGCCACTCGAGATGAGGAATAAGTGAGTTTATGGATTCATCAGGATGTGATTGTTTTGTTCGAAATTGGAAAACAGGTCCTTCCCCGCGGTGATCCAACTCCGGGCCGGCGGTCAAATTTGTTTTTATAGAGACATAAGCATATAGCCAGACTCAAAGAAAGAAGCTATATGATACAATAGGGGTGTGATACATAATATTTATAATTTTGAAACATTTAGTATCGCGTCATTATTTTTTCCCGAACAGGATCAGTGAGCTTGTATATGATCGCGGTAGAACAGAATGCTGTTTATTATTTCATTTATACCAATTGTGCTACTGTCGATTCTTATTTTAACCCGTGAGAAAATAAAAATTACAAAGAAAAATCTCTCATACAACCCCCAGACGGAAAACATGATGTTCAAAATTTCTATTGAAATATCGAGGAAAAATAGAATGTCAATAGATATATAAATCGATTTTGGAATAAAATTGTGAAATTAATTATCATAAAATCGGTGAAAACTGAAAAGTAAAATTTCATTCATCTTGACATCTTGTGCTCTTGTCAAAGTTTGGTCTCTCTTCCCAAAAAGCGCGAGAGTCGAGAGGGTCAAGCTTAGATTGGCAGTGGACGCATGTAAGCAAAGCCAAAGCCTAAGCCAAAGCCATGGTGTCAATCCATTTCTCCAACACTCTCAACGCTCTTAAACCTCCTCCTCATATCTCGGCCTTTAAACCCTCTTCTTTTCTCTACAACAAGTTTCCAAACCAAAGAAAAATCACCGAGTATACAACCTTTAGAGCGGAGTTCTCGCATGACGCGCCGTTTGCCGCCGCCATCGGCGCGTGCATGCTCTCGTCGTTGGTGCTTCCACCGGTCAGTACCGGTGCTCCGGGCGACGATGCCGATGCTGGTTCCGGTATTGATACCACCGATGCTAGGTTCGCAGTTATGGGCGTCGTTAGCTTCATTCCCTACTTCAATTGGCTGGTAAAAGAAAACCCTTTTTTTTCTTTGGTAATTTGTTCAAGTTATTTGTTGGGCATTTTCTGATTTCTGTTGGGAATTGGAATGGTAGAGTTGGGTTTTTGCTTGGTTGGATACTGGGAAAAGGCGCTATGCAGTGTATGCACTTGTGTATTTGGTCCCATACATCAGGTTTTTCATTCTCACATCCCTAAACTGAATGCTTATATACTACGATTCTGCACCATCTTCTATTTTGCATATGTGTATTGTACTTGAATGCTTTAAGCATATGCTTGTTATGCTTTTCGGTTTTGTGAACATTGTTGAGGATTTGTTCTACTAATGATCAAGAGATAGTTGAGCTTGATGATATGAAATAGGGCTGAGTAGTGATGTGCGTTTAAGACGTTTTATGGGTTTGGATTTTTACCTTTGAAGTTCTAGGCACTAATGTATTCTCATGATTTATTAGATCGAATTTGTCCTTGTCTCCTGAGGAGAGCTGGCTGCCCATTGCTAGCATTGTTTTCTGCATTATTCATATCCAGGTACAGTAAGTCCTCTCATTATTCGTTTTACCCAGTTTGACTTGTATATCGCAGAAACTATCTTCAATTGATTAGTGATAAATTGAAATGGATAATGAGTGTTCATACCTAGAAGTGAAGGATATATATATTTCTAAGCTACATGAAGAAACTATAAGCCCTCGTAAGTGTAATTTATTTTCACTGGCGAGTTGTTGGGAGGCCTAGACTAATAGTTCTGGGGCACTTTGGTTGTGTTTTAATTCATTTTTTCATGTGCCATGTAGCCTTATTCTTGAGATTCCACATCTTTCTCCTTGCAGCTGGAAGCAAGTATTAAAAATGGAGATCTTCAGGGCTTTAAATTCTTTAATGAAGCTGCGAAGCATATTTCATCAATGACTAAACATAGAGATTATCTAGATGGGCATCAAGGAGCCTCGAAGAAGGTATTAACAACTTAGGGTGCCTAGAAGTTTCAAAATATGCTAGATAGATTTTATGTCTTAAGGTTTAAATGTAACCTGCAGGGAAGGGAAAGAGAAAATAAGAACCTGCCATTCGGCGAAGAGCAATCAAGAAACGAGATTGATGGTCGGGGAGTTCCCAAGAGTCCCTTACAAGATCGTGAACACTCAAATGAAGATAAGGATGACAATGAAAGAAGGAAACGCTAGAAGGTCAGAATTGCGTACAAGCATTTCTGAGAGGGACAGAGAAACATTACATATATCGAATGTAGTCTGATATGATTAGGTGCATAATTTTTCAATTTAGCATATGAGATTCAGTTACATGTAGAATGTAGAAACGGGTTGCACTCCTTTGAAATGAAGCTGTTATCCAAAGTTCCTTTTACCATATCGCACATTGTGAATGGCTAATTTTTGCGTAGCAAATTATGTGTCCATGGCAACATATGAAACTTAGACCTAAAGAATCTTCTTACTGAGTGGATAAAATAGTAGATCATATTTCTGTTCATCTACAGTCTCACTGTCTAACCATAAAAGATTGCGTGAAAATCAAAACACGCTCTTCACTCGGTACTTTGTGAGTTTGTGATACAATGTGGGAAGCAGAATTTACTAAGACCTGTATTTTAACTTTTAAGCAAACATATTGCAACTGTGATATACAAAGCAATTGTATTTCTCTGAAGTAATAACACCTTAGCTTAAAAGGTGAACATCATCTAGAATTGGGTCCTGAAACAGATTTCTTGATAGGAAAAGGACTTAAGAGCCTTGTCTTAAACAAATAATCTAGAGCAATAGCAGCAGAAAGAAAAACAAAAAGATTTTCAGATACATACACTGCACCATCAAAAGCATGTGATACTAAGCTATCGGTGTTTAGTTCCAGAGGTTTTCCACCATCCAGCATAGCAAGACCTGCAAGCAAATTCAATTTCATTTCAATCCTAAGCCATACAACGTAGAACATATATGATTGAAGGGTTCAATTAGTACCTTTGACAACCCCAAAAGCTGCAGGTGCCCCAGTCTTAAGGTGACCATTGTCCAAGTCTCTTCTTATCGCGTATCGGAAGGTCACCCCGAATAGTGCACAGCTTATAAAGGTGATTGCCAGAGGGAGTATCAGCTCGGAACTGTTGTTCACTTGCGTGAAGGAGAACGGCAATCCAGCAACTGTGCCAACAAGGGCTGCAGCTGAAGCTGCTTTAACGGATTCCAACTTCTCTTGATCCTTGTCGATTTCCCCATTTTCGGTCTCTGAAGAAGCATATCCATCTCCGAGTTCATCCCCAGTTTGTGTGAGGGCACGTTCAGCTTCTTCAACCATGGCTTTGGCCTCTGATATCTCCTTTTGACATTCTGCAATCTTTAATACACACAAGGCATACGTGTAAGCGAAAACAAGCTATATTGAATGTTCAAAGACCAATCATACTCAGGCAACCAAAAATGTCTCAACAACACAAGGAATGAAACAAACACGTACATTCCTATCACTAAATAAATTTGTAGAAGAACAAAAATCGAAAGTTCAGACAGCTTTGCATCTAAAACCAAAAACCCAATTCAGAAACAAACCCAGAAAAGCAAATTAAAATGTGAATTGGGAAGAGTGAGAACCTCAGAAGCCCTGGTTTCAAGTTTGTTAATGTATTCCCTTGCAAGCTTAGCCTCAATTTCCTGTCTTTCAATCTCAGCGAGCTCTCTTTTGGCCTTCTCTACCCTCTCGGACGCCTCGACCAACCCATCAAGCAAAACCTTGTTCTCTTCTCTGTTCAGTAGCTCCTCTACCTGCTCTCCCACAATGCCACCCAGTGAATCCTTGAAGTTACCGCTGTTTTCAGAGGTGCTAATTGCGCATTTCACAATATGGGAACGAGGTGTTGAAGAAGAAGGACGTCTTCTGGAGCTGACGACGAGGTTTCCTGGACAGAGAGATATGGGGTTTG
Organism: Rubus idaeus; assembly: GCA_030142095.1. Lineage (NCBI taxonomy): Eukaryota > Viridiplantae > Streptophyta > Magnoliopsida > Rosales > Rosaceae > Rubus > Rubus idaeus. The sequence continues at coordinate 3,380,781 of CM057969.1, read as the reverse complement.
TGGAGGGAATGCGGGTGAGATTGATGGTTAAGGACATGGTGGTCACTGGGTTTGGAGGATTTGATTTTGCTATCCTCCTATTTCATGTTTTTGTTCAGGGAAAATACTTGTCCCCACTGTTTTTTTTTGCAACTAAGGTTGTATACTTGTATGAGTGATGCTAATTGCTCCACACAAATAAAATTGCACGACTATTTCATGTGTCTATTTTGATTACTAAGGAGTAATTTTTCATTGGAAAAATAAAGTGTGTTCAATTAATTGATAGCCTTTGTTTTTTTTTGGCTATTAACTGAATAAATGATAGCATTTGTTAAAACTTAGAAGTGTTAAGTTAAAATTATGCAACTTGCTTAATTTAGTTTACTTTTATTGTTTGCTTTGTTTGTGTTTCACTCATTCACTCACCCAAATCTCTTGATTCACAAACTACACTTCACATTGCACATAAATCACTTCACATTGCATAGATATTTATTCATTGTATCCCCATTAGTGTTATATTATCTAGTTACCTTGTTACATAGCGAGACCCCCCCCCCCCCCCCCCCCTCTTAACTTTACTTTCCATATTTTGATGACAACCGATGCTTGCGTTTTAGATGCGTGATTTTGCATCAAAGTCAATGGTGTTGTTGTCGGGAATTGAGGTTTATCTTTGATATCTTGGTAGCCGGTAGCTGGGTTTCTAACAATTTCTTGTTTAGTTTGTTTGTACTTTGTTGATATTTGTGTGTGGGTTATTGGAAGTTGAAATGGACAAACCCTATACGTTTAGGGTTTAAGGTTTTGACTTTAGGATTTAGGGTTTAGAATTTAGGGTATGATTTACGGTTTAAGGGTTAGGGTTTAAAGTTTATGGTTTATTGACTCCATCCTAAAGGATTTAGGGTTTGGTATACTTACTTTTTTTCATTACTACTTGGTACATTTACTTATTTGAAATGAATATATAAATAAGAAAAATAATATCAATACATAATTTTTTACGTTTACCAACACAAAGCCACAAAAGGGATAAGAATGCATCACGTATTCTAGGTAAGTGATCGAATTTTCATACTTTCATGAATTTATTCTCATTTATCATTTCTCAATTTAAGGTAAATAAACATGTCAATTAGAAGAAAGATCAAAGTCGAACTCTTCTCTGTTCGGAAATTCATTTTGAGACTCATGTTAGATCGTCAGTTCAAACACGTCCCGATAATACGATTCAAGACATATACGAAATAAATTAATTACAAATGGATTATTATTATTAATTATTATTATTATTATTTTTCAAATGCTCTGTTGGATACTTTTTCATGGTTGAATAATAAAGTGGGGGTTCAATGGTAAAATTTAAGTAAAAGGTCTCGACTGTTGAAATCCCGCGAGGAATGCTTCCACTAGTAAGCAGGAGGTTTAAGCTATCGACGACTCTACCCTTGGTCTTCCACTCTCACTCGTCTCGCCGCCCTTTCATGGCCTCCGCAACTCCACCACCCAAGCGAGTCGGCACTCACAATGGAAGCTTCCACTGCGACGAAGCCCTCGGCTGCTTCATGATTCGCCTCACCGATAAGTTCTCCAACGCCGAAATCGTCCGCACCCGCGACCCCCAGGTACTTTAAAACCTCGCCCATTTTCTGTTTAGGTCACCGAGAAATTGACGCAGAACGGAATTAATCGATTCGAACTTGGAAATTGGAAGTTCAGTATTTCTTGTCAGTGTAATTTGTGTTCTGTTTGGGGGTTTTAGGTTTTGGAGGGTTTGGACGCTGTGCTTGACGTTGGGGGTGTGTATGATCCCAGTAGGGATCGGTACGATCATCACCAGAAGGGGTTTGAGGAGGTTTTTGGCCTTGGGTTTAAGACCAAGCTAAGTAGTGCTGGACTGGTTTACAAGGTACTTTTACAGGCCCTCTCTTCTTGGGATTTATGTATGGGATTTTTTAGTGTTTGAATTTATTCGTGTTGAATCTGTTTGCAGCATTTTGGGAAGGAAATAATAGCCAAGGAGCTTCAAGTTGATGAAGGGCACCTAGATGTGCAGAGGCTATTCTTGGCTGTTTACAAAAGCTTTATGGAGGTACTACTAAATTGTCCTCTTTCTTATGCTATGTGAAGTTAAAATTGGGTTGTTTTAGCTGAACTTCCATATACGGAGAAGCCTATTGTCTTCTCAAAGAGATCAAAAACCTGTATAGAGATGCCAATTTTGCTAATGTTTTTTTTCTTTCTCAAATTTATATTGAAGTGTGAATTATACTCATGTTTTTGCTTTCTTTAATGTTGAGCAGATTCATTTTGACATTTGCTTTGTTATTGCAATTGCTTTTTAAACGTTATCGATTGCTTGTACTTGTAACAGGCAATTGATGCAGTTGACAACGGGATCAATCGGTACGATACAGACCAGCCTCCAAGATATGTGAATAATACACACTTGTCTTCAAGGGTGGGGAGGTTGAATTTGGACTGGATAGATCCTGATCAATCATCTGAGAAGGAGAATGCAGCATTTCTACAAGCAATGGCTCTAGCTGGCAGTGAATTTTTAAATGTGCGTCTTTCTTTGTTTAAGAGTATTCAAATATGAAAGGGCGTTTCTTTGATTAACATTCAAATATCAGCACATCTATTTGGGATGGGTTAAAGCTTTAATGGGGTTGTGTTTTATTGCGTTCATTTGTTTCTATCCCTTTCTAATGATCTCTTTTCAAATTTCAGAGTGTGCGTTTTCATGCCAAATCATGGTTACCAGCACGGTCTATTGTGATGGAATGTCTCTTAGCAAGGTGGAGTATTGATCCTAGTGGAGAAATTATGGTTTTGAATCGGTTTTGTCCTGTAAGTATGTCATGGATGTTGTCTTGTTGCCTATTTAATGTGTTGTTAGTCTGAAGCTGATGATATTAGGTTTTCAACATCACATCTTGAACTTATTTAAACTGATTTGGTTCAATCCTTCACTGTACTTAATTGAGACATGTATATGTTTCTATGCCTTACAGTGGAAGCTTCATTTATTTGAACTTGAAGAGGAGATGAAGATTGACCCTTCCATCAAATATGTTCTCTATCAGGTGCTTCCATCGATCTTACTTCCTTGTTCTCTTTTTCCTTTTTTTTAATCTTTTACTTCAATAATCAATACAAAGTGCTTTTTAGTTTTTCTACCTTCACTTTCCAAAGTAATCAGTTTCTGCTCATGATTGTTGAAGTATTTGTCAAGAAACAAACTCACAATCAGGGATAATATACATGCTAAGGGAGTACTGGCATTACAAAACTTCTGTGTGTGTATATTGCAGTGTTTTTTCATGCAAGTGAAAATATTTGTAGCTTCTTCGCAGCATTGCTAGTCATTTTGAGTTGGAAGTAGCTTTAGAGGTCTTCTAAGAATGCTCTTGAATAGGGCTTTTGGTTATTGCGACTTTTCTTTTTCAATTTTTGGTTGGTGGGATTTTGGGGCGGTGTGCTGGGTTCAGAGAGGTAATGATGGGGTGCTAAATTTTCGATGATATTCAATTAGCTTGTGAAGTCGGTTTTTCTGTTTTTGGTCTTTAATTAGCGTTCCCTCTCTCTTCCTTTGTCAATATCTCATTCACTAATTCTGATATATGATGTACCTCGTATCTTAGCAAAAGCAAAAAGGAAAGATCCACTCTTAGATATGTTGACAATATGTCTGCAAATATTATCCAAGAGTTTCTGATATTATTCATCACAATAAAACAATGTGCAGGATGATAGGAGTAAACACTGGCGAGTTCAAGCGGTTGCAGTCGCTCCTGATAGATTTGAGAGCCGAAAGCCCCTTGCATCTCAATGGCGAGGGCTTAGGGATGATGAGCTCTCTACAGCGACGGGGATTCCTGGATGTGTCTTTGTCCACATGAGTGGGTTTATTGGAGGCAATCAAACTTATGAGGGTGCTCTGGCCATGGCAAAGGCTAGTCTGAAGCTTTCATAAAGAAGATTTTGACTTGCATTGGCGTTTACTAACTCAGATGGATTACAAACTCAGAGAACTTCCCATTAGTCTATGCTGATTTCTCATATTTTGGTCTGTTTTATCTTCCCAAGGAACAAATTTCCCTTCCTACTGCATATTCAGCCTTTGTTTTGATCGAATTCCCCCCCCCCTTTTTTTTTTTGAGTGAACTCCCCCCTTAATTGTCTACAAATTGTATTGTGCAATGATATCGGAATGCGCTTAACTGGAGGCTATTTTTCTGTCAATGACTTGGAATATGCAATTTTAGTTAGATATATTGTAGTTTTTTTTTTTTTGGGCAACTATATGTTGTATTTTCAGTTATATATGTTGTAGTTGATTAACCAATTTTTTTCATCTCGGATTCTAAAAGCTGTAGATGGGTAAAATGCCTCAAAAATTAATATCCATTTCCCAAGATAAGAAGTTTCTGTAAATACTCATACAGTGGGTGACTTTCTCAGTTTCTCTCTGTCACGGTGTCACCGGCCGCTCACAGAGTCACAGTTCATTTAGGTCAATACTCATACAGTAAATGGTAAAATTAAAAAGTTACTGTGGTTCCAGTTCAAAAAAGAAAAAGAGTCACTGTGGGTGACTCTCTCTATGTCAAAACTCAACAGTTAATTTAGGTCAGTGAAGTGTGCAGCTCACTACATTCTTCGATTTTCCCAAAGAGCAAAGCAGCCATGGCCACCACCACCATTACCGCCACCGCCTTATCGTCTCTCGGAGAACCCATCTCTTTCACTCCCACCAACACCAAACCCCTATCTCATCTCTCCTTCCCTTTCTCGCCATCCAAAACCCTAAACCTCACCGCCAAAACCACCTCAATCAAATCAACCGCTCCCTCCTCCGATCTGTCCACCACCTCCGTCCCAACCACCACCGTTTCCATCTCCACCTCTCCCCAAACCCTCAAGTCCCGCCTCCACAATGGCGAAACCCTCTACGGCCTCTTCCTCCTCAGCTTCTCCCCCACCCTCGCCGAGATCGCCGGCCTCTCCGGATACGACTTCGTCGTCGTTGACATGGAGCACGGCCCCGGCGGCATCTCCGAAGCTCTCTCATGCCTCCGTGCCCTAGCCGCCACTCAAACCCCGGCGATAATCCGATTGCCGGAAACATCCCCAACTTGGGCAAAGAAAGCCCTAGATCTCGGCCCGCAGGGAATAATGTTCCCGATGATCGAGAGCTCCAAGGAAGCCAGAAAAGCCGTCTCCTACTGCCGGTTCCCTCCCGCCGGAATCCGCGGATCGGCCCACACCGTCGTCCGCGCCTCCAGTTACGGCATCGACGAGGGGTATTTAAGTAATTACGAGGACCAGCTGCTGATTATGTGCCAGGTGGAGAGCGAAGAGGGGGTGAAGAGAGCGGAAGAGATCGCGGCCGTTGAGGGGGTTGACTGCATCCAGATGGGGCCGTTGGATCTGAGCGCCAGCCTGGGATACCTGTGGGACCCAGGGAACAAGAAGGTGAGGAACGCGTTGAAGGTGGCCGAGAAGTCCGTGCTGGGGACCGACCCTCTGGTGGGTGGGGCCTACTTGTCGGGCTTCGCTATGCCGCACGACGGGCCCCTGGATCTGAGGACACGTGGCTACCACATGGTTTCCGGGGCCGTCGATGTTGGGATGTTTAGGAGTGCCGCTGTGGAGGACGTGAGGAGGTTTAAGACGAGTTTGATCAACGGCTCCGATGACGAGCAGGAGCATGGTAACGAGGCTGATGAGAAGTACTGGAGCGAATGATAGTAGTCGGCTAGGACTCTTTGGACCGTTTGTTTGTTTGTAAATGTGAGTGGTTTTGGTGTCTTTGCATAATAAAAGTTAATGTGCCGGCTTAACCAATTAGAAAGATTGATTAGAGAACCAACTCTTGTTTTCGTTTTGGGTCAAACTCAACAAGCATCATCATGGGAAAGAAGTAAATATGAAGATGATGTAGATGTAGATGTGTTAGCAGAATGCTTAATATGATTAAGAAAGATGTTATGATTATGATTAAGAAAGATATTATCTTTAGTAGTTGGGCTTATATGCACTAATAAAAGCTTAGTGTATACCAACCAAATGCAGTAAATTTGTTCTCATCGCGAAAATAGCATATTCCGTGAAGAGGAAGTAAAGCACACAAACCATGAAGGCATGAAGGCATATTTATTTTTCAATTATATATCATAACCAAGGGATAAATATCTTGAATTTTACATTTACCGGAATGGAGTAGAAAACCGAGGCAAACAGTCAAACAAACAAACGCATCAGCCATGGGAGTGTGAGCAGTGCAGTGTGCGTTAAGGGAAATTGGAATGCCCTGCCAAATCTAGAAACGGGGTCCTCCTCCTCTTCCGTTTTCAATTGCCTGCCATTATTGTCCAATTCCAATTCCCTATTAAGCTTTCAACCACGTACACAACTCCTCCTCCTTCTCATACTTTGGTTTGTGCTTCTTCTCTCTGAGACTCTGCGCGCTCGCTCGCGATGGAGCTGTTCTACTTTTTTCTGTTCGGGGCTCTCTCGGCGGTGGTGGCAGCTTTGGAGCTGAGCAAGAGGACCAAAGATCGCATTACTACCTCCTCTCCTTTCAATGCCTTCAAGAACAATTACCTCCTCATCTACTCTCTCATGATGGGTACGCTTAGATCTGCCACTTCTTTCATCTGGGCTTTTCCTATTCTGGGCTATATTTAGCTTCTTTTCTTTTCTTCTTTATTTTCTACATTTGGGTTTGTTCCAATTTAGTGTAGAGATTGAGTTTTTGGTCACCTATTGGGGCAGTGCTTGGAGAAGTGATTTATATGATGAACTTGTTGTTTGCTCCAAATGTGTCTTGATCTGGTCGTTTTATGCCATACTACCCTCTTCTAATTACTTATTAGCTACTATATTTTGGTTGATCCAACATAATTAATGCTGCAACTCATGTACTTCGTTGTACCGTGTTTTCTGGATCTTTGCTTGTAGTGAACTTGATTGCATAAGCATTAATGTTCAAAAGGCAGAAGTATTATATGATCTTTGAAAATTGCTTGGAATTGAAGTATATAATTGCTCTTCATTGTGGAATATCCGTGAAATATTTTGTCATTTCTGGATCTGATTATGGTTGTGGCTATAGCCGGGGATTGGCTGCAGGGTCCATATGTTTACTACCTCTACAGCACGTATGGGTTTAGCAAGGGAGATATTGGACAACTCTTTATTGCTGGGTTTGGGTCATCTATGTTATTCGGGACAGTTGTAGGGTCACTAGCTGACAAACAGTAAGGTTTCCTGTTCATCGGTTGAGTTCCTTAAGCTTGATTATATTTGTGATTCTCAATAGTAATATGTCAAAAACAGGGGTCGGAAGAGGGCATGTGTTACATACTGCATAACTTACATTCTAAGTTGCTTCACCAAACATTTTCCTGACTACAAAGTTTTAATGTTGGGACGCGTACTGGGTGGCATTGCAACTTCTCTACTTTTTTCAGCTTTTGAGTCTTGGCTCGTTGCCGAACACAATAAGGTGAATCCTTGTTCTGATAATTAAGTGCAATTTTGGAAGTCATATTTGTGATGGATTCTAATTTGTTTTTAATGTTACAAAGTTGTGGCACCATCATTGCTTCTGTTGTCATTATGGAATTCCTACTCTTGCATTTTGTTTATATTCTGCCACATCCTAGGAGGGGAAACCAGTCATTTACTGGTTCCAAAGGGCTGGAGTCTTTTTTTTCCTTAGTTTTCCAGCTAGGATTATAGAATTCAATAATACTTCACAATGCAGTTGTACTGTAACTTTTTGTGTTCCCTAATGTTTGCAGAGGGGCTTTGAGCAACAATGGCTTTCACTCACTTTCTCTAAGGCCATTTTTCTTGGCAATGGTCTAATTGCTATTTTATCTGGGTTGTTGGGGAATCTTCTGGTAGATACTCTGGCATTTGGTCCAGTTGCTCCATTTGATGCTGCTGCGTGCATTTTGGCAATTGGCATGGCAATCATATTGGCAACATGGGGTGAAAATTATGGAGACTCATCGGATAACAAGAACTTGCTTACCCAGTTCAAGGGCGCTGCTATAGCCATTGCTTCTGGTAGTCCATTAAAATATACTTGTTCATATAGATAATATAAGACATTATATAGAAAGGTCTTATTTTTTTGGTCTGACTCACTCGTGTATGACCATCAAAGTATATTTTATTACCCCTCCATCCCTCTCTATCTCTATCTTTTGCAGTTTTGCATTTGTCACAACTTACTTTGCTATTATTTTCCATGTGGGAGCAGATGAGAAAATCGCTTTGCTTGGTGCCATACAGTCCTTATTTGAAGGCTCAATGTATACCTTTGTGTTTCTCTGGACTCCTGCTTTGAGCCCAAATGATGAGGAGATTCCACATGGTTTCATTTTTGCAACATTCATGCTGGCATCAATGTTGGGAAGCTCTATTGCATCTCGATTGATGGCCAGCTCAGCCCCCAGAGTCGAGAGCTACATGCAGATTGTATTTGCAGTTTCTGCAGCATCCCTTCTGTGCCCCATTGTGACAAGTGTATGTCATGAATTCTACTCTACTAATCTATCTTCTTCAAATTTATAAATCTGAATCTGTTTTAACTAATGGCTACTTTGGAAATACTGCTCAATAATAATTTTTCTATGTTTGACAGTTGTTGATTGCGCCTTCCAATGTGAAAGGTGGGGGCATCTCGTTCTCAGGATATTTTCAAATTTTTGGGTTCTGCGCGTTTGAGGCCTGTGTAGGGATTTTTTGGCCATCTATCATGAAAATGAGGTCACAATACATCCCAGAGGAGGCACGAAGCACCATCATGAACTTCTTTCGCATTCCTCTCAACATCTTTGTGTGCGTAGTGCTGTACAATGTGAGTGATTTAATTGCAGTTGTCGTAATCCCCAGGTGTCTGCCTACCCATACTTGCCTTTCTAAAACAATTAATCCAAAAAACAAAAAACTGTGGGGTATCCTTGAATGGTTTCTTCTATTCATAGAAACACAAATGTTTGCACTTTGTTTTGTATATAACATTTCACTTGTGTTGTTTCCTTTCCAGGTTAATGCATTTCCCATCACCATCATGTTCGGTATGTGCTCGATTTTCCTCGGTACTGCTGCTGTGTTGCAGAGGCGGCTCTTTGTGATAACTGATGGCCATAAGTCAAGTAAGTTCTGCAATTGCAATTTGTTCTTGCTGTGTGGTTGATATATTCCAACTCTATATTACACTTATCACAGTTACATTCCCCCTTTTTTCTGTGGTGATGAATATTAACTTGTACTTTGTGTTTCATCTTAGAATCACAAGAATGGGAACCGATGGAAAGGGACACAGAAGCAGAGCCATTAAATGACTAATTGATAATAACAGATAAACAACAATAAAAAAACCTTTCGAATTTTTTGATGCTTAAAACAAACCAACTATTCTATATGGAATTTACGAGATACATCTTGGTTTCTCCTTGCTGTTGGATTGATGAGGAAAATACTGTTCGATGCCAACTTCAAAACGGAGTATGGAGGATACTCAGGGGCAATCAGCTGGTGGCTGTAACTCAAAAAAATGATTAACTAAAGAGTGTAGTAACTGTAGTTCATGTACTTCTCCGATCACTTTAGACTGGTGTCTGACATCAGGTAAACGTTGATGCTGAAGTTGTATTTATGCTTCAGTGAGTATAAGGTCTGTCTTTTGGTTGCTATTTATTCTTACTTGGAGGCAGCATATCTAATGATTGTAATGTCTGTTCTTCCCATATAAATCTATAGCTTTGAAGCACACTGTTCATTGATTATAATTCGTCAATTGAAATTCAATTTGGTCCCTGTATTTCTGATTCGTTGTACCTGATGCTGCCACGTTCTCCCTCATTTTGTATTGCGAGGCATCATGCATTCGAAAATAGAAACTAGTGAGCAGTTTTTGGAATAGAAGCAACACTAGATGAAGTCATCAGTTTTAGTACATGATTGACAATAGGTAAAATCCCAGAATCTGATGAAGTGAAGGTTTTGGACACCATGAAATTTCCTTTGCAAAATTCAATAGATACCACAATTACTAAGTTGATGGCCAATATGCAGAGTACTCATATATAACATTTCGCACCTAATGTTAAAAGTTTTACAACATTGATCAAATTACAATTTACAGCTTTTGAAGGATGTAGTGAGAAAAAAAAAATTGGAACTTTAACTTAAAAATAGACCAAGACAAGCTCCAAAATTGTCCTCTGACTTAATACCAGAGGAAACTGACCATGTGTGACAGCCTTTCATGTTCTTTCATGTCTTGTCCACATGACATCCTGCAATAACAAACTGAATACATCATCTCCTGCCTCATCAGTAATCATATTTTACATGGAAACATACCCATTTGGGCCATATCCACTCTTCTTTTTCCACCTCTCTTAGTCTCTTCAGCTTGGATTCCCATTTTGATCAACTGAGCTGCACAATCATCTCATGCAGAACCATGATCCATCCACCTGGTCCATGTGCCATTATTAGCCACTTGATTGACTTCTCCAAAATCCCAATTAACCCAACCAGCCAACTCCACCCTGTAGTTAACTGTGTTTTTGTTTCTGATGGTTGCCACCAGTCTACAAGGATCTTCACAATGCATTTTTGAAGGTGTTTTACCCTTTGATGATTTGACTTTGAGTCTTTGAGTCTTTGAGTCATTGACCTTCTACAAAGATGTACCATTAATCAAATGAGGGGTATTCTGGTAGATTCACTGTCCAGTTTGTCTACACTTGAGCCAATAAGATTTGCACTTCCATTGATTTCTAGACTCTCCTAAATTTGAGAGAGAAAATTATAAGCAAGAGAGAGAGAGAGAGAGGAGTGGAGAACTTAAAATGGCCAATCTCAGAAGTACTCCAAGATACCAGTTCTTGTTGGCTTTGCAATTCCTTATGTTAGTGCAGTCCACAGTCTGGTGCTATCAGTACAAAGTTGGAGATCTAGATGCCTGGGGATTACCCACTTCAGCAAATCCACAAGTCTACACCAAATGGTCAAAATACCATTCTTTCAAGATTGGAGATTCTCTCTGTAAGTTTCCATTTTCTCCTTTCTGTTTCCTCATTCCAAATCAACACCGACACAAAAAGCTTAATCTCATATTCCTATATGGGCAGTGTTCTTGTACCCACCAAGCCAAGACTCGGTGATTCAAGTCACGGAGCAATCCTACAAGGACTGCAACCTCAAAGATCCAATCTTGTACATGAACAATGGCAACTCTTTGTTTAATTTTACTGCAGAAGGAGTATTTTACTTCACAAGTGGAGAACCTGGCCACTGTGAAAAGAACCAGAAGCTCTACATTGCTACGGGGAATGGCACCGCTTACTCTCCTTCCTATGGTCCAAGTGCATTGCCCGACTCCGCTCCGTCTTACCCCACCGTTTTCGGCTCAATTCCGGCACCGCCTTCTTCTTCACCGTCACAAAGTGTTCCAGTTCTGATAATGGCTGTTATTGGACTTGTGGCATGTGCACTACTCGGTGGAAATCTGTGAGGAGCTTTAGCATTGCTATGTTTTCATACTAATTCTTTCTTCATATTCATGATTTTGTAATTCTTTTTGCAATGTAATAGTATAAAGCATATGATTTTTTTTTTTGCCAAGTATAGCATATGATATTTGATTTAGCCTTTGTATTTTCTTTTGTGTTCTCTACCAATTTGGGTAGACAAAGATCTTGAACCACAAAGTGAAAGTTACAAAGTCCCCTCCTTTTTTTGTTACCAAGAAAAGAAACATGGATTTCGATGTAAAAAGAAAAAGGACAACCTGATAGGTCCAAGAGAACACCGCCCGAAAATTATGGCCACCTGGATAAGTGATGTGCACGTTATATGTCGGCACCAATGAGATCTAGCATCAGACTTAAATAAAAAAGGCCCAAAAGTCTACAAAGAACCAAGAGAAGGTGATTACCAGTAGAGGACTAGGAAATCGATCTATCATTGAAAATATGTTGATTAAGATACTACAAGCTGTATCACATTATGATACACTGCCTATCATGGCCTCATTAACAAAATTGACAAATCCCTTCCTAGCTCATTAAACTACCATCCTAAACTAGACATGGTTGAGGGAGTTCTTCCGGTCAAAATCTGAGTAATTGGGATGGATCTAATAGTTCACTCAACCGGCCATGTCCACATCGGTGGTAGACGTAGGCTTCCCTTCAGAAGCAGCATAGGGGGCTTCTGGAGCAGCAGGCTCTGCTAGTTGTGGAGCAGCAGAATCTGCTAGTTGTGCAGGTGTGGGCTTCACTTCGGAAAATGGGCTCCTCGTTTGGGCAGCATTTGAATCCACTTCCATAGCAGAAGCTCTGGGTGGGGAAGGAGGCTGGACCTCCACCTCTGGGTAGGCAGCCTTAAACCGTGCACGCAAGCCTTCATCAACCAATCGTACACCACTCAGTTGATTACCGAGTGACATCCACCTGATACATGATAGTTAAGAGAAAAATTATGAAACCACCAATGCCAAGATGTGTGTTTGCAAATGAATGAAAGACTAGAAAGCTTTGATTTGTACTAAAGACTCACAATTCCCAACTTCGCTTATTTAAAGTGTTGCACTATCATATATTCATATCACATATCACTTTTAACCTATGGCGGACACATGATCATGCTACATTAAGACTTAATTGGTCTCCAAAGCAACCTCTATCTCATCTTAACTCATGCCATAAATCATTACATTGGTGATTGACGATAATGAAAAAATTGATGTATCAATTACAACCATTGGTCAAGAAAGCATACCCTGCATGAGTGTTGTGCATGCGTGCAAACAGTTCCAGCTTTCTTGTCCTTGGACTAATCCTCTCCAGCAAAGGGTACATCTACAAGAATGCATGTATATTAAGTAAAGTCTGTATCATGTAACCTGGACTTACATTACGTTATCAGGAAACATATTTTGAACAGATATTTAACTAGACTAATTATAGGATTCATATTCCACTAACCTCGTCTGGCTTACGGCTTGTCTCTCTGACCTCGGCAACAATGACATCAGTATCAATATTCCTATTTACTAATGGATCCCCTTTTATTCCAACGAGGCAATGCTCCTTGCTATGATTTAGCCAGTGGCCAGTGCGCCCAGTTCTAATTATTCGTTGAAGTTGATTAGTTTTCACCCATATCATCTCCTCAATACGCTTGTATCCCCAAAGTTCTAAACTGGTAAGATGATAACCAGATCAAAAGTAAGTTTCTTTGGTTAAACATTTATAAACCATATAGTTGACAAATAGCTAAATTAAACACATACCATTCACGTCCAAGCTCCATCGCACGTCCGGTGACCCAAAGGAAAATCAGACCATCAGTCTGCAATGCAGGAACATTAAGAGTGCGCATTTCATCATCAGCCATAGTCCCATAAGGCAACTCCATATGAATGTCCCATGGTGGATCAGCCATTATGACTCCGAACTGTCCCAAAATATCCATTCTAAAATTGCGGATATCACAGTTAATCCATTGTGGTTGACCAAGTTCTACCTCAGAACAATATTCAGCACGCTGCTTTAATGGTTTAGGGGGGGCCATTATGTTTGACACATCTGGAGTTGAATCGAGCTCATAATGTACATACTTGCATGTCTAACAATGGAGACAAAAAAAATCATTATTTATGTAAAAATAGTTAAGTGACATAGAATTAGTTTATGACTAAAGTAACGAGTGTAAACTCTACCTTCATGTGACGGCAAGTATCTAGAAAAGAACAGTCTCCTAAATTGACATCGGTATGTAGAGCAATTATGCGCCTAAAATGAACCTGAAAGGAGAGAAAACAGAATATAATGTAAAAAAACACCAAGATCAAAGTTAAACAAGCATAATTTCAGATTAAAACGAGAAATACAATCACCCGAACAAAATGTAGAACCACCTCAAAATAAATTTAAACGAGTTCCCACAGAAGATAGTGACTACAACTGAAGCCAGCGTTCAGATAAATTTCCATTTATCAAACGTGAAAACTGAATTCAATGATACCATCTTCCAGAGTCGGAGGCTGAAACTAATAATAAAGCAGAGCTCATTAACATAGCTAGGTCACACTAACTAGTTGAAAACTAGAAAATTCAGCATCATTAGCTTGTCAGACGATCCTAGAGCAAACATTCAAGCTTTGACTAGATGTATCAATGTATCATCTAAATTGAAATTGTACAGCATAAATGATATGATAAGCAAGCATGCAGAACTTATTTCAGGAATTAGGAACTTATGATCATACGTGTGAACTGTCCTTGTAAAAACTGCTAAGAGACCATATTTCTTACTGACCTTCTCACAAGCAAGCAACGAATTAGATTGACGTCGGCAGTCCTCTTTTGTTAGGGATGTGCAGTATTCCTTCAATTGTGAACCACCTTTAGTTTTGAACTGAAACAACAAACACCAAAAAGAAAAGAACTTCAATATTCTGTAGAGAGAAAGGGCCAGTTAGAAATAGTTTTAGTTTACCCAACAGTCGGGAATAGTTTTCACACACAGCGGCCTTTCCCATTTAATAGGACAATCATTTACAGCATGAACCAGTTAGATGAAGTTACTAAGATAGCAATACAAATTAACACTGACACTAAATCAAAAGGGCCATAAATTTTGACAAACCTTGTTTGCCACAGCAGTCTCCTTTGCAGTTGGCCTGTGAATGAGGTCCAAAAGCTCCTCACCAGTTTTGGATTTCTGCAATTCCCTATAAGTCTTCTTACTCAGCAATGCCTCAAGATCCTTCATTTCATCCTCTTCGGTCTTCATGTTCTTATTGGGCATTCCGTTGGGACTAACCACCATTGCACCATTTTGCCCCATATTAGGTCTATGCATTGGAGAAGCACTCATCCCTCTAGCCATTCCCATCATCCCTCTACCTCTTGGACCCATCAATCCGGTCCCCGGAAACAATGGCGGCAACCCGGACATGTGGGGCTCATTAGGCCCAATCCAAATAGGCCCTCTCCCAAATGCTCCATCCATCCCACTAGTCACCACTTGACTCTGGCTCTGATTGAAACCCCCATCCCATTCCCATTCCCATTCCAACCTCCCGCAATCGAGTCTTGCTTGCTTTCAGGCAATTCTTTCATCAGCCGAGTCCGGTCAATATCCCTAACCGTAACCCTTGACTTGCCATTGACCGCATACTCCTCTAAGATAACACCTCCGTTCTCTTCCGCCATTGACCTCAACGCCATCTCCACCGCCAATATGGCGCCATTCTCTCCGCCCATCTCGCGCAGCGCCGCCTTCTCCTCCGGCGTGGCTTTCGGGTCGGTCTCGAGCTGCTTCAACAGCTCAGACGACTCCACCAGCATAAACGGCACCCTCTCGAGAAATCGAACAGCAATCATCGCCCGAATCACCGACAAGGGGTTTCCGCTCTCGTCCATGGGGCTGAGTTCGGGGCTCGATTCGGGCTGTCGGGCCGTGTCGGGTTGCGGAGAAAGGTTTGGGCTTTCGTCATTTGGGGTGGTGGGTTCGGGTTTGGGCGAAGGAAGGGTTTCTGGGGTTGGAGGGCGGGCGGGTTCGATGGGCTTTCTGGGATTGGGTTTCGGGTCTGGGAGAGGAGGCGTGGGAGCGAAAGGTCGGTTATTGAAGGAAGATAGGACCTTGAGAGAGAGATCAATGGTGGGGACGATGGCGGGGACGATTTCGGATTGGAGATAAGAGAGGAGTTCTAGCTGAGTGGCGCGCTGCGACTCCATTCGCGATTCGAGCTCTTGGCGCATTGTTATTACGGAGGACATGGCGGCGTCTTCGTTGCCGCCAGATTGGGTTTCCATTGCTCGCTTCTCTTTTGAATCTTGAGCGTGAGTGACTCGGAAGTTCTGGGTTTCAGAACCAAACCTTTACCAGCATAAATGCCGAGGGGTTTTATATGTTGTTGGCTGCCAAACCCATTTAGAATCCAAGATGTGTGAGGTGACGACTGACGAGTCTCACTATTTTACTATCCTACGGTCAAAAGTGAAAAATTATTTTTCACCTCTGGTCCAAGGGGACGGTTAGTGACATGAGGCCACACCGACCACCGAACTAAAACATAAACGGATCGTGTGGTTAGGTCAGGTGCGTGCAATAGTCGGTGTTTCAATGCAAAAATAAAAAATGTCACTTTTATTTTTTATATGAGTGAATAAAACAAAAAATAGTGTGTAAATATATTGAGAACAAGAACGTCTCCGGCGTCTTGGAGAACAAGGAATTCACCTTTTACTAATCCTTGTAGGGTTTGGCTTCTCCTCCTCGTTGGTTATTTAAGGGCATGCAGGGCATACGTACGTACATATAAAACACCAACACTTGCCAAAAGCATGTCCCAAAAGTTCCATTTTTTCAGTAGCAGAGTGTGGCAACCAGAACGCAGGATTAAAACCCCAATCCCGTTGGACATGGTCATGATCAGATTGGCGTTATTCAAGGTATATGAACACCGCCATTCCATTGATCATCCAACACAAGCCAAGTTCGAGAATGAATTTGTTACCTATAGACAAGTTATGGTCCCTTTCTCTGAGATGAAGCTATTATCGGAAAGGCCTCGCTGGACACAGGTCATGGCTGATCATCTTTCCGGCATGGGTGTCCCGCAACACGAGCAGCCAGATATTATCGGAAAGATATTTTGCGAGGGTGAACTGGCTCTCCCGGAGCTGCCTATTAATGTGTCCATAGGGGATACCATTCTGCACATATTGGCCACTAACACTGAAACTGGTGATACCATCAATGATACAGATACAGTGGAAACCATAGAAACAAATTTACGTCAGCCCAAGTTTATTCCTGCAACTCAATCATCCATCAAGGGTTTGGAAAGAGTGAGACTAGTTGATGATATTATTAGAGAGACGCCGTCATGTCTTATTTGTCTGGAGGGCCTTGATCACTTGCACGACGATGATGATGATGCTGCAAAAGAGGAAGGGCAACCTATCATCACTCGCTTACCGTGCTTACACCATTACCATGGATATTGCATTGTCCGGTGGCTTAAGATTCATCACTCGTGTCCTGTGTGCCGATACCCAATGCCCACCAAGGAAGAGGACGAGCCAAGGCCCAAACGGCTTATGGTTTGCCCTTCCTCGGATGTGACTCAAGAAATTGTTGTTTAGGCTTGGTATTAATTTCTCATGATACAGGAGTCGAGGAATCCTTCTTTTTTGTTTTTCTTCACCCTAATAAGACTGGGAAAAAAAAGTTTGATATGCTATTTGTATTTATTTTTGTGTCGTGAGATCCAATTTGATGATTGTTAGAAGTTTCTTGTGTGTTAACATATTGAACCATTGATACATTAATGGTACATCAATTCGTTAGTGGTAGACCTACTCGATTGCCACTGTGGTTGACAAGGAAAGGTTGATCTACCGCTACATCGGTGGTAGTTGTTTCTTGCTTATTGCATCGATTATATATACTTCAACATTTGTCTTGCTTAGGCTATTTGATTGTGATTTATTCAACTACATTTGCATTATGATTTAATTACAATCATGAAGAACACAAGTTCCATCATCTTGCATATGTAGAAAAGATACTAGGGCGGCATGCACTCTCACCTATTCTTCTCTCTTCCCCGATCTCGCCCCTCTCCTCGGTCTCTCTCACCTTTTCTTCTTTCTTACCAGAACTCTCCCCTCTCGATCCCCAGTCTCTCTCGTTCTCACCTTTTCTTCTCTCTTCCTCGATCTCTTCTCTCTTCCTCGATCTCTTCGCTCTCCCCAGTGCTCTTTCTCATGAACCCTCACCGTCAAACACTGGAATTCACGCCGTTTAATTACAAAACAGCGTATCTCAGCCGTATCAAATTTCATTTATTATACGCGTATCACTGCGGATCCAAAGCGTATCGTACCCGTACCACGTTTCCGTACGTAATACGTGAGTGAAATGGAGTATCGGTGCATCATAGTCTTCTTCTTCTTCAGCCTTCTCTCTCTGTTCTGATATTCCTAACCAACTACAACAAGCCTTCTCTCTCTCCTGATAAGCATACCCAAAAACCTTTTACATCTCTATATTTTCAGATCTAGTCCGCATTTTCACACCCATATAATTTTGCTCAGCAATCTATCTCGTCACCTTTGAGAGATCTCCAGATCTAATTCGCATCTTACACAATTCGAGATGACCTTCATTATTATAGATCTCAGTTTCATGATTAGAGATTATGGCTGAGCCCCCGCCGAACAGGATCGGACCGCTCAGCCTCTTCACCCGAACCAAATCAAAGGTGGTCGCATCTGCAAATGGATCGGGCCTATGTCCTCGCATCTGCAAATTATTGTTATATACTGGGCTTCTAGTTGTGCGGTTAGTGTATTTTCTTTCTAGACACAATTGGAAATTTAGGCCCAAATGGAAATAGATAATTCGGGCCTAAACTTCCAATTGTGTCTAAAAAGAAAATACACTAATTTTACAGCTAGAAGCCCAGTACATAACAATAATTTGTAGATGCGAGAACATAAGCCTGACCCATTTACAGATGCGACCACCTTTGATTTGGTCCGGGCGAAGAGGCTGAGCGGTCTGATCCGGTTCGGCGGGGGTTTAGCCATAATCTCTAATCATGAAATTAAGATCTATAATAATGAAGGTCATCTCAAATTGTGTAAGATGCGAACTAGATCTGGAGATCTCTCAAAGGTGACAAGAGATTGTTGAGCATAATTATATGGGTGTAGAAGATGCAGAATAGATCTGAAAATATAATGAAAGTCCTTTTCGAATTGTGTAAGATGCGAACTAGATTTGTGATCTCTGAGGGGTTCGTTTTCAAGAGGATCTTTGAGGGATTCCTTTTCAGTGGGATCTTCAGGTTAGTGTTCAGCTGCAGAAATGAAAGAGAGAATTTATACACGAGAAACTCTAAATCCATTTACATTGAACCTAGTAACGAATACACTAACAATAATTCGGGCCTAAACTTTCAATTGTGCCTAGAAAGAAAATACTTGACTCAATCTGTATAACCCATTTAGTAAAATAATTGTGCCAAAATAAATAACAATTTCACACATTTTGGTACCCTTTTAACTAATTTTGGGTTATAAAATGCATGAGTGCATGACCTACGTATGATATTTTTTTTTCCTACTTAGTGTAAGTCATACAGAAAATATATAGTGATAATTTTTATGAAATCATATGTTGTGCATTTTATAACCTAAAATTAGTTAAATGGGTACCAAAATGTGTGAAATTGATCAATTGTTATTTATTTTAGCACAATTATTTTTCTAAATGAGTTATACGGGTTGGATTGGGTAACCCGTTTAATAAATAGTTTGGGTTTGGATTCTCCGACACGTTTATTTAATGAATCAGGTTTGAGTTTGCATATTCCAACATGTTTAATACATCGACACGACCCATTGACAGGCCTATAGTGCTGCACTTCCAATTTCAAATTGTATATATATAAATATTGTATAATATGTTCATGGTTTGTTACTTAGCCTAAGTGGTTAAACATCAAGTCTCCAACCAGAGATTAGATGTTCGAACCCCAATTGATGTAGGGGTTTTGAAATGTTTTTTGTTGGATAATTGGGCCCATGATGGCCACATCATCAATCAGATCTGACTAAGCATTCTGCATCATTGTCAAGTTAGCCAAGCATGGGTCCCACTCGTACCACGTCATCATTTAACGATCAAAATTGAAGGATTAACTGATGGATGAACTAAATTGATTAGATTGAAGAGTATATGAGTGTTGCTGATGAAATTGAAAGTGCATAAACTAACATGATGTTTGGTGTAAAGTTCAAAGGGGTAAACTGAATTTAATCTTAAAATTTACATGCTACTAGATATATCTACTTAAATCTTCAGGTACCCTTTTGGTTTTCATACTTTAATTTGTTGTGTTTTTGCAGAATCCAGAATGGCTATGAAAACTATTTGTTTTCGGAAGATGAAGATGAGGAGGAGGAGGAGGAGGAGGAGGAGGAAGAACTAGAAGAAAGACACAACTTTTCATGTACATGGTCAGCAATACTACACTGAAAATGATGATCTGGTGGCCGACATCATTCATGGAGGTGAAGCACTGAAGTTTTTGCCTAACGACAACCTTCAGAGGGATCAAATAAGCTTTTCTAATCAAGAGTTCGTTAGTGCTCGGGAGAGCCTAATTGAAGAAGACCAAGATGATGTGTTGCAAGGCTCTGAATCAGAACAAGATCGTAGTGCAGAGGAAATCATCCCTGAAAGAGATACTGCTTCGGTTTGCAATTCTGTCCCAAGTGATCGAATTTGGATCACTTCTCCGATAGCTATAGACCTATGCAGAAGTGACATGATCAGGAGAAATGATGGTATGTCACATTTTATCAAATCAACGTCCAAGGTTTTTACACTAACTAGTCACATGTAGTACTTCTAATGCTATTCCATATACAATCTGCAGTCTAAGTTTGATTATACCAAAAGACACGGTTCAATTTAAGTGTTTTATGAACAGCCATGATAATTGGTTTGTAAGTCTCAAAGGATATATCATGTAAACAAACTGAATTTGTTTTAATCTACATATTGATTGTCTTATTGGGATTAATTAAGATGGAGATTATAGATAGTTTACTGTTCTGGGAATTATTAATGGAGAATTCAGAAACTAAATCTAAGGTTCGTTAATTTCTTCAAATATGTCTCCAATGTCTATCTCGATCGTCAACTCGTCAAGTGTTCCCTTACTTTGGTACTTATTTATAACCTCATGTACTATTATGAATCTACTAACGGTGAGACTAGTTATGTCTATTAGTGCCTATATAGAAGGGGTAAGTCTAATATACATATCTGCATACTATGCAGCTCTTTTTTTTAAAATGCAATTGCATTTTTGAAATGCAATTGCTGTTCAAAAAGATAAAATTAATTATTTTGAAATGCAATTGCCATTTCAAAATGGCAATTGCATTTTTAGAATGACAATTGCATTTTTTGGAATGGCAATTGCATTTTTTAAATGTATAGTTTCATATTTTTAAACGGCAATTGCATTTTTTTTAAAAAGCTGCATGCTATGCAGATTTGTATATTAGAATTTTTCATATAGAAGAGGTTCATATGCTGTATTCTATTGAATATTTACGTTACAGTTTGTATGATACATCTCGGTTTGTTTTTAGCAAATTTGTTAAAAACATAACTTTTGGTGGTAATGTATTGTGAGTATGTCTTTTGCATTTCGATGTGAGTGAATAAAAAAATGTTACTTTTGTTTTTTATATGAGTGAAGAAAAATAATAAATAAGTAATTTAAAGTGTAAATTGAGATCATAAAGTGTTTATAACACTCCGTTTTTGTACTGAAATTCCTAACAAAATATAGTTCCTTGGATAAGAGCCGATTTTGTGATTTTTGGAGCACTTAAAGGATTGTAGCATTTTTTTTTATGAAAATTAATTTTTAATTTTTAATTTGAATTTAATATTTGAAAAGAACATATTCTCAACATTTCATTTCACAATATTTAGCTTTAACATTTTCTTTTCCAACCAGACAAATAGGCATGAACAAAGGTTATAAGGCAAATTACAAATGAAATATATCCAGTTCTTGCCCAATTACATATAAAGAACACATGAGTTGATTGGAACTAAAAAATCAATGTTTCTATCTAACTAGCTAAGCTAGCTAAGGCAATTGTGCAACAAGGAACTAATAAAAACTGTTATTTGTATATACAATTTGTTCAAGTGTAAATAGGGCAGCCATCAACAATCACTCCTTTGGCCGTTGGGCATTGAGCCAAGGGACACCCATCAAGGTCATTTCCCCACCAGCTGAGACTAACATCTTCCAATTCCAAGCTAAAATACAAAAGGACACCCATAAAAGCAAGACCAGCATCAAGTGCCCCAGAAAGAACATAGTTGTGTCTCCTCCACCAATCTGGTCTATATCTATACACAACAAAGCCAGATAGAAAACCCAAAATGATCCAAGAAGTGTAGTTAACCGCAGTAGCTGGTGGCATAGATCCTGTTGCCCCAATTAAAACCGGCATGTTGATGAGTCGAATCCACTCCTGTTGTGGAAATGCCTTGGCTGCTAACCAAACAAGAATGGGAGCAATTGCACCAGCTAGGAAGAACCAATTTACTGCTTCATATATGCCCAAGTTCCCGAAGATTCTTCGAGGTCCAATTAGACCCCAAATGACAGACGCATCATAAAACACGGTGTCACTTGGGCAAGTCCAAACGGTTGTTGTGTCAGTACATATGCCCGGGATCGTTTCCATTAGCCACCATGCCGTGCTCAAGTAGACAAGCGCGGCTATAAGGGTTCCCACAACCTATATATTCAATGTGTGATGAGCATTATATAGGAGTAGTTGAATTATTTGGAGGAAGGATGCTCACAGTAGTTCACATTAATTTGGAACAACCTGCAAGTATGCAACTGACCTGAGCCATGAACATGGTTCTGGGAGGAATTTTCATGTAGTGACCAAGCTTGAAGTCTTGCAAAAATGTTATGGCTTGTGTCATACTTATGTACCCATATACCTTGAAGCACATATTGGCAACTGGGTATCCTGGGTAGATGTACCCAATTATATACTCTGTGATGATATTCAAACCCGGTGTCTGTCATCAGTTAGAAACAGAAAACTTGAATGAGTACGTACTTGCATATATAATATATACAAGCGTACAGCAACATGACTATTAATTAGCTAGGCACAATCAAATGCCATACAAGTAGAGCAGAAGCTACTCAATTGGGTATGTCACAATGAAAGTCTTGTAAGATGTTTTGCTACAAGCTAACTAGCCTTGAACCTCACGTACAACAAGTCCTACGTACAACTTTACAAGTTTATTTGAATGAATGCAGCGAAATCTTACGGTACCTGATTTGTAATGGCAGTGATGATCCCGATTGGGAGGG
This sequence comes from Rubus idaeus, assembly GCA_030142095.1. NCBI lineage: Eukaryota > Viridiplantae > Streptophyta > Magnoliopsida > Rosales > Rosaceae > Rubus > Rubus idaeus. The sequence goes on along the minus strand of CM057969.1, from coordinate 3,357,797 downwards.
TGAAGAAAATGGCAATAGCACAGGCTAGTAGGACACCCCACCAAGGCAATTGAAGCTGATCATTGTAATACTCGCAGGAAAAAATGGTGAGAGCAATGTTAGCCACAAGGATGACTATAAACCACCACTCAGGCACTTGATTGTACTTCTGCATATGTTTTGTGTGTATGTCCATCTTCTTCTCCTTGAAACTTGATTTGCTTTGCTCCCAAATTTCCCTGCCATGCCATACCATATATATATAGCTTAGAAAGACCTTCGCAAAACTACCTAAGCTAGCCAATTATAAGTCCAATTAATTGGTACAAATTTTAACCCTACCTCTGCTTATGTATCCTGTTTTGATATTGTGCTTGTGTCTAAAATATATTGGCAATATTGCATCACTTGACACTATTTAATTAATTTTTTTCAACATAAAAATAATGTTGTTTTGAACATAAACACAATATCATGACAAAAACACAAGTCAATGATCCTATTTCAATCGGGTACACGAGATGGTGCCAAAATTTACACATATAAATTGTAATGTTCAATTGTTACCTTCCATGAAAGAGTGCAACATGAACAATTGTGGCAGTAAGTGCAGCAAAGCCAACGCCATAAGTCATTGCAAAAAATGTACTGATGTAAAGTCGACCTTCTTTCTCATAGGCTTCAATATCAAGATGGAAATTGGAGTCAATGATTTCTGAGATGTTGTATTCTTGACCATCTGACGTGAAGAGGTCGTCTGAAAATATTGGGAAGGTTTTGGCTTTGTAGAGGTTGAGCCAGTAACACATAGGAGTCAATACATACATGACAAAGACAAATCCAGCAGCTACATTGGCAGTGGCAAACCATGGGCTTGCAAGTGGGCTTCCAAGGTAAGAGGAAATAGTGGACCAGTCGAGCCCAACAGCACCAACTCCAAGCCCATAAAGACCCGAACCGAGCTGTTGGGCGAGGACTGATGTGGGAAATATCCAGCAGATCCATGAGAGGGATGTTAACATTGTGAAGAGGTACCCAGGAAAGACATAGTATGCAAAACTGCACATGAAGGCAATGAGAAAGAACTGTGTCCGTGTCACGCCACCCTTGGGCCGTTCTTCTCTCTCGTGAAGGGCTCTGTAAATGAAAATTTTACAGTTTAATTGATTATGTTAATTCTTCAATATACCACCGAATATATATAATTATGTGTCTATCTTTTTATTTATTTAATGGTTATAAACTCATGCAATAATTATTAATTAACAGAACTTTTTTTTTTTAAGTCTTGCGAACTTGTAGGACAGAGAGATATTTTGTTTGAAATTTTCAAGCTTTTACATAAACGTACGAACATAGGGTCAGTTCCCTTGCGTGTTAACCAACCAAACCCCTCATGTCATGCATGATTGATGATTGAAAATGATCGATCTCTAATTGATGTATGTGTTTAATGTGTAGAAATATCATGTACTGTAATTTTTTTACAGATACAGCTACAATATACAAGACCTAATTATTTGTGTGCATTAATACAAATAAATGATTAGATGTTTTTTGTCGCATGCATGAAGGTTTGGAAAGACACTGCTTGAATGCAAACACCTACCCTTCGTACTCTTCTGAGTTCCAATTATATAAGTTCCAACCCTCAACCAATCAAAGGACGATCACCTCCATCACCCCCCCAAACTATACCCCGGAATCCATGGATTTCCGGCCATAGAAAAATGACAACTAGAATAATATAGTTCAATTAAATTAAGAAAAACAAAGATAGTATATAACATTACGTACGTACCTAAACAATGAAACTTGAACCAAATTTGCTGGCCACCACATAGCAGCCGGTTCAACCAAGTATCTCCTGAAAATCCCAGCCCAGCCAAACCCCAACACCTACCAACCATTCAAACCTAATCAACAAAATTACACCATACCTATCACAACTTAATTTCAACGTACACAAAAATTTAACCATTAGACACCAAATATATGAAGGCGAAGAATTAACTGATCGATTTACCTGAGTCGTCAAGATGACAAGCAAGGACACGAAAAACGTGATGTGTTGCTTGTAGAAGACCTTAACCACGGTGACAACATGAATGGCGTAGACCGTTCCGGCCCCGGAGTTGGCGAAGATGGTGATGAGGACATGTTCTTTGACGTTGAATGGGCCGGGGTTGAGGGTGAATTCCCATCTGGTTCCTTTGAAGAAGACACGCGTTGTGATATTCGCGGCCATGAGCTGGCCGAGGGGCACGACGGCTATCTGGGCCGAGATGGCGGTGATGGAGAGCGGTTCGGTCCGGTACCAGAAGAACTGGTTGAGGAAGGAGAGGAGGGCGCAGGAGAGGGTTCCCAGGACCCACATTCGGAAGGTCAGGACGGGCAGAGAAGGATCGTCTCCGGTCGGCACCGTGAGGGCTACTTGCTCCACCGGCGAGTTCTCTTCTTCTTTTGGTGGGGATGATGAGGAGGTTTGGCCTTCATCTTTAGAAACTGCGCCATGATCGAACACATACAGAAAACTAGTTAGCCAAGAACAAATTAATGCACACATATCATCTATAAAAAAAGAAAAGAAAATAAATGTTGTTACTGAGAGGGGCTGTGATTTCGTCTTGGGTGGATTCTTCTTCCATGGATTCTTTGGTTTCTGTCATTGTTTCTGTAAATTTCAATTACAAAGAGCGAGCTAGCACTAGTGGTATATATGTATATATATATTTCTAAGGGAAATGATTGTGGCACACAATTTTGTGTGGTTTAGTTATATGGAAGAGCTATAATCTGAATTTCTGACCAGGAATCTAGCAACGTAGCAACTAGCAAAGGCGCTGGATCTTGGAGAATCAAAATAAGAAGCTAGCGGTGAAATTTCATTGGGTGGTAACTAATTTTAGGAGACTTCCAATTAATTTAGTCGACTAAATTATTGAGCACGGCTGCCCATATACGGTTCCTATCTCACAAAAGGTGTGGATTCCACCTCCAAAAAAAAAAAGTGGCTCAATTTAGTCTGCATGTCAAGGAAGAATAATTAGCTAGGTAATTAGTTGGTATAGAATGACATGTGAGTACGTAGTTGCAGCTGCAGACCCACGTGGTATTATTTCATTCACCATATTTACTCCCCACATATATAATTAAAGAGATATTAGAGTAGCTTGTTTGTCCATCCATCTTAATATTCCCATATATAGGGCTTTTGTATTCATATGCTTAATGACTAAAAATGATCGACAGCAATTTGAGGCCGGGGTCCAATAGAACAGCGACTGGTCTACTTGTCAAGTTACAGTTGTTGACGTAGTAGCTAGGTACCTACCCGGCCTTCACTTCCAATTTCAAAGCCAACTAATTTTCGTGGTTGCAACCTGCGAGTGGAACTACCACCAGTCTGAATTCTGAAGTGAAGAAATTAAACCCACAATTAACTTTCTCAAATATGATGAGTCACTGCACGTACTTAAGTTCTCATGGATTCTTTGGTTTCTGTAAATTTCAATTCCGAAGAGGTAGCAGTGGTATGTATGCATATATTTGAGAAGTTAATTGCAAGTCTTTTTTTTTTAATAGAAAACCCTAGCCTGATACGTACCAAGAATTCATTTCTCATATCCCATTTTCATCCAATGCTCTTTTCTCACACTGTACTCTTACAATTAATATATATGTACCTTAATTAAGGTAGACATATATGATCGAACAAAAACACTTACTACTATTTACAATATTACAGTGTAAGAAAACCTTTCCTTGTCTACGTTCATACTCGATTTATATAAGAATAAATTAGGTCGATCTATTTCTGGGTGCCTGGTACGTGGGGTAGTGACAACTCGCATCTGTTAATTATATGTGATCGATATTGCTTCCCAAATAAACAGTCCACGGCAGCCTTTATATATATTAATATATATATATATGTATATGTCTGGCCAGGACCTATATATACAGCCTAATAATATGCATGAGACATGGGTATTTAATTTATAAGCTAGCAGACTCCATCATCTGATGCATATATATACTTCTGTGTAAGAACTAAGAACAATACCTTACCATATATGTCACATATTATACAGGGGCGGAAGTAGAGTTCAAACTTTAGGTGAGCTAAAAAAAATTTCATTAAGCATTGAGAAAACTTACAAAACCGAAATGGAGGACTTGCCTCACATTGCAAACAAATGGATCAATAGATCATGGACTATTGGACTAAACAAACAAAATTGAAAACATAATTTCTTTAGAAATTTGATAAAAAAAAATTAAAAAAAAAACAAAATTGAAAACTGAAAACTGAAACATCAAACATATAAATTGCTCAAAGAGAGAAGTTGAAACTTGAAAGGGGGAGACAAATACAAAATTGAAAAATACCTTGAAACTGCTACATTAATCAGTGTGTGTGCCTCACACAGGCTCTCACTCTCTCAGCGTCGCTTAATTTTGAAAGGAAGTAAGGAACAGGAGAAGTAGAAGTTTTGTTACTGAAGTTTTTGAATTTTGATAGAATACTAATAGGCTTCTGATAGAATAGGGATAGTCTAATAGGCTTTTGATAGAATATGGATAGTCTAATTAATAGGCTTTTGATAAGATATTAATTGTCTAATACATGTGAGAGAGTTCAAAGAACAAAGCCCACGGGAATGAATTAGCAAGGTATTAATAATTATTCAAAAGATCAAGTGTGCTCTACATACTATAAGAACAAATTAAAAAAAAATTTGCCCAGCTTTAGCTGGGTTAGCTACCACTAAGATCCGCCCCTGATATTATATGGAACAAGGGAACTTATAAAATTCAACTTTCGATTTATTTGTTTAAAAAATAATGCTAGCCATATTGTAACCGATAAAGCCCAAATTAATCCCTTTCGATCGGTTTGAGTTTTTTGCCTCATGATTTTATTTTCTTTGTCCGGTCAGAGCAAGCTAGGATTTTACCTTTTACTACTAATCCTTAGAGCATCAGCAGTGGGGACTCATTTTTTGGACTCAAATTTGAGTCCAAATTAGCCGGAATAGTGATATGAGTCCATCTGAATAGTGTACAAAATGACTTACTTTTATCGGGTGCTGCAGTGGTGCAAGACTCATTTATTTTAGACTCATATTTTGGGACTCATATTTGAGTCTCAAAATATGAATCATCACCACTATGACACATATTTGGACTCATATTTGAGTCCAAATCTCTTTATGGTTTGCACATGGAGGGGACCCCACAAATGAGTCCAAAACAATATAGGTCCAGTCTTGGCCTATATTTGTCTAAAACTGGACCTATATTTGAGTCTCAGGCAAATATAGGTCCATTTTATTCCGACCCACTGTGAGTAAGATTCTTGTCTTTTGGATCCAAATTTGAATTTTGGACCCAAATTTGGGTCCCCATTGTGGATGCTCTTATAGGAGAAAGCCAGAAAGGCTTCTCCTCCTCGTTGGTTATTTAAAAAGTTGCATTAATTTTTCAGTAGCAGATCGATCGAGTGTGGCAACCGGCCTCCGGCCAGAACGCATGCAACATTGAAATCCCGTTGGACATGCGTGAATCAGATTGGCGTTATTCGATCAAGCTGGGTAAATGCACGCTGCCGTTCCATTCATGCATCCAACACAATCCAATTAAGTACAAGAATGAATTTTGTTACGTACTGATACACAAGTTAATTATGGTCTCTTTATTTATCTGAGATGAAGCTATTATCGGAAAGGCCTCGCTGGCCGGACGGACACAGGTCAAGATCATAGCTGTTCATCTTTCCGGCATGGGCGTCCCCCAACAAGAGCAGCCAGATATTATCGGAAAGATATTTCGGGAGCGTGAACTGGCTCTCCCGGAGCTGCCTATTAATTTTGTCATACTGGATACCATTCTGCACATATTGGCCACTAACAGTGAAACTGGTGAGGCCATGAAGGCATCAATGATACAAATACAGTACAACCCGGCCATCAAAATAAATTTACGTCTGCCCAAGTTTATTCCGGCAACTTAATCATCCATCAAGGCTGGGGTTTGGAAAGAGCGAGACTATTTGATGATATTATTAGAGACGCCGTTATGTCTTATTTGTCTGGAGGGCCTTGATCGATCACTTTGCTGCTGCAAAAGACGAAGGGCAACGTACCTATATGGCTATATCTGTATCATCACTAAAAGACGGCCTGAATCTGTCGTCGGAGAAGACAGAGACGGAGAGAGAGAGAGAGAGAGAGAGAGAGAGAGAGACAGGAAAAGATCTATTAGGCCAAAAGCCCAAAACTAAGGGGACTGATGGGTAAAAAAGGAAATTCATGTATTTAAAATATAAAAAAATGCCTCAGATGGCCGTGGCAAAATGTTACCAAATCTGAAAAGGCATCAATTTGTCACAAACACCGTGGCTTTCCAATCTAAATCAACCACGGACGAGTTTTTTGTGGCAAAGAATGGTATGTGACTACAAATTGCCATGAAAGCTATTTTGTGGCTCTAATTTTGTGACTATTAGCCGTTTTTCTAGTAGTGCTATCAAGTATCATCACTAGCTTACCGTGCTTACACCATTACCATGAATATTGCATCGTCCGGTGGCTTAAGATCCATTGATCACTTGTGTTTTGTGTGCCGATACCCAATGCCCACCAAGGAAGAGGACTAACCAAGGCCCAAACGGCGCGGATGGATCAAGACATTGTGCCATAAGCACGCCATTGGTGAGGATTGAGACTTTTGAATTCCGTCAATTGCAATTTTTTAAAAAAATTTGGTTTCATCAATGATGAGATTATGATACGACAATATAAACAAAAAAAATTATTTAAGCATGGGTTTGCACGTTGGCAATCCTTGGCCAGCGGCTTGATAAAATCAATAAGTGTGTCCCACGCGTGCGATTGCTATGGTTCAGATCTAACGGTCATGACATTTTTAAATAATTTTTTTTTCACAAACCAAGTTTGGAAACTATAAAAAGATTTCAAATATTTTTTTTTATTGTCGAAGATTAAATACAAATATGATTAATCTCATTTATAAATTAATTAATAAATCTAATTTTAAGTTTGATAAGTGTATTAACTATTAACAATATAATTACGTTTGATTGTTGCATTGACAAACTCAAAACAATTGCTAATTTAGATGAATAATTTTTTTTTTCAATTTATAATAATTCTCCATCGTGTCTATTATAAAGAAATAAACAGGAAAAATACTTTGTAAAGTGTATTATTTTACGGACTAAATGTTATTGAAAATACTGGTTAAAAAAATGATATGTTTAATATACAGTGTTGCATACCATGCAACCTGTTTTTTCAAAATGCAACTGCATTTTTGAAATGTCTAGTTTATACATTTTGGACGACAATTACATTTTTTTTTTAAAAACTGCATAATATGCAAAGATCGCATATTAGAATTTATCTAAAAAAAAACACTATCATCGAAAAATGAAAATAGTCTAGAAAAAAAAAGTCAAAACAGTGAAATACACATGCGGCATTGTAACAAAAAAAAAAAAAAATACACATGCCGTATAGTTCATAAATTGATATTTCATTTTCATTTTTCCGATTATCTTGTTTTGAAGAAATAAAAGGCTCCCCAATTTTTCATTTTTGCCGCCTTCTACTTCCCTCCGATCTGCTATTAAGTCCGCGCCGAGCCCACACGGCTTAACTTGCGCACCACCCCAACCTAAGCTCAAGAGAAACCACTTACTCTACTGCTACTGCTACTCTCCGTCTCTGCTATTGTGCGTGATATGAAGAACTGAATTAGCAATTTCAACCGGTACGTCTCTCTTTCTTTTCAAAGCGTTGGCATAGATTCCTAAGCAATTTAATTTCTATTTATTGCTTCTACATCAGTGTTTATAATTCTGAGTTTATTTTTTTGGGGTGCTTTTTCGCTTCGTTGAAGCTAATTTCATTTCGTAGACTGCGTATACACCTCTGGGCATAACTAGGGTTTGATTTCAGTCTGGTACCTTCATACTCTATATCGCGATGGTGTAGTTTTAGTCTCGGTCCGCTTGTTTGAAAGTTTTAATTTCCGAGTATAGTTTGGAAAAAGCATGGAGGCCGTATTTGGTTTTGTGGATTTGGAATTGGTTCGTTCAGTAACAAATCCATTGTTTGAATGTCTTAGATAGGCCATTCACATTTTAGGTTTCAAATTCCTAATCAACGGCAGATTGAGGATTTTAGTTTCTGTGATTTCCGTGTGCTTGTGCTTTGGCCTACTCTGAACGACTGCTTGTTCTGAGCATACAAGCTTATTTCAGTTTTCTGGTGGATCAGTATTAGGTTTACTTTCTTAAAGCAAATTATGTAGGATAGTGTCTAATAAATTCTGTAATGGTAATGGACCTGTGAGTTTATGAGGAATTGTTTGGCTTATAGATTGCTTTAAAAGTATTAATTGCAAAGTAAGTTAGGTTTTGTTTGGATAGCGGTTTTAAGTAAATGCATGTGGGGTGAGTCATGTGTGTATCTTTCCCTTTCCACAACACCCCATTGATTATAGTGTCTAATAATCGTTGCTAGGTACGTCAATATTCTGGCTTACAGCCTTATGGGATCCTGATTTGTTTATTAAGTATGACTGTCATTGATAGTTTTTCTTTGACATTTGTCACAGTGGTTGACAGTCTGGTGATTTCAACATGCACATAAAGCAGGTGAGTTTTGGTCATAGGTGGAGTACTATTACTTTGTTTTCCTAAGTGATATCCGCAGTGTACTATTTATTTTTGTTACCATTTCTATTAATTTATGGTTGTGTATGGTTCTGGGATTAGATTATAATTGAAGGATTTAAGAGCTACAGAGAACAAGTTGCTACTGAACCTTTCAGTCCAAGAATTAATTGCGTTGGTAACAATCTCTTTCTTGCTTTTGCATTTGATGATTTCCTTTTTCTTTTGTGCTTTCTTTGTTGATGAAATCTGTACGGGTGGATAATTTGTTACGAAGATAATCCAAATAAACTGCTGCACAATTCAATTAAAACGTTGGACATTTTGAATTACTAGGCAATGATTTGGCATAGCACCGATAGTTTAATTAGCTTAGGGATAGACATTAGACAAAAATGTGCTTCAGTATATTATACAGGTTCTTAAATGATGTGATGTTAAATGGTGGGTGTATGTGGAAGTATTTTGTTTCATGCTCTATGATATTAACATAATCTTATATAGAAGTTAGTCTCTAACAATCACAGAGACACACATTTTATTTATGGCCGTACCTTTTCATTTTGCTCTTCTAAAAGTATGCATTTATGTATTTGAGATCTTATCCAGTAAAATAAACATGTCAATGGTATGTTTGTTTGCCTTTGCTTCTTTCATGATGTCATGCTCTATTATGTTTTCTAATTATTTTGACATTGATTTCAATAATGTCTACTGCAGTTGGTGCTAATGGGTCTGGAAAGACGAACTTCTTCCATGGTAAGTGACAAGTACTAAACGATTCTTGCAGTGGTTTTTATCCTGTGGACAGTATCTTTAATTTTTATTTTTTTTTCTAGAGGATTTTTTTCTTTCCAAATTCTTGGACCTATCTTGAAATGTGTTTTTATTTTTTAATTTTTTTTATAGCAATTCGGTTTGTACTGAGTGACCTTTTCCAAAACCTTCGAAGCGACGATAGGCAGGCTCTACTCCATGTATGTCTCACTAAATGTTTGATTTTGTCACAAGCCATTATGTTGGATCATTTGTTTTTATTTTTATTTTTGGCAATCGTTGAATCATTTACTTAGTAAACAGCTTTTATTGCACTTTGTATTCAACAGGAAGGCGCAGGGCACCAAGTCTCATCTGCGTTTGTGGAGATTGTCTTCGATAACTCTGACAATCGAATACCGGTAATATGCTTCATCTCCTTATTCCATTTTTTATAAGTTTGATTCCTTTTTAATAAAAGTATGTTTGTCATCACAATGTCTGTATTTTTCCATGTCATGGAGGCTGATTAAGGGGAAGGGTCCTCCACCTTTCCTCTGAACATATCACACCCAACTCTTTCTCTCTCTTCCTTCTCTCTTGTCTCCCTGTTGCTCTCTACATACATGCACACACATCTTTTTGTTGTGAATGTCAACTTTATTCAATGGTCTGTTATGCATATGTTTGTCTGTGCATAGAAGTGTATCTGGCCTAATCAGGTTTATTAATCTGTAATCTGGGTAGGTTCTAGCTCTCCTTCCAGGGTTTTTTTTGAGTAAATTTTGTTTGTTTCTTAAAAAAAAAAATTGTTTATGGAGTTATAGAACATGAACCGTGTTTTTGTTCTGCCACCATTGTGGTTATCTTCAATATATGGTCATTTTCTTTGAATGGGACAAAATTTGAAAAAATGGTTATTAATATCGAAGTATGCTAGTCTAAGCTCCTTTCTTTGATTATGCATTCCATTATTGTATCTCGGGAAGGGTGGTGTTTGATTAAGTGGTCTTGTAATCCACATGCTTGGCTGAGTTCAACCACATGTTGAAGGTTGTTGAGAATATTAAATTCGCACATCAGAGTATTCTAAAGCCTTGTATCTCAATTTATAAAACGATGAACCTCTTCACCTTTGCCAATTGGTTTTGGAGCATCCAACTTAACAATGATCTTTCTTTCTGTTGCTTTGTATGGACTATTGTTCTTTCTTTTTGGTTAATTATTATAGCTTGTTCTCCATCTCATTAACAAGAATTGAGGCATTTGGCATGCTTTCTTATACGGGGTCTTCTTTGCTGTTTTGGATCACTTCTTAATAGGTTGATAAGGAGGAGGTGCGGTTGCGAAGGACAATTGGTATGAAAAAGGACGAGTATTTCTTGGATGGAAAGCATATTACGTGAGTATATAAATTTTCCCCTATAAAATTTAAGGACTTCATATTACATGGTTTGATCACTAGACTTTCCCATGGTGTCTGTTGAATGACAGAAGATAACTTTAATTTCAGGAAAACCGAGGTCATGAATTTACTGGAAAGTGCTGGGTTCTCTCGCTCCAATCCATATTATGTTGTGCAGCAAGGAAAGGTATAGCCGTGCTACATGTTTAAACTTCAGTTGTTGTTTCAGTATGATTGAAGAATATTTATTTATTTATTTAGTCTTTAAATGGTGACTGTTTCATAGATAGCATCCTTGACACTGATGAAAGATTCTGAGCGACTGGATTTACTTAAGGAAATTGGTGGCACTAGAGTGTATGAGGAGAGACGTCGAGAAAGTTTGAAAATCATGCAGGAGACTGGCAAGTTATCATCACATTGGTTGCTTTATGGTAACTAGAGATGCTTTCTCACATTTCTTTTTTCTCTTTGCTAATCAGGAAACAAAAGAAAGCAGATAATTCAAGTTGTTCAGTACTTGGATGAGAGATTAAGGGAGCTGGATGAAGAGAAAGAGGAACTTAGAAAGTATCAACAGCTTGACAAGCAGCGAAAATCTCTGGAATACACTATCTACGACAAGGAACTTCAGGATGCTCGCCAAAAGCTGGCAGAGGTTAGTTGATGTTAGGTGCTATCCCTATGCCATACAAAGGTTGCATAATTTCATTCTCATTCCTGTTGAGAAGCGTCATCTATATTGTTTATTGCTCTAAACTTGGTATAAGAAATAGATGACTGAGGCCCTTACTCTTTTGTTGTGCTTGGTTCTTGTTGTTGTCACATGAGGAGATAAATATGTATAATGTGAGACCTGTGCACAAAGCAATGTGGGAGAAGTGTATATTTATAGATTTAATGTGGTTGGAAGTACAGATGATGTGTAGCTTAGTACTAGAATGATCTATGGCGGTAGCAGTTTTTTGGATTTTATAGATGGAAAGAAATAGGAATATCACTGAAGTTTATAGTTGGGTGTGGAACTGTGGATGAGTTATGGTAGAGTCAGAATTGGTCTATCTGGCCTTCAGTTTCTATGGAAATCAGGGGTCTATTTTTCTCTGGTTTATATTTAGATTGGAAGGCAGCTCCGTGTGTGTGTGCGCGCGCGTGTTGTTATATTGTGGTGGACAGGTTTGTTTTGATAGATGCACTCACAACAATAGTTTCCCAAATATATATCATTTGTCCAAAATCTCTCTCTCTCTCTCTCTCTCTCTCTCTCTCCATGCAAAGACAGTCAAGACTGACCTTTATTTCTCAACCTGTATACTTTTCATCCGGATTCAGGTAGAAGATGCTCGAAATAAAGGTTCTGAATTGTCGACGAAGATGTATAATAGCGTGCTGGACTCCCATGAAAAGTCCAAGGACTTGGATAAGACCTTGAAGGATCTGACAAAAGAGCTTCAAGCTTTAAATAAAGAGAAAGAAGCAATAGAAAAACGAAGAACAGAAGCAATAAAGAAACACACAGAGCTTGAGCTTGATGTCAAAGATTTACAGGAGAAGATATCTGGAAGCATCCGAGCCAAAGTAATCTTCTACTTATGTCTTCGGCATTAATTCTTGTCTTGTTTTTTTTTTCCTATTCATCTTTTGTTGCTAGCGATGGGAGGGACACAAATGCTGCATATGTTGATCTTTACATGCTTCCAGGAAGATGCTGTGAAACAACTGCAAAGTCTGCAGAAAGAAATTCAGGATTCAATGGATGAACTTGAGAAGATAAGTCCTCTGTATGAGAATCAAGTCATGAGGGAAAAGGAGATAACAAAGGGGTATGTCTATAGATACTTTATATCAGAAATGGTATATCAGCTTGTTAATTTTTTGCTTCATCCCTATGAAAACTTATAATCTTATTTTGTTTTCTATATCATGTCATCTCCATACCAATCATGTGCAGGCCACAAAATTAATTTGTTCATCTAGTCTCCCTGTTTTAGACAATTACTATGTTGATTTGCACGCTAATTTCAGTTTCCTACCTTCTGCCCTCTCCTTATACTTGCAAAACTTGGTGCAACTGTAGGAAAATAAGATTAAGTAGGCCCTGGTAATGAATACTATTAAACCACCTCCTTAACTCACAATGGTCAACTAGATCTTTACATTCACTAATTATACCCAAGTCTAAGCCATTACAGTAGAGAAGTTACAATCCTATAATTATGGAATCAACATAAATAGTGAATGTAGACAGGTGAATGGACCTATAACTGTAGTTGACTATTGTGAGTTAAGGAGGTGGTTTAATAAATAGTACCCTGAGGCTGCCTCCACAATTTATTTATTCTGTTTTAAGTACTGTGCGCTTTTTTTGTATGACCGAACTATGGCTTTGTAACTTTTGTGTTATCTACACATGTTCTATCAAGTCCATGTCCAAATAGTGTAATTTATTCTGAGATTTGAAAAAGTGGTGCTAGGTGCTGGTATGTTTTCTCACAATTGGTTCTTTTGGCAGAATAATGGAGCGTGAGAAGCAGCTTAGCATACTTTATCAAAAACAAGGTCGTGCGACCCAGTTTCCAAGTAAAGCTGCTCGTGACAAATGGCTTCAAAAGGAAATCGATGATCTTGAACGAGTTCTTTCTTCAAATTTGGCACAGGTATGTCCTCTTTTTAAATTATTTTGTGTACCACATGTCATTTCAGGGTGTTGCTCATGTCATCTATATGCGTATATGGTGCTTTATGTATTGCTTAATTACGACCAGTAGATATAGAAACTTATGCTATTCTTAGCCATTCAAGGAGATCCTGAGAAAATTACTTAAAAATAATTTTTTAATTTTTTAATTGTTTCTTTTGTTTTTCATTTTAAAATTGCTAATCTTTTCTCAAAACTTTCTTCAAGCATGCTGGCTGTAATGGCAGTCACTTGAAGTTAATGGATTATCGAATTCAGATCATAATCAGATTTTGGGATTCATAGTCTATAGATCACATTAGATTCGCAGCAAAATGTGATCTATTGATAAATCTAACTGTACCCATGGCCACAGTAGTACAAAACTTAAAAAAAGAAATTGTATTCTAGGTTTATGGTTGTTTTTACTGATATTGAGTTTAACTGGTGACTGGTGACTGGTGAGTGGGCAAGAGTTAAATAGTTTTTTATTTTTTTATTTTTCATATTTGTGGGGTTTTTCAAAGAATAAAAATAGTGAAGAAAAGCATCATCCGCACCAGCTTTACATAAAATGCACCAATGGGAGAGGAATGCCTTCTCCTTTGAACTTGATCACAACTCACAAGTATTGACCCTCCCGACTACAAAAAAAACAGAATTTTTATTTTCGGGAAGGACCTTTGGTTTTGAGATTGGTGAAGAAGGAAAGGAATTGGGAATTTGGGAAGATTTACTGTGGCATAAACAGCTACTATATGATTTATAATAGAACATCCCCGACCCTTCTAACTTCCAGCTCCTGGTACCCTTGAAGGAAATAAGTGGCCAAGCAGGTCCCATCCAACTTATCTATGAACACATCAAGCTCATCCATTTCCAAATGGACCAAATCATTCAGATGTATCCTAAAATTGAAAATTCCTGCTATAAGAAACAAAGAAGCATCTATAAACTTTGAGATACTCTCCTTACGCTCTCTTGACAGCAGAGGATACAGCATCTGTACCTAGCTTATTCTTTATTCTTGCATGTTCCAGGAGAAAAAACTTCAGGATGAAATTAAACGGCTTAATGCTGAGTTGAACGAGCGAGATACTTACATTGAATCTCGAAGAAATGAAATTACTACCATGGAATCTGTCATCTCTCAGTCACGTGAAGGGTTCAGTCATCACAAAGCACAGAGGGACAAGATGCAGGATGAGCGGAAGTATGAGTCTTTTGTAATTATCATTTTAGATGAATTTTCTATTACCATTTCTAATATGACTTTACTAACTGTTTTTGGTGGTAGGTCCCTATGGAGGAAAGAAACTGAACTTTCTGCTGAAATTGAGAAACTGAGAACAGAAGTTGAGAAGGCAGAGAAGAGCCTTGATCATGCAACTCCTGGTGTGAGTAATTGTTTTCTTGACCATTTGTAGCTTCTGATATGCTGAACATGGATATCAAATTGATATATGAGCCTCAGTAATGCAATTGTGTGGTAGTGTGTCTTTTGATGTGCATGTCATGCAGTTACTATGCCAAACTTACCATGATTATAGTAACGAAGAAAGGGGTGGGTGCATGGCGAGGTTAGTGACTGTTTTGCAGTTTTGAAGAAATTGGGAAAGAGTTTAGAATAATATCAAGCTTATATTGTAGATCATTCATAAATGTAATTAATGTGGGGTTAGTCAGGCCCATGGTTTGGTCCGATGTGGTCTGGGGTTAAAACCCCTCATGGTACCTAGCTATTTGCTAGAGTTTCCTATATCCCAAATCGGCTACTCTTCTCTTTCCTTTTTGTTCTTTTCTGTGTGTCAGTATGTGTTACAGAGATTTAACAACCTAGACCTTGTAAAGTTCTATTTTTCTCTGATAGGACATTCTCAAGATTTTAAGTTTAGTCTATGCTGAAAATGTGCAGAAAAAGATCTAAGTTAGTTCTGTGGGTGGAGAGAGGGGGGGTGTCAGGTTTTCGGATGGCTGATGGGGGAAAGGCCTTTGGAAGTTCTCATCCCCAGCTTATATTTTTGGTGCAAGCAATGTGCTGCACTTATTTCCAGGTTTAAAAAAAGTCTCAATGACCTAGAAGCGGAGAAGCCAGACTGCTATTGTTATTGGAGAATGTGAGATTATTTCCACGATATTGAATGACAAGCTGCAAATTTCTCTCTGCAAGGATGTTCATTCAGGTTTTGGCTTGCCTCATAGCATATGGGAGGGTAAACCCATGTGACTGCAACTGCAAGGAACTGTTATTCTCATTGGTGCAATTTGTGTAAAAAGGAGGGGAAAGTGTTCATGATGTGTTTTTACATTGTCCAGTTGTTTTTTGTAGTCCGTTTAAGGAGTTGATTGTAAGCTATGTTATACCAAAGGAGGTGTCTGTTTGTTCCGTACTCAGCAGCATAAGTTGCTGGGTAGGGGAAAAAGCAAGGCCGTTTGGGGTTGCGTGGTAGTACAAGCAGTTTGTTGGGTTATTTGGTTGGTGTGTATAAAAGGATTACAAAGATTATAAAGGGGTGGGAATGGAGGAGATTTGAGAAAGAATTAGGTTTTGTTCGGTTCTTTTGGCTCAGGTTGCTGTAGAATTCTGGGAGCTTTCATTTTCTGCTAGAGTTAGCTGGAGAGCAGCTATATAGGAGCTTGGTTTTTTAAGGTTTTCTTGGTGTAACGGTTAGTAGATTGGTTTTGCCTTTTAGGTTTTTGAAGTTCGCCACTTCATTGATTTTCAGGTTTTATTTTGATTTTAGTCCATATGTATTAGATTGGTTAAAGTTGTATCTTTTCAGAACCAAAAGAAAACAAAAGAAAGAGAACAATTACAAAATATTATCTGTACATTATGATACAACCCTTTTGTTTCGCTGTAATTTTGTACAGCATCGTGATTATATCTTGTCGATAATGCATTTCAAGTCTTGAGTTTTCCTTCTCATCTCTGTCTGTTTGAAATAGTGAAGTGCAAATTATATCCTTACCTAGAATTACATGTAATATCTCACTCTCCCCCTGGTAATACTTTCAGGATGTGAGGAGAGGGCTAAATTCTGTTCGTAAGATCTGCAGAGAGTATAATATTCCTGGGGTATTTGGTCCAATTATCGAGTTGCTTGATTGTGAGGAAAAGTTTTTTACGGCAGTGGAAGTTACTGCTGGAAACAGGTATCCAAATACCTAACTTTCTACCCCATTCTTTGGTGTCCACTTTACCATTGATTTGCAGTTGAAGTTCTGTTATTTGATGTTGTTCTTTCCTGGACAGCTTATTTCACGTTGTGGTTGAAAATGATGAAATATCAACTGAGATAATCAAGCTCCTTAATGCATCGAAAGGTGGACGTGTTACGTTTATCCCCCTGAATAGGGTGAGGGCTCCAAGGGTAACTTATCCACAGAATTCAGATGTGGTTCCTTTGTTAAAGAGGTTAAATTTTCTTTCAGAGTACGCCGCTGCATTTGGTCAGGTTAGCTTCTACCTGAATAATCTTGTAAAACCATTGTTTGGTGTTGGGTCCCTATCTGATTTTTTATTCCATCTTAGTAGTTGAGTTGTTTGTCTAAGAAGTTATCCTTGGTTGTAGAACCTCTAAGTTTACAATTTCTGCTTTCAAGGTGGATTTCACCCTTTGTTCCTATATTTACTGTTATTTAAAATTCTTCATTCATTATCTGTAGTTAATGCTCCTAATACCTCTACTACCTAAATTCTTAAATAGATGACTAAGAACCTTAGTCTTGAACAGCACAATAGTAACTTCCTTGCCAGAAAAAAATAATCTGTCATTTCCTCACATTGTAAAGGTCCAAAACACTGCATTTGACTTAATTTCCAAATCAATGTCACAATTATACTTACAAGCAGAGTTTCCAACATCATTATCAATGTTTCACAAAATGGGCTTCAGTTCCACATAGCTTGAAAGATCATTTATTTAACTGGTAAAGTCTTGACTATACTAATTGTGACAACATTTAGAGAATCAAACTTTTTGTTTTAACATCTGTTTGCCCAGCTCCTTGTACCGGGCTTTGGACTAAATCCAAAAACCAAGAGGTCTTTCTTTCAAACTGCCATGGAAGGGGGGAAATATAGGAAAAGTAATATCTGCTGACAATGCTTGGTCGGTATGTTTTAGTGCTGGTATGCAATTGCTCTTGTTCTTATGTTCCCTACATGATTTGGATTGACCCTTGATATTTAGAATGTCGTATGAATTCTGGTGAAACAGTATCGTGCTTGTTATAGATAAAAAGGTTTAAAAATTCGTAACCTTCTTAAGTGGGTTTAGGGTTTATCTGAGGAGTATGTGTTCTCTACCAAGTATTAGGGCTTACGTCTTGTCAATTTGTATATGCATTTTAGCAGTGTTGAACTGAAGCTTCATGCAATTTCAAGAATGGCTTTTTATGATTATATGTTTTCATCTTTTGTAGGTATTTGCAAGAACAGTTGTTTGTCGAGATCTGGATGTGGCCACTAAGGTTGCTCGTACTGATGGTCTAGACTGCATCACTTTAGAAGGTTTGCAAGAGCTGCAGGCTTTCTCCGCTTATTTCTTGCACATGATTTTTTATATACGGTCCTGGATCCTAATGCCCTGACAAGCCACATTTTATTTATTATCTAACAGGAGATCAAGTCAGCAAGAAGGGTGGAATGACAGGAGGATTTTATGATCATAGACGCTCAAAATTGAAGTTTATGAATATAATCCGACGGAATACAAAATCTATCAACACGAAGGAAGAAGAACTGCAGAAAATCAGATTAACGCTTCAAGATATCCTCTTGGAAAATCTTTCATATAGTTTCTCAGTTTCCGCTTTCTAATTTCAAAGATTAAATCTAATAAAAACTGGCTAGACACGAACATAAGTTGATAGGAGTGGTTTAGCATTAGAACGTTCTGGACACTTTTAACTCAGCTCTGAGAAGCCTTGACGAAGAATGGGTGTTGGGAGTTGATATTTTGTTTGCATTTTCTCATTCCTAGATTTTGGATGCCCAACGTTTCATTTGGTTTCCCTTCAAATTCTTCTACTACATATAAAAATGTCTTGAATAGGAAGAAGGCGTTGCTCCTCTGTAGATAAGAAGACCAAAGCTTTGGAAAGTGAATTTTGAGTTCAAGAGAGATAAATTTGAGAATTAGGTTTTTCTATAGTTCTAATACAACTTTTTGAGGTTTCTGTTCATTAGTTCAAACGTAATCGCCCTACTGAATATGGTATTCATATATACTATCTAGTTTATATTTCCTACAATATTAATCCTATAATGTGGAATGATAGCGACATTACTGGGGAGCGCAAAATATTAACAGTCAAACTACCATAGTTTTTCCAGTATGTCACACACTGTTGTCTTCATGATCCTAGGAGTTTTCGTTGTAGTTTTTTAGTCTTGTTTTTACTAAATTTAGCTTACAGATAGACCAGATAATTACAGATCTTGTAACTGAGCAGCAGAAAATTGATGCTAAGCGAGCCCACGACAAATCAGAACTGGAACAGCTTAAGCAGGACATTGCAAATGCTAATAAGCAGCAAAGTTTAATTTCTAAAGCACTTGGGAATAAGGTATTTTTGGGATTTGAGATGAATTCATGTAGCAATCCGAGCCTTAAATACTAGCTGTTTTTTATTTTATCAGTTCTCTGTTATGCTGGCTTATTCTCTTCCCTCTTTTTTGTAGGAAAAATCACTTGCTGATGTGCGGACTCAAATTGATCAGCTTAGAGCTAGTATGTCCATGAAGCGGGCTGAAATGGGCACCGATCTCATTGATCATTTAACGCCAGAGGAGAAGGATCTTCTTTCAAGATTGAACCCTGCAATAGCAGATCTTAAAGAGAAGCTTATTACATGCAAGGCGGATCGAACTGAGGTAAGCCGTATGTAGCATTTACTAACATATGTGTCTTTATGTGCATATTTTAGTTTAATGTCTCCTCATGTGCATTTGTTTTTCCTTACTGATAGACTGAAGCAAGAAAGGCAGAGCTCGAGACTAATTTAACCACGAACCTTAAGAGGCGGAAGCAAGAACTTGAGGCTATAATATCTTCCGTGGAAGCTGATAATTTGCATGGTGAAGATGACATAAAGAGTCAGGAACTGAACGATGCTAGATTATTGGTTGAAGATGCAACAGAGCAGCTCAGAAGTGAGGCCAATGATCTTGTGGTTTTTGAATTTCCATTTTTTGAAGTTGTTTTCATGCTCCTGTTTGTTAACATATGAGTTTTTCCTATCAGGAGTTTCTGAAAGTATTGAAGGCCAGTCAAGACAATTGTGGAAAACTAAAGATGAAAAGACTAAGTTAAAGGTAGTCCTTTTACCATGTTAGATTGTAAATGATTGCTTTATCTGCTAAAATGACCACTTCTGAGTGCAGAACTTGGAAGACAACTATGAGAGGGCACTTCAGGATGAAGCCAAAGAGCTAGAGCAGCTATTGAGTAAAAGAAATATGTATCTTGCTAAACAAGAGGAATATTCCAAGAAAATCAGGGAATTGGGTGCCTTGTCATCAGATGCTTTTGAAACGTATTACTTCTGTCCACACTTTGAATTATCTTCTATTAAGTGATGATGTTTATGTACATAGTATCTGGAGTTTTTGAGGTCTCACAATTTTCATTATGTGCTACATTTTCCATTTGTTGAGATCATTTGTATGCTTTAGATTTTTCATGGCTTCTCTTTTTCCATCTCACCTGTTACTTGAGCCAAGCTGTGGCGGCCCGGATCCTGTAGGGTTGTTAGTTTGTAAATCAATCATTAATTTCTGACATATATGACGGCAGTTCTTATTCTTTGATATATGTAGTTGGCTAGATTAAATGTATCACTGTTGGCATGGTTCGTCATATTTGTCTTTTACTGGAATGGTAGGTATAAGCGAAGGAGCATCAAAGAACTGCATAAAATGCTGCACAGATGCAATGAGCAACTGCAACAGTTTAGTCATGTTAACAAGAAAGCGCTTGACCAGTATGTAAATTTTACAGAACAACGTGAAGAACTCCAGAAAAGGCAAGCGGAACTGGATGCAGGTGATGAGGTATCAATTCACTAGAATCTCTGTCAGATCTCTTGTATTAATTGTTGTTCTTTTTCTTTGATGATTGGCTAAGGTTAGATTATCTTGACTTATGGTCTTTTCAAATGTGCAGAAAATTGCAGAACTTATATCTGTCTTAGATCAAAGGAAGGATGAATCAATAGAACGCACTTTTAAAGGTGTTGCTAAGAACTTTCGAGAAGTTTTCTCCGAACTTGTGCAAGGTGGCCATGGTTACCTTCTCATGGTGAAAAAAAAGGTTTATTTTGAATTTAATCTCTTCAGTTTTTGCTCTTTATAGCCAGTTCTGAGGTGTGGATTTACTGTGCTTTGTGGTTGTTGGTTCAGTATCGGCTGATAGTAAATATTATTAATGTAATCCATTAATTAAGTCTCTGCTGTCACTGACATTCAGGCCAGTCTAAATGCTGTTTTAGGAAATATTGGACACATTTTTTTGCTCGAAAAAATTTCACTGAATTTTTCTTTAGACAGCCTTTCAAATATTTGGAGAGTTTTAGTTCAGTTCTTGTTACTATCATCTTCTCTTGATTGTGTTTCCGAAATGGCTTGAAACTTGGCCTATCTTTGTTCCCTCCTCCCCCCTCCTTTTGCAAAGGCTCAGGAAATGCTCGTGCCTTGGAAAAAGTTCTCCTTGCAGCTCTGTTTGTATTCAAGAAATGGTAAACTGAGGATTTTTGCCATTAGTAAAAATCATAAGGATATTTTTCTTACCTGTTGATCAAGACTTCAACTTGACATAAGGGCTTAAAAGCATTCATGTCTTCTGGCTGAGGAATTATTTTTGGGCGAAAATAAGAAAAACAAACATGAGAAAATTTTATAAATCCAAAAATTGAAACTAACTAAGCCAATAGAAAGTTTTTTTATTGAAAGGTACATAAGGGATTTTTCCAATCCATTATTCTTTAGTTAAAAAGTTCAGGTATAAGATTGCCTTAATTGTAGAAACTTGGCTATGTTTTATGTGATTTCATTTGAATATGGCTGTTATCTTGACAGGATGGTATCCATGCTGATGATGATCTGGATGATGATGGACCATCTGAAACAGATTTGGAGGGAAGATTTGAGAAATATATTGGTGTGAGAGTAAAGGCATGTATATTCTTGCATAAACACTTATTTCCTTAG
This sequence comes from Rubus idaeus, assembly GCA_030142095.1. Taxonomy (NCBI): domain Eukaryota; kingdom Viridiplantae; phylum Streptophyta; class Magnoliopsida; order Rosales; family Rosaceae; genus Rubus; species Rubus idaeus. The sequence goes on along the minus strand of CM057969.1, from coordinate 3,336,061 downwards.
GTTATAAGGACATCTCCACCTTAAGCAAACTTGAAGTTTAATTATTGATAATTTATTTAGAAAGATGATATTCTTTGGCACACCTACCGTTAGATTTTACAAATATTAATGACATTTTCATTCCAAGGTTTGTTGGCTGATATCAGTTTAACATAATCTTTCTGGCCCGCCTTTTTCTGGCAGGTTTCTTTTACCGGGCAAGGAGAGACTCAGTCCATGAAGCAATTGTCTGGGGGTCAAAAAACTGTTGTTGCGTTGACGCTTATCTTTGCGATCCAGCGATGTGATCCTGCTCCTTTCTATCTTTTTGATGAAATAGATGCAGCGCTGGATCCTCAGTACAGAACTGCTGTTGGAAGTATCCTTTTTGTCGTACTTTTTGGAGTTCTATATCTCCTGAAATTAATCTAGTTTTTACTTTCATTTGACTATAATATGTACCCTAAAATCCTTCATATCCAGTCCATTAGCCACCTCTGATCAAATATATGTCACTCACCTGTAGGTGTCTCCATCATAGTCAAATGTGTGTAACCTACCATTAGGTGTCTCTAATTGTACTTGGAACTTTGAACCTTCTTTCCAAAGACTAATCTGTGTAAATGGGTAATGATTAATGACTCATGGTGGTTCGTTTATTTATGTGCTGGCGCGTCTCTCTATCAATATGATTTATTCACAAGGATCGTAACTAAATGCAATAGAACAAATAATGACACACTGTTAAGTTTGGGTCTGGATACAGATAATGGGTTGCAGTGCACATACTAATGGAGGCTAAATGTTCCTCTATGACAAAGCCTGCACAAATGCACTTTCTTATTCAGATGAGATGCACAAGACAAAGATGAATTTAGGAAACAGCATATTTGGTGAAAGGAGTTGGTTGATTAATGATGGCTCTGTCTGCATTTCCTTTTATACATGTTTATGTTGGAAGTATTACAGCCATGTGTGTTCCTTAACTAACTGTTGTAGATATGATCCGACGCCTGGCAGACGCGGAAAATACTCAATTTATAACTACAACATTTCGACAAGAGCTCGTGAAAGTTTCTGACAAGATATACGGTGTTACACATAAAAACAGGGTGAGCCGTGTCAACGTTATCTCGAAGGAAGAAGCATTGGACTTTATCGATCAAGATCAGTCTCACAATGCTAACTAAAGGTTAGAAAGAAAAAGTTTTGTTTTATAATATATTGATATTTTCTTCCTGAATTTGCTTAGGTTATATGGGGAACTAGTTTCAATAAATAACTTTTACGGTAAATTAGACTAGTGCACCCCAAGTTTGTCCAATGTCTTATTTTGGTCCCTAAGCTTTTTAACGTCTCAGTTTTTTCCGCTCCAGCAGATTCAATACCCTTCATCTCTCCCCCTCTCTCCGTTGCCATATATCTGTCACCCCTACTCTCCCAAAGCAATAATCATGATCCATGTGAAGATTGGAGAAATCATGTGTGAATGTGAAATATAACAAAGATGTTATCTAAAGTTCTGATGAGCTTTAAAGTGTTTGATGTTTCTTGTTGGCTGCCCAACTGTAGGACCTTAAGTATTATTTCTCTCTTTTTAAAATTGCCTTGAATGTATTTCTGGTGTTTAATAAGAAAAAAAAAGAAAAAAAAGTCAAAGAACCATTGGCGTTTCTTAAAACTTGCATGCTACGAAAGTAAACATCAAGATGCCTGCCTTTGTTAACTTCCCCATCTTGTTTCCTATATGGGATACGTGTCAAAGTTCATGGACTGGTAACATTTTCATTTTACTTCTAATTAAAGACAGAGAAGACAAAGTGAGAGAGTTTCTAGTAAGGAGATGATATATATGAGGATAGGGAAGTTAAACAAAACCAACCGTACTTTTAGCTTTTATTTTTTGTGTATTCTCCGTCATAGTCTGTAATTGCATCTCTAATTGCTCCCAAATATACTCCCTCCATCTTAACACCAAACCAAAAGCATAAGTGTTTTCAAACCCTATGGCATGCAGGAATCCTTTAGGTGTTTATGTAGTTGAAAGACTGCCTTTCTATTTCGCACTGGGTTTATAGTATAGTATGTATACTTATTACTTACTAAAGAAGGATTGCAGTTCGATCATCGTATGTTACTGTATCTGGAACTGAACAATATTTTTGTTTTGGTACATTCAGCAAGGTTCAATGGAAGGATGATGGAGCAGCCTGCATTCGGTGGTTGTGGTATATTCTTGTTGTAGCTGTTTGCTGAATTCAAACACTGATGGGGGAGAGTCGGATATTGTACAAAATAGGTTTCTGCTCTGGCTCAAGATTCTAGATGCTGAACCACTATCTTCACCATTTCCTATTGCTTGTTTAGTTGTTTATAAGATATATTGTTCTTATGTATTGACCATGAGTACATGATACTTCTAAACTATGGAATGACCTTATAACCTGAAAATTGGATTGCGCCCGTCATTCTTTTATACACGTGCATATATTAGTCGTCATTGGAAATGTTTACCGTTTTCATATGTTTAATGACAAGTTGTTTGAACATTATTGATATTTGGATTTCGTCTCTTGAAAAAAAAAAAATATAACCTTTTACAAAACCGGAAAGTTGCATTCGTATGATTAAAAGTCGTGTTCAGAAAACATTGACTCTTTCATTCAAATTCTTTTCATGGTGTAATTCACTAATTTGTACAAGTAATATACTATTTTTTCTAAGGTCAAATTTGCAGTTTTCCAAATTATTTAATAGAAGCAAGAGTTTAAATATCGTGTGGGAAACACGGAGGCTTGATTAACTTCTGAAATTCAAGATGTCGTACATTCTTTCTTCTGGAACTCTTCTGTAATTTGTTCATGGTTACCAATGCCTCCACGGCTCCACATTCTACCAACCTGAAGAGTGTTTTATTCTGACAATAAGTATTTTGTAAACCCAATCTAGGGTAATCCAAAAGAAAGTTGATCATGGATTATCGAGGAAGAAGGAATTACGAAAAACCTCCTTGCTCAACTTGAACAGGTCTCCAAGTATGAGTCAAGAAATTGATGTACTAGGCTTATTTCAATTTCTTATGATGGAGATAAGGAAGAGTTTAACTTTAAAGTAGCAATATTTGGCCTACAAGAAGCAAATGCTTTTGCTAAACCCTAAACCCTTGACATACAAATAAAATAAAATATTGAAAAGAAGTTGTTTTTTACATCGATATTTGTCAACTGTAATTTTCAAAATTTAATCCTCGTGTAAAAATAGGGAAAAAACTAATACATTTTTGTTTTACATTGTGTCAGCACCTTCACCGTTTAGAATATACTTTTAAGTTTTAACAGAAATGGAAACTTATGATGTCATTTGTTTTGGGGGAGAAGCTTCGAGGCTATCAATCTGTCATCTCAGACTCAACGAGCTCCGACACATCTCTATCAGCTGAGAGTCTCAGTCTCAGAGACCCAGATCATACTTTCTCTTTGTTCCGTCTATGATGTTCCGTAGGCATCCTTTCCATGGAAAACTGGGCAGGTACTAATTCACTGTCCACTACACGATTAGTAATTAAACAAAAAGTTTCCACCTTTGTTTTGGGTTTCACTTTTTCACTGTCAATTACTGGGTTTTACTTATCTGCTGTCCCTGATCTTGTACGATTTCTCAAGTGGGTGTTTTTTCTATTTTGCTTACTTTTGTGACACCAATTCTGTCCTTGTCAATTGCCATTTTCATCTTCTTCTATGTCATTGATAACTTTTCATCTTTACTACCTTCACTTTTTCACTGCCCTGTTTTGTCAACAGAAATTGCATCCAAGATTGAGTTATAGCCAAAGTTGTACATTCTAGACCAATATATTTGTAAAAAGGTGAGCTTCTTGCTGCTCCTGAATTTTGGGATGTTAGAGGTTGGATTATACTAAAAAGCGATGCTGATTACTGTATCTGTACATGCTTTATGATGCTAATATCTGTAAATATTTGATGCCTAATAGGAGAAGGTATAGTGGCTAAGCCAGTCTGTGCTTGCTTGTAACAATCTCGATCTTTGATGGCGGAATTGGTTGGGCCGAGGTTGTACAGTTGCTGTAATTGCCGAAACCATGTTGCCCTTCACGATGATATCATTTCTAAAGCCTTTCAGGTGAAGAGCTTTCTTTTCCTTTGGCTAAGTTGTGTTTGTTGTTCCTTTCACCAAAAAAAAAGTTGTGTTTGTTTTTGGATTGCTTGTCATTAAGTTTATGGAAATCTTTTCTGTAATTTAATGAATTTGCACTTACTTATCACTACGGTTGGAGGAAAAGAGGAATGGCATCTTAGCCTTTTTGTAAGTTGAAATGAAGAACTCAACTCATTACTCAAATTCCATTATCCGGCCAAATGGAATATTGCAAGACTTGTTCTACACTATTTCATTTGGCTAATGTATATGTAATATAGCATGGTCATGTTCTGGTTGTGAAGATTTTAAGACTCTTGATCTGACTATTTATTCTTTGTTTTCATCATTAGGGAAGAAATGGTCGAGCGTTTCTGTTCTCCCACGCAATGAATATTACAGTTGGGCCTAAAGAAGACCGACACCTCATGACTGGTCTGCACACGGTTGCGGATGTCTACTGCTGCGACTGCCATGAGGTGCTGGGCTGGAAGTATGAACGAGCCTACGAGGAAACACAGAAATACAAGGAAGGGAAATTCATACTAGAGAAATCAAAAATAGTCAAGGAAAACTGGTAGTCTGTGGAAGTATCTAGATATCTGTCTGCCTGTAACTGTAAGTTTATGGGTGCTTCTATTCATCTTGTTCAGTTGAATTCAATTATTGTTCCTAATTGTGCATTCCTCCCATGTTCGTTCTGTGAATATTGTATTGAGGATTACTGATTTGCTAATAAATTGTGAATCATTTTATAAAATGGTTCAATGGGGAAAGGTGTGTGGGAGACATGATTCTAAAAGCAGTTTATACCATTAGTTGCATATGTCTTCATGATTGATTCATCTAATTTCCATGAGTTCCATTTGTTCAACTTAAATTTTCAACAGCACTTGATGATTGATCAACTACATTGCACAATTCTGGTTCTGTTCCAGAGTAAGTTGGAATAGTCATATCTCTGGATTGCGCAAAACTCCAGCTTGCTGTAATCTGGATGAAGCGAGAATTTTCAGGAGCAAAGAGAACGATATGTGTGCTGGAAATTCTCGAGTGACAAAAGCATGTATAAGTTCTAAATTTGATCTTGGAGGTGCAAGGTTTCTTTAAGCAGTCAATTTAAGCAAAACTCCTCCATTTGAGTCGGTGTGAAGCCTACTTAAAGCTAGCAGTACTGGTTCTTCTTAGCAACGCATAGAACTTTTGGTTTTTGTCATTGGCCTACAGCATTTCACTTGTACAAGATTTTGATTAGGAATGTATTCACATAATTTGGTTCTGAAAGGAGCAGGTAATGAAATACGAACAACTGACTGTTAACTAGTACATGTAAACTTGCTATATACTATCAATTATTCACATTTGATATCAGATGGTTTATTTCGTTGCTCTCTGCACAAGCGATCATCGAAAGTGACTTGCAAGAATGAACGATTCCGACCATTACATGAGATTGTGGAGTGGTCTCAAAATAGTAATTTGTTTTGAAGTAAGAACAGTTTTTTAAAACTAATAACATCAAAGCCTAAAATAGGACAATCAGCAATCAGTCTGTGATTTAACTGCCAAATAATTCCCAAACTGCTTTTGAAAACTGAAAAATAAATCTGGTCATGAATCAACTGTCAAATAGGAAGAAACAATAAATGGAAAACAGCATAAACAAACTCAACTACTCCAAGTCTTTCAAGCCCCACAGTTCAAACTTACAACGGCAGCTAAAACTCATATAAATGGCCAACACCCTCATGCAAATATTCAGTAATTAAGATACAACAAAATATTATTGAAGCCTGAGAGGCTCAGATCATGGGATCGTCACACATGAAGTCATTAATCTTCTGCCTACTACTTGTTAGCATGGTGGCGCTGAACCACGGGGTTGCAGCTAGAAGGATTCCCATCAGATTCCTTGACCCTTGCAGAAATCCATTTGGAGGAAGACTGCTCCCGGGTTGTCTTCCTGATGGACTGCTACTCACTAGCCCTTATAAACGCGGTTGCTCGATAATTCATCGCTGCTATGGTCTAGGTCGTCGCTGACGTTGAAATGCATCATGGAAAGGAAAAGACTGGTGGTAGTGCAGACCAATGAACTGAAAAGCTGCAATTGGAAAATGTCCGACAACGGAGAACCATAGAGAAACTTGATACCTATAATGAGAGATTTTATCCTCCAGATGATTGTATAAGCATTGTACTGATGTATACATTTTAGATTGAAAATTTCTGTGTGTACTTACCTGGTGCTTTTCTGGTAGCAATTGCAACATTAAAACCACATGTCATTTAGATAAATAAAAACCACATGCCATTTTTAGATAGCATTGTAAAATCAGCTGTTGGATGGGAAACATGTCATATTCTTAAAGTTCTTCACATGGTTAACGACAGTCTGTAAGTAATGTATTTCTTGCGAGTAATTTTACACGCAAGACATTTTCTGTTCTGTAAATGGTTACTGAATCCTGTCATTTTAACAGAATGAATCCAACAAAGTACAAGGCATTAGAAATGTACTAAACGATGGAGATCGACTCATTCCCATTTCTTTTCCTGTTTCTTTCTTTCTTCTTGTTCTCTTCCTTGGCTGTGACATGTGATTGATAATATGTCCATGCTACCTACCTTCCTGTCATTGGTCTTACATAATACGAGGAACCAAATCTTGGAAATTCGATTCTTGATGTCACCAGAATCTTGAAATTTGACGCTTTGAATTCATCAAACTCGTCAAGAAGGGATTCAGATCCAGGCCAAACATCATCAAACGCTTTGAATATTGTTGTTGAATTCATTTTTGACTTCCTCATCTTGACAAAAAATTTCTGCCAATCTAGTTTTCCCGCATCCTTCAGGACCTGTCAGCACAAGGGCTAACTCATCCATCCCCTCGAAGGAGATTTTACCAACCTTATTAGCAGATTCAGACCGGCCAGTTTTGATTTGGGTGGCATGTGAAACGAATATGAACTTGATCTGATGACCCTCCTTTTGCCGACGGAATTTTGGTCGGCAAATTAAAGGAGCCGAAGACTGAAGAAGTGAAGAGCAAGCCAACTGCCCTTTGCTCGGCGAATATGAGTACTGTCAAAGTGTCAATAGTATTTCTCAACCTCTGTGCTCCATGGTTGATGCATGTCAACAACGTTTTTTTTTTAAATAACAAAAAATTTATAGAGGCATAACAGAAAAAAAAAAAAAAAAACACGAGACATGTTAGAGATGTATAACCTTATGACATGAACAGAGCTCCTAGGGAAAACTACCAAGTGATTCAAAATACCTTATCAATATTTATTACACAACTCTTACAAATCTCTCTAACACTTTCCTCTTACACACAACACAACTTGGATAGCCTTTACATATAGACCGACACTTAACAATGCCACTACCATGGCTACAATAGACATAAACACTAGACCGTTACACTGAAACTTCAGAACTCTCATAACCTATGAATCGTCACCAACTCTGATCATCATAACTTTCAACATAATTCTAAGTTAATTATTATTTCCAACAAGCTCTAACTAGTAGAAACTTGCACTTTGATTGGAGGTCAGATTATGGTCAATGTGTTCTTGCCTGTGGCTCGCAAATGAGTTCTTGCCTTGCCTTTCTTTGTGGCTGGCCTGACCTCAATTCCTTGCACAATAAGACCCCTCTTCCAACGCAGATTGTGCATCTCCACACAAATCATTTCCAACTCCCCATCTTCTTCTTCTTCTCCTCGGCATAAAAACTCACCCAGCTCCAACTCCAACCAGCCATCCAATCGTTCTATTGGAGATTGAGCTCCATTGATTTGTCTCTCAGGATCCAGATACCCTCTCTGCTTATCCTCATATTCTCTAAACCAATGATCCAGATTTTCGTATTCAAATCCATAATGCCTTGTACGAGTTGTGACCTCTACAGGTACGTCCAAATTATATGCGTTTGCAAGCTTGTACACAAGGTAAGCTTTATATAGAGTGGATGGAGACAGCATCCTTGTATCAATTCTCCCACGGATTTCAAGCCAACAAACATCCTCTAGACAAGCCACCTCCTCAAACCTGGACTCGGGCACAGAAATCCATTTCCAGTATCTATATTTTTCTTCTGACCAAACAATATGAAGGGCCCTTGCACATATCGTATAACATTTTTTCCCACTCCATTTGTCCAGTGAAAAGCTCTTCTTCCCATTGTCGATAAGGATTGGGTTGTCGCAGAGGGCGAGGTAAAACTCCTTTTTGGATTTGGATTTGGCTTTCGCTGCTGATGTAGATGCAAATGGGGACTGGGACAGGATCCAGTGGATATCAGGCGGAAGGAATTTTTCCCAAATTTCGTCGCATTCTGCGGCCAACTTGAAACTCCTAGAAACCAACGACAGTCTGCAGACATCTGCAGGAGTGGTCAGTGAGATGATGTTGGCTGTGCATTCTTCGGGAAACGGCGTTGCTTGCATCATGGTTTCTGTTTCACTGTGTTTCTGCATATAATGTATCAAGATGAAACTAAATACATTGAGCATGTTAAACTGGAAAAGTAAGCAGCTGAGCCATGCATACACACTTTGTTCATTTCATACAGCATGCATGCCTACACGATTTCCTTAAATCAATGTGATCTCACAAAGGTAAATGATTTACGTTTTGTATAATTGTTATGAATAACACCATATATATTTTTAGGCCTTAATTTCCAAGAAAAACAAAATCAATATTGAGTCATGCTAACTCTCACTAAACTGGTATACGCATGCGGAAAATAAATCCGAAGACCCAAGTAACTGATATTCCTTCTGTGCAAAAAAAAGGGTACCGATCCTCCCATTTTCTTCCCACCGAAAAGTGATACGATTTCAAGAATTAATGTAGAACTTACTCTCTTGAAAGATGTCATGCTGGCAGTTGTGCTCCATTTGAGATGCTCTAAGACTGCCTCCTGAAAGAGTTTAGAATCACAAGTACAGGTTAAAATACGATAATGATACTGTTTTTATAGGTGTATATAAAATTAATTTCCTACTTGCCTTTTCCTCTTCAGGTTGTTTGAGACCCGTCTTTGTATTGCTTGTCGGATCCAATGTCAATCCAACTGCAGGCGATGAAGATAGAGGTTCAGCTGTTGCAATTTCACTTTCACATTCAATTTGCTTGAGAACATTCATGGGCATATCCAATGTTACCTTGACGTCCCTTGTTCCGTGGACATCCAACCCAACTGTAGGCGAGGGAGGTTCAGTTCCAGCTATTGCAATTTCCATTGTTTCCGGCACATCCCTTGTTGAAACAACAACCTCTGTTCCTTCCGTTTCCATGACCCCCACCTCGATAGTTCTGGTAGTTGAATCCAATGTCTCCACTTCATTAGGCTTGATCATCTCTTGTTTAACCCTTGCCAAATCCAACAATTTCTCCTCAATCACATCACTTGGTCCCTGCTTCATGTTGAGTACATCCAATCCAATTGTAGGTGATCCAAGTGGAGGTAGTTCACTTCCAAATTCATTATTTTGTGCCCAACCACCCCCTTCAATTTTCTTGATTACCGCCTCTATTTCATTTGCCGAATTCATGGCCTCCTTCACATTCCTTTTCACCTGCTCATTCAGTTCAATCAAGAGCCTTTGAAGAGACTCATCCAAATTTAGAATTCTGCTGGTGTATGTGCACTTGTTGTAGTTAGCCCGCTTGTGAACCTCGGAGAATTTGTGAACGAGCTCTACACCATTCTTTATTTCCATAACAAAATATTCTACTTCTTCCTTTGGAAGATGCAATACCTTGTTGCATGTTGATATCTCCTCAATTCAGTGGCTGTGAGCAGTATAGTGTGGATTTGAATTTTCGGAGGAGGCGTTTAAACATGACATTCTTGACCTTCACTTTTATAACAGCATCAAACAGCACCCCGAATACTAGTCCTAGAGCAGGATCAGCCCCTCCTCCGCCATTCGACCATGCAACTTGTTGCACACTATTCGATACAATCTTCCCTATTGCGTTTTGCTGTTTCATCATTAGATCAAACATTTCTTGCTGCCCTCTCAAAATATCCAATTGTCTTTTTTCCAACTCCTCTTGTTTGTCTTTGGTGTTTCTTGCCAAAATTAAGAGCTCGGTGACATTCCTCCTTTGCTCCATCTCTAGTTGTTCTAACAGTATTCTAAGAGATCTATCCAATTCATCAAGTTGTTGTGCGCAATTAGGCCCTAGGCAGTTGTAGCAATTCCCCCAGACATGGATGTTCCACATGCTAAGCTCCAATAACTTGTCCACCAGCACTTTACCCTCATTCATTTTTGTTTTAAGATCTTGTACTATATCGTTTGGGAGATTCAGTTCAAAGTTATTCTCTCCTATCTGTTCGATGATCCTTGGTTTCAAACAGTCTAGTGTGAATTGGAGTTTTGTGAGGTGGCTTCTAAACTTTCTAGTCCTGTCAAGGGCCATCTTAACACTATCATACAGCAACTGAAAAGGTATTCCTCCCACGAAGTTTAGAGCAGCAGATGTCGCCGCAGACGTCATAATTGCAACAAGGCAAAATTAACGTGGTGAGTTTCAAATCTAAACTTTACCTTGATTGCTGCGGATAAGGAAGACCAGCTTTGCTCATATCCGGATTGCTGAGGATCTGAATTGTGAAGACGCCCCAATCCTCCTTGGTTTGGTTCGTGCGTAAGCATGCCCTGGCTCCGATGTGGCTAGCTGAATAGCTGCTCAAACTGCCCACTATGCGTCTATGCTAGCTGCACTCCTAGATTTGGTTTTTCTGATCTTAATGTCCCCGCCCCATATATACAGTGTCCTCTGTTATCACCTCTTTCTACTGGCATGGAAAGTGGAAAATGTAGTGAAAGAGGAAAATCCATTCTACCATTAATGGAGGGCAATCCTAGATCAGCAACCAATATCAAAGTGTGAAGTGTTCAAGTGTTCAACTGGTCAACTGGTCAATGCCTCAATATTGTACCTTCTCTGTGCTTTATTAATATCGTTTTCTCGTAACCACATGAATAACACACCCATGGACCAGGAGGCCCTTGATAGTGTTCAGAAAAGAACGACACCCCCAAGGCCCCAACCATGCATAATTGATAAAGAACAACACCCCACCCAACAATAGATAAACAAATGGTTTTGGTTACATTTCTTACAACGACTCACGCAAAGATTCGACAACGACGAGGAACATACCAAACAAACAAAATGAGGTGGGATTAGCATTTAAGGATTAGCATACCAAAGAATGAACCAACCCACCCACCCCCCAAACAAAACAAAAAAAGAAGGAACAATCAGGTACAATTGTACATACATGTAATCTATACACAAGATCCTCCAAATTAAAGAGCGTACACCATTTACAAGGGAGGAGGTTGATCAGTGATTTTGTGCCAGACCACTCCCTTCAATTCGAGTGAAAATCATCTCCAAGTTGCTTACCGAATCCGAGGTCTGCTTCATATCCTTTGCAACTTGCTCCCTCATCATAAATAACATTCTCCAAAGATATCCATCCAACTCAACAAGTTGGTCATCGGAGTACTCGTACTTTTTGTAGCTCGGAACCGTGTAGCACTTGCCGACTAGCTCGATACCTTTCTCCAATTGCTTTCTCAGATTCTCTAATTCCTCGTTTGGCAGATGCAATAGGTTGTTGTAATCCGTTATCTCTTCCATGAGTGGTTGGAAGGCACTAACCGTGGATTTCAGATCTGCCAAGACCGGTTTGAACCTCCTTTTGCCATTCAATCGTACATCAACTTCCAAAACCAAGACTTCAAGCAGACGGCAATATACATGCTCCAGAGCACGACCAGCCCCTCCTCCGGTGTCCACTTGTTCTACACCGGCACCATAGCCTTCAATTTGCTCCTGCTGCACTCCACATAGTCTTCTTTCCAAAACAGTTTGTCTGTCGCGGATTTTCCTTGCGACGAGCAAGAGCTCATTCATATCTCTTTCTTCCTTCAGCTTTAGTATGTATAATACTCCTCTAAGAGACCTATACAATTCAGCAAGTTGGTCGGAGTAGCTTCGCTTCACGCAGTGGTAGTTCCACATGCCAACACTTGAGAGCTTGGCAATCAGCTTTACGCCCTCCTCCATCTGTCTTTGAAGATTTTGTATTTCATCGTTCGGTAGATACATTTCCACTTCATGTTCTCCTATCTCTTGCATGATTCGTGGTTGTAGAGAGACCAGCGTGATTCTGAGATCTTCAAGGAGGGACGCAAACTTTCTACTCCTGCCTATTGCTTCCTTAACACCATCAAGGAGCAGCTTATACAGATGTTCTCCGATTAGCTTGTCCGGCATGATTGATTAGCTATGACTTGGATTTTAACCAGTTTTGCTCGATGCTCTGTCTGCTCTTTGGTAATGGCCTCCATTTCCTTTAAATACAGAAGATTGGGCGGACCCAGCAATGAACAAGGGGTGGCTTTTAGGTGAAGAGTTGGTCAAACTATCAGCAATTCAGCATGTCCTCTTTCGTAATGGCTAAGATAATTAAAGAAACAAGTGGTCACGTCCCTTTACGGTTAAGTAATTGGTGCATACTTACTAGCTAATCTAGCAATTAAATCTTAATTCTATTGACTACACCTATATTATATGGTAATAAATTGTTTTGGTGACCCTGTAACTTTTCTTCCATGTTTGAATGAATGATGATATTATTAGCCAAAAAAAAATGAATGATGATATTGTGATAAAAAAGAACAAAATTGTTTTGGTGACCGAATTTGATTGGGCAGAGTCCTATTAGCCTATTACTATTTTTTTTTTTTGGTTCTGTGGGGTGGGTATGTGTGGCTCTTGCGTAATGGCTAAGATAATTGAAGAAGACACGTGACACACTTCAGTAACTGTATACATCATAGACCAAAAAAAGAATGCAAGTCCGTACTACAAATGCTTTCAGATGGAATCAAAAAATGAATCTTTTTTATTTTCTACTGATTCTGGAAAATTTGGCTTTATCAATGTATTGTTCCTCACTTCCTCTGTATCCTTGTTTTCTGTATTTTGTTTTAAGATGTATTAATTTGTATAGAACTACATTGCCAATCTTTATGCAAAATAGCTATAATATTACTAAAAGGGTAAAAATCCAAAATGGTAACTATGGATAAATGTATTTTTTGGTACCTACAAAATGTTTTTACCCAAAATGATACCTGAACTATTGTGCATTTATCCAAAATGGTAACTTTGTAGTTAAGTATGATTCAATTAGGTATCATTTTGGATAATGGCACAATAGTTCAAGTACCATTTTGGGTAATAGCGCAATAGTTCAGGTACCATTTTGGGTAATAGTGCAATTTGTAGGTACCATTTTAAGTTACGGAGGTATCATTTTGGGTAAATATGCAATAGTTTAGGTACCATTTTGGGTAAAAAAAATTTAGAAGTACCAAAAACATCTTTAGCAAAAGTTCAGGTACCATTTTAGATTTTTACCCTTACTAAAATCTCATTTTAACTATAATGTTGGTGATGCTTTTATGAATAAAAAAATGACTTCCTTTGAAATATAAACACCACCATATATCGAAAGTATGCCACTTTATTATCTTAATACTTCTTTTTATGTCTATTTTTTATTATTCCTGAACTACCCCAAACTGATCCATCATTGAGGGAAGTGTGTACAATTAGGGTTGGCGAAAGCATAGAGTTTGTAGTTGGATTAGGATTTCATTTTAGGGATTTTGATTTTGAGATAGAAGAGGAAGCCTGTGGGGATTTTGATTTTGATTAAGAACAATTTTTTATAACTAATAACATCAAAGCCTAAAATAGGAATCAGCAATCAGTCTGTGATTTAGTCATTTAACCGCCAAGTAATTCCCAAACTGCTTTTGAAAACTAAAAAATAAATCTGGTCATGAATCAACTGTCAAATAGGAAGAAACGATAAATGGAAAACAGCAGAAACAAACTCAACTACTCCAAGTCTTTCAAGCCCCACAGTTAAAACTTACAACGGCAGCTAAAACTCATATAAATGGCCAACACCCTCATGCAAATTATTCAGCAAGATACAACAAAATATTATTGAAGCCTCAGATCATGGGATCGTCACACATGAAGTCATTAATCTTCTGCCTACTACTTGTTAGCATGGTGGCGCTGAACCACGGGGTTGCAGCTAGAAGGATTCCCATCAGATTCCTTGACCCTTGCAGAAATCCATTTGGAGGAAGACTGCTCCCGGGTTGTCTTCCTGATGGACTGCTACTCACTAGCCCTTATAAACGCGGCTGCTCGATAATTCATCGCTGCTATGGTCTAGGTCGTCGCTGACGTTGAAATGCAGCATGGAAAGGAAAAGACTGGTGGTAGTGCAGACCAATGAACTGAAAAGCTGCAATTGGAAAATGTCCGACAACGGAGAACCATAGAGAAACTTGATACCTATAATGAGATTTTATCCTCCAGATGATTGTATAAGCATTGTACTGATGTATACATTTTAGATTGAAAATTTCTGTGTGTACTTACCTGGTGCTTTTCTGGTAGCAATTGCAACATTAAAACCACATGTCATTTAGATAAATAAAAACCACATGCCATTTTTAGATAGCATTGTAAAATCAGCTGTTGGATGGGAAACATGTCATATTCTTAAAGTTCTTCATATGGTTAACGACAGTCTGTAAGTAATGTATTTACTCGCAAGACATTTTCTGTTCTATAAATGGTTACTGAATCCTGTCATTTTAACAGATGAATCCAACAAAGTACAAGGCATTAGAAATGTACTCAACGATAGAGATCGACTTATTCCCATTTCTTTTCCCGTTTCTTTCTTTCTTCTTGTTCTCTTCCTTGGCTGTGACATGTGATTGATAATATTTCCATGCTACCTACCTTCCTGTCATTGGTCTTACATAATACGAGGAACCAAATCTTGGAAATTCGATTCTTGATGTCACCAGAATCTTGAAATTTGACGCTTTGAATTCATCAAACTCGTCAAGAAGGGATTCAGATCCAGGCCAAACATCATCTAGGACCAACAGCGAAGGACCACGTCCTACATGCTTAACAAATGCTTGCAGCCACTGAATTGCATTAGCTGCTTGTTTAAATGGCAACGTTATTTCCCTGTAGCCCCCCTCGGGATATAATTGTTGAAAAATAAGCCACAAAGCGGGGTTTTGCGAAACAGGGATGAAGAATATATTGTTCTTGAATTCATCTTTGACTTCCTCATCTTGACAAAAAATTTCCGCCAATCTAGTTTTCCCGCATCCTTCTGGACCTGTCAGCACAATGGCTAACTCATCATCATCTAAAAGCTTCCTCTTCAATTTGCTCACATGCACATCCAATCCAACTGTAAATGATGAATACTCATCTTCATCATCAATCGGTTCTTCCGATGGTGCAAGACTGTATGCATCAGCATGATCTTCTCGATCCAGTGCAAGTCCAACTGGAAATGATTGAAGTTCATGTTCATCAGCAGCCGGATATTCAAACACCCCTTTCCCTTTAATTTGTTTGACATCCCGCAAGTTTTCTGAGTCCCATCTTTCCTTGATCACACCCCTTGTTGCCTGCATACTCTGTTCACTCGATCCAGCTGTACGCAATGAAGGTTCAGTTACTTGACACCAACCTTTACTTTGTATTTCATCATTTCGTACCACACCATCCCCTCCAATTTCCTTGATCTCCTTTTCTATGTTACTTATCGGATCTAATGTCTCCTTGATCACCTCCTGAGTTCCATGCACATTTTGTAAATCCACTCCAACTAAAGGTGATCGAGGTTGAGGTAGTGGAATCCAACGCTCGCTTTGAATTTCATCACTTTGTACCACACCACCCCCTTCAATTTTCGTTATCTCCTTTTCTAAGTTACTTACAAGAACCAAGGTCTCCTTCACATTCCTTGCTACCTGCCCTTTCAGTTCAATGAAAAGCCTTTGAAGATATTCATCCAATCCAACAAGTTTCTTGGTATATTCCTTCTTTCTATAGCTAGTCCCCATGCGAACCTTGTGAACTAGTTCTACACCCTTCTCCATTTGCATTATGAAATTTTCTTGTTGCTCCTCTGAAAGATGCAATAATCTGTTAGATTCTACTATCTCTTCTATAAGTGGTTTTAAGCAATCCAAGGTGGATTCAAAATCTTCAAGGAGGCGTTTATACATCATATTCTTGACCTTCACTTGGATAACAACATCAAACAACACCCGAAATACCGCCCCAAGAGCAGGAGCAGGATGAGCAGGAGCTGAAGATGCAGCACCATTCCTGTCAATTCTCTGCAGTATTTCCTGCTGCGATCTTAAGATGTCCCCGGTTTCTTGCAGTGATTTCAGAATTTCCAACTGTCTTCTCTCCAAGTCATCTTGTTTGTCACTCGTTCTCCTCGCCAAAAGCAAGAGCTCTGTCACATTCCTCATTTGCTCCAGCTTTAAGATCTCCAACAGTCGTCTAAGAGACCTATCCAATGCAGCTAGTTGGTCTGCGTAGCTAGGCTTTATGCAGTTGCAGCAATCCCCCCATATGCGGCAGTTCCACATGCTAAGCCTCGATAACTTGGCAACGAGCTCCACACCATCATCCATTTTTACTTGAAGGTCTTGTATTACATCGTTTGGGAGATTCAGTTCCACATTATGGTCTCTTATCTGCTGGATGATCCTTGGTTGCAAACAGTCTAGCGTCGATTCGAGATTTAAGAGGAGGGTTCTGAACTTACTAGTTCTACCGATGGCTATCCTAACGCCATCATATAGGAGTTGAAAAGGTGCTCCTCCCAGAAAGTTCAGAGTCATAGACATAATTAGAAAACTTGCACTATCATCTAAATTTTACCAACCTTATTAGCAGATTCAGACCAGCCAGTTTGATTTGGGTGGTTTGTGAAACGAATATGAACATGATGACCCTCCTTTTCCCTCACGATCTCCGATCCAGAAATAAAGTGCTGTGGCTACTTTTGCCGACGGAATTTTGGTCGGCAAATTAAAGGAGCTGAAGACTGAAGAAGTTAAGAGCAAGTCAACATAATTACCAAAAAAAAGAAGAGCAAGTCAACTGCCCTTTGCTAGCTATACGTCCAGTTTCGTATTCAATTTACTTAAATGTGTCTTTTGATTAAAAATATAGTGAAAAAAATCGTGAGTTACAACACAAGATATTCGGCCAAAATTCGAAAATCGTATATTTTTATTTTCACACCAAAATATTCTCACACTCAAATTATGACTTTAAAGGACTTTTCGAGTTGATAGAACGCAAAAATATCGACTCGTTTATTTTTTACGATTTTTCAAATTTGGAAAACTAGAAAATTTATAATAATTAAACGATTCGAGATTTTTGAGTTCTGTAACTTAGAACACCTTTTCAAAATCATATTTTACCAATGGTGAATTTTTGAGATTTTTTTTTTGCCGAAATCATGGTTTTTTTATCCAAAACCATGGGTTATAGACTTATAACACACGATTTTTGGCCAAAATTGCATGCTCTTATGAAAACACAAAAATCTTCTCACACTCAAATCATGATTTTTAAAGATTTCTCGTTTTAATTTTAAAACACAAAAATATTAAGTCATTTATTTTTTACGATTTTTCAAATTAAAAAAACTAGAAAATTCGTAATAATTAAATGATTCAAGATTTTCTAATTCCATAAATAAGAACACCTTTTCATAACCATATTTTACAAATGGTTAATTTTTGAGAAATTTTAATTTTTTGCCGAAATCATGGTTTTTCACCCAAAACCGTGGGTTATAACACACGATTTTTGGCCAAAATCGAAAGTTCTTATTTTCGAACTAAAAACTTTCTACATTGAAATCATGATTTTAAAGAATTTCTCAAGTTTACAGAACACAAAATATCGACTCGTTTATTTTTACAATTTTTCAAATTCAGATAACTAAAAAACACATAATAATTAAACGATTTGAGATATTCGAGTTCTGTTAATTGGGAAACCTTTTTCAGAATATTTTTTACCAATAATGAATTTTTAGAAATTTTTATTTTTTTTTGTCGAAAACATGGTTTTTCACTCAAAATCGTGGGTTATATAACACACGAATTTTGGCCAAAATCGCAGGTTCTTATTTTCACACCAAAAATCTTTTCACACTGAAATCATGATTTTAAAGGACTTCTCGAGTTGACAGAACGGACAAATATCAACTCGTTTATTTTTTACAATTTTTCAAATTCGTAAAACTCGAAAATTAATAAAAATTAAATGATTTGAGATATTCGAGTTCTGTCATTTGGAGAACCTTTTTAAAAACATGTTTTACCAATGGTAAATTTTTTAGAAAATTTTATTTTTTTTGGCGAAAACATGGTTTTTCACTCAAAACCGTGGGTTATAACACACGAATTTTGGCAAAAATCGCATGTTCTTATTTTCACAACAAAATCTTTTCACACTGAAATCATGATTTTAAAGGACTTCTCGAGTTGACAGAACGGACAAATATCAACTCGTTTATTTTTTACAATTTTTCAAATTCATAAAACTCGAAAATTCATAAAAATTAAATGATTTGAGATATTTGCGTTCTGTCAATTGGAACACCTTTTTAAAAACATGTTTTACCAATGGTGAATTTTTTAGAAAATTTTATTTTATTTGGCGAAAACATGGTTTTTCACTCAAAACCGTGGGTTATAACACACGAATTTTGGCCAAAATCGCATTTTCTTATTTTCCCACCAAAATCTCTCAACACTCAAATCATAATTTTAAAGGACTTTTCAAGTTGACAGAACGCAAAAATATTGAGTCTTTTATTTTTTACGATTTTCCAAATTCAGAAAACCAGAAAATTTATAATAGTTAAACGATTCGAGGTATTCAAGTTCTGTTAATCGGAAAACCTTTTTAAAAACATGTTTTACCAATAGTGAATTTTGGTGAACTTTTATTTTTTTTGCTGAAAACATGGTTTTTCACTCAAAACTGTGGGTAATACACCCGATTTTTTGCGAGAATCGTATGTTTTTATTTTCGCACCAAAATCTTTCAACACTCAAATCATGATTTTTAAGGACTTCTACAGTTGATTAGAACACCTTTTTAAAACTTAATTTTACCTATGGAGAATTTTTAATAAATTTTTAATTTTTTTGTCGAAATCATAGATTTTCACCTAAAACCGTGAGTTATAACACATGATTTTTGGCCAAAATAGTATGTTCTTATTTTCACACTAAAATCTTCTCACACTCAAATCATGATTTTAAAGGACTTCTCAAGTTGACAGAATGCAAAAATATCAACTCGTTTATTTTTTACGATTTTTCAAATTTGAAAAACTAGAAAATTCATAATAATTAAACAATTCGAGATATTCGAGTTCTGTCAATTGGGAAACCTTTTTAAAAACATGTTTTATTAATGGTGAATTTTTTAGATTTTTTTTTTTTGAAAACATGATTTTTAATCGTAACCGTGGGTTATAACAAACGATTTTTGGCTAAAATCGCATATTCTTTTTTTTGCACCAAAATATTTTCACAGTGAAATAATGATTTTAAAAGACTTCTTAAGTTGACAGAACACAAAAATATCAACTCGTTTATTTTTTAAGATTATTTTTTATATAACAAATTGGGTTGGGCCAAGTACAAGCATGTAAAACCGGCCTTTTAAATGTAATAAATACAATTTGGGCTCGGCTGAGTACATACAATCCCAAATCATCCTTTTAAATGTAATAAAAATAACTTGGGCTGCACTGAGTAAAACCAAACCCAAATCGGCCTTTTAATTGGAAAAAAAAAAACTACACGTCATTGATTTACGCTAGGCCAATACAAACAGGCCCAAATCGGTATTTTAAATAAGGTCACGTTGTATTTTATGGTACGAATTGGGCTTGGCTAAGTACAAGCACGGCCAAATTGGCCTTTTTAATGTAATAAAAATAATTCGGGCTGGGCCGACTACATGCAAATCCAAATCGGCCATGTAAATGTAATAAGAACAATTTAGGCTGGTGCAAGTCAAACTGTAAAACAGGGCCCAAGTCAGTCATTTAAATGTAATAAAAACAATTTTTACATGGGCCGAGTAAAACATACCCAAATCAGCCTTTTAATTTTTTTTTTAAATAGTCACTTAGTTTATGAAACGATTTTGGTTGGGCCGAATACAAATAGACCCAAATAGACCCAAGTAAGCCCAAATCAGCCATCTAAGTAATAAAAAAAATTGGGCTGGTCCATGTACAAGTAGGCCCAAATCAGCTTTTTATTTGTAATAAAAACAAGGGAAATTATCACAAATAGTACCTGAACTTTACCTCCATTATATAGATGGTACCTGAACGTTACTTTTGATCACAACTAGTACCAAACTTTTAATTTTCATCTTAAATGGTACCTACCGTTACATTCCGTTAAAAATTTTGAAAAAAAAATCCCTCCCAGCCGTCCCAAAAAAAATTGTTTGTTTTTTTCTCTCTCGTCTCTCTCTCTCGCCGTTACCCTCTCCTCTCCCTTCGGCCACCCACTCCTTCTCCAAATTTCTTCTTTTCCTCCTCCTTGAGCTATCATCTCTCCCTCATTTTGTCTCTCTCTCTCTCGCTCACACAATCCCATCGCGGTGGGTGGCGGATCAAGGCGGTGCAAGCGACGTTGGTTAGAGGCGCGGGGCGCCGAGGCGCACTCGGAATTGGCGGCGTTGAAGGGAGCGAAGGCTCGGGGCGCTTCGGATGGCATGAGTGGACGAGCAAGGGCGCAGCCGGAGAACGGGATGGCGGCACCGCTTGGGTGTGTCGTTGCAGAACATCTATGGATGAAGAGCACGCCATTGGCGGGCGGCCGTCGGCATATGAGATCGAATGAGTGATGATCCGAGTTAGAGCTGTTGTTGGCTTTGTGAATTGATTGGAAGTTTGGGCTCGTGATCGGTTTTGTGATTGAGGTGGACAGAGAGACAAGTGATAGGTGGTCTGAGTTTAGACGCCGGCGACGTGAGAGGAGAGCACATACTCTGTTTGGGCTGGGAGAGATGAATCTTGGGTGCAGCTATGAATTGGGCTCGGCGGCAGCACTGATTGGGGTGTCCTTAGTAGAAGAGTGGCTTGAGATGAGTCGTGGAAGAAGGCTGGCAGAGTTATGGGTTGTCATGGTTGTGGCGTGGAGCTTGAATTGGAACAGAAAAAGAGCTGCGGTGGATGGATTGTGATCGAACCATTGAAGTGTTTGGCTCAGATCGAAGCGAGAGGAAGAGGGCTTTGCAAGTCGGAGAAGGAGAGGGTGACCGGAGGAGGAGGAGGAAGAAGAAGTAGAAGAAGAAATTGGAGAAGGAGAGGGTGGCGAAGGGAGAGGAGAGAGGTAACGGCAGAGAGAGAGATGAAAAAAAAAACAAACAATTTTTTTTTGGACGGTGGAAGGGATTTTTTTTTCAAAATTTTTAACGGA
The DNA here is from genome assembly GCA_030142095.1 of Rubus idaeus. NCBI lineage: Eukaryota > Viridiplantae > Streptophyta > Magnoliopsida > Rosales > Rosaceae > Rubus > Rubus idaeus. The sequence goes on along the minus strand of CM057969.1, from coordinate 3,314,481 downwards.
ATGTGACGGTAGGTACCATTTAAGATGAAAATTAAAAGTTTAGGTACTAGTTGTGATCAAAAGTAAAGTTCGGTACATTTGTGATAATTTCCCTAAAAACAATTTGAGTTGGGCCAAGTAAAACATACCCAAAACGGCCTTTGAATTGAAAAAAGAAAGAACACGCCATTTTTTTGGAAGGATTTGGGCTGGGCCAAGTAGAAGCAGGCCCAAATTGGCCTTCTAAATAGGGGTGGGCAAAATCGAAATCCCGGTCCGACCCGATCCCGAACCGTCCCGGGCGGGACGGGACGGGATTGAAAATCTGATTTTTCGTAGCATCCCGTCCGTCCGTCCCGTCCGTCCGAACAAACGGGATGGGACGCGGTTCTGATTTTGATATCCCGTAAGGCCCGTCCCGTCCGAATTAATTTTTTTTATGTTTTTCAAAGCCCATTAGGCCTGGCCCAATACTTAACTCTCTTCTCTCTCCTCTGTATGTTCTCTTTTAGTCTTTTCTCACTTCTCTCTCTTGTCCCTGGCGTCCTCTTCTTTCCTTTCAATACAATTGTTAATTGTTTGCTCTAATCATTACGTGGCTCTCTCTCTCTCTCTCTCTCTCTCTCTCTCAATATCAATCATCTGCAATTCTGCATATCGATTATGATGACAACAGAGCTTTTAGAGTTATCCACAACGGCGTTGCAAGGATAACGGAGCGTACCTTCTACGATCTCACCAATCTTCACTTAGTGCCTTCTCCTTCTCCGCTCGACCACCACGACAATGACTCTTCTTCGACAAGCCATGCCCGAGCCCGCAGCAATGTTGCCCCGAACTCGATCGTCGCCCACTCCTCCCGTCCTCTTCATCTCTCACCCTTCCTCATCCCAAATCTCTCCTCCTCAGCCTCCGGCAACGACCCACCCCCGAAAATCTAGTTTTAGGCAAAAAAAAAGAAAAAAAAAGGCTTGAATCCGTCCGACCCTACGTCCGTGTCGGGTTCGGGATGGTCGGGATGAGTTTTGAAAAGCTCCAATCCCGTCCCGTCCCGTCCCGTCCCGTCCCGTCCGAAGATAAATTTCGGGATGGCCTCATCCGTCCGTCTCCCACCCCTACTTCTAAATGTAATCAAAACAATTTGGGCTGGGCCATCTACAAGCAGACCAAATCCCCTTTTAAATGTAAAATAAAAAACAATTTGAACTGGGCCTAGTAAAACAGGCCCAAAGCAGCCCGTTAATTGAAATAAAAATGACAAGTCATTTTTTATGGAACGATTTTGGTTGGGCGAATTACGAGTAGGCCCAAAATGTCTTTTAAATGTAATAAAAACTATTTGGGCTGCGCCTTGTAAAACAAGGCCCAAACCGGCCTTTTAATTGAAGTAAAAATAGTGTGGAACGATTTGGGCTAGGCCTAGTAAAACGGCCCAAATTTGCATTTTATATAGAATTAAACGACATGTCGTTGTTTTGAACGAATTGTTCTGGGCCAAGTATAAGGAGGCCCAAATCGGTCTTGTAAATGTCTTTTTTGTGACAATTTGGGCTGGGTCGGGCTATGTCCAACTTGGCCTGGGCTGAGTTGGAATAGGCCCAAATCGGCCTTTTAAACATAATAAATGTCGTTTCTGCAAGAATTTTGCAGGGGCCGGGCCCATTCGGCCTCTTATGTAATAAAAACGGCATGTTTATTGCACGATTTTGGCTAGGTCGAGTATAAACCAGGGCCTAACTGGGCTTTTAAATGGAATGAAATCGACACGTCGTTTTCATGGGAAGATTTGGGCTGGGCAGAATTAGAGCAGGCCTAAATCGCCCTTTTAAATGTGATAAAAACGACCGGTCGATTCATGTGACAATTTGGGGGCTAGGCCTAATTCCACCCTTCACATGTAATAAACGGCCTGCCGTTTTTTTATCGGACGATTTGGTCTGGCCAAGTACAAACCAAGCCGAAATCGGCCTTTTAAATGTAATAAAAACGACTTGTCGGCCCAATTACCAAACTTATGACCATTTGATTTGGGCTAAGCCGAGCACAAGCCAGGCCTGCTGAATTAAAGCCCAATAAAAAACCACATATTATAGGGTACACAAAATAGCTCCTGGCACAAAATAATAGATAACCACAGCCGATATGGAGCAAATGGATTTAGCCAAAATTTATACAAAAATAAAAAATAAAAAAAAATGACAAGTGAACTGAATGTTATAGAATGACAAAAAAAAATTAAAAAATTGGAAAAAAAAAAAGGCACCCTCGCAAGAACATGTACTACATCAGTTAACAGCTATTTTCTTCTTTGCGATCCACTTCTTTTTTGCCCTTCGTATTGCCTCGTCCTTCATCCTCGAGAGCTCAAGAAAACGTAGATGAAACTGCATATAAATTGAATCCATCTCCACTTTTAGCCCATCATACTGATGTTTGTCAGTTAGAGACAAGTCAGACAAGGAACAAATGCTTGATAAGCTAAAAGTTTTTGATATATGAGGGCTCGAGATAGCAGAGTCCATTGCTGAGTCATTCATCACGACAGAATCACCCGAATTAGCTTCATAATTCTTTTCAATAAGCTGACCATGAACCATACAGTCTGGACTGGAACCATACCCATCTGAACCTTTATAGCATTCATCAAAGCTGTACTTGTCTGATTCTAGAACTTTGACATTAGTGGCATCTGAGGCAGTAGTGATGACATACTCGGCTGAGATATCTGAAATCATTGATGCAGCCTTGACCAACCCTGAACCCCAAGGGCACCCGAAGAAGGTTCCATCATTTTGACATAGATGCTGATCCCCACGTGAACTATTTGCTCCACATGATGAACTTTCAGATGTAGGTTTCCAGCTGGGTACAAGCTTCATAATCAAGCTATCAATCAACTCAGCTATCACAGAGACATCTTCATTAGAAAGATCAAGTTGCTCAGCCATCTCCCCAGCAATTGAAATTGCAGTATCAGAATCGAGATAGAACTCGAAATGGATAGTCTTCCCATGACCTGTATAAATAAATAACATTCAATTTCAGATCATGAAAAGAAGGGAAACAAGTGAACCTTTTTGCATCACAGATGTACTTACCATGTGGATCAACAATACGCAAAGTCAATGGTACAGTATTAGCAGCATTTTTCTCAGCTCTTAAAGTGAATTCATTATTCTCTGTGAATCTCTGTAACTCCAAAACTGAGGGGTTGGATGAATTGGACGTTGCATTGACACTTTTTCTACAAGACCCAGCAGAAATCTTAAGGTAGTTAGCATCTACATCCATCGGACGAGCATCAGGCTGTGGCATGTTCACTAATTTCGGGATCAAATTGTGTGATCCCTTGTGTGATCCCGATGGTTCACAACTGAGCTCCTTCAAACTGTCAATTGCAAGGAATGGATCTTTCAAGAGCTCCACTGCAGGCAATCTCATTGATGCTGGAACCAGACACTTCTCTATGAATTGCTTGACTTGAGGATCACTCACTTTACTGAGTGAAGCAGGCTTTATACCCTGCAGCAAAGGAAGTTAGGAGAAACATTAGTTGACCGTAGAGTAAATCTATATAAGCAAGAAAATCATGCATGGCATTAGAAACTTACATTGGTAACCTTCTTATAAATCTGTGCGGGATTTTTACATTCATTGTAAGGGTATTCACAAGTCACCATTTCTAACATGCACATGCCAAAAGAATAGATGTCAACTAATTCATTATATTCCTCATCGTAAAGCTCGGGAGCCATGAATTCTGGAGTGCCAATCACACTATGGGCAGTAGGCTGCTGCATGACTATTGCCAATCCAAGATCTCCAATTTTAATTTCTCCTTGATTTCCATTGACAAATATGTTGTCGCATTTCAAATCTCTATGAATAATTGGAGGATTGTGAGAATGCAGATAGTGTAAGCCTCGAAGAATGTGCCTTGCCCACTTCTTGATGGCCTTCAATTCAACAAACTTATGCTTCTTTCGATACCTATATCCAAAACAGCAATCAATAACATTGAGAATGGAAGCCAAGTAAAAACTCCTTTTTTTAAAGGAAGTGAAAACGCATTTGAGCATGGAACCCAAGTGAAAACATGAAATATCAAACAGTCAAAGGAGTTAAAGGAACTCACTGCCTCAAGCTCCCAGAGGTGAATAACTCAGTTATAATGTTGATAGTCTTGTTCTTATCATCCACCCACCAGTTACAGAACTTGATGATATTTTCATGCTTTAATGACTTCAACAGATGAACCTCTGAATATAATCTCTGAAGCTGTTCCGGTGACTGCAATACATCCTCAACATTCACCTGGCTCCAGGCTACTTCGAATCCTTCAACTTCGTCAAATGCCTTATATCTACATTTTGAAAAGGCATGCAAATAAAACAAACAAATTGGCAACAACAAATTCTTAGAGAAAATTATAAACTAGCTACAAATAACCCGATGCAAGATATGGTTAGAGAAGCATACACAGTCTTGAATGCTCCCCTCCCCAAGACTTCATCAGACTGGAGAAATGAAACAGAAAAACAATTACGAATTATATCATTTTGAATCCATCAAAATCCAATTAATATCGTGACAGAATTCAAATGCCAATACCATATATTTATAAACAGAAATCAACTTCCCAAATGAAAGAGTAAATCTTTGCCAAAAAAAAAATGAAAGAGTAAACAAAATTCGAGAAATCGCACCCGTAAAAATCTCCCAGTCGGATCGTCCTCCACAAAATCACTATAGCCACAATCCAATTTCACACCGTTCAAACCAGCACAGTAACCCATCCTCGAAACGACGGCAAAAAAATCCACCCAAAGAAACAATCTTTAGACGAAAACGATTCTCACAAAACACTATCAAAGCATCTTGATTTTAACGCCAACCGGAATCAGACGAAAACGGTGTTCAGAAAACGCCTCACAAGCAACGGAATACGAGTCGAATGCCGATCGGAGACGAAACCGGCAGCCGATGAACCACGTGTCGCGCGAGCACAGTTCCATATCCGAAATCCAGTTCGCAATTGAGCTTCTCCACGTTATCAAATCTATCCGAGACTCAGCCATGGTGCTCTCTGCATCTTTTGGATCGCCAATTTAGGACAAATTGAATCCTCGAGGCAAAAATAAGGGATTTGACGGCGATGGGAAATGAAATTGTGAATTGAGGGAAGTGTGTACAAATAGGGTTGGCAAAAGCATAGAGTTTGTAGTTGGATTAGGATTTCATTTAGGGATTTTGATTTTGATTTCTGAGAGAGAAGAGGAGGCCTGGACTCTACGATCAGAAGATTCACGTTTCCGCGGAGCTGGAGCCTTATTGGTTTTTTTTTTTTGGTTACAAGCCTATTGGTCTATTTGATTATCCTTAAATGTATTTTATATTTTTGGTCAGATTATCCATATTTAACTAAATAAGATTCTCATTACTCCTCGAAGGTTGGAATTGATCAATTGATGTAACAAGATTAGCTTGATCTTATAAAGAGAATGTATCTGTCAAATATTCTATAGCCGAGGAATAGAATAGGGCAAGAGTTAATATTAGGCTAGATTTTCAACCAAAACCAAAAGATTAGGATAGGTTAATGATTTAGTCTAACGATCCATTTAGGTCTCAATATGAAATCGTCAAGGATTATAGTGTCCTTGACCAATTCAAGGATATCTAAGTCTCTTGATAGTGTTAGTGTTAATGTGTGTATAATTAGTGTTTGGAGTATCCATGTTGTATTACTTGTGTTAGTATTTAGTGTTGCTCTAAATTACCCCGAGTAATTCTATGACAAAATTGAAATCCGATTATTTGATTCACTCGTCGGGCTTTCTATTAGTAAAATAAAATAAAAAATTGTATTTCATTATCTTTTTTTATCTATAAGTGAATATGACATTATATATTAGTCAAGTGGTTATTTGTTTTTTTCGAACCACTAACATGTAAGCTTTCTTTATGTGACAAAAAATTTACATACTTCTCTTTCAAATTCACATTTTTGAGCAACAATTGTAATTCAAAAAAAAAAAAAAGTATACTAAAAAAATTCCTAACGACACACCTTTATAATAGATATGCAAAACCTACTTTTTTTTTTTGGACGAATATGCAAAACCTACTTGCACAAACCAGAAAAATTACAGAACAACAGGTGGGCAGGGGAGGAAGTATAATAGAATCTGCATTAATTAGAAGGAAAGAAGAAGGAACCATCTCTGATGTTTTCCTTCCCCAAATATCTGCACTGAAGAGGAACAAGATAGGCGATATAATTTTCTTCCGAAGTTTGTAGATATTTTGATCAGTCCTTCATCGAGAGTTGCGTTATCAATCGGATTCCAACGGTATCCGTGGATTTTTCTCTTCCTCAAACCATAATTTACTGAAGCGACTAATGATTTGATCAAGTTTAACAGTACAGACTTCTGACGTCGTCCGAGGTACAAGGTACACTCCCACATAATATTTCCTGTAACCAACATAGTACGATTAGATTGATTACACGTCTAAAAATCTATCTTCTCTAGTTTGAATCTAATCTAATCTTGTTTGTAGATTGTATTTATTTGCATTTGATGTTGTCATACCTCGGATTTGGTTTTTTGTTCACACTTTTATGTGTTGGAATAGAAAAATATACCCATTCCTCTGATTTTGTTCTCAATGCAACTCTTTCTTTAACTCCCTGCTGCTTGTCCGGTATGCCTCCACCTACTATAACACACAATTAAGTTAAAACATATAAAAAATGCCTCAAGCATGCGTGAGCTAGCTATATGAGAGATACACGCATGTGAATGACCAGATCGAATTACACACACACACACACACACACACCATATATATATATATATATATATATATATATATATTAGCGAATTGATCGAACCAAGTAGTTTATACACTTACTTCTGATTAATATATATTAGCGAATTGATCGAACCAAGTAGTTTATACACTTACTTCTGTTAGTAGAAATTAACTGTCTGCTACTTCCACCATACTGACCATCAACATCATTTACTTGATTAACTGAATTTTGGGTAGACCCTGAAGCTACATCATCCAATGTGTTTTTCACATTCGGTAGACACTGATCTTTAATTTCAACTGGAAGCAAATTTCTTTCTTTCATGATCTCTCCGTAGCCTGCAAGAGATTGTTGTTTACAGATTTAACAAGGTAATGAATATATCAATTCTAGATCAGCAATGTATGCAAGAAATAACATATATACATGAATAGAGAGGATCTTCAGGAGGAAAACGCAAGTGCTTTGAGCTCGGTCTTCTAATACCAGGCCTCAAATAATTAATCCATCTCAACCGGCAGCTCTTAGCACTCCTTTGCAGCCCTGAAAATTAATCACATTAATATTTAATACACAATTAATTAACCCTAATTTATCAATTGAGAGAGAGAGAGAGAGAGAGAGAGAGAGAGAGAGAGAGAGAGAGAGAGAGAGAGAGAGAGAGAGTGTGTGGTGATGATGAAGGATAGTTGAATACCAGCTTTCTCAGGCACTTCACTCCAAGAACCAAGGCCATGGGTGGTGATGTATCTGCTGAGCATCTCATCTTCCTCAGGAGACCAAAGCCATCTCTTCAACTTCTGTTGGATGCAGCAAGATTAATACTGACCCATTATGGCCTTGCCTTGCCTACTATATATTATATATCCTAATAATAAAATAAAGAATATCCTTTTATGCTCGTGAAGTATGATCTGGCCACACCACACAGCACAAATGAACACTTAATTGTGAGGTAAGTGCATGCTGCAACTCATTTGAACAAACACAAAATGGAAGATAACACATTTTTTAAACCATGTACAATTGTACACCTTTGCTTTAAAATAATGATGCCAAGATATTGTTGCACTTTGGCTATAGACTATTATAGTACACTGCAGGTTAAAAGGTATATGATCGGGCACAAGACAATAATATTATCTAATTATAGATACAGAACAATTCACTCTGAAAAAGAAGGGGATCGAGGATCCTTAAACCCCATAAAAATCATACTCGATCTACAACAACTTTTGTCATGTCACCTTAAGAAGCTACCTCACTGAATGATCAGATCGATGATCAAAACTCCTAATGAACTGCTCATGCTTCTATTCAGTTGCATTTTCATGTGAAATGCATGCATCCTGTTTACAGATTTGTATATGTTCAAACAGTTCTTATACAATTAGGACATATGAGTCCTAAACTTTACTAAAGAGATATGCACATTCAACAGAGTTATTATATTAGTTCTGAAGCCAAAGAAATTAAAAAAAAAAAAATTAGACCAGATCAAAACAGATTTGCAAAAGGATTGGTTTACTAGAAAACCAACATAAATATGAATGAATATATGCCACTTCGTATCTACAAATTGCAAGAGCATTGGTGGCCTTTCTAAAGCTAGGGTGTTAATGTGAGGTTCAACTGGCTTTGGTTTGAGTACTTTAATGTGTGGGAATCCCCCATATCTTTGCACCCTTTATTAGAACTATAATTAAGCATATATATATATATGTGTGTGTGTGTGTGTGTGTTGTATAATGCAAATTAATTAAGAAATCACCTTTCCCTTAAGATCAGTCATTGTGCCTTCATCATTCAATGATTTTTCGCTTTTAAGATAATAGGGAGAACCAAATTGTGGACATTCAGATCTTGATGTCACCAAAATCTTGTGCGTTGAAGTTTTGAATTCATCAAGCAATGGAGGTTTATATTCAGCAACTGGAGCTTCAACCACCCTTGACGTCCCTTCAATTTGCTTGGTCTGCGCCTCTATATTTCTTCTTTCCGAATCCAATGTCTCATTTGTATCCTTTGTTCCCTGCACATCCAATCCAGTTAGAGGCGATGAAGTTTCGGGTACTTCACTCAAACCTTCAATTTCTTTTACATTCTGTCTCATACCGTTTCCTTCAATTTGCTTCACCCCCACCTCTTTCTCATTCGTATCAGTTCCCTCCGCATCCTTTCTTCCATGAGTATTCAGAACATCTAATCCAATCCTTGTTACAATTTGAATTTGATTTTGTACCACACTACTCCCTTCAATTTTCTTGATCACTGCCTCCGTACTATTTATTGAAACCAACGCTTCCTTCCCATGTTTTGCTATCTGCAAACTCAGTTTATGGAACAGCACTTGAAGAGATGCATCTAATTTAAGAAGTTTGTTGGTGCATTCGTACTTTTTGTAACTAGCCCACTTGCAAACCTTGGAGCACTTGTGAATGAGCTCTACACCCTTGGTCATTTGCATAATGAAATCTTCTTGTTCCTGTTCTGGAAGATGCAATACTTTGTTACACCCTGCCATTTCTTCTATCAGTGGTTTTATGAAGTCAAGCGTGGATTTGAATTCTCGAATGAGGCGTTTACACATTGTATTCTTGGCCTTCACTTGTATGACAACATCAAACAGCATCCGAAATACTATTCCTAGAGCATAAGCAGGAGTAGGAGCAGGAGCAGCCTCTCCTCGTCCATTTTGCATACCATCAACTAGAATTCTCTGCATGGCGTGATGTACCGAGTCATGCTGTACTCTCATCATATCACACATTTCTTTCTGCTCTTTCAGTAATTCCCTGTGCACTTTCAATAACTCTGACACTTTTTGGTCCAGTGCATCTTGTTTGTCATTGTGGTTCCTTGCCAAAAGTAAGTTCTCCTGAACATTCCTTATTTGCTCCAGCTTTAGTATTTCTAACAGTCGTCTAAGAGATCTGTCCAGTCGAGCTAGTTGGTCTGCGTAATTAGGCACTATGCAGTTGCAGCAATTGCCCCAGATGCGGATGTTCCAAATGCCAAGCCTCGATAACTTGTCAACCAGCTCTTTGCCCTCCTCCATTTTTGTTTCAAGATCTCGTATCAAATCGTTTGGGATATTCAGTTGCACATTATTCGCGCTTATCTGTTGGATGATCCATGGTTGCAAACACTCTAGCGTGAACTCCAGATTTTCGAGGTGGGTTCTAAACTTCTTAGTCGTGCGAATGGCTATCTTAACGCCATCATACAGCAGTTGGAAAGGGGCTCCTCCCAGAAAATTGAGAGCCAGAGAAGTCATAACTACAACAACGTTAACGTACACCGTACCACTACCAAACAATATCCTATTTCTCAACATTCAATCATCTTAAATATTAGCACACAATTAAGGAGATTGAAAGTGCTACGTACGTACCCTTTCTTAAAGCCGTCGATCATAAAGCTAGCTGTTTAAATAATGGTCCTCGGACCAACTCCAGTGCATATATATATATGTACGACAACACCACCACGTACTCGATGCAAAAGCAGTTTTCCGTTTCCGTTTCTCCCAAGAATTAAGCTCGGACTACATTTCCAGGCCACTCAGAAATGCACAGCAGTAGCCAACTCAAGACTCCATCAACTATGCGCAAGTTACTCTGATGATTAGATATCATGTCTGGTAAGCACAAACTAAGAAATAGAATTGTGAGATTCAGTGGCGGATCCAGACCAAAACATTAGGGGGGGAATTATGGGCTGAACTAGAATTGAAAATGGGTGAGATAATTTTGCGAAGGGAAAAAAATTTTTTATCTGTATGTTGAATAGGGGTGGGGAGTGTAGGTTGCTCTAGTTCGGTTTCGGTTTCAAAGAGAGGAAAAGAGAAGAAAGGAAAAAAAATGAAGAAGATGAGGAGTTGTAGGTTGAAAATGCAGACTTGTGAAGATAGAAGAAAGGGAAGAAGATGAGAATAAAAAAAACATAGAAAAGAGAGTGGAGGAGAGAAAAGAGAGAGGGAAGAATAATAAACAAATAGAAAGTTTGAAATATACATGTGAAGAGGAGGAAAGAGAGATAGTGTCCGAAAACAATAAAAAATGACAGAAAAGTTGGAGAAAGAGGATTAATTCGTTGATCTTTCTGATTTTCTCAACTCCCCCACCATTTTTTTCGACTGGTTTGCCCCTATCCACCATTATTGCCAACCTCAAGCTCTGAAGCTCCCATACTACAAGCTTTTTGAAGAAAATTGAGGGGGGTCACTTGCCCCCCCCCCGCCCCCCGCGGATCCCAGTGACTGAGATTTGAACGCCTAAACATAAACCTGCTTCGTTGACCAAAATAATCATCGGTCTATGATTGGGGTAGTACTGATTTGAAGGAAGTTTCAAAGAAGTTCAAAATACTCGGTGTGGAAAATGACTTGTGACTTAAGTATTCAACAATGGGACAAGTGGCAGCTAGCCTTCGAGTCCCAACCACTATTATGAATTAAAAAATGACTTCCTTTGAAATATAAACACCACCACATATCGAAAGTAGGTAATAAAAAGGGTGCTAACTTCTTTTATTTTGGTTTCAAAAAAGGGTGATAATTTGTTCCATCACAAGACCATATTTTTACAGTTATGCGACAATAAAAATGTACATATATACATATATAGTCGCACACCAAGAGAAAACCAATTCATGTATGTATACCTGGAATGGAGTGAGATTTTCGGGGAAATGAGAAGAATAATGTGCTAATAGAGAACTAATCTGTTGCTAGGTGAAAGCAAATTCCTAGCTGATTTGAGAAATTTCCTACTCAGATTGCTGAATAAACAGTTTTGGACAAGAAAAAGGCTCAAGTCTAACACTGGATGACTAGATTGAGAACGATGTATTCACAAAATAGCTCCAAATATATCCCGCCACAAAATAAATAGATAACCACAGCAGATATAACCGCCAAGAGCAAATGAATTTAGCCAAAATTTTTAAAAAAAATGACAAGAATGAACTGAATGTTATAGAATGACCAAACCAATGGAAAAATGAAAAGCACACCCTAGCAAGAACATGTACTACATCAGTTAATAGCTATTTTCTTCTTTGCGACCCACTTCTTCTTTGCACTTCGTATTGCCTCTTCCTTCATCCTCAAGAGCTCAAGAAAACGTTGATGAAACTGCATATCAATTAAATCTATCTCCACTTTTAGCCCATCATACTGATGTTAATTTGTCGGTTAGAAACAACTCAGACAAGGAACAAATGCTTGATAATTAAGCTAAAAGTTTTTTATCTATCACGGCTCGAGAGGTAGCAGAGTCAGAAAACTTGAAAATTCAAAAAATTAAACGATTCGAGATATTCGAGTTCTGTCAATTGGGACACATTTTCAAAAACATGTTTTACCAATGATGAATTTTTTTGAGAAATTTTTTTTTTTTTTGCCCAAATCATGGGTTTTCACCCAAAACCGTGGGTTATAACACACCATTTTTGGCAAAAATCACATGTTCTTATTTTCGCACCAAAATCTTACCACACTCAAATCATAATTTTAAAAGACTTTTCGAGTTGACATAAAGCAAAAATATCTACTCGTTCATTTTTTACGATTTTCCAAAATTGGAAAATTCATAATAATTAAACGATTTGAGTTCTATCTATTAGAACACATTTTCAAAACCATATTTTACCAATGGTGAATTTTTTAGATTTTTTTTTCGAAAATCATGGTTTTTCACCCAAAATCGTGGATTATAACACACCATTTTTGGCCAACATCGCATTTTTTTTTCGTACCAAAATCTTCCCACACATAAATCATGATTTTCTCAATTTGACAAAAAACAAAAATATCAACTCATTTATTTTTTACAATTTTCCAAATTTGGAAAACTAGAAAATTCATAATAATTAAACAATTCGAGATATTCGAGTTCTGTCAATTGGAAAAGTTTTTAAAAAACATGTTTAATCAATAGTGAATTTTTTAGGAAAATTTTTATTTTTTTTGCCGAAAACATGACTGTGGGTATAACAAACAATTTTTTTGCCAAAATTGCATGTTCTTATTTTCACACCAAAATCTTCTGATATGCAAATCATGATTTTTAAGGACTTCTCGAGTTGACAAACAGCAAAAATATCAAATCCTTTATTTTTTTACTGTTTTTGCAAGGAATGGATCTTTCAACTGAGCTCCTTCAAATTGTCAATTGCAAGGAATGTATCTTTCAAGAGCTCCAATGCAGGCAATCTCATTGATGCTGGAACCAGACACTTCTCTATGAATTGCTTGACTCGAGGATCACTCACTTTACTGAGTGAAGCAGGCCTTATACCCTGCAGCAAAGGAAGTTAGGATCGGAGAAACATTAGTTGACCGTAGAGTAAATCTATATAAGCAAGAAAATCATGCATGGCATTAGAAACTTACATTGTTAACCTTCTTATAAATCTGTGCAGGATTTTTACATTCATTGTAAGGGTATTCACAAGTCACCATTTCTAACATGCACATGCCAAAAGAATAGATGTCAACTAATTCATTATATTCCTCATCGTAAAGCTCGGGAGCCATGAATTCCGGAGTGCCAATCACACTATGGGCAGTAGGCTGCTGCATGACTATTGCCAATCCAAGATCTCCAATTTTAATTTCTCCTTGATTTCCATTGACAAATATGTTGTCGCATTTCAAATCTCTATGAATAATTGGAGGATTGTGAGAATGCAAATAGTGTAAGCCTCGAAGAATCTGCCTTGCCCACTTCTTGATGGCCTTCAATTCAACAAACTTATGCTTCTTTCGATACCTAATTACCTATATCCAAAACAGCAATCAATAACATTGAGAATGGAAGCCAAGTAAAAACTCCTTTTTTTAAAGGAAGTGAAAACGCATTTGAGCATGGAACCCAAGTGAAAACATGAAATATCAAACAGTCAAAGGAGTTAAAGGAACTCACTGCCTCAAGCTCCCAGAATTGAATAACTCAGTTATAATGTTGATAGTCTTGTTCTTATCGTATGTGTTACTCGAGTGATTATTTGTTTTTTCTCGAATTACTAACATGTAAGGTATCGCTATGTGAAGAGAAATTTTACATATTTTTCTTTCAAAATCTAAAATTATTATGAGGGAGAAAAAAAGAATGTTTAGTGCAAAATATAAACTGTGACCTAATGAATAAAGGATAGGTCTTCTAATTTATGAGTCATAACCTTAATAGGATTATGATTCTTAAATCTTAATTGGAGTATACTATCTTCCGGAGATGAAAGGTGAAATGAGTCAAATGACTCGGTCAAGTGACAGATTCCTCCTGTATGTTAGATACAGGCATTAGGTATCATCTGGTTTCGTGGTGTAGTTGGTTATCACGTCAGTCTAACACACTGAAGGTCTCCGGTTCGAACCCGGGCGAAGCCATTTGTTTTTATCCGGATTTTTTTTATGGGCTCTTCCTTGTTGGCTTTTGCAAATTGCAGCGAGTAGGATGATGCACGTAGAACAAATCCAGCATTGGCTTTGCTATCTTACGCTACTGCTTATTGATATTCAAATTATAAGCAGAAATTACTTCTCCTTTTTTTCCTTTTTAGTAATGGAGGTGCATAATTCACGAAGCATCACAAACCAACCATACTCGAACCACTTCACACTGATCAATGAATGGTAAAGCTTATTGAGTTTTCAAGTGACAGTATAATTATTTATTTCAATCCCAGCTTCCATTTTAGGGTCGCCTGTTCGAAAGAATTTGCAATGAAGGCAAACTACACATCCACATTAGAGACAAATGGTATCTATCTTACCTCATCATATCGTTCTAACAAAATGGATCATACTATGGATAAGCAAAACAAAAGTACCCTACTAGCAGTTTGCAGGTCTCAATCTCTCTACTGATTTCGATATTAATACTTTGCGTTTAAGTAGTACTCAAGAATTCAGCTCCACAAAAAGGCTGGCTTGAGGATGCAACCCTGCTTCTTCCAAGGTTAAGGAGGCCTTCTCTGAACCGTATACCACCCGAGGGAAGTTCGATACGAGACTGTAATCCTCGATGTCTAAACAACCCAAAGAATCAACATAATCATACAGAGACTGGATTGTTGTGGTACTGTGGAACCTCCTTTCCTTGCGTTCTCCGGCTGGGAACCTCACCAAAACCTAATTTGTCAAATACCATATGTTAGGTTGAAGAACTATTATCTCAATTACAATAAGGAACACGGACATGCAACCACTACAATAAGTGCATATGCCTAGAGTTTTGGACTTTTGGTAAATGATGCCTATGCAGTTGCCAAGGCAATGAAAATTATATAAATTTGATAGGTTGATAATACTGACATAAGCAAAGTGAACATGCTACGTTAGTAATAAGGGAAAGCTTTAAGTTTTAAGGCAAAAGGGATTACTCGCGTAACATTAGGTCCTTTCTCTGGTTCAGCACCAAGCGACAAGGCTTTCTCCTGTCGTATCCTAGCTCGTTCCGCCTCTTTCTCTACAGCTTCACGTGCTTCTCTTTCACGAGCCTCTTCTTCCTCCTTAAGCTTCCTCTCAGCTTCAGCAGCTTCTCTTTCCAGGCGTTCTTGCTCTTCCCTCCTCTGAATTTCCCTTGCCTGAACACAGAAAGACAACATTAGGGCAGCTGAAAAATAACCTAATCCTTTCTTGTTAGAGAGGGGTGAAAGGGCAAAGGGACACGGACTTCATCATAGAAAAGAAAATAAAACAAGAAACCTAGGTTAACTATTAGCATACTTGATCAGCTTCGAGTGCTGCTCTATAAGCAGCATCCTGCTCCTCCCTTAAACGAATGTTGTTCCTCCTTTCTTCTGCATCAAGCCTTGCTGTAACAAGAACATTGGCACTTTCTTCAACCACTCTGTTCAGTACTGAAAGCATTTCTTCAGGAGATCTTGGTCCCTCAACCTGCAAAACATGAGAAAGATATATCAACAGGTCCAAAATGAACGAGAACAGAAACTTGTTGGCATTCACCTACTAGTTACCACAAAGTGGAAAAGAAATAGAGAAATGGAGGGGGCAAAAAAATCATAGCCAACAATTTATCATATGCTCCAAATTGAAAAAAAAAATCAACCTACTTTCAGCACATCAAATTCAAGATGCATCATTTTAACAGAAACATCAATCTTAAAGGTAAGGTATAAAACCGCATGCTCATACCAAGCTATAAACATGCATACTTTACTCACAAAGGGACTAAGTTAAGCTCAAGTAGCTCATTACAAGTATACAATTCGCCTAGAATAGAAAAGAGAAACCAATATACCCCTAGCTCCTGTCAAACATACTTTAAAAAATTTCGGATGTAATTCAACGTTTTGCTTAAGCAATCAAAAAGAGGCCTTATAAAGCTGGGGCTTATCATAATCCTAAGAGAACTGAAGTACAGACAACATTAATCCAGAACAGAGCACCAAGTCTCAAGAGAAGTATCAGCAGAACCAACACAAAGTCTCATGCAATGACCACGTTGATCAACCACCAATTTCAACTTAATAACACTCTCAAATTATACTAGAAGAAATTTTTCTAACAGTTATGCATTGAGCTTTTCTGTTTGACCTCTAATCCCTCAAATAGAATGGGTATCCTACCTTCAAGTTTAGGCCAATTATACATCTCAGCCTTACTGGAAAAAAAAAAAAAACCAGGAAACTCCTAAATACATTGAGTTTCACAAACAGCAGTAGAAGCTGTTAGAAATTATGCAAAGAAAAAATGAATGGAAGGAAATTGTAAAAATAAATGAAATAAAGGAGAAGAAAGAAAGAAGGAATCAGAAAGCCAAACTACGAATGGTTGACAACGTTTCTAACATTGACCACTAACACCAATCAATTCACTGCCACCACTACTCACCGTACCATCCAAATGTTAAGACATGCATCTGAAATGAGATTAATAAAATTCAACTTGGGCATGAAGTTAGCCCCATTCTATATTGAAAAGGCCAACAACCTCTACCCTTGAGACACTAAAAGACGCCACTCTGTACCATTAATACTGATAGGTCAGTCCAATCATTTACAAGCCACATAAAATGAGTCAGATGTATTCTTTCCGCAAGTAATTGGAACTTTGGCTCTATAGGTCTAACTTCAGGACGTTTCTAAGAAGATACAACCATATAAACTCTATTCCTCCGTGTTCTTGTTTACCACAGAATGACATTGATAGAGCTAACCTAGCCTCCAAGCTTTCCCATTAGTTACCAACAAGTAAAAAATTCCGTGATATGATATCAGCCTCCAACTAATGATATAATAAATCCACCAAGATTTCACTGTGTCATTCCATGTTCTTATTAAGAATCTACATTCACAATACACTTAAGTTAAAGTAGCACCTATTCAACTATTAAAAGCCATAAAGCTCCAATGATTTGACTACCGAAAGAAAAGAAGTGAGGATCGATAATATACCTGCTGAAGCAGCACAATCCTCTGGTTCGTAGCAGCCATTACAACGGCACAGAAGGGAAATCGTGAGGCCTTCAAACTGTTACTCATCTTGAAGCCTTCACTGGCCCGAATACTCCCTCCCCATGACACAAAGTTCTCGTTGATATAAGCCGCCAAGGCCTCAGAGCACAGAGTCCTCTCGCAAAACGACGGCGTATCAGGATGTTCCGGCGAGTGCAAATACACGAACAACAGCTTGAACGAGTTCCTCGACCTCTGCAAAGCGTCCATAAACCCTTCGCTCACGAAATTAGGCCCCCTCGTCCCATAATCCCTCTCGAAACTGGCCACAAATTCCATCGCCTCCGATGCCACAGCAGATACCGGCACTAATCGAGCGGACGACTCGCCGCCCCGAGCCGAGCCGAGCCCAATCATTCCCAGAGAGTACGACAGCACGCCTCCCGCAGCCCACATACCGAGCCCAATCGCGCCTGAAATCAACTGTAGACTACCGGAAATGACTGAAATCGGCAAAGTAATAACCTTCCAAACCAAACCGGGAGCAGCGACGGCGTTTGGAGGCGATCCAGATTGCTGCGACGGTTCATGCCGCTGAGAAACGAACTGCGAGCCAGTAGAGGTGGTGCCGGCGGCGTAATTCTCGGGAAGAGAAGGGGTGTGGTCAGTGGTGGTGGTAAAGGAAGAGATCGCGAGCTCGAGGTCCCAGCCATGTGCGGTGAGGATCTCTACGCACAAATCCGAGTCTTCAAGACCCGTGATCGCTTGGAAATACGCTAACTTGTCGCTCGGATCACTCATATCTGTACGGGGATAGTTGCAGAAGGGATTCTTGGAGACGACGACGTTCTCGATATGTTCTTGCAAATGTTATGAAACGACTGGGGTTTATCGCAACCAGAGAGTCCGCGAGTCATAGGTATGTTAATTAGTTATGGACTGATGGGATGGAAAATTGGAAATAGAACAATAACCCTGACTATCTCAAAAATAACAGAAAGGCCATTACATACATGAGAAAATCTAGTATTAATCACTATTCAGCGCCCCTAGCCCCTTGGCGTGGGAGTGACCGACAGTAAAGAGGGCAGCATAGCGTACGACGTCGTTTGCTTAGGCTAGCATAGTGAATTACATTCAATTCTTTTGAAAGCTTTGAAGAATCTAATTAATTTAAGAGCTACTAAAATACATAGCCAATGACAAACAAACTATATAGGCTTAAATGGTCAGGGGAACAAAAATACACCAAGTCACCAACACATTTACAAGTCATACATACAACAGTAAACAGTTAACTAATACACTCTCTGCTTCTCTCACAAAAAAAAATAATAAGATTGCCTACATATCTTTAATCTCCTGAATCAAAACTTTGTTCCTGGGTTCTGCTTTGTTGTCCACTTTCCCAGACCTTGAAACAGCTTCATAGTTCAAAGCTGAACTTTTCTCTGCCCTTACAATGGCTCCCAAGGAAGACCAAGCTTCCCCAGGTTGCTCATGGACCCAACACATGATGAAATAAATTTTCCTCTCAGCCAACTTCAGCTTACTCCTAATTTCAGCTCTTCTTGACTTTTGTGGTTTCTCTGATTTCAGCTCACTCTCCCCGAGCTGAACCATCCTCTGCAGATCACAAAGCAAGCACAATAATGCAGGGCTTCCCAAAGCTAACAGGCTTATTACATCGTCTACAAGACCTAGTCCAAATTGCAAGCCACCCATCTGTCTGAAAGCCGGAGAGCAGGTCTGCTCCAAGCAATAAGATAGAGCTTCCAGGACAGTCTCCGGCTGCCCTCCTTGACCCAATACAGACGACACAGAGAGCACAACCATTGCTGATCCTGTGGCATCTGATTGCCAATCACCATTGTAGACACGAAGCGCAAAGCAGTAACTATATATGATGTCAACCAGATGAACCGATAAGAACGGTGATGGCTTCATGGAACTAAGCTTGCTGAGGGGAGGCAGAGGTGTGTCGGGACCTAGTGGAATCTCACTTGCTTGACTGCTTTCTAGATCATCTTCTGGTGATAGTGGTTCGTCCTCTTTAGCAAGCGGTTGAATAAGCTGGGTTCCATCTTTGCTGAATGATATCGTTCTGGCAGAAGGCCTCAACCACCAAGGATCCCAAGGCTTAATCATCTTGCTCAGCTCCCCAGATGCAACAGCTCTTTGGAATAGTTTCTTCTCTTCTGCAGATAGATCATCAAAACTAACTTCACCTCCTGCAAAGATTAAATACAATAAACTCGTGTTAGCTATGGGAAATGGCAGGAACTCAAAGAACGAATAATCCAGTAGACATTCAGGTTTAAAATTAACAACTATAAACTAAGGACTGCAAACTGTTCATCTGAAAATGGAGAAATCAGAATGAAGGAAAGATTGACAGGAATGTACCAGACAGCACTTTTTGAAAAGTCTCCTCAGACAGTGTAGAACCTGCCGAAATATAAGACAAGATGTTGGTCAGGAATTCAATGTGCCTAAAATTCATTCAAGAACCGTAAGTTAATATGAGTATGTTCTAGCGAAGTAAATAAGACTGAAAAACTAGCCAATAGCCATCATTAGGCTTTACCGATGCTTAGACCAACTACAACAAGTCCCAATTTTCAGAGCCCAATTTCCCAAGGATACTAATCATACTACTTGGAAATTTAATCTAATGGCAGCCTTCTGCGTATTGATAATTCAATAACACCCAGTTTTCATTTGTAATCAAACATTCAAAGACATCCAATTCTTGACTCAACCTTAATCCCCAATAAACCTTTATACATACCTATAGTTCAGCTCTAATTCCTAAAACAAAGCTGTAGCAAAATCCTCAAGAGAAAACTTATGTCCCTAATAATGCAAAACATATACAATCCCAAGTATGCATCAAACACTCATTGAAACTGCAGGCCATAAAGTTTGTAGTAAAAATCAATAAGAGCAGTAATCGAAAACAAAGAAATTACCAGACTCATCCTCATCCATGCCATCAGTTTCTTCTTCAGAATGGAATCGTTTCAGTATGTCCAGCATCTTCTGCTTAGTTTCATCATCGGGCCCCAATTGCCCAAGCTCCCCAACCACATTGTCTCGCATAAACGACTCGGTGCATCGAATATTATGAGACTGTTCACAACAAAATTTACAAAACAGACCGACTATTAATCCATTTAGAAAAGAAAGAAAGAAAAATTACAGTAGAAACAATCTGTATAAATCACTGGAAAGATTGTGTTTGCATACCTTGTAGCAGTGAAGAGAACAGTAGCGTGAGTTGCATCGAGGGCACGTGTACTGTGAAAATTGCTTCTGGCAACTGCATTGAGAGAAAGCAAAAAGACCTGTGTAAATCACAATTAGGGGAAATTCAAAGAAAGTAGCAAGCTTTGAAATTGAAAAAGAGGAGCAGAGGAAGAAGAGATTACACGTGGCAGACGATACGGGAAGGAGGGTCCAGAGGGGACGAGGTGGAGGGTTTTTCAGAGGTAATAATAGAGTCCGCCATGGCCAGAAGGTGTTGAATTTCCAAGGGTTTTGAAGACAAGGCCGAAGAGAAGGACCTTCAAGAACGTTCAATTCTTGTTTTCTTCTATAAGAAGCCCAAATGAATCTGAGTTAAGTCCACGTTGAGTGATGGGCTTGATTTGAAAGCCTGCTACTACCCTGAGCCCCTGAGGAAACCATATGAATTTTTATTTTTTTTTGAAACCATTTGATTGAAAGTTGCATCATGGTTTGGCTTTTGGGATGATTCGAAAGGTTTACCTATGACGAATTTGCTCTTGGATGCAATGAGATAACTAAATGATTTTTGATTTAATTGATTGTTTTATATTAATATTTTTTTAAAACGATACGTACAATGAATATTTTTGATGTGAAAGTGTAAACACAATGTAAATTCATTAATTATAATTTGTACTAATTAGCAGGTTCACCATGCTAATTAAGAATTCTCTATTTAGTTTGTTATTTATCATCAAACCTAGAGGGTTTTAACTTTAAAGTCTCAAATATTCAGCCCTCTAAACTTGCAAATTCTACAACATGGCTGCAATGGCAAGTGCAAATAAACACCATTAGGGTTGCATTGGATTTTGGACTATATTGTGACATTTTTATTGTTGGATTATTAATACTGTCTTTTTATTCGAATGAGGGTGAGATTCGAACAACTAATTTCTTCTAGTATTGTGGATAAAATATACTAGAAAATCAATAGCTAATTAGTATCAATCTGATAAGATTTAGGAATGTTGTAGACTTGTAGCACAATTAGAATTTAAGTCCCAGCAGCAGGGCAAGGAAGTCACAATGTACGATCACATGCTTTGCAATGCCCGGCATGAAATAAAACTCTTGTGCTTGTCTAGGGGATGATCATGTTTGTTGTTTCCCTTTTAACGAATACGCCTAATTTAATTACTTTTGTTTATTAGTCTATTCCAAGGTCTTTCTCATAAACGTGCAGGGTAGAATGTGTGTGTGTGTTTTTTTTTTCATTTTTATTTGGATAGTGACAATTAAGATAGAACTAAAAATAAGAGAAAAGAGTTGAGAAGCAGATGCAAACATGTAGATGGGTTAAACATGATTTCGTATGCATCGAAAGCCTTACCCTTTACTCCCTGCCTTTCATTACCACCAATTTCTCCCCAGGCGTTACTCCCAATCCCAACACTTCCATCTCTTGCTCTCTTTCTGCTGTATATATATTCATACTCCACTGAGCTTAAGTAATTGGATGCACACTTGATCAGACCTAAATTAAAGGCCTAACCTAGTTTCTTCAGGTACCCACATCTATCTCTATCTTTATTCTTTAACATACGCCATTGCATCATCACAACCTTCATTCTATCTGTGGACTCTTTCCCTATATCATGCAGTTCAAGAATTGATATATATATATATGTGCATTTTTCTCATTATATATAGTTTAAATGTGATAGGGTTGAAAGCTCCTCTATCTAGTTGGGAGAGCAACACCATGTCTTGTAGCACTCCTAATATAACCACGAAGGATACAAATGATGATGCACGGTCCAATTCTTGTTTTGAAAATGTTACAACCCTAGATGACCAGCTAACAAATAGTAGCTTAAAATCATCAACGAATGACAATATATCTGAGAGTGTATGGTTGTTCAAAAAATACCTCTTGGCAAAAAATCAAAACAACATGGGAACTAAAACAAATTGGGAAGTTGATCGTAAATCAGAATTCCATCGTAATACTTTCCGACGACGCCCGTCTTTACTAGAGCAAGCGTTGCTGCCAAGACTCCGGTATGTATGCTGTATGCGTTTAATTTATTTCTCACTGTTTTACTTTACATAAAATCAAATGCATGACATTAATTTATATTTTTGGAACTTCCCTAATACCGGCCACTACGTATTTGTTGATGTACACATACAAATTACAAATAAAGATCATGTGGTGAAGTAGAATCAACTCTATCCAACGACAAGACGACACAACAACTCACAATATTCCATGATGGGGTTATCAATGTCTACGACAACATTCCTGTTGATAAGGTGAAAAATTAGGATGTTCAATATATTACTTCATCTTATTTCCAGAAAACAAATAAATAGATTCTTAGAGCTCGATCATGGATGCTTTCTTGTAGCTGCCATATTTCATTGTTCAACTTATTTCTAAATTCTACAGCTTTAGGCCTATAATTGACTTAGGTAGAAAAGCAGTAACTTTTGATTTAATCATTGCGATATCGTATTGTAGGCTCAAGCGATTATGCGTTTAGCTAGTGAAAGCTCATCACTGAAACCTGTGGTTGCAGAAAGGTCAAAGCCAGATGTGAGAAAACCACCTCACAAATCAAAGTTAGTATCGGTTTCCAAGTTAAGAGCAGGTATATATATAGTTCTTTTACACCTCCTTAATTAATGAGTTATCTTCTATATATAAACCAAGTCAGATTAAGAATAAACCAATTCTATGAATAGCAGGTAATTTTGGTTCGTCATAAGATTTTTATAATTAGTGTTATACTGAAATTGTTATTCCCTCATTTACCTTTTTCAGGGATACCTATGGCAAGAAGATATTCTCTGCAATATTTTCTTGAAAAGCGTAGGGACAGGTAAATTTAGAGAATGATCATCTTATAATCTCGGAAAATGGGATAATCGAACTCACTACAACAAATTTGGGCTAATGCAACGGGCTGATATGCAAGGATTAATAAATTCCTTGCAGTTGGTTGGATTATACAAAGATTCGTAACCTTGCTTTGGCCGTTGGTTTGCCAGGAAATGCAAGTCGTTGTCTTGGTCTCGAAATCGAAAAAAACAATTCCTTGCATAAAAATTTAGTCCTGCATTTCTTGGGCGGGATCTTTTGCGCTTTGGAAAATTTCAATTGCAAGGTTTGCTTGATTCCGGTCTTTATTTTTGGTCCGCTCCGGGCCTTCTCCTGGCTCCGTTAGAAAAGAAAAACAAAAAAATAAATCCCGTCCTTCGAGAGAAAACCAACCCTAACTCCAAAACCCCAAATCCATGCTTACGGATCCGGAAGCATGAATACCCTCGCAAACTCAACCCCGAAAGCCCCACGCATTTCTCCATCTCTCCCGTTGCCATCGCCACCTATCTCTGCTCTCTCGCTCGCACCATATGTATCGCTCGGCTTAATTTTCGTTTGGGTTTGATTTTCAGTACATATTCTGATTCATTAATAGATTTGGTTTTGTTTTCTTTGATTTCTGGATATTATTTGGTTTGTTTTGAATTCAATTTTGCTAGTCTTTGTTTCATTGCGTATGAGTTTCAAGATTGGGGTTTTTCTAGAAGGCATTATCCTCTCTCTTTCTTGGCCTCCCAAGCTTTAATTGAAGGTTCAATCTTTTGGGTCATAGGCTTCATTCTTACAGTTTTCTTTGGAATTTTCTTTTTTCCTTTGATGCAGGTTTAATGGTTAGGTGATGCTGATTGGAAAATTACTCATGAATATTGTCTGGAGGTATAGTAGCAATTTTAGATTCTCCTGTTTAATTCAAGCTATTGTCAAATATTTCTGTTGTCTTTGAAGTCATTCATCATATTGTTGCTAGTAAGAAATTAAGCAACTATACTCTCTGCTTATTTGACTTCCAAATCTTTCTTGAGTTATGAGAATTAAAAGAAACGGGTCAGAAGGCTAAGAGTATATTACCCAATTTTTCCTCATTTTTTTTATCTCAAATGTTTGATGTTTCATTTCTCTAAATTTCTGTTGCACATCAAATTTCTAACCTTTTCCCTATTTGCAATTGATATGTACAGTTTAGAATAAGGTACTGCCATTTTACCTTCTCAATTTCTTTTGAAGTTTTTCTTTGCTGTCAAGATATAATCTTGAAATTTTACCAGTTCAGATATAAATTTGTTGTGGGGAGCTTCAAGTGTGTAGTATTTTTGTGTACTTACTAACTAGATAAGTTTGCTAATTTAATAACTTGTTAATCTCCAACTTCTATAATCTGCGTCTTTGAGGAGCCCAAATCACAAGCTTCTTTGGCCACAACTTGGCGTGCTGAGAGGTGGCCTCATATTGCATTGCAAAGAACAATAATTCATCATCTTCTGGGATTGTTTTGTTTCTTTTTGCATACTAAACCACCACGTTTTAGTTATTAGCCTCGGCATGGTTCACTTTTCATATGTGTTGCAACTTCATTGATTGTTTTTTGTTTTTGGGTCAATTGCCTTATGTTCATGTCGATCAAATCCTCATGTCTTGCAAGAGCAAACAGGGACATGTACGCGAAGGTGCAAAAGACCAATGGTAAAGCCATATTTTCATCGAAGCACCCTTGAGCTACCTCCATTTTTTTTTTTGCATTAGAACCTCAATGTTTTTTACTTCTTCTTTCTTTCTGTTTTCTTGCAGCTCCAGACTTTCTTCTTTTCAAATTGCAGAGAGAAACACAAGCATGCAGGGTGAGATTTCTTTGTGAAAATAAATGCCACCCTTTTATTTCCTTGCACCAGTAATTAACTAATTATTATTATTTTTGGTATGGTTTGGTGCTTTTGGTTGAAATTTACTAGGCCTTGGTGATTTTTGGTTGTCATGTTTCAGAAAATTGTACTAGGCCTTTTCTTTTGGCTATGGTGATTAACAGAATGCGAGCAGGGATGTAGGCTTTTTGAGGAAACATTGTGGGCGGATGAGTGAGGATGACTTCCTCAACACCAGATACACCCACCACTAGCTTCAACGACTTGCTTGAGTAGTTGAAGGAAGCATTTGCTGGACATTTTTTTGGGTCTGATGTTCTTATGTGCAACTAGTTATATATGTTGTTTTGTTACCTTAATTGTAACTTAAACTTTTGATGTACAAAGCGAACAAGTTGTTTATCTATGAAGCTATTATTTCCCATTGTTTGGTTTGCTGTTTTATTAGAATATAGAGGGATTTTATTAGATTGCACAAGAAATTAATAATAAATTAAATGTAATTAAATACCAGAAAAGCATGAGAATTGCTAAAAAGGACCTTGCATCTACTAAATGCAAGGAATGATATGCAAAGAATTGTCCTTGCATTTGTATGTATGCATCTACACCATGGTTCTCAAATGCAAGGAATGTTTCCTTGTATTTGAGAGGGAAAATCCTTGCATTTGAGTTCACAAATGCAAGGAATTTTATGTCTTTGCATTTGGTCTTTTACAAGGGCAACTTTGCAAGGACCGGAGCAAGGAATTTATTCCTTGTATTTGGTGTTTTACAAGGAATTTTTGTTTTTTTGCAAGGAGAAAATTCTTTGCAAAAACCCATTTTTCTTGTAGTGACTTGAGACTCATACATTGTATAGAAAAGTAGCTTATTCTTGCATTTTGCGTTTTTGTAGGATCATTAGCAAATCTCCTTATACCCTTCCAAGTGAAAAGCAGGAGGAGGACAATGAGGCTCGCATAGACAAGGAGAAGGGGTCGAATGAAGGAAATCGGAGACTAATAATTCCTGACCTTTCACCTTTCCCTTCACGTTTAGGCTACTTCTCTCTCTCAAGGCATCAATTAATAAAGGATGAAGATCGATCAGGGGATATTAAGGCTAGCTGTTGCATATAATGGTTAAAGACAGTGGTCTGTTAGCTAGATATCCCCTCATATATATTAAGGCTGATCGATCAGGGGATACACGTATAACTGTTAGATATATATGATCTCTATAGCTTCCTTTTGTACATCGATCAGTTTTGTAATAGGCTGATTTTGATTCCTCTTGTCGATCATTAGGATTCGTTGGATTGTAAGGATCCAGTTTTCATTATAATAAATTTTTTCCATATGGGTTTAGGAGAGTACGTCTACAAGAAAAAATCAATAAATCAAGTAGTTTGGATGAATTGTGCCAAATTGAGGAATATTTCCTTATTAAAGCACATAATTTATTTAAAAAATTGTATCTTTGAAATTTTCAAGATTGGTTTGCACGGGTTTCTAAAAATATTTTTAAGTTTCAATGAAATCCAACTCGAGGCTTTACAAGAACTGCAAGTATTTCTTTTTTATTTGGTAAAATTAAAATTAAAAAAATTATGAACACCTTGTAGCGACGGAATATTCGTCGCTAAAGGTTATTCAAAACATATATATATATATTATTAAGTTTGAACAAATCTAAAAGGATTTAGTTATTAAGGCTCTTGGACTTTATGATTAAACAATAAAAACAAGATTTGGCAATATATTGTCTATCGAAATTGAATTTTTGCTTAGTTTGGGTGAGTTGTGCCAAATTAAAGAAAATTCCTTTATCATTACACATGATTTCTTTGACAAATTATACATTCTTGTAGCGACGAATGTTTCGTCGCTACAAGCTGTTAAAAATAAATATTTTTTTTAAGTTTGAACAAATTTAAAAGGATTTAGTTATTAGGCTCTTGGATTCTATGACTAAACAATGCAAATAAGTTTTGGCAATAGATTGTATATCAAAATTATATTTTTACTTAGTTTGGGTGAATTGTGCCAAATTGAGAAATTTTTTGTTATAATAACACTTGATTTCTTTGAAAAAAATAGTATCTTTGAAATTCTCAAGATCGGTTTGCAGGGTTTTCAAAAATATTTTGGAGTCTCAATGAAATCCAACGCGGAATTGTACGCAGACCAAAGTGTTTCTTTTTATTTTATCAAATTAAAATTTAAAAATAAATAAATAAAACACCTTGTAGTGACGAACGGTTCGTCGCTATAGGTTTTTCAATATAAATATTTTTTTTTAAGTTTGAATAAATTTAAAAGGATTCAGTTATTAGGGTTTTTGGATTCTATGATTAAACAATACAATGGTGACACATTATATAATGAATTGAATTTTCACTTAGTTTGGGTGAATTGTACCAAATTGAGAAAAAATTTCTTATTATATTACATGATTTCTTTGGAAAAAAATATATATCTTTGAAATTTTCAAGACCAGTTTACACGGTTTTTCAAAAGTATTTTGGAGTCTCAAACTCTCAATTAAATCCAATGAGAGACCTTACTTAGGCCGGAAGTGTTCCTTTTTCATTTCATCAAACTAAATAAAATATAAAAAATTAGAACGCTTTGTACTGTTGACTGGTTCGTCACTTTAAGTTGTTCAAAATAAATATTTTTTAAAGTTTGAAAAATATAAAAAGATTTAGTTTTTAGAGCTCTTAGACTATGATTAAACAACGCAAACAAGCTTTGACAATATATTTTGTATCGAAATCAATTTTTCACTTAGTTTGGGTGAAACTCATGAATTTTTTTTTATTATAGCACATGATTTATTGAAAAATGCATGATATCTTTCAAATTTCCAAAGTTGGTTTGCACCGAATTGTAACTCCTGAATGAACCCCTTCAGCCATATCATCTCTTTTCCAGCTTCATTTGCAGCAATATATTCAGCTTTAGTGGTTGACAATGCTTGAGACAATGGATCACTTT
This sequence comes from Rubus idaeus, assembly GCA_030142095.1. Lineage (NCBI taxonomy): Eukaryota > Viridiplantae > Streptophyta > Magnoliopsida > Rosales > Rosaceae > Rubus > Rubus idaeus. The sequence continues at coordinate 3,286,299 of CM057969.1, read as the reverse complement.
TCTAGGCTCATAATCCCAAGACTTCTCCATGAAGTTCGACACTTACAAAACCGACCCTCCTCCAAACTAAACCAGGAATTTTTTAAAAGTCCTGACTCTGACTCCGGAGCCAAAGTTTCAGATGAGCCATTTTCGCAATATGACTAAAATGATTGTCAACTTCTAAGTTGAAATGGAGCACAAACCAATGGTATCTAGTGGTTTGCAAATTGCAATACACAAGTGAGCACTAAAAACCAAATCCTAAAATAAAATCTTGACGACCTAAAACCAAACTTTCAAAAACAAAACAGGTGACATAATGTCTCCTCTTCCTACAATTGAAAAGTGTAAGTAAACATTAGCACACTATGATCAAATACGTCTAAATTTATACACACACATATTAGTATATTACATGTGTTAACTGCTCATGTTTTGTTTTGAGTGGGTCTCTGATCAGATTCCTCTTTCATCTGTTTCCCATAATAAGATGATTACGAAACACCACTCAAGAAAGAAAAATTGGGATATTAATTATTATGTTAATATTGATGTAAGGATCTTTGATTAAACAGTGCCAGTCCCATATATCATATATATAATTATCCTTCTGTCTTACTATAAGAACAAGTCCTCTGATTCCCAACTAATTGCATAGGCCTCCCATATTTTTTTGGGGGAGTTCTGGATTGCACCATGATTTTAGTGTACCTGTCTACGTGGTGCAATCCCAGCCATTCGTTTCAGATCCTGTATTATTTAATAAGAAAAACTCTCCTAATGGATCATTGCCGTTAGCCTTCTTGCTAAAACGTGAAATTTTTTGACTGCAGGGTGTTTTAGTCTATTGACATTCTCACATACTTGATCGAAATTGTCATTGAGAATGTCTCTGGAAAATTTGATAAACTCTTCCACCTAAACTCATAAACGAGATCGAAACCAGAGAGAGCATGTCTCTAATTACCCAATTAATTCTCTTAATCTTGTTCATCGAAACCCAGATCCATTTTAATTGAAGGTGATGTGATAAGGTGATAATTATTCTAAACCCAGATCCTTTGTTCATCGAAACCCAGATCGAATAATTAACCCATATTGAATTATTGATTAATTATTTGATAGAGTGATCATCGAAACCCAGTGAGAGATGACATCACCTTATCAACACCAGACATATATTTGATATGATATTTTGGTTAAATCTGATCAAATAATGACAATGAGTTTTGAGTTTAATTGAAGATTAAACCAGATCGAATGTGGTGTATTCCAGAATAATGAATATCCTAAGGGGGGAAGCACAATCATTTTTTTATCTATTCACGTTCTAGATCCAAATCGTACTGCAGGTTTCTCTCCTTGATTCGCCAGTCTCCGAGCACCAAACGGCGACACCGCCATCACCATGGGGTTCGCTGGCCTCCGACGAGTCAGCCCCGGCCTCCGCGCTGTCCGGCGATACCTGGATGTGCGTGAACCCGCCAGCCCCAGCCAAGCTCCGCAGCTGCAATCTCTCACCTCTCTCTAACATCCATCTCAATGGAAAGAGTTGTGTTGAACAACAGAACAGATGGCACGAGACATTTATGGGGAGATTAGATGATCAATTAGTAGATTGATCAATACCTTTGATTTTGAGGGTAGTGGTACTGTATGAAGTAAAGCATAATTTACTGAAACAAACAGAGCAGCTGACTAATGATTTGGTCAAGTTTAACAGCGCAGACTCTGACGGCATCTAAGGTACAATAAAAACAAGGTACAATCTAGCCGCTCCCATTTTTTTGGCCAAATCTTGAGGCCTATATGATTCAGTTTCTTATATTACTCACACCTGTTTCACAGAGACACGGCAAAGTTTAGATCTTTAACCAAAATCATAGTGGGTTTCAGCTGTAGTGGAGCTCCCAACATGGGTCTGAAAATGGTAATATATATCTAGTATATAAATGATATGTTTAATTTGAAATAGGGAAAATTAGGTCATGATAGGACCAAATTGAGGTACAGCCGTACAGGTACATATATATCCTTACATAAAGTTGAGCATTACATTGATAAAAAAAATATTAAAAATTGAGCATCAATTACATTAGAGTAGAAAACTGGGTTGCACTTGGTTTTGCTAATATCACTTGAATGGAAAAAGCACTCGTCTCCTTAAGCTGGAAAGCCTTTTCAGTTTTCAAAATTCAACCATCATATATGTCTCTACTCCACAGTGTTATGAGATTGGTTATGTATTAGCAGTTTAGCACCAAGCTTTGCCGAAAGCTAATTTAAACTTTCTAATTCCAAGTTTGATTCCTCTGCTTATCTTTTTCGTGCTGATAGTATACTTATGATCAAATGTAAGCATCGACTTTCACAGCATGACCCTAAAAGTTTAGTACAACTAGGGGGGGACTAGAACTCTAGAAGCATACAAGAAAAAGTCTTACCGGCTATTTTTCATTTTCATGTGACTTTCCTCTTTCAATTTAATTTATTTGTGCAGATTCTATATGATTTTGTAAACAAGAACCATTGCCACTATTAGGAATATATCATCTCTCTCAACTCTTTGATACAATCTTGGATCTGCTCACGATCCTTGGGCATTGGTCGAGTACTCTCCCCAGGCTTTTTGTTCTTGGCGCGCAGTCCTTGTATGCACCTCGGCTATTTTGGTTTTTGCTTGAGCAGCACTTCTAGCATTGAAAGAATTATTTCCAGGCCGTACTGAATGCATTTGAAATGTAGAAATATAATGCGATTACATGTTCACTAGTGAAAGTGAGTGAGTGACATTGCCAAAAATGGACAGATTTAAACTGTGACCCAAGTTGTTAGATATTTTTTTTTTAATTTACAGCACATCTTTAGTAATATGACAATCTACCCAAGAACATTATACACAACTCTCAGACTTCTTCCTTATGTTCATCACTAGTTTTGCTAATGGGCTGGTGTTGCTTCTTCTCATCCGCAACAGACTTGTACTCACTCAACTCGGCTAGTTCTTCAACTGCATTAACCATGCCTTCAATCCTTGCAGCAATTTCAATCAGTAAAGAAGCTAAAGTCACAAGTGGAATTATATCCATGAGAGCAACTGCTCCTATGTTCTTCTTTTCAGGACATTCAGCTTCTTGCAGCGGCTGCGGATTAATAAATGAATTAGGAAGAGATTTTAAGTCCTCTTGGAGCTCCAAGATTGCACTGTTCATATCTCCAACTAAAAAATCTATAGTAGATGATTTCTTCATTGTCTTCATAGTCCTTGCAAGCTCTTTTATGACTCTTGAAGACTCAGAGCTTACTTTCAAAGCAATGTTGCTCATATGCTTCTTTATCCACTCAGGAACCTGTTGATCAAATGAAGTGGCCGGTTGAAAGTTAGCACTGGTGATATCTTTCCATGCATTAAGAATATAAAATGGCGCGCAGAACTTGTGTTACCTCATTTTCGGAATTTACACAACCATCAAGGGCGTCAATGCAATAAGCACAAGCACGCATTGATGCCCCAATTTTGAGGTATTGCTTCCATGGATGTCTGAAGTTGAAGCGGCCATGTGCAGGCTCCCATCTAGCAAAATTAGCCTAATAATATACAATGCCAATGTGAGAAAGAGATTCCAAAAAAAAAAAATTAATGAAACTATGCAATTACGGTTGTTAAATACGTACCATGACTTCTTCTGTTGCTTTCGAAGTTAAAACACATTTGTAGCCAAGCAACTTCTTATCGGATTCCTTGTCACCATCAGCAGAGCTTCCACTATCATTGAAATACTCTCCAACACAACCTGAAATATAGTGCAACGCTCATAAAGTCAGTGATATCGTCCTAATTGATTGACCACAAGTTTTGTTTTATGTGATTAAAGTATGCAAGTACCATCTAAGGAATAGGCAAGTTTGTCCATGTTTCGAGTGATGAGCATGTAGAGTTCCTCCCCAGCCCAAATGGGGCAAATAAATGTGGTTATCATAATGCACAAGGCTGTCCCAATGATGATGGTGTATACTCTGTTGTTGGCCAATTCCATTAACCTATCCACCCGGTAACCCGACACCGTAACTAAACTGAATGTTAGGATGAAGATCATAGCACCATAATCAAACCGAGCTTTCACTGATGGTATAAATCTTGAGAAGGTAGCTGCAGAAGCTGAAGTAATAAAAATAAACATATCATTAGTAGTCTTATTTAGCATCTCTTTTTTTTTTAAGGAAGAAGAAAGAACATTAGTAGGACTATGTACCTAACAAAAATATTGAAATCCCAGTGATGAAAGGCTCGAATTTTTCTCCTGATTGATTCGCAATCCAATGGATCCCAATGGCAAGAGAGCCAGCAAGAAAAGTTCCACAAATTCTGTTTAAACTTTTACATATTGTTGCACCTGCATTTAAACACAGTGAAATATATGTTCAGCTTCAGGCAAATGTTAGAGTTACATTTTCAGCCATACTTATTAACATCTACAAATAATTAATAAAAACTCAAATAACCCATTTTACCTTACCTCCTAGGATCTGAAATTCTGAACATACATATTTAGCTTGCAGAAAAATTCGTAATCTAAGACTAGCTAGGAACTTACCAACTGTGTTTTCAAAGACAACCACAACAGTCATTACTGCCCACATGGCATTTCCTCCCACACCTTCATACAAAGGTCTCATATAGTAAAAGAGTGAGACAACAGTGAGTGCCATCCCTACTTTCAAACAATGAATCACTTTTCTAGGCTCGTTATGTCCCAAATGCCAAGCTTTTTTGAAGAAATTGCTCACTTTCAGAACCAACCCAAAAATCAGACCCTTCAAAGCAAGCCAAGCTCGGCAGGCAAGCCCTGCCTCTGGAGCCAAAGCTTCAGATGAACCATCTGCCATTCTTATCCTCCACTCAGTTACACTACTCAGTTCCTTCTCTTGAGTCATTTTGGCAATAAGAAAACAAGTGATTGCCAACTTCTAAGTTGAATGGAACACAAAGCAATGGTTAAGCTTTGGTGAGGAAAGCTGAGTGACTATTGAAATATATATAGTGGATTTCTGATGTCTCTTGCATAGTGGTTTGTAATAATTAAATCTCACATAGAAAGGCAATGTCATAGGCTAGAGGCCAACGCAATTCTTGTTTGTTGGACACGTGAAATCGAGAACTTTCATTAACATCTCCTCTTCTCGTCAAAACTTGAATCTTTAGAGTTTAATCCTCAAAAGAGGTCAAATATATGCATTTCAATCTTATAATCCCACAGTTCTTTACAGAATAAACCATCATTAATTATCAATTAGTCCTTTTCACTTCAGAAACCAATTGACCAGTGTTCAATCTTAGAGTTTAATTAGCATTTTCTGAATGCAGGTGGCATCACGTTGTAGACCAAATAGCATTGAAAGCCAACGTGCAGTCTTCTATGATATCTGAATATTGATGTCCATATGGGAATGCCACTTGGTAAACAAACTTAACCCTCAAGCTATATGGGATTTGGATAGTGGAAAGCTACCAAATGTAATTAGAAAATCGCTGGCTGTATGAGTACCTAATATCTTTCATTTCATAAATTCTACAAATTCATTCTTATTTCTGCTTAATGCATGCCCCACAGAGAAAGAGTCTTAATGACCTAAAACCAAATCTTCATGACCTAAACATGCACCAAACCTTCATGAACAGGTGACATAATGTGCCCTACAATATATTTTAAAAGTCAAAACATCAGCGCACCATGAACAAGTAGGTTTAAATAAATATATTCTGATACATGTGTTGACTGTTCATGCGATCAGATGATAAGATAATTAGGAAACCCCACTCAAGAAATAAAATTTCAATATTATTCTGTACGTTAATTAGTACTAAGGTATATATATATATATATATTGAACAATTTCACATTTTCGATCATACCCTTTGTCTTATTATAAGACGTCACTTTGCTTCATTAATCGCATAGGCTTCCCTCTATGATTTTCTATGCAGCTGTAAAAGAAAAATCTGTTTCCAAGTCCTTCTAGGAAAAAAACAGGTCTTAGAACCCCTTTTCCCTTTTGTGAATGACCCAATTCTTTTATCTTCCCTTGTTTTTTAAAGCTCAAATAATCTTCAAGTTTATTATTCTCAGTTGCTTAAATTACTCCAGCTGTTTCACAGAGACAGGGCAAAATTCACAGAGAGCTAGCCAATACTAGATCTTTAGCCAAAACAATAGTGGGTTTCAACTATAAGTGGAGCGCCCAACATGGTTTATATTAATTTTGAAATGCAAGCAAATTAGGTCATGAATAGAACCAAATAAAGGTGCCTACGTAAATTCTTACATAAAGTTGATCGAGCATTAGAGTTGAAACTGGGTTGATATTACTTGAATAGTTGAATGGAAAAAGCACGTATCTCCTAAAGCTTGAGAGCCTTTCCACAGCTGGATGCACTGATCCATTTGAAAGGCTATTTCACCTATCATCAAAGATTCAAAAAACTAGCATATCCTCTTTACTACTCGGTCCACAATATTATCAGATTAGATATGATACAGTCTTATCTAGTTTATTTATATGTTTTAGCACCAAAGTTTACCGAAAGCTGATCTCGACCTGCTATAGTACTATGCCTAAAAGTTTAAACCCTCGGCTCAACTTAATTCTAAATACCAAATTTTTAACTCAAAAGGTCCGACGTTATTTTAATTTGTCCACCAAAATCCTTTTGTAAAAACTTTGGAACCAACAGATCGAAATATCATGCCTCATGTTCAACTGTACATCTAATTATCATATATCAAAGTGTAGAAGAATTCTAGTGCGTGATGATTGCTGACAACAGTACTAACATACACAAATCCAAAGATTCCTCTCCAATGTAAAAAGAGCAAATTGAAATCCAAGTACTATCAAATCGAACAGTCATATATCTTGCTTTGGAAGAGATGAAAGATGCTCATAGAGAACGAATACATGTCTTTCATTTCGGTATCGTGCATGTCAGGAACTAATCAACCCTAAATTGATTAATTTTATTGTGTTGGGTTCAGATCGATCGCGTATTCGCATATGTATCTTGATTAATTTGTTTTCTTAATTGACATTCAAGTCCTTCCTCCTATGAAGATGTGTTGTGGATCCTCTTTTGCTCATTTTGTGTTTTAAGAGAGAGAAAAGGAGAGACAAGGAACAACATTCCATCATTACTATACTAATATTAAGCCACAACAGAAAGGCCAAGAAAACAAATCAGTGATTAGCCTAGTACTACTGGGTTTATACTCTGGTTGAAGATTTGATGCCAGGATCAACCAAATGGGAGGAAGAATGAAATCCCAAATACATGTCTTGAACATATGATCATAGTTCTGTGCCTTGCACAGCCTTTTCTTACTGGGAAGTGGGAACTAACTCGAGCAGCAAAAACAGCACCAACAATTTTTGAAGGCACATCACATCCTAGTCTCTCTACTTAACAATATGCACACTTCACGCCTACTTCTAAGGCAATTGGGAATGGGACATCCGATCTTCTTTTCCATTACCAGAACACCTATCATTGCAGACTCTCGCGAGTAAATGCTCAAGGTATTCCGACAGCCAATCAAAAGTGTCTCAACTCTCATGTCAAGCTGATGGGAGGTGGAAAACTACGTGGCTGGAAACTATCCAATACAGGAGGAAACCCGTTGTCTACTACATTGTTCGGCCGATTAGTTGGATCAACCACACTGGTACCACTTTGCTGCAGAAGCCGGACAAGGGACCAAAATACTTCTATCCTTGTTATATGCCTGTTAGCCTGTAACAAAATTTAAGATTAATGTCCTAATATGAAGAGAATAGATGAACATCATTAACATATGTATCTTTTACTTGGGCTTTACCTCAACGATAAAGCGTGCCCATATCTTATTCTCTCGACTTTCCATCACCCCCTTCAAGATATTCAACCCAAAGCCCCGTATTTCGTCTGCTATCTCGAGAAAGAAACCATGCTCCTCACAAAGTATCTGCAACAGAAAACAGATATTGCAGTCAGGGGGGATCGAACATTTAAGGTTGTCAAAAGAATTGAAGGGAACGTTCTTTCATATGTCTTTGACATACCTCAATAAGCATTTGGCCAGGTGTACTAAGGTCCTCAACTAGTATAGGGCAAACCACTGTTTGACCCTCAACTGCTAATGCCCAAGTATTATTACCACCTGATCTACTACTGTTGTCTTTTAGAACCACACCATTCTCCTTTCCGGTCAGCTACAAAAATGAAGGAAAATTATTCACATTTGTTAAGAAACATCATACATAAAGGTGTTCAGGCTTGTCCTGCATATAACAGCAATCAGCAGATCAACTAACCTTTGGCTCATGAGGCTGTTTAAGCTTATCAGCATGTTTCGTCACACCTTGCAAGAAAAGCATGTACTTGATGGTTCGGTCCAACAAAGCATCAATGCTACACTGCTTTATAAACAAAAGTACGAATGTTAAACTAAAGGTTTTAGAATTTAGAAACAAATTGTATAATCTGAGAACAAAACTCTGAAAGCATAAATAATTACCTTGCCGCCATTGGGAATCATCCCTCTCAAGTCTTTCATACGGTCTTGGATCTGCTGACGATCCTTGGGCCTTGGTCGAGTACTCTCCCCAGGCTTTGCCCTCTTCTTGGCGGTCTTTGAGTGATCCTCAGCCTTCTGTGGTTTTGCTTGAGCCGCACTTCTAGCATTGACACTATAGCTATCATCGATCCATAAGCCCACCTGTGATTTTGGGAGAACCTCTTTCTTTGGTACAAGACAGTTTGTCTTGTCCAAGTTATACAAAGGTCCTGTCAAATGCATGCTCGCTCCAGAGCCAGCAAGCCTCGCCAACTGTACCTGATTACTGCCCACAGATGAACTTTCTAGTTTCCTTTTCCTAGTGGATGATTGGTCCTCTAGATTGCATTTAGACACGGAGCTGGAAGTAGTATTCATACCATTTAAAAGCTCTTCTAGTCCTAATTCCGAGAATAACCCTCTCCGGGGGCCAGCTGTGGAACCAGCTTCCGACTCTTTGGTCAAATCAGTGCCAGCAGCCAAGCAGCCACCACTGACTACTGGCATTATACTATCTTCCCAACACTCCCTGACTTGACCACACCCGAAATCTGTTCCCAAAGCATGAAACACATCATTTCCAGCACTCTGAATGATCAAAGATTTCTCATGACCATCAGCACTGAATGCATTTGTGATGGAACTTTGTATAGAAGTTGCTGGATGTTCAATTGGAACATCAATAAACGTATCACCTTTAACCAGAATAGGTGACAATGAAGTGCTTTCTAACACTTGCGAGAGATCACCATTCAGTGTGGCTGCTATTCCATTGCTGTTCTGTTCTGGTGAAGCAGCTAACCACTGGGAAAGATCATCCAGGAAGGATGTGGAGAGACCTGAAGTACAATCAGCTGGGTTAAATTCCACAGGGTATCCATGTAGATATTGCTGGTTATCAATCTGATATCCGCAGCTGTCTTGAATAAGAGTTGACTCCGCCTGAACATTTTGTGCTGTATTTCTGCAAGTGGTTAGAGAATCCTGAATCCCTATGTCAGATGCCAAACGTGGGTCGTATGAAGCCAACAAAGAAGATTCAGTGCTCCATGTACTCCAGGGGGCTTTATCAGCTGAGCCAATGTCATCAGATGCTGTAGACTGTAAGTTCATTGCAGATGAATTATTTCCTCCTAAATCTTTACATTTATCACCAAACACGTTGGTTATGTCACCATGAAAGTTCGCAGATGAAATTAAAGAAGCAAACAATTGATTTAGATCATTGTATCCATTGCTCAAACATGAAGATGCATTTTCCAGAGGAATGAGCCCATGAAGAGTTTTGATCTCCCGGAACACCCTTTTTGTTTCATCTAAAAATTCCAACCTCTCCATAATCTGAAAAAAAGTAATACCTTAGTGTTATTATACTGAAACTCCCATATAAACACCAAATTAAGGGACTAGATTTAGGCAACATGTTCTCTTGTGATCATAAGAATGTTCTCATAAAATATGCATAAAGCAAGATGCTTTCATTCAAGTACCTTTTCAGTGGATCCAAACTGAACTACTCCTGATTCCACAGAGACTGTTGCAATTGTCTACAAATTAAATATATTTGTCAATAAATATGACTTATTGCTGGATGAATAAAAGTAAACAACAAATATAGTCCTAAATGGCTTTGAAAGGCTAAGATTTCATAAATTTCAGCTACTCATGCTTGTTTTCAAAAAAAAAAAAACAGAAAGAACTAAAAGGATATAATGATACCTTTATACCAGAGGAAAACTGGCAACAAAATTCAGAATCATCCTGCAAATGAGAGGACATTTCCAGATAAGTAAACAACTAACTACCGCAATTAAGTAGCTAACAATTGTTGGAAAAATTTGAGCAATTCAACAAGAACTCTGTTATCTTACCTGGAACATATCTCGACGACTTTCGATGGGATTGCATGAATTCCACTGTCCATTGTAAGCATCTGAATGCATCCATTGGTGCTTTCCAGTGAAAGCAGTTTGACCAATAATACTATATTAGACAACAACAAAATCACCCCTGTTAGAACTTTCTAATGCTTGTTCAAACAAAAACAAAAAAAAGGAATCTTGTGGGGAATTTTTGTATTCAAGCATGGATTTAATGATAGGGGAAAAACCGAAAAGTAAACAATGTAATGGAATTTGGAAATGGAGTACAATATTGGGCTTACCCTTCTCCAAACATAGGGACCTGTGAAAGCATATTGTCAATTACTGCTCCCATGTGCTCTTCATAATAGGTCTCTCCCATTGTCAACAACCTAAAGCATTTCAAACCCAGAATTTGTAATGAGCAAAACCTCAAATTAATATCAGATTCGAGAACATTAAGTACTTGACAATCCCAAATACTAAACTTGAACTTTAATAGAGGCTTGATCTCATATAGACAAAAATGTAAAACAGCTAGCATGCAGAAAATAAAATGACCAATTTTTGAAAGGAAAATAAGAACAAAGAAGCAACTTCTAACCGGCCATTTAAAGAATAGTTAGCCAAACAAAAAAAACACATTTAAAGAATATCATTTCATTTCCAGATCACACTCTGAAAGATTAGATTTTTATAAACCTTCACATGCATTAAAAGCTAAAAAGGGTACTCAAATTCCATAAGAACAACAAAAATCAATAACCAAAAAAGCAGAAATCAAAAAGGAAAGGAAGAAACTTTACATGGAATTTCTCTGATCAAAACGCCAGAAAACCCCATAAGACCACCCATTACCAACACAAAGACTCTTAAGCCTCTCTTTAAGCACTGAACCTTTCTCAGCTTCACCCATTTCACTATTGACCTCAACAATCCGAAACTTCACCACCCCAAAACCATATAAGATGACCCGGGTCCGAGTCAATCCGGCAGCTGAACTCAGTCAACACCAAAAACCCAACAAAACCCAACTCTTCTCTTCTCGTAATCTTAATGCTCCAAAACAAAAGAAGTTGTTTTTAGTTGTTGAAACAAAACAAGGAAAGGGGATGAGACAGTTGGAAGAATCTAAAAGCTAAAAACCAAAGCTTGCTTGAGTATTGTGGGAAATTTAGAAACTTGAAAGTGGTCGGTTAGAGAGTGAGAGTTTGAGATTAATGGAAAGGAAACATATATATAGGAGGAGGTGGTTTGGTAACTTTGGTGTTTGCTTTGCTTTTGTGTCTCTCTGTGTTTTGCTTCTCTGCTCTATAAATGTAATTGTATTACTGTCTTTATGAGACCTCAGAAAATTAGCACATTGAGATGAAAAGAAAAGGTGAAATGAAGACGAAAATGAAATCTGGATACACTCCGAAGTTAAAGGGAAACACTGAGATCTTGAGTATTAATTCACTGTATGTTGATATCTTTGTCTTCTTGGAGACTTGGTTGGACTCGCCGGTGACTGGTCCCATCAGCTGCCCAAAGCCCTTTCGGTTGGTTTACCGGCTATCCCCGGTCAATAATATGGTTGATTTTCTCGTAAGGAACTGTCAAATCCCATGAGATATTCAAATTTCGTGAGATGTATAGAAATGAGAAAATGTCAAAATGATGAGGAAAATCTAAGCGGTTTTATTGCATAATTATTAGGAATTTTTTTGTTTAAATGCACAATTTACTCTTCTTGACATTAATTGTGTGTTTATATTTATAGACGGATGTTGGAGTTTGATTGGATATAACTAAATTTATTACATAAATTGAATCTAGGTTTTAAGAAGGGAATATTATGAACTTAATTAGCCAAAAAACAATTTATGAGGGTGTAGGAAATGGAATTTTAAGACGAAAATGACATAAAAATTTTGTAGGGGAGAAACTTAAAGAATTGTACTTGTGATATTATTACATTCACTTTTTTGTTAAGGCTTGAGGCATAATTTCTTATTACCATATAGATAATTCTAAGTAATTAATTTGCCTAATTTTCTTATTACAGTATTCCAAGCAAATGGAAGCTTGTAGCTTTGTGGTTTGTAGTATCTAACTCATACTCAGAACTAGATTCAAATTTCCCATCTCTCAAGTTAATGTTTTTCAAAATAAAAAAAATGATGCTCCTGGTTGATGTTATTGGACATTGTAGCTTAGAATTTGATCATTATTCTTCCAAAACACACAAAAACACTATCTAACCAAGTGTTTTCCTTAAATACTCTCAATGAATTAATAATTGTAAAGTAGAAAGAAATTTCTATTCCTTTCGTTGCAAATACCATCTTGTAATTCTCGAATATCTCCATTATTATTAGCTTTGAATTTTTCAAAAGAAACAGAAAGATAAATTTTATTCACACATGACTAAATACTAGATACACACCCCATTATTAATACACCACTTATTTACTTTATTGAAATACAATTTATTATATACACAACCTCAAACTTCCTAAACTACTCTAATTTTAAATACACAACTTATTTACTAAATACACATCTCACATACTTTTTCTATATACACATACAACGTCTTGGGATTACTAGATCTTTGAAATTATAGCTGATATTTACCAACCATGTATGGTTAATTACTGGAACTCTTGGGATTTTGATGCCTTGCATTTGTGGCATGGCAGTTCTGACATTCTGTTTGCAATTGATTTATCAAGGCATTTGACATAATGCGGCCAAGGCAATGTCTTCACAGCATCATCTACCAGTATCAAGGTTACGGTTCTAACAAGAGGCGGTTGTTGTACAGAGAAGAGAAGTTACAGAAGCCCCAAACCATGAAAGTTTAACCTAGCTTGGAGTTGGAGGGCCCTATATCCTAGCATGAAAGTTTAATCTAGCTTGGAGTTGGGTACAATATGAGTCAAGACAGTTATTATATATCCTTGTCTTCTCTTAAAACGTCCATATTACACTCGTTTGATTTTCTTTACTTGTTGTTTGCATTATATATTTGTTTCGGAAATGTGATGGCAATTGGTAATTGGTGCAGACCAATTTTCTATGTACAAACAACAGGATTTGTTTATCTCTTATTCTCTCTGATTGATAAAGACCAGTAACTTCTTGCTACATCTACTCTCTCCCTTATCCATCATCTTCACCTTGACATTAACAAGCCCTACATATGTCGATACATATAAATAAAGTAGGACATTGTGTTTGAACGATTAATGATCAAAATTAGAGTCAGGTTCCAATTTTCTTTCACTTCCTTGAGCGGGTATAATTATGACAAATTGTGTTGATACAGTAGGAGACGCACAATAAAACTAAGACATGATACTTAATGAATTACGATAGAGAAGAAGATCTTCCACCCATGTCGTTCTCGTAGAGGAGAAGAAAATTCTAATGCGGAATTGTTTATTTCAATTATGTTTCTTTAGTTTTAATATATAAATATTTCTTTTGGTAATTTTACGTACTCATAAAGTCTTATGTAAATTGTATAAAAAAATAGGTGTGTATCTAGTATATAGAGGTGTGTGGTGTGTGAATAAAAATTTCTCAAACAGAAAATACATGGGCATGGAAATATTGGGCCTCTTTTTAATTTTAACAAAAAACAAAACAACTCACGAAAAGGTCGGCATCACCACTAGCCAAAGAATACAAAACCAGACGTCCCTATCTATCCAAACTCAAAACAATCACCACAAGCCTACTAAACATTCTTAGTGGCAATAACACTAATATGCAAAATCTCCTTTCCCCATTATTACTTGTAAATACTTACAATGCATGCACCCTTCTGAATTCTGATACAATAGAGAGTAGGAAACAATGCTCCATCTATATATATTATGTATATATATGCTATACTAACACTATAAAATATAAATTCAATTTTGTGAATTTTGCACTCATCAATGTTGCTTGGGAAGTGTGGTTGCGAACTTGCGACTAATGGTGGTCACCGGCGGAGCCCGGATATTTGGGCCAGAGAATATTCCGGGTCGGAGTGAGATATAGGTGGGCCAGTGGTTGGCCCTACTTCGGGAAATGTGACACTATAAAAAGGGCTAAAGGGTATAGAGATGTTGGTGGGGTGGTCCCTAGGTTTTTTAGGGTTGTGGGGTTTGTAGGGATCATCTTCTGATTTCACCTTCTGCCAATGCTTCCCTCCCTCGTTTTCTTACAACTACAGCTCTCCTCTTCACCACAATCTACAAGAAAAAACAAAGCACCAATAATTAAATGCCAATTGTCTTCCAATTCTCAATGAAAATATTCTTTCTTGACTGCTTGTGTGACTGTGTCCATCGATTTTTTCATGCACCTGTAATATTAGGAGCCTTGCTAGCTAGTTGCTAATGTGGTAAATTCAAAACAACAGATCGATAAGTAAGTCATACTTAATTACAGAGTTAGATCGACTGGCTTATCTTATAAATATATCAGTAATGATTGATAATCAAATACCCTTTGCAATCATCTTTTCAACAACCACGCAAACATAAATTATTTGGATGAATTTTTTTTTTAGAGAAGAAACATAAATTTTATTAATCACTTTGGAATATAATCTTTAACTTGGGCATCCTAAATAAGCAATAACCATAAAAATGGCTTGATCGATGAGTCTAAGACTATAATCGATGATATAAAACCTAGAACAATACATACACCGCACATCATTACTTCCGGCAAGTATTGCCATTGAACCCAATAAAAACAATCTAACTCAAGGAAGAAAGAAAAAAATAAGAGAGAATGAACTCTTGTCACGAATATAAGGTAAATTATTTTATCTCCAGAGTTATTCATGCTTAAATGTTTTTATCCCATTATTATCCAAAACAGGTTTGATAAAATATCTAAAAAAATAACACTTTTACAATCACTTGTTTTTTAGCTCCCTACACCTTATATCAATCAATTACTTTATTTTATTTTATTATTATATGACGTTAGTTTATACAAGATAAAATGTTTTATCCTTAAAGTTATTTATTGTTACATGTTGTTGGCCGGGCATTGTTCAAAATGTGTTTAATACTTTAATTAAATAGATCAAAAGATATAACATACGCTTTTACAATGACACGTTCTTGGGTCGCGACACCTTAATATCGATCAATTGAGTTAAGGTTTATAGGCTCTAGATGCATGTATACTAGTGCAAGTTAAGGTATAGATATGATTAACGTAACAAAACAGACAATGCATTTATCTAGGTAAAAAGATATTGATGAACAGGGCTAGAGAGATATATCGACCATCTTCCTCTTCGTATATAGTGTTCATAGCCTTTTTTCAATCTGATGCATTGGCACCCCATATTGGTGAGCCAGTGAGCCATCCCCTATAATTTTAGCAACCTGCATATACAATTTGTTTCATGCTAGCTCGATCTTCTCGATCCCATAGGACTAGCTCAGTGACTTTCAGTCCTTGATTAACTGGTACAGCTAGCTAGCTCAAACCAAAGATTAATTGAAACAAGCCGGCCTCTTTCTTTTTGTAGGGCATCCAAGGTCCAAACTCTAAAAAGCTTTAGGGGACACCCATAATTCTTCATAATAGAATGAATACAATGCTGGTGCACTACTACTAGCTGCTGCTGCTGCTGCATGAGATGAAATATAGAATGACATATATATATATATATATACTCTCATATAAATATGGGCCTAGTCTGAGAATCTTGACTTTTCTATAGCACAGTACTAATTAAAACACCCCCACCCAGCCACCAAATTGGGCAAAACCCTACTTTACTCTTCCTTCCCTATTTGGATCTTTCACACTCTTATTTCATGTCTACATGACATTACACCCATCCATCTGAACCTAGCTGCAATAAACTACCTAAATATATAGCTAAGGACCACTCCCTCCTTTCGTTTATGGATCCTCATTCCTCAATGTTTCGATTAACTTTGCTGAAACAAAGCATATAATAAGGGACGACGTACTAAATGGGGTGTCAATGCAGGCAATTCCCCTCATTCGAATATATGTGCATATATTCACTAAAATACTGAATATCTAGGGTATGGAAGCAATAATTAAGATGTTTGTTAAATTCTTCAAACAAACTTAAGCAGGACTAAGAGGTAATAAAAGAGTGAGAAGAGCGCCAAAAGATTAAGACAATGTGTAAAACGAATAACATATTACTATATATGATTGAGAGTAATCATCCAATTCCAAAAATATGTTCAAATTTCCTGAACATAGTCATTTTGGAGTGTTTATATGTTAGTCAACATTGCTAATTAATTATAAGGTCTCTCTGGCTTTAAAACCATACCAAACAGCAGCCCATTTTGTGTGTTAGTGGGTGGGTATGTCAGAAAGAGATCAGAAAGACCCACAAGTGATTGCAAATTAAGAACACAAAGTTTTTGCTCCAATTCTTTTCTTAGCATCACCACCCTTCATCTTTATCAGGCATAAAGACCATAATTTTGTCTCCTGGAAACAACACACGCTTCATCATAGCCGTTGAGAATTAAGTCAACTGCATCAAAACAACTTTTTTTCTGCTAAAAGGAAGGAATTGAAATCCAGCAGTAGGATTTTGGATTGCTGGTTGTCTTTCTCTTTTTTCCTTTCACCTTTTGTTCATAAAGATAACACAGCCTGCTTAATTAATAACCAGCTGTTTCAGATTGTGATTGAATGAAAAAATAAGACAGATCTTACTAATTAAGTGTTTGATTATTGTGTCATACTAATATTCCTAGCTTTATTTGCCTGGGAAAACATGCTTTGTCCTGCGAAAAAAAAGGTAGGGGGACCTATTTAAGGGGTACTGGACAGAAACCATTATTCATAGTCATAATGCTGTTATATTCTCTCTTTCAAAAAACAGTGGAACGTAAGGATTGCATT
Source organism: Rubus idaeus (assembly GCA_030142095.1). NCBI lineage: Eukaryota > Viridiplantae > Streptophyta > Magnoliopsida > Rosales > Rosaceae > Rubus > Rubus idaeus. The sequence continues at coordinate 3,268,964 of CM057969.1, read as the reverse complement.
CTAATTTATCAAGTTTTGACTTGCAAAAATTGTAATAATAACTAGTTCATTGCAACTTGATCTAGTATCTACAACCGTATACAACCATGAGCTTGAACTGTTTATCTTGTATATATATACATATCTGCGCGCAAAACCCTAAAAACATATTCCCCCAAAACTCAAACTATTAGAAATTGTTGGATTTCTTATTTACATGCATGCAGGTATCTTGTATATGCATATATATCTGCAAAATCCTAAACCCTAAAACCCGGTCGTTCCATCCATCTAAACCCTAAGTTGTTGTTAATCAGTAGCTGCGTACATGCAGGCGTCCTCAGCTAAGGAAAAGGTGGATTTTATTAAAAATGTTGGACAATTTACAGCTTATATATGGTTGCTAGCTAGCTTTAGTTCATTAATTAGTAGCAGCAAAAAGTTATGAATACCTAGCTAATAAATAGCAATCAACCATCTTTAACGCTATGTGAATGAACTGATGGCCGGGATGATGCAGAGAATCCCTAACAGATATATAGAGTTTGAATTGTAAGTTTGACCAATTATTTAAATTAAGCGCGCAGCACTTAGCAAAGAATGCTTAAAATAAATAAGTTATCATTTTAGATAATAACATGTACTCATGCTAGATTCTCTTATTATAAAATGCTGAAACTTTTCAAGCTTTAACTAATTAATGGGATTCTCTAGCAAAGTTATCACTCAAAGCATTTTCATTCGTACAAGGAGGGTCGGAGTTTCAAACTTTGGCCGTAAAAAAGCTAGTTACCACTTACGTCACAGTTTTTTTTTTCTTTCTGTATTTGATTGGATTTTGTATAGTAATTAATCATGTACCAATCCAAAAAACAATCACAAAGTATAATTTTATTTTTTTGTTTAGTCACAGCAAGTTGATTAATTTACACATATATAAGTTCTATCAATGTAAACTTACGTTACGGACTACAATTAAATATGTTATATTATCATACTGTTAATATCAAGTTAATATATATATCAATCATTAAATCTATTGAAATTGTAAGATAACATATACAAAATTAATTACAAGACATGAAAGAGCCAGCATTTCTTAGTGAATTTTGGAATTGGAAGTACTTGTTCAACCTCGTGTGTGTCATTTGGTTTTGTTATCTTCACTAAGGAAAAGCAAAAACGGGTTTTGTACGTCCTGGTTGAAATCCTGTCATTGGATTTCGTCTCTTGGGATAAAATCTTACGAAGGAATCTCAATGCTTTATTGGAATTGTGATAGGAAAGCTGACAAAGCATTTGATCGAGCTGCCACACATAAGGCTTCTAGCTATATAATGTCCAATAAAGTGAGGCATATATAAATGCCAATCTTATAGCCTCTCTCTTACGTTACCATCAAAAGAGGAATACGATGCTATTTCAAGGCAAACTCGGATCAAATTTCTGGTTTTCTTGGCTCAACAATTCCACTCACAAGTCACGACAATTCACAGAGAAAAACACATAATGAGAAGTACCAAATTGGCGGAAGCTATAAGTTGAAAGACCAAAACAAATAAAACATGATATTATGTCTTGGGAGCTATGGAAAGTATGCATTATGATCACCATATATACATATTCACCTTGCTTTTGTAACCCAAAAAAAATTATTCACCTTGCTCTATCTTACTTTTATTACAGAAGCCACCAGAGCCACATAAAACTTTGGGGTGTAGAAGTTAAAAACTAGAACAAAAAGAATACTGTCGCTGTTCACATTTAGGTTGGTGCATCTATAAGATGATGACCCTCTCTTGCTAGGGTTCACAGGCTTCAATAAGGTGAAGAAGACTTAGAGCTAGTGAAGGTAGGTGGTGCCATATATGCTAGCATAGCTACCCTTAATTGTTTCTTTCTTTAAAAAAAAAGTAAAGCGTTGGGAAATGGTTCGTTTTATGTCTTTGGACAAGATACAAGGTTTGTTAATACATGCTTTGGGTTATAGGCTTCATTCTGTAAGTGTTTTCTTAATGTATCTAATGAGACAAAGATTCAATCTATATTGTCCATATTAGGATATTGTGTCTGTAATGGGAAAAACAAAAATATTAGAACCTGTGGGATTTGAAAAGCTAAACTCAACCAATCCAAACCTAACTCAATTTTTTTTGGGATAATTTGAGTCAAAATGTTTGATAGATTAAGTAACCATCAACAAAACATGACAAATTTTGTTTACCGGACAAAAAAAAACGGTATCGTCTTACTCTAACGTTGTCATCATGTCTTAAATCGTACGAAGCTACTAAATTTAATGAACTTAAAATAAATAAATAAATCTTATGAATTTTTAATTTCATCGTCTAGATTTGCCGGCACCCATTATATGAACATTACCAAATGTAAGCAGAAGACTAGTCGTGCAAAAGAGGAGGCACCCTGATTCATTTATTAACAGAAGAGCTCGAGCTCTTAAGGCAGCACCACTAATCCAATGATCCATCCAATCATGATACTTTGATGCAATCAAGAAGGTGGTCTCCCTCCGCAGGCCCAGCCACACCCGCCGGTCCCCTCCGCCGCGTGGGCCCCACCCTCTGGAAACAAACAAAAGCTCATTGGCTTGGCTCGGCTTGGCCCGACCCGATACCCAATGAAATGAAGCACCCGACAATCATTTTTTCTCTACGCGACAGAGAATGTCGTCTCTAAGCTACTATTCTTTCCTACACCATTAGTCCATTACACAAATTACAAAACCCTTTTGTGAATTAAATTCTCTTAGCATATGAGAGGGTTAATTATTATACAGCTCAAGATCGAGCGCCTACAAGAGTGGCTACTCTCGATCTATCATAATTTAACTATCTATCTATGGATAATGGGTTTCACATGGAAGGTTGTGAATTCCCATTCACCTCCTAATTATAAGCTTGGAATTTTCAATGTTTATATTGAAGGTGGAAGGCAACCAAACTCGCAAAAATATTCTTTTACCTCTTGTAGATTATAGGCCAAGTACTTGATATAGCCGTAGTGTAATTATTGTGATGATTAGTGGATAAATTTTAAATTAAATTTTCGTTAAGTTAATCCTATTGTTGCTTATTGTGCAAGACAGCATGAGTAATGAGCAAATGCTACATGAAGAGGACTAAAATTGTAAACTTTATTTGACATTAATTGTGAATGAGAAACATGACTAAATCAATAGCTAGTGAGCATGTTTGTAGAGATTTGAAATAATATCTTGCAAACAAATTATCTTTCGTTATATTATATCATGCATTTATGTGGAGTAGATCTTCAGCATGATAGTTGTGTCATGTGACATGTCCGATCAATCGATTAAATGATAAGAAAAAACGAAATAGGGTGGTAATTTTTTTTTTCATACCAATCAGTGCTTGTTTATGCATACGATTTTGAAATAAAAGATATTTTTTCGTTATGAGAATGCAAACAAAAGTATTTGCAATAAATATATTGTTTGTCAACGGTTATTAAATTGAAAATCGTTTGTTCTTTTAAACCTTATCAAAAGGCATACAAGACATACACAAATGTATTTTATTGCCGATCGTCTATTTATTGAACGGTATTTTTTTTTTAAATGAATTTATTGAATGATAGTTGATAATCTAAATATATACAATCACTATCTTTGTTATAGATAAAAAATTTCGATCATAATCATTAATAATTTTACTATTTGAGAAATTTTATCTTAAATTAAAGACACATGATGAAAGAGTTTGGGGGTCCGACTCTGAAACTTATACTATGTATAGTCGTCGGTCCTCATTAGCCATTTTCAGTTGTGGCCGGTACTCAACCCTATCTATCACCCCTATGGACCATCACTTGGGTGCTCCATCATCGAAACCAGATTTCTCCTCCTCGACGCTGACACGTGGCGGTCGGTATGACATTGATTGACGCGTCAATCAGACGGAGGTTGTTTTGAGAGCCACACTGCCGGCGATGCGGGGAACAAGTAGCCGGACGGGGTCAGATGCTTTTTCTATTTTTGCCACTGTGGCGTAGTCAGTGGTGGTCTGGGGCTGAGTACATGGTCCCCACCTGTTCTGTATCTGCCACGTCATGTACCATGCTGGGTGGAATGATGACTCTGTCAGGTATGATGATGGTTAATAGACGTCACCCCTGCGCTTTTCACTAGCTTTGTCCTTTCGTTACCTCATCTTGTCTCGCACGTGTGAAAACCTAATGAATAATTGAGAAATGGGCTCGTCATCGCGGCCCATATTTTTCTTGTCAAAAAAAAAGAAGAGAGTTCACGGCCCATGTACCACTAAATATGAGTTCATAAACAAATTAAGGGCCCAACAGAAGTTGGTCACTCATCACATGAGAGAATATACATGACAGCAAGCAAATGGAACTTGGATGAGGAAGAAGCCATCACTGAATTGTTAATGTGGTACCAATATTAGTAATGAGACTCAAGTTAAATAGGGAGACCAAGGTACCCACACAAATCCACAACCTCATCCTAATTATTATTATTTTTATTCTCTTATTGGATAGACCAAGCAGCATCACAACAAAGCTATAATTCTATAAATCAAGCTTATGTTAAAGTACAGATTTCCAGTTTTACCCTGATACCAACCCACAAGACACCAAAACAAAGTTAATGAGGGAAGGTTTTCAACACTGCATGCAGTCAAACTTTGTGATCGATCAGCAACGTCCCTAAAATCCAAGTCAAGGCCAATCTCAACGTTCCTTTGAAATTGGCAATTCTGTGCAATTATGAATTCCCACTATGTATAATATCGGTAAATTATGACTCAATAATTTCGTTAAGGTAAAACTGATCTTTCAAATTACTTGGGACCCAAGTGGATCTCCAGCATTAGAAAACAGGCACTGATAGCAAACTCCCATTGGCCTGGTTTACTTGTTGCATAAAAATTGAAATAAACTTGGCACTTGGTGGCAACTTGGGCAAGTTGTTATAAAACAAACTAAAGCAAAAGTAGGCAACTTTCCTCCTAACACTAATGAAGTAATGAGAAAGATATGTGTCTACCAATCATTTGCTTCCATTCTAGGGCGATGTACTTACTCATCTCCCATGTTTTATTGCACCTAAGAAATACACTAATCTCCTCCTAATAACCCTTTAACAATCACACACAAGGTCATTTTGGTCATTTGAAACTTTCACTCCATCTCAAAGTGTGTGTTTCTCAGTTTCTCCCAACTGAAGCTCAACTGAGAAAATATCAGAGGCTTCTGATAACCACCCCTGATGCCTTTCATCTATGCGCTTTTCAATTATAAGCTGCCGGAAAATTCAGCAATTCACAGCAGATCCGGTTTCTGCAGTTGATGCAATTAGGGGGTGAGTTGTTTTTCTTTTAAGAATTCCCAATTTAAAAAAAGGAAGAATAATCTTGATATTAGAAAGATTGGAACTTTGAATTTGATATGTCAAAATTGAATAGGAATTCATGATTTAATTGGTTTCAATTACTGCTTTACTATGGGAATTGCCTGAAACTTTTTTGGGTTCATATCTTAATCTGTCTCTATAATCATTCACAGCTTACAGTATTTAATCAGGGATACTTTAATTGTGCTAATATGGATATTTAAAATAAGGAAAGGATTTGTGAGCTTTGTTGGTTTTGGTAATTGGGATACTGCAAGTGTCTTCTTTGTTACTAGTGGATTTAATTTGACTTCTTAGTATATTCTGGGTTTGATGGAGTCACGATTGCCTTTGAAATTCATTGTTTAATGAAGATTGTGGTCATTTCTATACACATTCTGTACTGGTGTATATGTATAAAACTATGGACCAGCTATTGTTGCCGCAAAGCACTTTGAAACTTTTCAGTTATTGATACATTTTCATGATGTTTTTGAATTGTGTTCTTGTTCATACCTATCCAAGATTGCAAATGAATAATTTGTCTGTGTTTTTTGTAGAATTTATGTAGATTAACTGCCTATGCCAATTTTAATTTTCAGTTGAAAACCAATTTGAAAGTGGTGCTCTTTCAATTGTTTAAAGGATGAACCTTGTTGCCGCACATGGAAAAAACATTACAAACCAAGCCTTGCAGACTTGGTGATCAGAATACCAGCGACGTTGTTATATGTTTGAAGGATAGGGAAGGAAGACACCAACAGCTTTACTCCCACTCATCTGTTCTCATAAAAAGGAGCAAGTACTTTGCCGAACGGTTGTCTAATCCAGACCCTAGTAATTCCATTAATGTTCATTGCGCCGAGGTCAACTTTGATCACCATGTCAACCTGCTGAGGCTACTCTATCTTCCAATAGACTTAATTTTGGACTCATTGGAGTCCGTTAAGTCTGCTGTTGGTATTCTTCAGTCAGCGGTTGCCTTCAAGTGTGACGAGATTGTATGCTGCTGCATCCAGTACTTGGAGGCTGTTCCTTGGGAGGACAAAGAAGAAGAGCACATCTTAAAAGCAGTATCAAAGTTGGGTCCGATAGCTATGCCCATAATTGCTAGGATCCAACCTGTTGATTTAGCTGGCACCAAAACTGTTTTCATCTCAGCAATTCGTGTTGCGACGTCCATTGTTGGACCATGTCCTCCATTCGGCAATGAGCTTAAAACTTCTGCTCAAGAACAAGTTGAATACATGTTAGGAGAAGACGAGGATACAGCGTTGGTCACAGCAGACGATGAAGTCAAATCAGTGGTAAGAATGGGACTGTCACATATTTGTTCATCATTTGAAAGAGAATTGTCTTGCTTACTTTTGGAGCCTGACCTTGCATCCGAGACAGCAGATGAGAAAATAATGCAGAGTTTATCTGATCTTGAATGGATGTGTAACATACTCGGGAAGATGGATTTGATGAAGGATTTCGTTTCCAACTGGGCCGAAAGCTCCAGTAATGTTTTAGGAGTCATCGAGGATAAGAAACTTGATTCGTTTATGTGGGGTTTGAAGATTAAGCTCATAGAAGTGACTGCTAAAGTCTTGGAAGCAGTTGGCTATGGTAATGTGATTCTTCCGGCTCCAATTCGGTTGGCATTAGTCAAGTCATGGCTCCCTTATATAAGGAAGATGAAGCCCCTGTTGGATGCAAAGGGCAGCGAGGACACAGGTTTTCCATACAAGATGAATGAAGACTTGTGCCAGACCATCGAAGGGGCCATTGTCACTTTGGTACTGGCGTTACCGTCAAATGATCAAGCCGACATTCTGGCAGACTGGATGAGAGCCGAGCAGGTTCGGTATCCTGACTTGAGTGAGGCTTTTGAGGTCTGGTGTTTCAGAACAAAGTCTGCAAAGAGAAGATTAGTGGAGGGCTTGGATGGGGCTGCCAATGCCACCCTTACCCTCTGATAGTTTTTGCTTCTCATCTTGTAAAATTGTTTTATTACAGTGGAACAACATTATCAAACTGGTAATGATTCCATTGCATTCATGTTCAAGATTGGGCCTCATTTCTATGCAGTTTCCCAATATTATTCTCCAATGTTTATGTTTATTCATGCACAATGTATAATATGATTCTGAACATTTCAACAAGTTCATTTTGAACATGTGATTCTGTTCACATCTAAAAGCTCTTCACCACACCCATGTTTATAATGAGCTATCAAAATATGAGACATTCTATATATTATATTAAAAATATATTGCTCCAATTTTCAAGAGGGAAAGACCACCCCTAATCTTGGAAATATTTATGTTCAAGTCTAGTAAATTTTTTTTTGTCTGAATGTTCAAGAAAAAAAATAGGAGGAACTTCCAAAAATAAACTTCCAAAAAAAAAAGTAAAATAAAAGGTATGCATTCGGGTTGAGAAGTCATCACCGACCGTCCATATTGTTCTAATTCCCCAATAATCAATCAAACCAAAAAAATCAACTCCACCTGCCCAAAAAAAAAAACCTCAATCGGAATCCCCATATGCAAATTACAAATACAATCTCTCGTGCGTGTCCTTTACTGACTTCTCGTCGGGGATGATGAGCATCTCCTCCTCATTACCACTATCATCATCGTCGCTGCTGTTAATCTTCATTTGGTAGATTTCATTTCTTCAATCTCGCCGCAGAAAACAAATCAAATCCCGAAATCGAACGGAGGAGATGTACGTGACGGCGGTGCGTCCGACGGATCTGAATCGGAACACGGAATGGTTTACGTACCCTGGCGTGTGGACCACCTACATCCTCATCGTCTTCTTCTCGTGGCTCATCGTTCTCTGCCTCTTGGCTTGCTCTCCCGGCATGGCCTGGACCATCGTCCACCTCGCCCATTTCCTCGTATGCTTCTCCCTCCATTTCCTCCTCTTATTTTCTTTGATTTCATCATCAAGCTTAACCTCTTTCTCTTTCTCTGTATTTTGGTCAAATTTAGGGGATTGTGAATCTGAATCCTTAGGGTTTTCATGTAAATGGCGATGAATTTGAATCAAATTATCCTGCTTAATACCAAAACTAAGCTGAGAATTTCAATAGGTTATCATTCATAGGCTGATAAGGAACAACATAATCTCTCTTTATCGAAGCACGAAACATGATATCAAAGTTGTACTGAATTAGACGCAATATGTAAGAATCTGACTGTTCTGAATTGTGTTTCAGAGAATCAGCCTCATCTGATAACCCCAAAGAAACTAGATTTCCTAAGTAGCATGAGGAAGAATGAAATAAATTTTTTATTGATTAAATCCTGAAGACTAGTTATGTAGTTTGAAATGTGCGTTTCATGATATGCTATTGGGAAAATTAGATTTGGTCAAATTCTGGATGTGCATAGGCTTTTATGAACATTGTGTATACTGGAATAGTCCCATCTTTATCATAGGGCAGTATGGTAAGACAGCTTGCTTTCTATGGTTATTGCATATTTGGAATAACACACTTCATATTCATGAATAAGGGCTTCGTATGATTCTCTCAACCCTTAAGTTGTGTTGGTGTTAAAGCTCGATTTTAAGTACTTGCTGCTGATTCTGTGTGCAAGTGTCTGTTAGGTGTTTCCTTGTGAGAAGTTAAAAATTGATGTATTGCTGGAGATTACTCAATTGTGTAATAATCTTTATCCACACCTTACTATCTATACAGAAGAGTTGGTGACTTACAATCTTCTTGCTGATGCTTTTAGCTACTTGTAACATTTATTCTGATGGTCTTTGCGTTTTCCTTTCAGGTTACATACCATTTCTTTCATTGGAAGAAGGGAACACCATTTGCTGATGACCAAGGTATCTACAATGCACTTACTTGGTGGGAGCAGATAGACAATGGCAACCAGCTCACTCGAAACAGAAAGTTTCTAACTGTCGTGCCTGTTGTGTTGTGAGTACTTTAACCTTTCCTGTATATGTTGCAAGTACTTTAAGCTTTCCTATATAAGTTTGTATAAGCCTTTTAGATTGGATTTTGAACATGTAACATGAAACTTTTTGCAAAACGAGAGCACTTTACGCTCCTTCAACTGTAGGTGCTATTTGAATTTCACACTCCTTCCACAGGAGTGGGAGAATGCATGGGTGGAACGCTAAATATCTCCAATTCTCCATACTTCATAAGTACAGAATTTTTGCCAATGGCTTCACAGTTCACACACATTTTCACTACCTAGTGAAATGGATGACAGTAGTCTTTTATAGTCTATCCTTAAGTTTGGTTCAACCTTGTTGACTATGGTAATTATGTAGTCAATCCGTCATTACTAACTACTGTTTCACATATTTGCTTGTTAGACTTGTTTTGTTCCTATATATTATTCACTTGACATAGTAGACAAGAAGATACCGACAGAGTATAACTTTTATTGGACATGCTGCTACTCTATTGAATGCTCGATCTTTTCCAACTCATTCGTTATTTGGCAGGTATTTGATAGCCTCTCATACAACAGACTATCAAAATCCAATGCTCTTCTTCAACACGCTAGCAGTTTTTGTGCTGGTAGTGGCGAAGTTCCCAAACATGCACAAGGTTCGTATATTTGGAATCAATGGTGATCTCTGATTTCTAAAAGAACAAGGTTGACTTCAGTTTTCTTGGTCTAGTTGATATTGGCAATCAAATCTAATGGTATATCCCTGTTGATGTTGAAACTGGAAACAGTATTATTTTTTGAATGAATTGAAACTTTTACCCTCTTGCTCTTGCTCTCGCGCTCGGTTGCATCCAGACTTACTGTGAAATTGTCCAATATTTTATTTTCTCGCTATAATTTTGGAATTCAGTGCCCATATATTCATTGTTATCTATTTATATTTCCCCATTTATTACCCTATAATTATACCCTCAAAATCCCACATAGAAGAGTTCCTGTGAGTAATGCACCCGGATATGTAGATACTAGATAGTAGTCATTTAGAGACATCTACATCCTGAGTCCACTTTCTGCAAGTCTGTATGGCACTCTTGAGTTGACTCACGAAGGGCCTGTTTTGTATTGATGTGGCTTAAGAGAGAGAACTTCTATTTTTTTCGTGAGGATAATCAGCTGTTACTTAAAACAGCATAAGTTTGAATGCAGAAGTATTGTGGTTGTTTACAATAACTACAGAGGAAATGATTTTGTTACGTACCCATGTGTTTTGGTACCAATTTGATGGACAAAATTTCAAGGTGTGGAATCATTTATTTCAGTAATTGTTCTGCATTATCGGTAGGAAATGGGAATCACCTCATTGAAGTTGCATTTTAAGGCAAAGAGTAATTTTTCAAGGGATTACTTGTACAAAACTCCACAAGGGTTAAATTCTATTCTACCACGTGGACTTGCTCATTGTCAAACACAAAATGGATACATCAATCGCTTTAACTTTCAAGTGAAGAAAGGTATCTGATTAATGGTGGACGCTTCTTCCTTGTTGGAAAAACCTAGGCACTAAAAGCACAAGAAGAAAAGGCCAAAGACAACACACAGATCCGGCAACCACCATTCAGATCCAGTTTCATTTTTTATAAACTTTCTCAAGTGACCGACCCTTTTTCTATAAATAGCTGGAATGGCCAATAGGTTTTTGAAGGCTGTGCTTCATTCTTGGCGTTCAGGGAATATGGTTTGTCTCTTTCCGCTTGGACCAATATGGACTCATGGCTGGAAATTGTGGGTTAATTCCAAAATTTCCCCGAAGAGGTTAACATACACAAATATAAGCCATTAAATTTGGCTGGAAAAAGACCGTGTGGACATTCTTATTATGATGGTCTATCAGTCTATGCAAACACATACATAAGTGGCTTACAGCAACAAACCAAAAAGTTACAAGAAAAAAAATTGGGGGAGCTAAGAGTTCAGATCTGGATGGATCAACTTAGTGGGGTGTATTATTCTTTCTTTAGCACACTTGCCAAGGGGAATGTTTTTGTGGGTCCCAACAAGGACCAAAGAAAGAAAGGTTTGTCAGATCTTTCTCTCAATCTGTTCATTTCATGACTTGGAAAAACAGTAGGGGTGGCATGGAAGCAATGATCATTCCTGGGAAATTATAATGGGGTCTTCAAAACTGTTTGGATATATGGATAATAATAGACTCACAGTCGGTGAGAGAGCTCAGAGCTTAGCTAAGCTTCTTGGTTTAGGCAGGTTTTGTTTAGTGGTTCTAAGGAGAACAAATGGAGATAGAATTAAGCTAAGGTAGCTAGCTGCTTTTTTGAAGGATTCTTTATATTGCAAAGTCATGTGGAAAGTTCAGACTTCAGAGACCTTACCTGGCTTTCTCTCTTCATATCTCTCTAGCTAATGGCTGGAAGAATCTCTGTCCTGATTAATCAGACCTTAAACTAAACAACATAACACGGAACAGATTTGAAGAAGCATAGCTAGCTATCCATAATTAGCACATTATACATACATATATATTATATTGATTGTACCAATTAAGCCAACTAAACAATGACAAATTACAGTGGGATGCCCTTTACTTTCTCTTAGTGATAAAATAGCTAGAGAAGATCAATTAAAGGAAATAAAGGTCATTATACAAGAACAGTGCATGCCTCTTCTCTACTTGCTACACACCCTAAAAAAATTCTGGACTGCTGGTCTTCTTGATCATCATTGCTTCTAATATTCTCATAGAGTAGTAGTAGTAGTACAAAGATAGACTAGTAGTATCCCAATAAAATTCACCCTTAATTTTGTGAAGCCAATCTAAAATAAGCTTCAAAAATTAACCCACCATGCATGATTAAACCAAGACAAAGTTGAAATCCAAAGTGATAAATTAATAAAACCCCACGTATCCTATGATCTGTTAGTACTTATGAACTCAGAAATCCAAACAAGTCACCCACCACCATGAGAGAAGACTAATAAATAGAGATTAAAATCAGAAAGAAGAAGGAAAAAAAATGACCAGGAATATTTTGATCTTCTTAATTTAATTACCATGATCCTCCTCCTAACATTCCAGTCCAATACCCAGTTGAGTCTCCACCATGATGATGCTCCTTGTTCTGCTGATGATGATCCATTCCACCACTGCCTGACACTTGTTTCAAATCCTCAAAAGGAAACAAAAGCCTCCCACTATTTTCTTGAACATGACCTTGTAGAGTACTCCCATACCCACTTCCAAGCCCATCAAGAGAGAAATTAAGAGTTGGCTTGATCATCAACTCACTCATAGGAAATCCAGATGTATATACACTAGCACTGTTATTGTTGTTGGGATCTGAATTTGGTACTGGCATAGGCATGAAGGAATTCAAACCCCTTGAGGTCAAACCAGTGAGAAGCTCCAAAGCTGAGAGGTGAGATGTTGCTGTAGTAGTACTGGTGCTGGAAGATTGTTGTTGTTCTTGTCACTGTTTTGATCAATGTTGGGGATTTGATGATGTGGAAAAACTTGATTGGATGGAAAGCCCAGGTTTAGATCTTGGCCTTGGTTGGGCTGTATCAGATCAGGAAGCCTCTTTGAGGAGTTGTTAGAAATATTAGAAGTTGTTGTGCCTGAGGAGGAAGATGATCTCTTGTTCTTCCTTGAGCCACCGCCAACTGGGATGTTTCGGAGGGACCCACCTTCAGTCCAGTACCTTCTACAAGTCTTGCAGAAGTATCTGGGTTGTGTGAGGCTGTAGTTGTTGTAATAACAGAACTTGGTGTTGGTGGAGTTGCACCTTGGACAGTTTAGGGCGGCTTCTTTCTGAGGCCTTGCAAGTTTCCTCTCTAGATTGTTAGCTGCTGAAGTAGGCTTGGGGCATGTGTTTGTCACTATCTCTTCTATTGGTTTCACCACAATCCCCTAACACAATTTCAGATCAAACAAAGGCACTAATCAGTACTGGTACTGCAGAAAACTGAGAATTTAAAGAGGGCAGGAGAAAGACAAAGAAGAAAAAAACAAAGGAGGAGCTGCTTTTTATTACACTTTTCAAAATTGTATCAGACAGCGAAAAAGAAAAGAAACATATGGAGTCTTTTAAGCAAACTTCAAAAGATAAAGTGAAACAAATATGTTTTGAAGAACTGATAGAAACTAAATCCAATTTTGAGTGGGGACTTGAAGTCTTGAACAACACCATCATCCTCAAACCGCCAAAAGGCCATTTATATATAATTCATTAATTAACAAAAAAGCTAGAGCAGAAGCCGTGAAGAAGAAGAAGAAGAAAGAGGTTGGTGAATCTCTGTGTACTGTACCTGTGGCCATTGAGCAGTGTCCATGGCTGAAGCGAAGCAAAGGTAGAAGAAACTGTTATCCTCAAAAGGAGAGAAAAACCGCTTTTCTTCAAAACTGGGTACAAAAGCTGATAAAAAAGAATGTTTTTGAGAGGGTTTGGGTGGACGTTGTGTGTATCAGTGTATGTATGGCCCTTGCTTTATGTGTAGTTGGGTCTGTGTGTGTGTGTGTGAGAGAGAGAGAGAGAGAGAGAGATCGTCTAATTTATTTAATATGGAATTATGTATAGTAATATTCTTTCATTTCTAAAGTATTATATTCTTGACTTAATTCCGAGAAGGAATATTTGTCTGCGGATTTAGTAATTTAATATGTTTTTGTGGGTTAGCTTCAGCCTTCAGGTTCTACATATTTCTCTGTTACATCATCACCAGAAAACACGCCAAGTCAGATTTTTCTCATTACATTCAATCAGTTAATTAGCTAGCCAAGTTTCATGTAAACCTTGGGAAAATATTTTTTTGCATACAAACTCATTTCTCGTATTTTTAAAATTTTAATGAGATGAAGATACTACGTTATATCACTTTATTGTTTGTACAATTTCATCATAGTTTAGTTGTTTTTATTTAAAAATATATTTTTATAAAAAGGTTTTGTCTCTATACATATGAAAATAATAAAATGATACATATGCTACTAAATGCACATATATTTCATTGGGCACTGACTTATATTGGCATGTAACGTCCCTTAGATTAGTCTCGACTTTTTAAGTATATATGTGATCAAGAGTCACGTTCACATAAATAATTGTGCTTAACTGTCGTTATATTTAAATTCAGTGGTGAGGAATAATGAGGCAAATAAAATCATTTCAGCTACCTTATTATTCTTCACCGTTGGATTTAGATCTAATAGCAGTGAAGCACAATTAAGTAAATAATTAAGTAAATAGGTGAACAAAATTCATGTGGTCAATTGTATTAAGTTGTATACTTGCATGTAAGAATTTTGTCCTCTAATCTGGCCACAAAGTAAATTGAGCTTAGTTTATATTACTATGATCCATAAAATAAAGTGGAATGTATGTGTATATATTTTCCTATACATTTGTCAGCAAATGAGATATGCCCTAAGGATGTATCATGTTTGATGCTTGATAGCATACGCACTAGCTAGAGTCCATAAAAAAAGGACCACACAATCCATTAATTGTTTTGTTTGTTTTTTGAATAATAGGTCTTACATAACCACTGTAGGGTTTTGTACATCTATATACAAAATCCGCAAATATATATGTTTTCTGGATCGATCAACGGTACGTTTTAGTTCAAAGTTGAAAACCTAACAACTTTGGTTGGAATAAGTAAAAGCCAAAGAGCCATTGAACTCGTCCAATAGCTAGGTTGATTTGGGTTTGATGATGAATGTTACTTAGCTCATTAACCTAGCTACTGCATGTATAGAGCATACATCACTTTACTTTGACACAATGCAACCAGACTCCAATAATGCTCTTTGATCATTACAAACCATTTATGCATGAAGCATCTGAACTGACTCAGCATTCAATCCATGGGATCAATATTGCCAAGACCTGTTGCTAGTGCTACTTGCCACATGGGTCTTACTAATACCATTTCTGTAGCTCAATGGAGTTGAAGATAGAGACTCTAACTAGCTACAAAAATTCCTTGCAAACAAAAAATCAGCTACAAAAATTGATGGAACGTAATATAGTAATGGTAACTATTTGAAAATGGCATTGGACCACGATGAAATCAAATAGATTCTGTATACTAGTAGGTTTGGCTCGGCCCTACCAAGAGGAGAGAGTTCCCCCCCCCTTTTATTGGGGGGGGGGGGTGTGTTTTTTTTGGGGGGGGGGGGGGGGGGTGGGGGTTGAAATGGGTTGGGGGGTTGTTTATTTGAATGTTTTGGGTGGGGGGAAAGGAAAAGGAGAGGGGGGGGGGGGGGGGGAGTTTTTTTGTTTTGGAGTAATTTGAAGACATTAAGATCTTCACCTTATATGGAAATATTTTTTTAATTAGTGTAGGACATGAATTGGTTTTTTTTTTTAATTCCTTTAATTTTCTTAATGTATGGTCACAATAAATGCCTTCTATTATAGATCGATTTGTGATGAATTTGAAACAGAAATATATGAATGGTATTTTCTATATATGCAAAAAATGCAGGTATGGAAAACGATGTGACTGAATTTTACATCCCCTTCAATGCCGACTTAACAAAATCTCATCTCTTTCAAAAACCGACTCTATACCTAATTTTTACTAATGAAACTCAATCAGTTAATTGATGAAGGGAATATTGTGTATAGTTGAATTGAAGGAACAACTCGATAAAACCCTACATCCAACTACTGCAAATTAATGATATCAGGGTATCATTAGGTTATAGTAATTACTAATCAATGAGACATCGATATAGATGATATTTCTCAGCTGGCTAATTTATGAGCTAATTAAACTAAATAACTACAAAGAATGACACGTACGTACGTCTACCAAATGTTTTCATGACATCAAGCTCAGAAGAGCACTCATTGTATCCTTAATATTCGAATCGATCGAAATGATTATAAAAATAAAATTCTTCCATTCCAAGCATGCATGTACAATTTAGTACGTTGCGATCATTCGTCTTGTTCTAGCTTAATTGAATTGATAAATGAAGGATGATGATAGCTCATGATTTAATTAGTATCATATTTAGCACATGATTTAGATCAATCACTAAATGAAGCCTCCCAGTTAGAAGGAAACAGGTGTTGAAAATTAAACCACAATCGATCTCCCCACAATAAATTTTCGGAAGAGTCTCCTTAAAGAGTTTGTTCACCAAACTATGCGATTGCGCGCATTTCATTTGTTTAATTGAGAATTTATTTTGAATATTTTCTTGTATAAGACATTTGTAACACCAGTAATCATTTGATATATATACAAGTTTGATTGTGAAATCGATATGATATGTTAGCAAATATCATACTATTAACTATTAATCTGATAAGTTCTTCTTTGCATATATTTAAATTGACATTATGCAATGAAATTGATACGCAAAATTACAAACAAAAAAACAATTAAAAAATAAATCATGTTCCATTTTTTTTCGAAGTATTTTTACCATGCTCGCCCGGAAGCAAGTGATTCGAATTTTTAACCGTTATCTAAACATGCTTTGGATTAAATTAACATGATATAATTTTTGCCCAATTAAACCAAAAATTCGCTTGCTAATAACTCTCAGCCAAACATCCCCTTAACCCTTCATTCATTATCAATTTATCATGCATAGCAGACTAGGGCAACGTAATATTCCGAGCAATGACACGTTGAAGATGCACTGTGCGCCCCCGTCATTTGAACTTGAATTGGAGATAAATGATTGAGCTCCAACGGCCGTGATATATTGGCCGGGTTTCCTCCTTGTAGACTGCAATCATGACCTTCATTGGGACCTCCGGCCATTCGTTAATTATGTAGGACCATGTGATATTTTCTTTCTTTCGGAACACAACTTCTAGTACATTATTAGGATGGATTCATATATATGTACCTAATTAATTCTCCACAATGCCCCAACTCAATACATAATATTATTTAGCAACGGACTAGAATGGCTTAGACAGTTGGACCTCTTCAAGAATCTCAAAAAAATTCTATACTATTAATCATTTTATTGAAATCATTGCACTTAAAAAAACGATGGTCCTTAAACTCAACCTCTAATCTCCTATATGGTGTATCTCTAAGTTGCTCCACTATTTGTCAAGCAATGGAGTGGTGTGACCTACAACTATGGTAATTAAGATCGAAAGTGTTTCAAAATATATCGGTTATTTCTACCAGTTCATCAACATATTTGTAATACATCCTTTATTACTTCTCCAGCATGGAACTAACTCTCTCTCCAACACAATTCTAACACATAGTGTAGTTTCAGTAGAATGTCGCTATATATTTAAACCCTAAACATTCTATACGAATAACATTTAAGTAAAACGTTACACCATTAGTGTATTAAATTCAAGACGTTCAAAAATTATTTTGACTGTTACATATGAATATGTTGCTTACAACCATCGGTCTTACCATTACAAGAAATCTTAAAATTGATATTTTTAAAAAAGCAATTTTGTTTGCTACTACTTGTTTTAAAGCTTTTTTTTCTTCCTACGACAACAATTTCACCTTAAAGTTTATTTTGTCACAGTTAAGAACTTAAGATCCCAAATTAAAGTTTTAAGCTTTTAAAGTGATAACATTTTGTCCCATACTGTCAACCAACTTTCCTAAAGTTTTTGAAAACGATATGATTATTTGTCCCATGGCATTTTAGTTTTCAAAGACATTTTCATCACTTCCAATTGTGTTATATATATGTAAAGCAAAAGTCCATTGGTTCAGACGTACAGAAATCATTTTCAAAAGGTTAAAATTATTTTTCTAACACAAAACCAATTAAAAGAAAAAAGAAAAGAGAAGAGAAAAATAAATTATTTTTTTTTTTGGGAAATTGGTATTTGGACCCTTGTAGTTTGCCAAAAGTTCCATTTTGGTCGCTCTAGGCTATTCAGTGCTTGAATTTTAAAGCCATTTTCTCAATAACACAAGAAAACTAAAAGAAACTAAGAAAGTGCGTGCCTGTGCTTCTTCTGCAGCAGTGGACTACTGTACTGCACAAAACGGCGGCGAGTAGAAGCCGTCGGATGTGGGGGATCTATGACGGTGGGACCTACGGGCCACGTTCTAAAATAATCAAAATCCTCCCAAGATTGGGCGGTGGTGGAGCGTTGTGTGGGTGGGGGCCCACGTCATACATTGCGCGTGCTTATTTCAAATAGGCAAAACCCAACCCAGGAAGGAAGGAATCCAATCGCACATATAACAGCCGTCCGATGAATCTCGTCCCCAAACCGAACCCACCTAAGTCGGATGATGTCACCTGAGTGGCTCCCCCGCTTGACGTGGACCGCATGTGATAGGTGCACCACACACGTCAGCAGAAAGAGACAAAAGTAACATTGCAACTAGGTCGAGGACTTTGTCACACATCTCTTTCCGAAACCCCCTCAATGTCAAGTTTAAAACCCGAGATCAATGTGAACTCTTGGATGATTCCAAACCGTCCGATGCTTACAAGCTAGCGTACAAGATTTTGTTAAGGGACCCACTAAATCTTATTTGATTGACATTTTTACTTCATCACATATATTCCGTGCGTTCAGAATGATAAACCTTAAAATAACTCATCTAGTTGACAGACTAACAACATAACACATGATATACAAAGAACGTGCATACATGCATAGTACGAATTACGTACAAGTTTTGTAAATTTAAAGACGAAGCCAAAACTCTTTTCTAACTTGACATGATGACGTTTAAGTAAATAAATTAAAATTCTTCATTTTGGCTTGTAGGAATTTCATTCCGCAATCGTTAGATTGTGATACACAAATAAGCGTACACAATATGTAAATGCATATTAGCTAGTCGTATGCAACACATTGAGAAACAAATCGCAGTTAAAACATTATACTAAAGAACGATATAATGTGTTTTTGTTTTTTTTTAATTTCAGTATATATATATATATATCAACACATGGCCAAAGTCAATAATTGGACTCAAAAGAATGGAGGGGGCAGGCTATGGCCTGTCGCCTATAATTGAGAGTAAATGGGGAAGGCCGGCGAATACTCCAAAGGGTCCATGCCACGTACCTACATTTCCCAAGCATGCCTAGTTTGCAGCTGAAGCTTACGCAAGTTCTATTATACAGATTCAAGACGTGGGCGCGCAGTTTAGCAAGTTACCCTAGCTTAAACGTACAAATGGTGCCGATCGTGGTGCATAAGGACATGAGATAGTTCCGAGTCCCCTGGCCTCTAATCTACCTGCTTATACCTTTTGTAATTTTCACAAATTTATTTGGAAGTTACTGTACTGCTCTTAGTTATAATTATAAGCAATGCATAATGCATGTCTAATGTCTTGTCCACTTATGTTACTAAATGCATATTGCCTTTGAGTTGGAGATGAATAGGGTTTTGAAATTGACATGGAGCGCGCAGATCGAACGAGCTAGGAGTGCGTAGTGTCTCCAGAAGGAGAGACTCGTCATGGTGAAAAGGAACCTATTAGCTTGCTTCAATGCTTCTTCCTCGATCATTATGCCCAAGTGCACGTTTAACCTAATTGTCCTTGATTAATTCTTCACGATATATAAAGGTCATGACTCATGATCCATTTATGATCTTTATTTTCCTGGGCCTGGATCGATTAATTCAACTTTAGCACTGCAATTCTTATAGCATAGCCCAGTTGCTTGGTTGCAGACTTGCAGAGATAGCATGCATGGATTGGGTTTAGGGTTTGCATGAATTTATATATATATGGGCCTGTGGGTTTCACTTTTCTTGGTCATGCAACAAACTTATGTGTAGTTGATAGGTCTACGTACGAACAACAAACTTCAGTACTAATATAAGGATTACTTAAATTAATTAAGATAAGCAATTATCGGTCAGACTCGTTTACTAGTCGATGTGAATCATGACGTTAGTTTTTTTTTTGTTAAAAGAAGATAATTAGGTTAAATTTCACTCTTGTTCCAACTTTGAACTTTCAAAGCTGGCCCATTGCTTAATAGCTAGACAAATCTGAGTTCAAAAATGACGACGATATAAGATACTAGTCAATGGCCCGTGTTGACACGTGGCACTCCTTTTTACTACCAAAGCCTGAAGTTGGTCAACTCTATTTTCTTTGGTGGCAAAGGCTTTGCACAAAATAAGAATAGTCTAATTTAGTAGTACCCTTCCACAAACAATAATAAAATAAAATAGCTTCACAACAAATGGAGTTGACTAAGTTGTAACCTATATATTATTTAAGCCACTTTTGAGTTATGATGATGATGATGATATGAACAACTAATAGTAAAGGGTCTGCCTTTTCTAAATGATCGAGAATATATATTTTTCCACAAACAAAATCACATGGAAAAAAATGCTTGAACCTTACAATCTTTGATCATAATGGAATCCATGAGATAACACAATCAAATGATCAACTAAGGCCCCATGATCCACTATTCAAGTTGTTTGAATAAATAGTAAAATCCAACATCTATTTATATCAAGAAGTGGATTCCATTAAAAAAAAATCCTTATCCAACTTGAACGTAGCACCAATACCTCTAAACCATTGCTCACTTTAACTTTCTGGAGATCTTAATTGTCACGTCACAGAGGAAGCAAAGAAGAGAGGCGTAGGCTACATATGAAAAAAGGGGTGATACTCGATCACCGTGGAAGTTGAGTACCCACCGGGAAGGAATTAAAGAAAGCAACCCAATTCCTAAAAAGTTGTAGACACTAGTACACGACGAAGATGGTAGCGACAACCAAGGTGACATGCACAAACATTGTACATCATCAACAATAATTGTATCAAGCATAATAGGCTGGATAGGACTGAAAGACTAATGCTAGCGACGAAACTCATTGATCGAAATATTTTTGACGAAGTAATGTTAGTTTAGTGGTTAGAGCACCCACTATCTAAGATATAAGTCATGAGTTCGAGTCACCATGAATGTAGTAGTAAAATCATTTGATCATCTTAAAAAAAAACAAAAAAAGTTCAAAAATAACTACTTAACTAACATAGGGGAGAACCCCTAAACCAATGTCTTCTTTCACATCAAGTTACTTTGCTTTTAATCTTATTAAATCATGTTTATGGTTGAATTAACCCTGTCTCTATCGTCACACGTGGTCATAGACTACTAATTTTCAGTTAAGGTAAGCACATACGAAATTACAAAGAAAACAAATTGCTTTGAAGCAATGAAGTCCAAATTAACATTTGGTCAAAGAGATACATCTACCTAAAAAACAAAACGATAAAAAAAAAGAGAGTAACGCGCTTCAATTTCTGCCCTGTTTTTCTCTTTGATCGAATTCAATTTCTGCCCATTGTTTTAGTTAAAATAAAATAAAACAAAGAAGAAAAAGAGATATTATTCTCTTGGAGGAGCACAATTACACAGAAAAGAAAAACCTGGTTACCTTGTGACTCTGTGAGTAGAGAGCCGCTCAACAGAGACTGTAATAAATGGAGGGAAAAAGGCGTCGTCAAACGAATGGTTTTTGTTGCTAGTAAATAAAAACAAATTATTATTAAGAAAGAAGCAAACTTTACACTTTTACAGAGGTTAAGGACCGTACCAATCACAATTGAATCAGTCACTGTGCAACACAGAAACAAAGATAGGGAAAGAGAAACACACAAAATTTTCAACGAGGCAAAACGAGGAGCGAGCACCTTCTAGCCTGTTTACCTTCTCTCTTCTTCTTCGCGGTACTAGGCGCACAAACCGAGGCATTTTTTTTTGCCTTTTCCTCTGTTTTTGGTTGATTCGTTTGTACTATAAATTTATTTGTTTAAGCTTTTATTTTGGTAGTATTCTTTGCCTCCCCAAGTGGGGAACTCTTGTTGCTGATGAGAGAGAAAGGGAAGGAGGAGTTGGGAAAGTGGAAATCCCCATGAGGAGGCTGTAGATTTCTGGGGGTTGACCAAACCCAGGTGAGCAAAACTCCCCTAATTTGATTCTTTCTTTCTCAGATTTTAATTTGGTTGTGGAAACATTCTGCTGGGGTTTTGCTTCAATTGATCTGTTTTGGGTTTGATTGTTTCTGTGTGAGTGGATTGGTTATCAGATCACTTCAGGATCTGAATTGGGTGTTTTGCAGTTTGTGCATGTTATTGTTCACAGCAAATTTGAAAATTGGGGTTATAGATAAGAAAAAGATTACATTTTTATGTTATCTAATTGAGAGCCTAGAGCATAATTGGATTGAGGGTCTGAATTTGTTTTGTCAAGTGTTTAACTCAGGAGTTCATGGGTTGAAAACAGGAAGGGACAGAACAATTGACTTATGGGGAGTTACAGTGAAGAGTGTGAGGATCAATTTTACGATACCCGTGAGGACCTATCTTCGGTGTCAGAGTGGAGTGGAGATTATTGTGAGGACTGTAGTCCTATTGCTTCGGTTTTTTCAAGGTATGAGGTTTGGGGTAAGAACCCAGATAGTGTTCATGAGCGCCGCCATAAGTTCCTGAAATGGATGGGTTTGGATTCAGATGGGAAGTTGATTACAACAGAAGAATCAGATGACATCTTTATTGACAGAATTGAAATGGGTGTTGATAGAATGAAAGAAGACAGTGGGGTAGTGTTGAGAACTTCAGGATTAGAAGAGGGGTGTTGCTCAAATCAGTGTACAGTGTCTTCTCCCCTATCAAGTGAAGTTCGAGTGTCACTAGGAAATGGTGCTTTGGATGACAATTTTGAATTTCCAACCAGGAAATTGAATGATCGAAGGGACTTCGTTGTGGATGAATTGGGTCAGAATGGCATGTTTAACAGATTGGGTGAATTGAGACTAAATCAGTTGGTTGGTGCTGGGGAGATTCATTCCAACCGTGCACCAGCACCATCTCCTTCTATTCAGCAATTATTGCAGAGGGAAGTTGAAAATGCTAGATACTTACTTGATTCGAAAAAGAAGGCTAAAAGAGGATGGTTAAAGAAGTTACGCATTGGGATGTGCGTTGCTGATAAACCTGGGGCTGCATTGAGCCCCATCAGTCTTAAATCTGCGAGAGGGACAGGAATGCAAAGAGTCCGGGTTCAATCATGTAGAAAGCGGAGCAAGGAACTGTCTTCTCTTTATGGTGGGCAAGATTTTTCGGCTCATAAGGGGTCAATTTTGTGCATGAAGTTCAGTCTTGATGGACAATACCTGGCAAGTGCTGGTCAAGATGCTATCGTCCGTGTATGGAAGGTGATTGAGGATGAGAGAATAGACAAATTTGATATTGCGAATGATCCTTCTTCTCTATACTTCAAAATGAATCCATTTTCGAAATTAGGCTCTCAGGATGTGGATAAAGAGAAACAAAGTGATGCGAAAAAATTGGGTAGATCAGCGGACTCAGCTTGTGTCATATTTCCTCCAAAGATATTCCGTTTATCGGAGAAGCCTCTGCATGAGTTCCGGGGACACAGTGGTGATGTCTTAGATCTCTCATGGTCAAAGAACGGGGTTAGTAACATTTTTGGCTTTGCTATCATAGTTTAAAATATGGTTTTATGTATTTAGAATTGCAGTTATTACTCCCTATTACAATTTTTTCCCCCAATGTTTGTATTAACTTACCAAACTTGATGAAACTAATGTTCTCATCATCTTCTTTGTGTTCACTGCAGTTTCTGCTCTCATCCTCTGTTGATAAGACAGTTCGACTATGGCAAGTGGGATGTGAAAGATGCCTAAGAGTTTTCTCTCATAATAATTATGGTAAGCTTAGAGTTTCCTGAACAATGTAATATATTTATTACTTGGTTTATGTTGGTATGATCTCAATTCTTTCTCTCAATTCCAAGTAGTGCTGCGATGTTTATTTATTGCTGTGATAATTGATGCAGTGACATGTGTTGATTTCAACCCTCTGGATGATAATTATTTCATCAGTGGTTCAATAGACGGAAAAGTTCGCATCTGGGAAATTATTCGTTGTCTGGTTGTGGATTATATTGATGTTCGCGAGATCGTCACTGCTGTATCTTATTGTCCAGACGGAAAGGTATGTTGGATTTTTTGGTTGGCTATGAAAACCTAGGCCTGAAAGTAATTGTATTTTGTTTCTAACTGTGTTACTCCATGCTTGCAGGGAGGAATTGTAGGCTTCGTGACCGGAAACTGCTGCTTCTATAATATCATAGGTATGACAACACTGTGTGAATTATAGTATGCTACTATGCCACTCTAGCGCTTTTATAACTGAAATCAGATTTGTGCAGCATAGCGGGAGAAATGGAAATTCTGATAATTAAATGCTATAGTTAGTCTCCTTTGTTCCCAGCAATTCCTATTGATCTAAGATAATTTGTCTGGATATGAGTTCTATTTTCAGTGCTTAGCAAATTCTCTATTATTAGGTCATTATATGCCGTTTTTCATGTGCTTGTGTCATATCCCAAATGCCTTACATAAAACTGAAATAGAATATTATTAGTTAGTATATGAGCTATCAGGCACCTTTCTCTTGCAAGTCAATTTTGTTGGGCTTAGATCTACCCCTGGGCTATACAGCTTGTGTGCTTTTTTGTAATTCTATTTTGGTAGTTCATGACTTGGTTTCTATGTTTTCAGATAATCAGCTGAAATTGGATGCTCAGATATGCATACAGGGCAAAAAGAAGTCACTAGGAAAGAGGATAACTGGCTTTCAGGTGGTTATGGACAAGTTTATTTCTTCCAGTTTCACTCCTGTATCAAACTGCTTCATACTAATTTAATATGCTTCCTCAGTTTTCTCCAAGCAACCCAAGCAAAGTAATGGTCACCTCTGCTGATTCAGTAGTACGTGTAATTTCTGGGTCTGATGTCGTCTGCAAATTTAGGGGTATGTGTCATCATTTACTATTATTAGCTTTTATTTCCCCTACATTCAGTGCCAGAGGTCAAATTTCCCACCCCCTTGGGTCTCCCTTGTAACCGAAGTTAGTCTACATCAATTCTATCATTAACTGTTTTTTTTTATCTTTGCTGTTTAGGTCTGCGAAGTGGAGGAAGCCATATGTCTGCATCTTTTACCTCAGATGGAAACCACATTGTCTCGTCAAGTGAGGATTCCAGTGTTCACATCTGGAACTACAATAGCCACGACACGTCCTCTTCACGATCGAAGAACATAAAATCTTGTGAGAGTTTTGTGTCCAACAACTCGATGATCGCTATACCTTGGAATGGTGTGAACGATCTCCCAGGAACACTTCCATCCCCTACATTCATCGGGGATGCACAGGGAAGAAGTAGCCTTGATAGTCCACTAAAGCTTCTCAATTTCGATGAGAGAGTACAACAGAAAATGCATCTCTCTTCACCTGATTGCTTCTCTTTGGGTCGTGGGTTTTTGTTGGAGTCATTGCCAAAGGGAACTCCAACTTGGCCGGAGGAGAAACTAGTAAACTCAAGTCCAGTTCCCCCTGTTCCTGTTTCCCCAACAATGTCTAGATCAGAGTACAAGTTTTTAAAGAATGCGTGTCAGAGCATGTCTGCTTCTTCTCATATGTGGGGCCTTGTGATCGTCACTGCCGGCTGGGACGGACGTATCAGAACCTACCACAATTATGGGTTACCGACTCGTCATTAAGATCCCTAGTCCGGCAAGAATCATCAGGCCTAAAGCTGTCATTTTTTAGACAGTGATTTGCATCCTTGCAATTACCGGCTGGTATTTAATCAATAATTCTTGGCGCTTGTTCAATGTAGTATCATCATTGACAGTTTGCCAGGTTTACCTAGTGTGCACCGTTGAAGATTTAGCCAACTGTATTATAGTCCAGTCAGGTCATGCCAGGTGCAACAACAGTTATCAATCCAACTGCAGTCCCACCAAGGTGTCAAGAAGAGTGGCTGGGGATTGCTTTTCTTTTGCACTGGATCATCTTATACAAGTCAAATCATATGATTCTTTAATTTGTTCCATTGTCAGCTCAGAAATTATACAGAATTTATTGTGCAGTACTACCCTAGACTAGACTAGATATGTATACAATACAAGTGTGTATAGTATAGGTGATTCTGGGGCATCTTCTCAAAGCCTTTTTTATTCAGAAAGATTGTATGTGCGCATGAAATTTCATTTATGAAATTAAATTTTTGGTGGTTTTGGGCAGCTTCTGTCTCAGTAATGCTCTGAACCACTTCCTTTTTTTGGTTAATTCTTCTATGGACATAAGTGCTTGGGAGGACCGTACACCCAAATGGCATCTCTTATTGATGACAATTAATATAAGGAATCGATGCTGAACTATATTTAGGTCACTACTAATCAGAGCTAGTGATGTGAAGTGGGTAGAATAATTGCCAAGAATGCAAATCAGAAATTCTTTTATAGAAATCTGATCATGAAAAGAAAAGTGCATTGAAATCTGATCATAAGGATACTGATCGAAAGAGCATGAATATGGGAGGAACCACATGCTGGTAAATAAAAATGTGATTTGGTGAGATCAGTCCACAGATCCATTTGATTCTTAGCTAGAAAGTTGGTGATCTGGTGAAAGAGAAGGGAAGGTATGACTAGTTAGAACATGCTTCGGTTGCATACAACTGACCCGAAAAAAACATACGAAGTTCAAAGAAAATATTAGAACATATTTGATACAAAATGTTTTTATGTATCTACTTGAAAATTTATCAACTAGTTAACGACCATGTCGTGTGAATTGTGATGTGCAAGTTTTGGAAAGAAAAATAAAATAAACGACCTCAAATTAACGATTACTTATAACTAAACAATTTTCAACCATGCATCTCGTTCAAAATTGTGAATACTCCAAACTGTTCCTATGTGAAAAAAAATAAGAACGATGTTCATGATGCTATATATAAAGCTATCCTTTCCAACTTAAAAAATAAAAAATAAACCTAAGCTTGTGATCTTATATATAGTCTCGATCTGGTGCTTAATGAAGCAGAGTATTTCAAAGATGGGAAGAACACCATGTCATTCAAAGATGGGTTTGCACAGAGGTCCATGGACTACCAGAGAAGACGCATTGCTCATTCAATACATCCAATCTCATGGTGAAGGCCATTGGAGATCTCTGCCAAAGAAAGCCGGTACGTAAAGTAATATTTACTTGAGCTTGTTTGGTTCTTTTCTGGTCTTAGAAATTTACGTATGATCGATTTGGTTACTTGTTGGTACGTGGAACTTCTTGAAGGACTTCTTCGATGTGGGAAGAGTTGCAGGCTGAGATGGATGAACTATCTCCGGCCAGATATAAAGAGAGGAAACATAACTCCTGATGAGGAAGACCTTATTGTGAGGCTTCACTCTCTCCTGGGAAATCGATGGTCTCTAATTGCAGGAAGACTTCCTGGTCGAACCGACAATGAGATCAAGAACTACTGGAATACCCACATCAGCAGAAGGCTCAGCAACACTGGTACTACCAAAGAAGGAGCATCAAGCCGTGTTCGAGAACAACTCAACAAGCATGTTCGAGGTTGTGTAGCAAAGATTAAGGTTCATCAACCAAAGGCCATTAGGGTGTCTCCAAGCTCAGTCATAAGGAACAATAATAACATGTTAGCTCAATATCATGATTCAGAGGCCTTGGTTTGTGAAAATGGGAAAGATTTTGATGGTTTTGTTCAAGGCTGTTCTGAAATGCACTATGAGGAATATCAGCAGCTTCTTCTCAAGGCAGATCAAGATCGTCATGATGTTGAACTGGACTCATTTGTTGACTCCTTGCTGATTTGAGCTAGTTCATGTTGCAAAATTTAGGACTTCAGCAATTCTCAAATTTGCTTAGTTTTTCATTAAAATTTTAGTGTTAATGACTAAATTGACCTGCCTACATTAATTTAATCCTCTTCTGTTCTTTGTAAAGATGCCCCCAAATATATATGTCCAAAGTCTTTGCTTTCAACAAATTTTGATACCACAAACAGCTGTAGGTTGAAAGCAGAAGGCCCAAAGCTACCAAACGGGTCAAAATCGTAATGGAATTATTTGGAGGAGGCCTGGCCTATAGGAAAAAGCGCAATCAGTGTTGCAGAGGCTGTTGTATGCTATGAATTATTCTTCTATGAATAGTAAAAGTAATGAGAAAATGTGCGTAATTGTACAATTTTTTTTACATGTTTTCTATGAGAGGGACTACTTTTTTCATCAAAGTCACCATTTGCCTTGTACAACAAGTAGGTTGAGTTGAGTACTGGATCTCTCATTGCATTTGTCACCCACCCCCAAAGATATTACCTCACACAAGATCGTAATTTGCAGCACTCGTACAGAAACTTCTCTGAAATTATCGAAGAAAAAGTCAATCCTACTGAATGAAATGCTTTCAAAAGATTAAGGTTTAAGGTTGACATTGCAACTATTGAAAGAGCAAGGACCAAAGTAAAATTCGACCTAACCAACGGAGACTGAAATAGTAAAATACAAGATGAGAATTGCTAAAACAAACGCATTGAGAATTAGCAATAGAGTATCGTATACATAGTGATCATATGGATTACAGCGCCAAATTACACATTTATCTTCAAAAGGGCCATAAGTCTCCCCAGAGAGATTTCCGGGCATGATTATGTAATGTAGGGTTCTTATTCTTTGTGACAATAATTCTTTGAAGCACACCTTCTGTAGCATCCTGGTTGGTTGATCGACAGACATCCATAGTAACCTGCTTGCCCCTCCGAACAGGCATGTAGATAATCCTACCCCAACCACCCCCAAGATCAGCATGACCTGTGTCATCTTCCTCCACTTCTTCATCATTATCGTCAACATCATCACCTTCCATAACATCAGAATCATATGTAATCGGATCTGGTTCTTCAAATGGAACGAGACTAGCTTGTTGCGAGTTGACTGGGTCCTCTGTCAAGGTCAGCACGAATCATCAGAATGAAATAACTCACAGTTTACAACTTACCCCAATGTTAGTAGTTATACCAAGAATCCCATCATATACCAAAGAGCAGTCATTATGAAGCCTCTCAAAGATGTATAGAAAGGGAAAATGGTACTAGAGAAAGATTTACCATAGTCAATTTCAAGATCTTCCAGACTTCTTTTAGCATGTTGCTCCTTCAAAGACTCAAATTTCACACCATCAAGAGGCCAAGGCTCCCTGGTCATAATAACAATGATGAAGCCACCAGAGAAAACATCAAAAACAAAAATTTTATGAATCAAAAGATTCTTACTATTGTGAGGGAAGGACATATTTGCACCACAGTTATTTAATCTAAAAAAACCTATTGATTGCCAGAAATCAATTACCATGAATATAAAAACATAAATCGATGTGTTTTAAAAGAAACCCTGAGTTAGCCACAGCAAAATTGAGTGGTCAAAGATTCAACAAAATGCGACTACAATGAAGTGATGGTTTTTCAAATATGCCATTGTAGCTTTATGCAATTGGATTTTGAAACCCAGGCCACGAGTTTTAACATCAGCACAAAAAGTACGAACCTTGGTCTTTGTCCTCGCCTGACAGCAATGAAGCTAAATTTCTCATCTTCAAATCCACGTAACGGCTGACCACCCTTGGAGCGCTACAGAAAGGTCACATATGAGACGATATTATTAAAGAAACGTGTATTTTAATGGCAGTGTAGCAGAAAAAAATAAATGAAAAAGTCTTGCTTCCAAGGAAGAGTTTAAATGGATTCAAAGACTCAGTGCCATTTGTGAGAGATATAGAAATTAAAATTACGATAGAGATTTGGTACTTTTAGATGGTTTGGTAAAACGACAATCTCTCCTAGAAAACTCAAATATTGCAATGCAAAAAAGGTGGGCAATAAGACAATCTCTCTTCTACAAATATCTAGCAATTCGAAAAATCCAACAATTTGACGCCTGTCTATAATGCGAATGCTAACTGCTAAGGTTCACAAAATATGGTAACCACATAGATCTTTCAAGAGAGAGTATGATATGGATAAAGAAAGAACCTTGTATGCACGCTGAGTAGATGTTCTCTCCAAACGTTGAACGAAATGACAATATTTACCAGCTTTCTCCAAAGGACAGGCCCCATCGTGAGAGCACTGCATCAAGAGAACTATAAAATAAAATGAGAGAATACAATTAAAAGAGCATATGAGGATCTTGGGAAACATATTAATTTTGGAAGAGAAAAATATGGGGGTTCAGAATTATTATACAGTTTATACTCACAGGAGCAACTATGTAAGCACCACTTTTTCGAGCCACTACCAAGTCCTTGGAAGTTTCATCGATTGCAACTTTGGATTTACGGCATTTCTAAGAAGTCATAAATGTAAATTAAATGACTGGTAGCAAAAAAGCGTGATTGTTAACAGGAAAAACGAACAAGAAACATACAAAAGAAAAGCCAACAACTTACTCTTTTCTCCATCCATAATATATGTGACCGCATCTGAGATATGATATTTGATCCTTGTGGTGTTCCCGGTTCTATCAAAATCTACACGAATTGAGTGTCTAAGGAAACCAATGTGTAAAAACTAAAAAGATAAGACTGAAAATTTGAAGGTCCAAACAGAGGCAGGTGATTATAAGTATTTCTTTCTTTCTGCTCCTATATTCCAAAAGTGTTTTTTAAGAAAGCAGAAAATACAAGATCATCACAAATTGTTTTTTAAGATGGCGTAAAATTGTTTTAGGGGATAGCATAAGCTTGAATACAGGACCAGAACAAATTGTTTATGAAATCATAAAGAAACATGAAACTTATCCACAAGTTGAAGGTATACCAGGACATCCCGCGTAAGATCCCAAAGTTGGCGTACTACAGTAATTCGATCCTTCAGCGATGGTATCTCTCCAAGCACATAGGACTTCAATCCATAGTAACAAACAGCAGATATGATTTAGGACCAAAAATGCCAGAGCAAAAATTAAGTTTATAATTGATAGAAGTTCTAGATAAACAAAACTTACAGCAATTACAAGGTCGTGTTCTCTCTCTGATTTGTTGATACTTTTAGTCAACGATTGGAGGGTACCATAGCTATGAATAAGTGGCAAGTCCTTCTGACCTAAATTAACCACAACATAAAAACAATGAAGATTTTTGCTTCTGCCAGTTACTCCTCGAAAATGCATGAACAATAGGGACAGTCAAAGAGTGGTAGATTGGTCCTTTAATGACTGTACTTCTACTTATAAACAATTTAGTCGGACAAACTATTACTGTAATACTAATCCAAAGGAAAACCAACAAACTAGTTTAAACAGAAAAACCATTAAGAACCTTGTATAAGGCTCTGCCCTGCACGCTGCATTGATTGGGATGGCTCCACTAAGTTAACTTTCTCCAAGGAATGCGGCCAGA
This sequence comes from Rubus idaeus, assembly GCA_030142095.1. Lineage (NCBI taxonomy): Eukaryota > Viridiplantae > Streptophyta > Magnoliopsida > Rosales > Rosaceae > Rubus > Rubus idaeus. The sequence goes on along the minus strand of CM057969.1, from coordinate 3,237,418 downwards.
CTTCTCGTAGTGCCCTACATATCATTCCATTGACATTTATATCAAAATCACAGCTAGAGACAAACAGTAATCCAATATTTTGATGTGATTAACAATCCAAAGATAACCAGATGAGCTTCTCACCAGAAAGCCGAACCCGTGCCAGCCCCAAAATCCAACACTTTAGCAGGAGAGAAACCAGGTAGCCTCCTCCGAACCTGTCAAACAATAACACAAAAACACTCTGCTGAGAACAAAAAAAAAATCAAAACTTCATCCAACTTTCATCGATATGAACCCGAAAAGAACAATAACTTCCACCCAATTGAAAGCCTAAGTGAAGCTAAGCACTTAATTTCTAGCAAAACTCTTTTCTAGAGTACAAGACCGCAGCTTTATCAATCAAACAGAGGACCGATGCCCGTAATTGAAATATCCCCATAATAAATAAACAAAATTTAAAAAATTATAATAATTTGTTTGATTCATACCTCCTTGAGTACTCTGTGACAAGCAGAGAAGACAGCAGGCATTCTGGAGGCAACATAAGCAATGGTCTCGTCGTCTCTGTAAGTGAGGCCGATGTCTCCATAAGAGCTCTTGATCTTCCACCTCTGGGATTGATCAACACACTGCAGAGGGTCCTCCACGAGCTGTTTCGAAGTCGAAGCAATAAGCTCAGAGTTCACATCCTTGATTTGGTTGAACGATTCCGATAACCTCAGCACCTTCCTCTTCATGTGAGGCTCCTCTTGGTCTAATTAATACCATAAATTCAATTTCATTACTCACGCATTAAATTAGTTATCGAAAGAGAAGGTGCTGATTGAGTGAGCGAGTGAGTGAAGACCTCGGAGGTACTTTTTGATGGCTCGGCGGAGATTGACCGGGACGGTGAGGCAACGCTGGGACTGTTTGGCGGCGGAGCGGAGAGTTTCCTGAGTTAGAACCTTTTGAGCTGTCTCCGGGATGAGGGCGGTCGCCATTTTCGAGCTGGTTAGGGCTCTCAGCTCTCTGTCACTGCTGGATTTGTTTTCTTTCTTCCGGGGTTTATGCGACTTTCAGGGTTTTGGCCTTTTGGGCTTTGAATGGGCCTCGCAACTGAATTGGGTATTGTATCAGTGTCGAGCGGTTTTTATATGTTACGAGTCAATGAGCGGTCCAAAATTGGTGAGGTTAGCAGGCATGTTTCTGGTTCAAGTAACATGCATGACTTGCAACGTAGCGTCATGCTTGGTACATTGAGTCATAATTAAAATCTCCTTTTCCCTTATTTTGAAAAAGCAATGTCGCGTCCATGAAAAGCGAGCATGGACATACAGTACTAGTGTAACGTTAAAGATGGATGCATGGAATCATGGATGTTTCACTTTGTGTGTAGCCAAAGCTTTTGACTACTGTATATGATTTGATATATATCTTGGTCCAGCTTCAATCCATACGTACTGGTTAATATATGAGTTTGACTGGGCGCTTAGTAATTTGCTAATTTTCAGCTTTAATGATCTAATTTAGCGTTAGCTTTGTAACTAATCACAGCAATAATGATGGTAATGACAGAGGCAGATCCTGTTGGAGGAGGCAGATTCTGTCTTTGTTGTGTAGGGCGCATATATATATATATACAGATAGATGTGCCACCTTTGGGAATTCGTGTCGCCCGCGCGTAGATGGAAAACGAAACAGGAATTAGCATCGAAAGTGCTTCTGAGACCTTGAAACTAGGGTTTCTGTATAGCTCATGGATGCAGGCTTTAATGCTTCTGCTGCTCGATCTACTGCTACTACCTTCAATTGACACACACCCATGACCCATCCTTCATCTTTGTCTTTATGTTTTCTTTCAGCTAAGCTTTTGACAGACCTAGCTCCTACCCCTTCTTTCTTTGCTAATTCCAATAGCTGGTCTAATTATCATCTCCTCCTTTTCTTCTTTTTACATGGAAAATAAAAAAATGAAAAACAATATGTACATCATTTCTTCTTCCTTTGATCGAACGCATGGATTAGTCACCAGTCACCACGCATGTTAGAAGGAGGGCCATACCATAATCCCAAAGATACTCCTCAAAATCCAACCACCACATGCAACTAACTCACCCATGTTCTTAATGCCCCTCCTTACAATTTCATTTAATGCCCTACTTACAATTTCGTTTAATTTAATTTATATTCTCCTCCCCCATTTTATTTCTTTTGCATAAACATGCAATCAAAAAGAAAGAACATGTACATAAATTCATAAAGAAATTATACCCAACATACATATGTATATACTAATGCAATCAAGGGTTCCAAGCACTTTCATCTCCAATCAAAGTCCACAATTCAACTCTAATTGAATACTGGATGATATATATACTACCTTTGTATCATTAATAATGGGGATATGTATATCTAATCAAAACACAAGCATCGATATTTCCTAAGCAATATATATAAAAATCAACACATTTGCATTAAGAGCAAGCTGCACTGGCCATGATTTGTACTACCAACTAAGAAAACCACATTGATCGATCATATTTATATGCTACGTACATCACAAAGTCTTTCTTTACCATTACATATACTTAAAGCTACAATTAATATATTCAAAGATGTGTACCAGGTATTTATATATATTATACATATTTGGGTTGATATTCTTCTTTCCTAGCTAGCTCTCCCCCACTTAGAGAACTGTATATAACACAATATATGCTATTAATTAACACTAAGTAGTAAGTACAGACATTAAGAAGTAATGAATTAATTAACTAGATTAGTAATAATTAATTAAGATATTGCTTTTCTCTGTTTCTTTTTATCTACTAGTGATGGATATTGATCATCATCATCTCATTTCTGCTCCTTCAATTGATCTGCAAAAATAGCACTCGAGTCTTTGGACACCATGACCTCAGAGGCAGACCATAACCGACCAGCTTCCACCAAACTAGACCCCAATTTTGACGGAGATGTTTCGTTGCAATCCGCAAAGTATTTTCCAGACACACCAGTCAATCTCGGATGAGTCGCAACATAGCATGTTGTTGCCGCGGCCTGAATTAAAATTAACATAAGTCATGAGTTCGATCTCGATCTTTTACCCGATCCGATAAAAGAAACAACAAAATGTTATAAAATTAAAGAATTAATACCTGAGGTATTGTTTTCAAGAGCTTGGAAGCTAAGAGGAACACCAAATCTACATCATCCAAAACCCAAAATGATCAGTACTAATTAATCAAAAACACAAACAAATTAATAAAATTGTATTATTATATATCTTCACACCTGTGGAAAAGCCTTCACGATCTCTGGTGAGTCGAGTCCTAACGATTCCGGGATGCACACAGTTTACAGTCACGTTGATCTCCATTTCCTGATTTTGTTTGAAACCAACCAAAACAAATAATTATATATCAAAGAGGAAAAAAACAAAAATGGCTTTTTAATATAACTAGGTGTATTTGATCGATCAATGATTAAAATGATAATCAAAGCCAGACGAACGTACCTTGAGTCTGCGAGCGAGTTCCTTCGTGTGCAAAACGTTGGCCAGCTTCGAGAGAGCATACGCACGTGTCTCGTCGTATTGGCTGCTGAAGACGATCCAGACAAAGTTTCCAATGGCGGAGAACAAAATTTAATAAGGTCAAACTCTTCCAGACAAATTTTAATTATAATTAATAAAAAATTCGGATGGATCGATCGGCTACAGTTGAACAAGATTGATTTTCATGACCTCACCTTGTGCTCCGGCTTATCTCCCCCAGATATCGGATTGTATCGCCGGAAAACCAGCCGTGAATGGCCGATGATACGTTCACGATGCGGCCTTGTACGCCGCTATCCGCCGCTGTTTGTATCATGTTGTTGAGTAATAGCTTCGTCAACAGAAAATGACCTGAAAAAAAATATTTTTTCTAATGTTTAATAATTAATTCGTATTTAGTTTCAGTTTCGGACGGAGTAGCAATATATAATTACCGAGATAATTAGTAGCAAAGGTCATTTCGACTCCATCTTCAGAAATAGCGTGGTCATGCGCGAACTTTCCGGCGTTGTTTCTGAGAGATGATCCAAATACTACATTAATTTTGCTGCGTTTTGCCAACAAGAAAATAAAAGACGGGCATAATTTGGAGAATTTACATGAGAAGATTAAGAGGTAGCTGGAGCGACTCGAACTCCGAGACGAAGTTCCTAACAGAAGCGAGGGAGCTGAGATCAAGCGCCATGACGACGATCTCCGAGTCGGGAAACTCGGAGACGATTCGCGCCTTGGCGTCCTCGGCGGCTTTGAGGCTTCGAGCCGGGAGGACCAGCTTCGCGCCGCGCTTGGCTAACACTCGCGCCGTCTCGGCTCCGATGCCGGACGTAGCACCTAATTATCCAAAACAAAACCACACGATGATCAAAACCGTTAGTATTAATTTATCGGACGGCGGCGATTGAGCGGACGTACGTACCTGTGATGATGGCGGTGATGGAGCGGAGATCGGGGCAGCTCTCGGTGACTTGCTCTGCCGTGCTCTTAGAGCCGTAGCCGCTCGCGCCGACCGAGCCAATCAGGTACTTGACGGTTTCGAGCATTTTTTTTTTTTGGTGTTGGTTTCTTCAACAAGCTGTGGTTGTTGAGTACGAGTGACTGATTTGACTGCGTTGACTAGAACACAGAAGAAACGGGGGGGGGGGGGGGGGGGAGAGAGAGAGAGAGAGAGAGAGAGAGAGAGAGAGAGAGAGAGAGAGAGAGAGAGAGAGGAATAAGTAGTACGTACGTGTTTGGTTATTCACAGAGCTTGCTCAAAGTAGCCGCTTTGCATTGAATAGAAGAGAGGAAGAGGGGGGGGGGGGGGGGAGGGGGGGAGAGAGAGAGAGAGAGAGAGAGAGAGAGAGAGAGAGAGAGAGAGAGAGAGAGAGAGTAACTAGGGGGTAGAGAACGGATTAGAGGGCTGAAGTTTATAATGGTGAGGCCCGTTTGGCTACTTTGGGTGGAGAGAATCAAATGGAGTTCAAAGAGAGAGGAAGAGGAAGATTATATATTTGTCAGTGATTGATTGAAAGATGATTATATTTAATTTTTGCATGAGTGGGTTCATTTGGGGTGGTTTTTTATATATAAAAGAAAAAGAAATTGTTTTGTCCAGGAGATTAAATTACTCTCGTTCAAACATTTCTTTTAATGATGATTTACAAATGGGATTTGTTTTTTTTTTGTACAATGAATGGTGTACCCAAATCATGATTTTGAAGGATCCAAACCATTAAATTAAAGATAGCTTTCTTTTTTTACTAAGGATTTTCTTTTACGGTTGAAATGAAGATGAAGATCTAGACATCTCAAAAGTAAAGAGATCAAAACTCAAAAGTTTGAAGGCTTTTTTACATGTTTGAAATAGATGTTGTATCATAAATTTGAAAAGTACAATATCTTGAATTAAATTTATCATATATGGGAGAAAATAAAGCAGATATATATTTCTGAATCAGGAATTTTAGGTAATACAATTCTTGACTTCTTGTAGCTAAAAGCTTCGGAAGGAATCAAACTTTGTTATATATGATTATATCCTAATGAGAATATGGACAAACAGCGCATGGGCATTGGCAAAATAAAAACAATTAAGCCAAGTAATAATTAGCCTCCTACTATACTCTCGAGTCTTTGAATTAAAACATAAGGTTGTGACTTTGTGAAGGGATGCATATGATATCATTATGCATGCGCCGAGTGGTTAACTTGTTTAATTTGGGACTAGTCGGCGATTAATTAACTTAATTAAGTAGCTGCATGCTACGATCGAGTCCAGAAATGAAATGAAGAAAGAAAATGGAGAAAAGCTAGCCGGAGATGGCACAAGAGTCTAGGTGATTTAGTGTTCATTGTCAATGGAGGGAATCGCACGTGAGGGTTTCTGCAGATTGATAACTGGCTGGTCAATCCTCCTTCCTGCGTTGTTCTCGAATCTTGGGATTTATTTTCTTTGGGGGCCGGGGAGGGATCGATAGGGATAAAATAATTATTAAGGTGCTTCTGGTCAATCATTCTTGTTCAAACCCCTCTTTTCTAATTTTCTTAATTTAATTATGTTTTTCCCTTTAATTATTACTTGATCGATCTACAAACTAGCTAGTACAAATTGGATTGTAGTTTTATTGCACCAAGGTCACCTGTTCAAGTGTTCATTGACTATTCCATCCGATCTTCTATATAATACAAGGTTTAAGTATCTTTAATATCAAATAAATTGGTATTCATATATACTTTCAAATTGATTAAAAAAATATCAAATTAGTCATTTGATGAAAAAAATTAACATGCTTGTATTAATTTCGAATGTATGCATTTATCATGAAAAATGAATTTTGTATTTGTTTGTAGATAAATCCACACAAAAATACGCTATTGTGATTGAAGAGAATTTTAATCCAAGATCCATTTGTATCCTAAATATTAAGATTTGCACATGGATTTTTTAGACTTCTACACACAAAATAATTGGTGAGAATCCATTATTAGTTTGAACTCGATTATATGTGTAGAAACCACTGTGCTCTTGCATCATAAAAGTACCAAAAACTGAATTTATCACAAGTAAAGAAAGTTCATTGAATGAGTAGGACTGTACATTATTGAGCGATAGAGAAAATGATATGTCATTTCATTTGCTTAGGCCACGTTAGGCGTAAACTAATGATATACATATGGTTTGGGAAAAGGGTTGGTTGGGGTAGACCAAGACTACCCTTTATTATTAAGGCAAAAGGTGGATAATAAAGAAGAAACCAAAGTACTCAACTTCTTCAGCTTTTGAGAGCACTTAACTCTCTCTCTCTAGTCCCCGTGCCCTTCTGCGGGGACCTTATGACATCATACATTCATATCCTTCCCCCCACAAGGCCACATACTATTACTCCAAAGGGGTATCTGATCTCCTCAGTCCTCACCTAGCAGCTTGCTGGGTTTCCCCTCGATCACCCATGCTCTTAGGCCATGCTGCTGCCACGTACATGTAATCTCAGGCTTTTGAAAAGGACAAGAAGCCCTAGCTATACGAGTAATATATCTATAGGATTTTTCTTCTACCTAATTACCTATGATTCTATGAACTCCCCAGTTATATACAGTATAACAGTACTGATAGATGACTTATTCATTTAGCCTAGTGATATATTAATTGTCTGTAAATCTTAAAGTAGTTCTTATCCTATATGTATATAATATTTATACATATATGCTATGCTTTTTCATGCCTGACATGCATCTAATCGATTAGTTCTTGCTGTATACATTGTTCTAGCTAAAGGAGGGGAGCTTTTATACAGCGAGCTTTCAATCACAATAATATTCTTTCTTGTCCCTGGACCCTTGTCGATCGATATCACCAAATTCTAGCTAAAACAGAAAATGAAGTTCGGATAAAAGATATGGATATGATATAACTTATATTAACTGTGCTGTTCTACCTAGCTAATGCATCCGTATATATTAATTAGTTCCAAATAGCTATAAAAATCTATGTTTTTTTAATCTTTTAGACGTCCTAACTTCAAATTTTCATAGATGTACAATATTCTGGATTTATAGTTACGAGGCTTTAATCGTATTATGGTGCTTGTAACTTCAATGATTATAACAATTTACTCAATCACATCACTTATATATTTTACGAATCTCAATGTTTACAATGTGAAAAGAGAAGTCCGACACTTTTTTATATTTACTATATATATACATATGACTATAATTAAAACAAGCGATGTAAAACTTATTCAAGAGTTCAACTTTTGTAGTTAGGGTAATGCATGTTGGAATTAGAATCATTTTTGGGTTAATCGTTGAACCTTAGTATACTTGATAGAGACAAGAAACAAATAAAGTTATCCATTAAGTATTGGGATTATGGTCTCATTTTTGAATTTTAGGTCATCTTAGCATGCATAACAAGTTAACATCTATGTATAACACTGAAATGAAACCTAGCTAGCTCATAGTCTATCACTCTAATGTGACTCCCCTGGATCAGACCTTGTTAATTAAGTAGCCTAAATTGCTTTCACTCTGATTTGTCTTCCTATACATATCATTAATTAATTATATATAATCTGATATTTCAACACACCCCACCTCACCGATCAAAACCTTGGATTTGGGTGTTTTGTTTAGTTCGCCAACTCTATTTGACTAATGATCGGATTAAAGGCCATTGAGAAAGGACCAAATCCCACACTAATCTATATTAATACACGCAAAATCTTGGAGCCTTTGGTCATTCTATACTTTCCACTCACTCATTTCCCAATTCATATATAAAACCCTTTCCTCATATAAAATTAGAAGCCCATTTTTAATTGTAAAAGCATACATGATAGATGAGGTGCCATTTGAATACTACGATGAATCAATGATTGCCACTCTCTCATGTGTATCTGAGTATCTCCGAATCTTGCAGGGTCCCCCTCCCCTTAAAGTTAGGGTTTAGGGATTTCAATCTCTTCGTTTAAACTTCAAACTAATCTTCCATTTGATGAGATCAATCATCTTCCAATTAATTGTCTAAAAATAAAAAATCATCTCCCAATTACATATGTTTTTTATTTTTCAGTACCTCGCTGAAAAATGAACATCAGGTGGCCAACATCTCATTCTGGTATCACTAAAGAAGAATGGTAACCACAACTTGGAATCTAATTGATTCTTGGAGTATCTTTTTCTCTCATATTAGGTGATCATTGTATTATGTTTTTCTCGTCATTAGGTCACTGTCATCCCCAAAAAACCTAACATGGTTTGCCAATCTAATTGTAAAGCAATAGCCAAGAGCCTCTTATTTAAAGAAGGATCTCTGATCTCTATCATTAGAGGATCTATTATCCATCACTGACCCACCACCCACTACAAATGTGTACATAATTTAGGCCTTAATTAAACTTTTTTTCATGTAATTGTAATGACTCCATTACTATGGATGTGATCAGTATGTCACAGCTGAGTTGGACTGTTGGAGTGTGATCAAACAACTACAAAATTTGATTTATGTATTTGATCTAATATTAGACCAACTAACTCCACCAGCTTTGGGAGATTAATGTACAATCAAAAAGCTCCCAATCAGTGCTCCGCTTCTAGAGCAAATCCCAACTTTCTGTCCTAATCACAACAACACTGTGATTAAGAATCTTAGTGGAAGTGACCCCCTAAAGCATATCAGACAATAATCCTCATCAGCCATATCATCACCTGCCTACCAGATTAATCAAATTAGATGCTTCTCCAATACTGATGAGCAACAGGTTAACAGCTGAATGCTTCTCCTATACTGCTTTATAGTATAAAAGAATCCCAATTTCTATATCCCAACACTAGCAAAAGACATTAATTAATTCTATTCAGATTGTTACGATGCCTAGTACTTGTTGAGATTGTTCACTAGTTCATCTTAAGTGTGTTGAATTCATTCCTCTAGTCTTGTCTGCCCCAAATCCAGGATAAATATACTTTATTCTTTTTACGAAAGACTCAAATACAAATCTAACCATCGAAACTCTCAGCAATCTATTTTTCTGTCTTGAGGCCATCCAAACTCCTCCAAGAATGCCAATACAAGTCCATTTGACCACCCAAAACCAGTCTGCAATTGCAACATACAGAAACAGACACAAATCAGTAGAAGCAAACTCAGACCATTTAATACCAACCGCCCCGCGTTGTTTCGCCACCCTTTTGTCAGGCGGCCCCGCTTAAGCGGCGCCTTCCTTTTGGGGTTGGCTTTTCCTCTTCCCACCCCGGGAGTTAAATTCCCGGAAGAGGAGGGAAACATCGGGCAATAACAAATCACAACAAAACAAAAAAAAAAAACAAACCTTTCTTTCTCCGTTCTTCTTTCTTATTCTACAATAGGATGAAAGGCGGGCTGGTTGGTCTAGATAGAGTTCTTCTTATATTGAAGGGTGGTGCTTTGTCCCCACTTTGTTAAGTTTTTTTTATCTTCTTTTGTCAAATTCAAAGTGAACGAAAACAACAAACCCCCTTCCTTTTTTTATTAATCCTCTTTAGTTGTTTTTTTTGCTTTTTCTTCCATCGCAAATCCTATTGCTGCCTTATCATTGAATAAACTCAAAAGATGTTCCTTTCTTCAATTGTCCCTAATTCTCGTTTGTTCTTTTTCCCTTTCGGGTTTGCATCCCCTGAAAGCTGATTTTGGTGCCCCCCCCTCTCCTCTCCCAACACATATTATTCTTTTATGAAAATTATAATATTTTTTGTTTTGTTTTCAAATTTATTTTTAAGAAATTTGAGGAATAATATTTTTCTATCCTTCGATCTATAGGTTTTCATTGATTTTGTGGATGATTGTAAGAATAAGAAAAAAGAAAAGAGAGAGAAAGATGAAATGGATATATTGAATTTTGGGAGTGTTTTGATTAAAATAAAAATAAGTAGTAAAAAAGGAAAGGGAATGGTAAAGAAAGAGAGAGATGAGGAGGGGGAGTTGGGTGTGGGGGGTGTGGTGGAGGTGTTTGTGAGAGAATGGGGGGAAGAAAAGAGGAGGAGTTGTGTAAATATTTTGTTTGAATATGAGTAATAATTCATGAAATACCATTATAAAAATAACACTATCATAGAACCCAAGGATCATAATAATTAAAGTGATAAAGTAATACCTGGGGTACATATTCACCACCACCTCCAAATTCTCCACACTTTTCCACATCATATTTTTCATGCATGACACCTGTTTTCTTGTAGGCTTTATAATTGGTTCTGATCCACCTTACAGCAATGTCTTCTGCCACTAACTTTGCTTCTTTCGAACCAGACCTTGCCAGACCTTCAGCAATCATGTGTTGGATTGGAGCCCAACCATTTGGAAAGTCCCTATTATTACAATTTCCATTAGGCCAATGTACAAGTTAAAAGTTGGTAGCTGAAAACTTGAAATGGCAATCTGAATCTTTTTTCTTCCCACGAAATTTGAATGGTCTTAGAAAATCTACTGAAAGATGGTTGAATTCACTGTACTATATATATATTATAATTACCATTGTTGTCCTGAATTTGTCAGCGATGTTGCAATACCAGCAGCTCGAAGCAGTCCTGAACTTTGAAGACTTGTTGCAACTTTCTCTACCATAGAAGCATCTTCACTCAAACACAGACATCTCAGTATACAATGTCTAAAGCAATTATATATTTTTTTAATGTTTTTCGGTGCATGATAACCAACATTTAAAATCAAAATTTTAATATTTTAGAATGGCAAACCTGAGTAGAATGACTCGATCCACAAAGGGATGAAGTTTGAAGCAAATACATTCTGATTTTGGTTAGAAGCTTCCCATGTTTGATGTTCCTATAAGAATTGCATAGGTAGAAATCAGGACCACCACTGCTGGAACTATCAGAAAATCGAAGAGTGTGAAGCTTACATACTGTATTGCATTTGCTATCACTGAGCCAGTAATCAAGCCATTGCCCCTTCGTTTCATTCCAGAAAACAGATTTTATTGCCTTGTGTCTTAATTCCGAAGCCTTCAGGAAGCGCTCAGAATTTCGGCTATCTCCAGTAACTTTTGACAGGAAGGCAATGTCACGCTCCATCTGCATAACACGTATTGTTATGTTCAAAGATCACATATAATTTATACGCCTTCTTTTGATAAGAGTTCTAAGGCGTACCCCTAGTATGAAGGCATTTAAATCAACTGGTAAAATGGATGTGGTAGCCAATGTTGTGAAATCCGAATGGTTCCTGCAACAAGAAAACACAACTTAATCTAAAACAGGGTCTCATAACAAATTACTTCTCCCTGTTTCAAAATTTACCTCATCCATCGTGTACTGAAATCCCATCCAGTCTCAGCAGTTGAAGCCACTTCACGGTAAAACTGCTGTTTCTCAGAAACATTCAAGATCTTGGAAGCAAGCTCCTTGTCCTGACAAGCATAAGATGTTAAGTAGATTACACTAGCACTTTGTTTTCCCCACAATTGATTGATTTGCAGAAGCAGGACATACAAGGGTTGAAGCTTCAGGCCGGGGTTGGTTCCACATTGCATAATATCGACTTAAACTGTGATTACAAGCTTGTTCATCCTGAATAACTACCTTGTGAATACCTAGGAAAACAGATAATTGAAGGGAAAAAATTGAAAGCCTACTAGAGATCAGCCAAAAAAGGACATGCGTACAAATTTTATTGTAAACACCAAATGAATGCAATCAAGAGAAATTGAACCTTTCGAGTAAAAAATTTCCCTTAATACCTGAATTCCAGAATTCGTGTTCTTTGATCAGTGCAGGTAGAGCTTTTCTAGCCAACTCCAAATCTCCTGTCCTCTTGTAGATTTCAGAGACCATTGCACTCAGAAGAGGTGGTTGGCTGCAAAATTTGCCCCCAGGATCAATTTTGAATTGAACTATATGTCTATATGTGTGTAATCCAAAGAAAAGCTCGGTGAAGAGCTCAGCGCATACCAAAGACATTTGCATTACATTAATCAGAAACAAAAGTGTTCACAGACTTTTGAACATCAATTCCACAAAATTAATGATCCATGTCAAGATTGTTTACAAATTGTTAAGGCAGAAATCATCATCACATTAGGCTTGTATCGTATTAAGCACTAAATGACAAAGTATAAACAGAGAGAACAAGCAAGCAAAATAGTGATTGACAGATTGAAAATTCTTCCATGGTGGAATTGAGTGAAGCATTACCTTCTGTTAGTATAATAGGCCCTTGCACCATTAAGAACATAACCATACTCTTCTATTAAGAAAATGAGATTAGTCACAATTGATTTTGCTGTATCATACATTTTACTTGCCAGTAATCCCCTGCACCACAAAATCATGAACAAGAAGAGCCAGTTAATATATTTTGGGAAAGGAAAAATCCCAAAGAAAAGTAGAAAACAAACATAACTCTTAAATTCTGAGCATTAATTCCTACCAATTGCCTATCCCCTACCCTACGAAAAAAAGAAAAGAAAAGAAAAGAGAGAGACAAAAACCCACCATGCATACAAGGGTTGTATGATTGTCCCTCAATAACCCTCAAGCTTTAACTGTTCTTTCTGATGAAATGGTGAAACCAATTGGGTTTTGTCTCAAAATGATGTAGATTGAATCAAATGCAATTCAACTCCAGTTTCACATTATAAAATTTACAACTAGGATTAAAAATGGCAAGATTACTCCTTTATAAACACAGTGTTCTAACCATGATTAGTGATTATGATTAACCAACATGATCATTCTAAAAAAAAACAAAACAAAACAACCAAACATGATCAAACTGAAAGTAAAGAAATTTATTACCTAATAACCCAATAAGAATCCCAATAATAAACCTCTCTAAACCTGGAACCAGGTATTATGAACTGCTCAGGCAGAGGAAGCAGAGTGTGATACTCAGGTCTCTTGTGGACCCCACCGGCCACTTTGCGGCTGAGATTCTTCCAAAGCGAATGAACATTCAAAGCCCAGGCCCTCACTTCCGGGTTCTTTACATTCGGCAAGAACCCTTCAGGCTCGGGGACGAAATCCTCTGGCTCCGCGACCACCAGATCAAGCCCTGCACCCTCAAAGTAGTCCTTTATAAACTCATTGAAGTCTTTGACCGAGGCAGACCCGTTAGCAGACCTCGGAAGCTTATGGAAGGCGTTTTGGGTCGATGACAATTCGGATTTCAACGATAAATCGACGTAGAGTTTGGGGTCGAAGTGGGATTTCCCCAAGGTGGTCAGAGCGGTTTGTTGGACTTGTTCGAGAAAAGTGACCAATGGGGTCGCGGGCTTGACTGGGCCTGAATCGCAGGAACCTTTTGTGACGTCATTCATGATGGTTGAGAAAACCAGAGAGAAAAAGAAAAAGGACGACGCTAATGTGAATTGGGTGTAAGAGTCCGGCATTGATAGGACAACAACACAGTGGGATTGGGTTGGTAACAAAGGGAAGGGCAGCACATAGTTTTGATTAAGCCAAAAAAAAAGATGAGTAGGAGAAGAAGACGTGAAAGATGAAAATGTCCAACTGATAATTGGACGTACTATAGTCTATAGGGAAGAAAAAAGAGAAGAAGAAGAAGACAAAAGGCGGCACTTGGCAAGTTGGAATTGGTCCTTGCTTCGACGTAGACAATGTACGATGCGAAAAGGTTGACAGAAAGAAACAAAACACAAACTGACAAAAGGTCCATATGCCGGTACCAATTGGAACACGAAGCATGTTGATCCTTAATCCAAGACTTCCAAGTGCTTCTAGTTTAGTTCTAATCTAATCACGTAATTTCATCAGCATCCTCAAAAAGTCCAATTATATGCATCTCCCAAGATAATTAAGGAGCCAACATGTATCCAATTCATACAAGAGTCATGAACCATGTGACTGAAGAAAAGCAAGGCCTAAGGAAGTCGTGAACCATATAATTAATAACCCTTTTCTTAATTAATGTATGTTATTGTATTTTTCATTGTTTTTTGCTGAATTTAGAAAATTATATAAAAACTTACTTTCATTCGATTTTCAATGCCCAATTTTAGTCGGTGCTATTTCTTGCGTATTGTATAGTACACTAATTTTTCATCAATTTTGTATAGTACACTAATTTTTCATCAATTTTGCTTGCTTACTAAATTTATGCCAAAACCTACTTCTGCACAAATTTTCAATCCCAAAAGCCTCAAAGCCTTGAATAGATGCGATTTGTTTGCTTGGCGTTAAAATTCTCAAAAACTTTTCATATGTGCCATTTTCCATAATGATTGTGCTATAATACACAAATTCTTCATAAAAATCATTCCAAAATTGAAAATTTACTTCCGCTCGATTTTCACAAAACCCTATCTTATGAGTTCAAGAGGCAAGGGTTACGTGAAGCCCCTCTAAAGCATCCCAATATGCCGTCTACAAGGGTATCATTAATAAAGTGTGGTGGAATCTGGTTCCAGTCATCCCCCATAGTTTCAATTCTTTTCGAACTATTTTTTTTTTTAATAATGTTTGAGATATGCAATTAATTCTTTGGCTTGAATGATAAACCACATTCTTAGAGGATCAAATGCATCGGCGGATGTTATTGCAAACCTAGGTCATGATCGATGCTGAAGACACCAGGACATTGTTCCGAGGGATTCTTCTGCTTACAACTTTGATAAAAAATTCAGGAAAAAAAAAAAAAACTCTGATCAAATTGGTCTTGGTTATAAGATACACAGGACTCTACCTCTAGTCTTTCTTCCTTTCCTGAAAAATACAAGAACAGAAACACACATCCCGTGAACATGTATCAAGCTCACATCCATGGAGATTTGAAAATGTGACATTTTCCAACAAACAACTATTGGTCAATATACATAACTGAAAAAAAAAAAAAAAAGGTAGCTAGTTTTCACTAATAGACCATTAAAACGGTCTCAATTACTGGGTTGAAAGAGTAAAAATGCCAAAACAATAGGACCAGAGGTGGAGAAAAAAGAAAAGAAAAGGCCACAAAATTGAAGGACAAAAAGCAAAATCAAAAGTGGCTTGACCTCCTCAGATGGCCCTTCAGTTCCACACAGAAGCTCTAAAAGCTTCGGAAATTGGAACGATAATTGCATGAGAGAGTTAGGCATCGAAGAAATTCATCATCGGAGCTCAACCAAACGCAAAATTGAAATTCAAAGACGAAAAAGAGGAAAATTATAGTAATAAGATAGTCTAGATAGAGGCCAATGCTTTGACCTCGCCGGCAACAACTATTTGGGTTTATGTGCCGTCTGCGAAGAAGCAGAAGACGCGTGTGTTCGATATATAGTGAGGGTTTTGTTTCGTGGCAGTGGAAAATAATAGGCAAGCCTGTCAAGCACTCAAGCCCAAAGACTCTCTGGCCTGTATTTAGGGCCAAAAATAACCCAAATCTCAATTGTGCATCATATTCATATGATGTTGTTCAGTTATGTAAACTATCAGAAAGTGCATGCATAATTCAGATTGGGAAGATATTAGAGATCACATCATACTAGATTTAAATTGTGTTGGATATTTATCAATTTTTTTTTGGGTTATATATTTATTATGAAAATTGTTTCATCGCATATGCCATTAATTTGATATTCACTCATCAAAATAAACAATTAATCTTACATTTTCTTTCTAAAATAGTGAGGCGAGGGGAGAAAAGATGTCATACTGTGACTGACAATTTCAGCTAAGAGTCGAAGACAAAACTATAGCATGGAAAGTAGAAAAAATTAATGACCAAACAATTAGTAGACTGTGTTTGGATATTGAACATACTATTTAATGGCAATCACATAATCAAAGTTGTCTTCCTCTCAGCATCTTACTTGTCATCTTGTATGTGTTGGATATTGAACATATACACTATTTAATGGCAGTGACATAACCAAAGTAGTCTTCCTGTCAGCATCTTATTTAGTTTCGATCATCATCTCAGGCTAATTAAATTCATCTCTTATCCTTAAGTTTCCTCCAAAATCTCAATTTGAATCATATTGTTTTGTAGACTATCAAAAGTCCAACACTAAAATGAATGCTTAATGCTTTAAAAAACTGGTCCGCACTATATATGCATGGCTTTGATCGAGTAAGAAAATTGTGCCTAGCTTGTTCATCATTTAGATTGGGTTGATATTAGTATCATGAAAATGATACTAGATTACTAGGGGTCTAGGGCAGAATTTTGAAATGTATCATGAGTATGACACTTACTAATTAAAATGACATATTGTAACTAACAATATCGATCAAATGGTTGCTGGAAGTTGGAACAAGAAGAATATATAGGAATTAGCTGGGAAATATCAAATTTACAGAATCTTTTCTTTGGTCAAATATATTTACAGACTATCTTGATTCTTGTCATTCAATATTGCTTTAAATTAATAAGATATAACAATATTTTTGACATGAAAAAACTACTGATCCAGGTAATATTATATTAGGTAATTAAATCAAAGTAGTTGTAACGCTAGGGTTCAGAAACTCAGAACCTGACTCAGGAAAACCAAGTATCATATGAAGGGTTCTGTAGCTGGTCAAAATGGATCTGTATCTTACTTAATGAGACTGAAAGTGGTCAAAAGGCTACCTCATCAGAGGAATCCATTCATAATTCAATTATCTAATATACTAAAAATAAAGAAGTTAATGTATCCAAGCAGTCGCTAAAATGTTCTGGTAGAGGTTCTGTGGTCCTCCAAGTGCTCTGGGTAATAAATCGATTAAATCCTGAAAAAAAAAAAACAGACCAATAATAATTAATGGTTTGTTCAGCAGACAACCAACCTGGAGGTCCGTATATTAGACCAGCTAGCTGGGAAAGCAGAAGCAGAAGCCAGCAGCATTTGGAAGCAGAAAAGCTGCAGCTTCCTAGTTGACCGGTGAGGTCAGTCTCTGCAGGCCTTTACTGGCTACTAGCTAGTAGCTACCATCCAAAACAATATCATTTACCGACTCTACTTTCATATAGAAAAACTGAAACAAGAGCATTTAGTTACTCATACAAAAGATTCCTCTGTTTCTGAACAAAAGGGTTATAGGAGGAGAAGCAAGCGAAAGGAAAGCACAGGAGAGGAGAGGAGGAGTCAAGTGTTCATGGAGCAGTCAACAACTTCCCCACAAAAGGAAACCAAAGATCAGGCATCAAAGAGCACTCTGAAGGAGAAGAAAGCAAGGCTGTACATTATCAAACGATGCGTTTTGATGCTAATATGTTGGAAGGAACATGCAGATTAATAATGCTGGTAAAGTTTAACCAGTCATGTTACTAGTTTTTGTTAAAGTTTCTGGGTGTTTTTTTTTTAAATGTTTATTCTTATGTGTATGTAACATGTGAAGTTGTGAACGGCCCTATAATTTGTGGTGTGTGTGTGTGTGTGTGTGTGTGTGTGGGGGGGAGAGAGAGAGAGAGAGAGAGAGAGAGAGAGAGAGAGAGAGATGTGAAGATGAAACATCAAATTGTATAAAGTGGCTGCGTATTGATCCTTTCAAGTGATTACAACTACTTTGATAAAGATGCACCACTTGCACATTCAAATTAATGAACACATGCAGAAACAGGAGGAGGAAATTGAGATAAAAGAAGATGAATAGCCAAAAAAATTACAAATGGAAAGCATGGAAGGAGTAGCAGAAAATCTTAACTGGATTTTTTTTTTCCAGTTCTGAATCCCTATTATTGGAGTCTTAGAGATGGTTCCAGAAAAGTTTCAATGGCATCTGGGAAACATTCAATTTTTTTTTTTTTGGGTCGGTAAAAACACCATTAGTGACCTGAAGACATCGATCACGACCCCTAAAGGCCACTAGAGGTCACCAACGTTTCACTCGAGGACCACTAGAGACACCCCTGTCTCAAGAGCTGGCTTTCCACATGAAGTTATATGCATAGAGATATTTGAAGCTAGCCAGATACACATAGCAAAGAAAATTTGCAGAACAAGAATTTCAAAGGCAGCTAGCATCAACCTGAGAGTATATTCAATCCATTCATTTAATTATTTTTCTCCATCAAATCAAGTTAACTTGCAGAACAATGCAGTTATCTTCTTGTAAAACTTACAACCCACAACTGAATCTCTAGTGGCTTCTATTTTGTTACCAAACCAAAAAAAAATATCATTCTGAATAAGTCCAATCAATAACAAGGTTCCATTTAGATTTATCCCAACTGAGATGGATCCCTTCCCAATTCATTAACCAATACACTGTCGTTCTGCCATTGTCTCGAGAAGGCCGATAACACTAAAAAATTGCCTCATAAAAATCAGGCCTAAAGGCAAAGCAGCTGTAATTAACATTCTTTGGTGTGCGCCATTCGTAATCCGCACCCACTTTGACGTCTGTGTCGAGCACTCTTGGCGGGAGGCCACTCTTGACTCTTTCACTGATCCTTACCGCTACCGACTGTAACGGTGTGATGTCATTGATGAAAGTTATCACCGGAAGAGCACGAGGAGGTGCGTTTGGTGCCTGTGCCGCTGCGACACCATTGTTGAAACTAGGCTCATCAGAGACATCAGCTGCAGAGCTGATGGAAATGATGCGAGCCAAGACAAAGATTAGCATCAAATATTGGCCAGAACCAGTCATTTTGGGGATTTCTAGCCAAGGCTTTTTGAGGTGCGTCTATGATCTCGATTGTCTCCCATTTATAGCCAACGTTTAAAGGGATTTAGCAACCCTTATGGAAACTTGGCAAATTAGGAGGTCTATTCTGTGTAATAGGATTCCTCGCTACAGTTCATATTACATTCTAAAAACATCCATATAATTCCTTCTACATGGGACTGAAATATATGTAACAATGGAGAGATTACATGCGTAATTAGAAGTAATTCCTCCTACATAGCATAATATCCGTATTTTCCAATTGATTTCCGAAAGACGCCAACAACGAGATTACATGCCTATTTTAGAAGTACCACACGAGAAAGAGATTAAAAAAACACACACACGATTAGAGCAGCTGAATGAGATATTACACATATGGGAGAGTCCAATATGAATTTTTAATTTCAATGGTTGGATGGGTTGGACAAGCAGATTTATAATGTTGGTAAAGTATAACTAGTGTCAGAGAGAGAGAGAGAGTGAACCCCGAGAAGAATCAAATTAAGATAAAGATGCCTTGGATCGATCTTTCAAGTGCTTATAACTACTTTCTTCAAGTTTGATACAGTATCCTTTAAGAGGAACACAAAGATGCATCAGTTGCCCATTTTTAGACACAGATTTGAACAGCAGCAGAAACATGAGATAAATAGGAAATTTTTACAGTCTTCACAGTTTGAGGTGGGTGTAAAGCATTACCAAAATCACAAGTGGTGTATTTTTCAGTGTTCTTGAATGCCTAATAGTTATCATTCTCAGAAATAGTTCCAGAAGAGTTTCGCTGGCATCTAGGAAACATTCAAAGCTAAATTTGGGTAAAACCACAGATAAACATGACCACCCTCAAAGGCCACTAAGGGTCACCCCTGTACGAAAATCTGGCTTTCCACTTGAATCTATATGGGTATCATAGAGATAGGTGAAATATTTCAAGCTCCATACACAAACCAAAGACAAGTAGAAGCAATCAATTCTATAGAATTTCAAAGGTACTCCTACAATATAACACCACCCCTATGGGGATGAAAAGTGTTGAGATCGGACGAGCAGCAATCGGGGTTTGAAATTTATATAAACGGTTTCTCAAACTGCCCGAATAAGCCTACGGCAATGGGACAGGGATACCATTCTTATAAATTTATGTATCCAATTAGCCAATTAGGAGATAATAGCATCTACCTGAGAACACCATGAATCCACTAATTGGGAATTGGGAATTGGGATCAGACATAATAATATAAATCCATCTATTGCAATTTGACCAATCCAATGTCAGATTCACTTCTTAGTTCAATAAGTTACAGAGCATGATGCATGATTCAAGCAAAGAGATGATAATTTCAAGGAACCAAGAATTAGTTAAACTTGATCATTCGACAATGAAAATCCTCATTCATATACATTACCCATTGAGGCACAGATAAGATTCAGAACCACGGGAAGCTGTTTTTGACAAAATCCTAGTTACATACATAACCGAGATCTAGTTAAAGAATACCGGAGAGAGAAATCAAACGGGGAGCTCAGCGACGTCGTTTGGGTGTTGTTCGTGGTTGAGATCGGTGAGCGCGAGAGGACGGTGGGAGGCCTCATCGTCGTCGTCGTCATCGGCGTCCATGGTGGCGACGTTGACGCAAGAGAAGCGCTCCAGTGAGGAGAAGAAGGCGGAGGAGACGGTGGCGCTGACCCAGCTGGTCACCTGGTCAATCGTCTCCCGCGATAGGATACTGTTGTTGCCGTTTTCCATTTCTGACCTCACCGCCTTCAAAATTGAGTAATTGACAGCCTATTTCTGATTTGGACTTGTATTTATATATGTATTGGCCTCAATCCTGGCCGTCATTATAAATCCCCAACGGATAGCCTTATGGATACACACGGCTAGGATCAAAACTCAATTGTGCAAATTCTAATTTTTTGGAGAGTATAAATTAGTGAGAGGCTAAATAGGATCTAAAATTATTGAGATATAAATAATCTTAAGATTACCATCAAGCGCATCTGGTGTAGTGGTATCATAGTACCCTCCCACGGTACTGACCAGGGTTCGATTCCCTGGATGCGCATTGGTTTTTGACATTTACAGTTAATCAATCATTTCCTTCTAATGAATATGGTGTTCTATTTTCTTCAACAAAATTAGGTGAGCATAATTCTTCTGTTCATTTCCTTTTGTGTTTACTCCAAGAAGACTGGCCAACTTTTTTACTCGGAGCCAAAAGAATTAAAATTTAAAAACCATATAAATCACAATCATTTCCTTCTAATGAATATGGTGTTCTATTTCTTCAACAAAACTAGGTGAGCATAATTCTTCTGATCATTTCCTTTTGTGTTTACTCCAAGAAGACTGGCCAACTTTTTTACTCGGAGCCAAAAGAATTAAAATTTAAAAACCATATAAATCACTTATGATCAAGCAAATAGCGTTTGCACATTTCACATACGTGTCTTCATTTTTGTTCCTTATAAACCTTAAATCCAACAAATGTAATCATCTTACTAAACCATTTCACTGGAACAGGACAAAATCTGTAACCATATTCTGGAACACAACATACTTCCACATGCGTAGGCAGGCACAAGCTCCAGAACGGTGTTCTTCCAAGTGTGTTCAAACAACGATAAATTCCCTGAATCTACTGTAGTCATCCACCATGGAACTTCCCGTCAAGTTTTGATAAACTTTATTTAATGTGACTGCAGTATCTTCTTGTAGTCCTGGAACGTGCCATCGAATGGTGCTATCTTGCCTTCGGAGACCACCCATAGCTCCTCCACACTTCCAGAGATCAGATGCTCGTCATGACTAACCTGTAAGCAAGAACACACACTTGTCTTAAACCACAAACTAGTGTAGGATGATGATAGTCGTACTAGTTCTTTAATAAGTTTGAGATGTCAGCTTTTGTTGCAAGTGGGAATCATAAAGAGAATAGGGATATAATACCATGAGAATGCCTCCTTGGAAGATAACAAGACCTTGAATCAATGCCTCCACAGCGTCCAGATCCTAAATGTCAAAAGCCATTGCAATGTGAAAAGCAATCAGTCAAGGTTTGTTCGTTTCATACAAGCAATTGAATCCAGATACCATTTTTCTATGAAAAATAATACATAACGACAAGGACTGTGACTTGCCAGATGATTGGAGGGCTCATCAAGCAATATTATGTGTGGCTTCTTGAAAGTGATCTTTGCAAATGCAACCCTGCTCTTCTGACCACCTAATACATAAAAATAGAACCAATATAAGTTAAGGAATAATGGTAAAAGTCGAATACTAGTTTTATATGATCGATTATACATTTGAATTATTCACAACATGGAATTAGGAAAATACCAGACAGAGTATACATCGGCTGCAGTGCGAGATTTCCAGTTACACCAAAAGAACCTAAGTGAGATCGGAGCTTCTGTTCAGGCACTCCCTGCGAAAAGAGTAATTTACTATTATACATCAGAAAATATAAATTAAAAAAAATATTTGAAGAAGATTAAAAGAAAAATCTCAATAGAAACAAGCATAGCAATCTGATAGCAACTATTTGTTTCCCCGAAAGAGATTAAAAAGCACTAGAATGGGTTGATCAAAATTCATTAGAGACCTGCCCCACCTAAAAACGAAATTGTGATAGTTCACAGTAGTGAAATCAAGAATCACAGATGTCGATGGGGCTGATGCCTTGAGCAACAATTTCACCTTCCTTTATTATTATTATTATATTATTTTTTTCTATGTGCAAAACTCCAACTCTTGTTCAATAATGTAGAGATGGAGAGGGAAGAGTCGAAATATTGGGTTCGGCATGGAAATGTTAATAGATGATGTCCACGGATATATTCTATTTTTTAATGCGAAACTGTCCTATCCTGGATATAAGCATGGATACAGAGGGAGGGGTAATAAATGCAGGATATCATCTTCCTATACATAGAACTTCAAAACAACTCACAGACCCTACCAACAGCAACGGGACTAGAAAATGGAAAGCTTTTCCATGTAACGTAGAAAGGGACCAGAAAAAAAAAAAGGTAATTTCAAGGACTTACTGGGAAGCAGCGCATCATATACAATAGGGGATTGGAAGTTAGATCTAGCCCGTCAACGTGATGCTGACTGAACACAGCAATACGAACCTGTAGATAGAAAAATGTAAGTCTCACTCGAGATTCAAGCGTATGAACTAACTCCAGTGTTGCTAGGAGTTGCAGAGGCTAAAAACTATTTGTTTTTATGTTATTACACAGAACATGATGAAGATGAGAAGCACAATACCAGTATCTACCATTGTGTGTAACTAATGACATATACTGATATACATATATACATGATGATATACACATATATAAAAGGGAAGTAACTTGGTAGACAAAACATTGACATGTTAATTAGAAATTAAATCAGTGATATCACCTTAAATTACTCAGTATACGTAATCCCAAGAAACATGCAAGATACCTTAGCTGACCGGAAAACTGTCCCAGAACTTGGTTGCAGCTCCCCTGCAATTAGTTTCAGTATAGTTGATTTACCAATGCCATTTGGCCCAACCACTGCAAAACAAATACACAGCACACATACCAGGTGAATATGGAGAACAAACCATATGCTAGATAAATTCGGACTAATTCATCAAGAAAAGATGCATATATACTTTCCATAAATAAAGGAAGTGTCAAAACTGGAAGTATTAGAATGAAATGTTGCTTTCCACGACAAACAGAAGGCAGGTGGAAAAGCGTCATTTATTAATATTGCAAGGGAAATAGCAATTATTCAACAATATCATCAAGCCGTCAAATGAAAATAAGGATTTTTTAAAGAAAAGCTAAAAATTCACTTGGAGTAACATCCTTACTTGCAATGCGGCTGTCTAGGTCAATTCCAAAATTTAAATTCCTAAACAAAAGGGGTCCACCAGGATATCCAAATGATGCATCACTGCAAACATGTATTATCAAAAAAATAAGTGCTCAATCCAAGGAATGAAAGCAGAAGTGGAATAATGAAAAGCAGAACAAACTCGAAATGAATTCCGCCTACATGATTTGACAAACCTGAAACTTATTATAGGAGCGCCTGGTCTGTCATCTGGAGTTGGGAATTCAAATTTATAGCTGCATATGACATTGCCAGAGAGATTAATAAAGTAAAGCTGGAAAGAGAAAGTACAAGAAAGTTCAAGCAAGATGCTGTTTCTAGAAGTTTCTATCCATATAGACCACGATAACAAATCAATACATACTCAGGGTCATTTACAATTTCATCCACATGTCCCAACCGGTCCAATGCCTACATAAAAGTAAAAGAAGACATATGAGTTATAGTAAACACTAATACCAAACAGCAAGCCAAATAAATTGAATAACAATAAAGAGAGCTTGTCTAAATCGTAATTGTCTGAGTGATGTAACATAAGCCTAACAGTATCAAACAAGAATGCGCGATTCAGAGGTACAATGATTTTGAGAAATAGTCATATGAACATATGAGAGTCCAATGAAAAGCACCTTAATTCTTGATTGAACAAGTGCGGCCCTCTTTGCATTATAGCGGAACTTATCAATAAAAGCCTGCAGATCAAAGTAAAACATTTCAGTATCACAAATACGTCATTGTAATTCAAAAAAGACATGCTAGAGACTAGAGAGAGGTAGAAAAGAAGACTAGAATATTAAGCAGAGCATATCCTTCAACATTTGAAAGACATGATCATCTATCCTTATGATCTTAAAAAGAAAGATTTGTGCAGAAATTCCTAAACAAAAAGCAGAACAAAAGAAACTACATACTTAGAAATGAAATTGAACCAGAAGTTATGTCAGTAATCTTTAAATAAATAAAGTAATAAACAAAGGCTGACCACCCTGAAGTAACTTTTCCAAAACAATGCAGAAACAGACAAAAAAAGTAATTTTAGGAAAGAAAAAAAGGTTGATTGAGTTGAATCTAACTGCTGTAGATAGGAAGAATTGGTATGATGAAAGACCTGCATATGAGATCTTGAACGCTCATTAGATTCGAAAGCTTTCTGTTGGTTCTTGAGCTGTTCCATTCTTGTCCTCTCATATGTATCATAGTCCCCCTTGTAAGCAGTTAATTTTTGCCCATGAATTTGAAGGATATCAGTGACTACCTGAAAATTACAGAACTTAAAGTGAGGCATGCAAATGGATAATGTATGTGTAGAACTGAGTAATACTGAATTTGATAAGATGAAATGACAAAATAAGGCATACAAGTTACCGAGTTCAAGAATTCTCTAGCATGAGAAACAATGATACATGTTTTTGGCCACTTCACCAGGTAAGATTCCAGCCAGAGGACAGCATGAAGATCAAGATGGTTCTGAAAAGAGAAAGGGATATACATAAGGGGGAAAATGAAACCTTGCACCAAATGTTACAGAATTCTAATATAATATGGAAATCCTAAAGGGGTATAAACAACACACTGTGGGTTCATCGAGCAGTAACAAGTCGGGCTCTATAAACAGGGCACGAGCAAGAGCTATTCTCATTCTCCATCCTCCAGAAAATGTTTTAGTTGCTTTTCGCTGCATCTCTGGAGAGAAACTAAGACCCTGCAAAATACCTGGTCAGTAGGATAAATAATCCAGAAAATAATAAGCTGAAATTGCAAAACTGCAGCTAAAAGTATAAGTTCCTTTCTCAACTTGGAAGAAATTCCATACATCATACGCCCAAATTTTACACACATCCACAGCATCTTATCCAAATGTGTTTGAGCAGCATGGTTTACTGCCAGCAGGCAAGATTGTTTTTTTATTTGTTTCATAATTTGGTGGACGCGTAATTTTGTTTATATCATCATTCTTAGCTTCAGCATAAAGCAACAGAACTCGACAGTAGAATGGGAGAGCATTAACAACCTCTTTCCCCACTTCTTTCTATCATTACTTATTTTAGTTTTTTTAGCCAGCCCAAATCATCATAAATTTTTATGTTTGATACCAAGCTTAAGTCAAGAAGACACATTTACGTTACTGATACTACAACAAATGGAGAACTAACCGCAAGAATGGAAGCTGCACGTGACTCTGCAGAATCAGCATCAATGAACTCGAGCCTTTTGTATACCTCCTGAAGCCTCCGTCCAATGGCATCTTTGTCAATTTCTCCATTGCTCTTTTCCGTTCCTTCCTCAAGCTCCAGTTCTCTCTTCAGGTTATAATAATTCATTAAGAGCATAAGCACCACATCCATCAAGAATTTAAAATAAATAAATAAATATGTATTCAACCTGTTGTGCCAGGAGACGAGTCTCTTCTTCCAAAAGCTGGGATCTTTCAATATCAGTGTTAACAACACATTGCAAGGCTGATGTATCATCACCTGCCACTTCTTGCTCCACATGCAATATTTGGCAGCTATTAGGAATGCCATCAATGGCATGCATAGCCAAGTGCCTAAGAAATGTGGTTTTCCCAGTACCATTTCTTCCAACAAGGCCTGCATAAACCGCAGAGCAATTATTATGTCAAATGCCGAATGAAATACATCATTACAGCTACAAAAAATTTCAACAACTTTCTACATAAGATACTACATGTACCATCAGATCCTATTGGACATTCTAAGAAATGATCCCTACTAATTTGAGAACCTAATCAAGAGGATCTTAATCCACTGAAAAGCAAACTCACCATAATGCCTTCCAAAAGAAAGTGTTACTGCACCATCCACAATTAGATCACGTCCACCCACAGAAACATTGAAGCCTTCCAGATGGAGATCCTTAACATTTGAGCCGCCGCCACCATCATGATTTACAGTCACAACAGGCATTCCTGCCCTAGCTGCTTCCATTTCTGCTAAATGCATTTGATATTGTTGCTGTATAAAAAGAAATAAAGAAATAAAGAAATAAATAACTTAAACTTTAGAACAACAAAACTAAACCAGTCCTACAACCATGTAAATCAACAAAGGAATAACAACGTAGCTGGGACATAACCTCAACCCAATTATATCCACACTCAACATGGCCAAATTGTATGGTTCACCGACGACATACACCATCACATAAGTATTAGGAATTTAGGATGTAATAGCATAATCATAACTTACACAGAAACCTTACCTCTCTTTGGCGCTCATCCTTCCTCTTTCTTCTATCTAGCTTCGCTCGATCACGTTCAGTTAGCACAGGGCCATCAATTACCTCAGGCTTCTTCTTTGGAGCTTCCCCCTCATCCATTCCATCATCCATTCTTACTGGTGCTGCAAGGCTACGAACAGTCGGTTTGGCTTTAACCAACCCATGCTTCCCAAACTTTTCGGATAATGTACTACAAACCTATCATAGGTCCACAAATGTCAATAAAGATACAAATCAAAGTTGAAAAACTTGTTTCATGGAAACAGCATAACTGCATTACTAACTTCAGAAACAGCCTCATCTCAACCATGCCTAATTGTAAGTACTAATCAGCTAACAGCATAAAGCCTACAATTCAATAACTCATAGAGTACAGTTCATTAGAGATTAACAATTGTCTATCTAATTTACCGATTAAACGCAAAACAAAATAGCTCTTATCTTTAATAAAACTAAGTTCCACAGTTCCACTCTTAGCCAGTTATCAACAAAAAAAATGCAATAAGCTCAATGTAGAAAATAAGCTAACAATCTACTTTCTTCTCCAGCAATTCTGAGAAACCAAGCAGAAGAAATCAAACAAACGGAAAAGATAGACTCACCGAGCGACACTCATCAAAGTCACTGACACAGCCAGCAGCTACGAGAAGCTCGCCGAGAGCATCGAAGGCGCCTTCACCGTCGTCACCGAAATCAAAGTCCTCGTCGGCAAGGACGTTGATGATATAGTCGATTATAGGTTGGTCCACGTCCTCGGTCCTCCGACCTAGAACATCGTGGACCAATGAGCTCGCCACAGTCATTCTCCGACCCCGATTCAGAACAAGAAAGTTCTGATTGGTTTACTGCGCAAGGGTTTTGCGGAGATTGAAGACTCGACTTTAAGGCTTGAGCGGAACCGTGTGTAGACTAGAGACTAGAGAGGAGAAAAGAAAGGAGGGTAATCAGCACGACGCCGTTTAGCTGAGATGGGGGATTAATTACGAAAAAACTTATTCAGCTTAAATTAGGTGTGGCATTTTTGGAACCAAATTTTAACGAATCAACACTAACCGCACTTAATTGTATAAAGTTAACCGAAATCGTACCACGGTTGAAAATGCAATCGAAATTGCACTAAATTGACGCTCGCGTTTCTCGGACAGAGTTCTTTTTTTCAATAGTAAATTTTTAAACATTAATTTTATATTTTTATCTTAACTAAATCTGGAGTCAAATTTAAGATCTTTGTCAATACTTTGTAGAAGATATACGTCTTATAAAACTAAATGCCAAGTGATTAAAACCAACAGAAACCACCTCGAATCAACACCGAGACGTCAACCAACCCACTACCTAGTACCTACCATGTTGGTTCCGAGATGTCATCGGTGCAATTTTCGGTTAGTTCCCAAAAAAAAAATTCGTCCCTACCCGTACTTCAAATTATTTCATTCAACAGGCGTCCAATCATAGTTCCACGTCAGCGGAGCTTTTAACCGTGCGAGACCCGCAAGAGCTTGACCCGTCCAGAGTCTAGGCCCCTCCGGGGCTCCAGGAGGAGCTTAACTCCAAACACAACCGAATTTTGATATTCCAAGATTCGCAGACACACGGCCAAAAATCTATTGTTCACATCGACCAAGCTTACTCTCTAAAATTTTCTGAGGTGAGTAAGAAGACTTAGATTCGCTTGCATTCCGTTGTAATTTGATGAACTATCTGACTTCACAGTAGAGAGTTGGGGATTTTTGTTCACAAAGTGTTTGTTGGGTGCAGAGGATGAGGCTTCTGAAAGTGGCAACGTGCAATTTGAACCAATGGGCTATGGACTTGGATTGCAATATGAAGAACATCAAGGAGTCGATAGCTAAGGCTAAGGAGGCTGGGGCTGTGATTCGGCTTGGGCCTGAGCTTGAGATTACTGGTTATGGCTGTGAAGACCATTTCTTGGAGCTCGATACTGTGACTCATGCGTAAGTTCAAATTGGTACTTAGTTTGTGAATCAAAGGATTTTTTCAGGTGTTTTATTGGGTGATGTTATTGAATTAGTAGAAAGCTGTTATTTGTGGATAGCTTATGTGATGAAGGTTTATTTTCAGAATTCTTACTGTGAAGATCTTGAGTTATTGCTTAATGGTGCTTAAAAAAAATGTGATTTTTGCAGATGGGAATGCTTGAAAGAGCTATTAGTGGGGGATTGGACAGATGGCATATTGTGCAGCTTTGGTATGCCTGTGATCAAAGGGTCGGAGCGTTACAATTGTCAAATTCTGTGTATGAACAGAAAGATTATCATGATACGCCCGAAAATGTGGCTTGCGAATGACGGAAAT
This sequence comes from Rubus idaeus, assembly GCA_030142095.1. Taxonomy (NCBI): domain Eukaryota; kingdom Viridiplantae; phylum Streptophyta; class Magnoliopsida; order Rosales; family Rosaceae; genus Rubus; species Rubus idaeus. Next base: position 3,207,887 of record CM057969.1, on the reverse strand, counting down.
TACAGGGAACTTCGATGGTTTACAGCATGGAAACAAAAAGACCAACTTGTGGAATTTCAGCTGCCGGGGGAGATTTCCAAGGCTTTGTCACAGGAATCAGTGCCTTTCGGTTATGGATACATTCAGTTTTTGGACACGTAAGTTAGGTTGATGCACATATCATAGATCATTGTAAGATGAGTTATGTTGGGGCCTTTGCAGTTGTCCACGTTAATAATAACACTTCTTCGGGGGTTTTGTATACATATCATGGTCTATCCTATGGCTGCATAATCTGGAATTTGTTTCAGTACAGTACCACACAGCATGAAAATGGGTGCAATACCTGCCTAAGTGTTGCATTAGTTGTGAGCCTATAATTCATATCAGCATAGCATTTTATCTATATTCAGTTACCGACTCTTTTCAATCCTAAGATGATTCTTGTTGAAACTCTAAATGTAAGCACTGTTCCTTTATTAGAGCTGTTGCGGCTGAAGTTTGTGAAGAGCTTTTTACTCCTATTCCTCCTCATGCTGAGCTTGCATTGAATGGGGTTGAAGTGTTTATGAATGCAAGCGGAAGTCATCACCAACTAAGAAAGCTTGATATTCGTCTTCGTGCTTTTATAGGTGCTACTCACACTCGTGGAGGGGTGTACATGTACAGCAATCACCAAGGGTGTGATGGTGGTCGCCTTTACTACGGTATGTTGATTTTAGCATATGTTTATGTGAGGGCACCATACCATTTCCTTGATTGTAGTTGTGGTCTCTCTTCAAGAAGCTCCTTTCAGAATTATTGTATTGAACTTATTGCTATGTGATGATTAAGGTGTTCACTGAACTATGGTTATTTGTCCCAGATGGATGTGCTTCTGTTGTTGTAAATGGAGATGTTGTCGCTCAAGGCTCACAATTTTCTGTGAAGGATGTTGAGGTTGTGATAGCCCAAATTGATTTAGAAGCGGTATGTACTTGTCTTGCCACTACTATTATGTAGCGTTTTTCTTTCTACACGCTTGTTCTAGGCTAATTTTAATTGCAATGTATTTTGTACCCAAAAAAATAACAAATCTGTTAAAATATACATGCTTGGTGACTTTATTTTGTAAAATAAGATGTATTTATTGATTTGATTTCTGGCATTTCTTACTTGACATTTTTATTAAAAAAAATCGCTTAATGGCAGGTTGCTAGTCTTAGAGGATCTATAAGTAGCTTCCAAGAGCAAGCAAGCTGCAAAACTAGGGTTCCTTCAGTGGAGGCACGATACAACCTTTGTCAGCCTTTTAATCTGAAATTGTGCCTTTCAAGTCCACTAAAGGTTAGTTCCAGTTCTAGCAATGACCAATTAAAGTAGCTGGGAAACTGATTTATTATAAAGTTGTAGAAAAGCCTCGATTTTCTTTCTTGGTTCATCAGGTGATTTCCCATAAATAGTTTTTGGTACTTATTTCCTTATTTTCTGTTATAAACAGACTGACACAGTATAACAAAAGTGATACTCCTTAATTTGATTTTTTTTTTTATTGGGAAGAGTTTAACTTCACTTGGGAATTTTAGTTCTCTGGCAACCTGTGTTGTTTTGACAACATTTTTCAAACTATGGTTTTAACTTTCGAGCATCTAACATTTATTATTGAATGTAATATGACCTGCAGATTAAGTATCACTCTCCTGAGGAGGAAATAGCCTTTGGTCCTGGTTGCTGGTTATGGGACTATTTAAGAAGAAGTGGAGCTTCTGGCTTTCTGCTTCCCCTTTCTGGTGGAGCAGATAGCTCCTCTGTAGCTGCTATAGTTGGCTGCATGTGTCAGCTTGTTGTGAAAGGTTAGTTTTTCTAAATTACTCTTTAGGGTACCATTTTTTCATTTATTTTTGTGCCATTGACAGTGGGCAGCCGGCAGCGTGCTGCATCAAATTTAGGACCATTTATTTCTAGATGGATGCAAGGGGTTGTAACCATATGTGAAACGTAGGATGTATTGATCGTTAGCCTTACATGCTCAGTTGTTGTAGAATTTACATATTCTACATTAGAACCAAATTTTCAAGTTAACCTGAGCAAGCTTAATTCATAATAGTCTCAAACAAGTGTCTCAGGTTTGGTAGAGTGAACATAGAGGTATTGGGAGAGTGGATAGGGAGGTATCTGTGTAACAGAGGCAATTTGAGGCAGAAGAAACATCTCTCTTGTCTTACTGTGAAGTGTCTGAATCTCATTACTTGTGATGTACTCTTGCATGCAGATATTGCAAGTGGGGATGAACAAGTCAAAGCTGATGCCATACGGATTGGACACTACACTGATGGGCAGTATCCTACCGACAGCAGAGAGTTTGCAAGACGCATATTTTACACTGTTTTCATGGGATCTGAAAACAGGTACCCAAAACTATTTGCGCTTGTGCATTGTGTGATGTTGTTTTCCTTATGCCCTGTGTTTTGTTCTGCCTGTACTCTTAGAGTAGACATCAATGAAATTTTAATGGCTGATTCTTGTGTCGTTGCAAAGTGCAATAGATTAGTTAGTTTCACCGGTAGGTGACATTATCCTGAAGAAAACCTTTAATATTTTGGATGATGTAAGAATCATATCTTCTAATAATTAGTGGTATGGTTTTTATGCAACTCCTTCTCTGTTGCAGTAGATTCAGAAAGGAATCAGAATTAGTACAAAAGATAATTCAGGAAAATAATTTTGCTTGAATATTGAACTAGATTTGGAAAGGCAATGGAACTCGTATCAATGTAATTTGTGGCAATGATTTTAGAGGTTAACAACCCCTGAGAACCAATTATTAACAACTCAAGAATGTTCAGCAGTAGGATTGCAGATTCTCCCTAGTCCCAACATCCTGCAGATTAGTGCTCATAATATGATATTAAAGTTTTTCAGTAACTGGGTTTTACTGCAGTTCTGAAGCGACAAAATCACGAGCAAAGGTTCTAGCAGATGAAATTGGCGCATGGCATCTTGATATCTGTATAGATGGTGTTGTTTCTGCACTTCTGACGTTGTTTCAAGCAGTAACAGGAAAACGACCACGATATAAGGTAAAAATTATCTGCCTTCAAATTCCCCCCCCCCCCTCCCTTTTTCCTCCTTGTGTGAGTCTATTGGTATTTCAGGATTTGACCATATTCTTATCAGCAAGTGTAAACAATAATGCTTTACATGATTCGTTGATGTGGTTTTTGTTTGACAGTTAGATGGAGGATCTAATGCTGAGAACTTAGGTTTGCAAAACATTCAAGCTCGAATCCGAATGGTTCTAGCTTTTATGTTTGCATCACTTCTACCTTGGGTTCATAACAAACCTGGGTTTTATCTTGTTCTGGGTAGCTCCAATGTGGATGAAGGATTGCGGGGTTACCTCACCAAGGTACTTTTTTATTTCAACAAATGCATGTCTTCTGGTGTGTTTCTTTTTTGTGCTCTGTGTTGTATGGTGATAGATGGTGTATTACTTGCACGCAGTTGATCTTATCTTAATTATCTTGATATGCCTACTAGTTTGTGTCAAAGTAATCATTTTTCTCCTTCGCAGTATGACTGCAGCTCAGCAGATATAAATCCAATCGGAAGCATTAGTAAGCAGGATCTTCGGGCATTTCTGCGATGGGCTGCCACCCATCTTGGTTACGCGTCCTTGGCAGATATTGAAGCAGCACCACCCACTGCTGAACTGGAGCCCATACGTTCCAACTATAATCAGGTAAATAACTCAACTTACATATTAATTACACCATTCAGTAATTTTTTGTTCAACTGTATAATTTGTGCTCAAAACATGCTAAAGATAATTAAGAGGGAAAACCATGGAATTTTATCCACTGCTGTCCTGCAAGAAAGATGTAGGTGAATCTAATACTAGCATTACATGTAAATCAGCTGGATGAAGTGGACATGGGGATGACATATGAGGAACTCTCAGTCTATGGAAGGTTACGGAAGATTTTTCGTTGTGGTCCCATGTCTATGTTCAAGGTTTGTCTATTGCTCTAATATCACTTCTATAAAGTGGTGGGTATGTAACAACGACAGTCATTAAGTTTGGTTCTCATTTCCTTGTTACAGAACCTCTGCTATAAATGGGGTGCAAAATTGACTCCACAAGAGGTGGCTGAGAAAGTAAAGCACTTTTTCAAGTACTACTCCATTAATCGACACAAAATGACCGTAATAACACCTTCCTATCATGCTGAGGTATGAATATGATGACCTTAAGATGCTTTCTAATTGAGCTATTCTTTTTTATTTATCCTATTAAAAGCTTATACGTATGTGATTTGTCACAGAGTTATTCACCAGAGGATAATAGGTTTGATCTTCGCCAATTTCTATACAATGCAAGATGGCCGTACCAGTTCCGAAAAATTGATGAACTTGTAAGTGAGTTGGACGGTGAGAGAGTTCATATGGGAGAATCAAGTGACTTGGGAGATGCTTCACGTGGTGGTGGGATGGGAGTTGTGGCAGCCGGCTCAGGCAATCCAAATGTCGGACTCTAGTTTCTCCTTGTGTATCTAAAAACAAAGATCTTAACACAACTGATCCATTTCTATTTCTAGCCCAGAAATTTTTAAAATTTAGTATGAACTTAGAACTTTCATGGTCGTCATTGTATATTTCTTTCTTCCGAAGAAATAAAACGGTCGTTGTACATTTTTTCATCGCTTTAAAGGTATGTTGTACATTTTTTCAAACCTTGTTAAGAAACATAGGAATTACAATGCTTTTCAAAGCACTTTTACCACCTTTTAAAACAAAAACAAAAAACACTTTAACCACCAATGAAAGGAAAAAAAATATAAAAAAGAGCTACTTGGAGCAGAATCAAAGAGGGATGAGAGATATACAGCGTTTGGCATTTTGGATCAGTTGAGAGGGAGTTGTTGTGTATTTTCTCCATAAAAAAAAAAAAGGGAGGAGAAGATACCCACCTAGCTGCTACAAGTAAGGAACGACAATTTCTAACGTCACCGAAAAGAGATTTATAATGGATTTTTTTTTTTTTTTTTTTTTTTTTTGAAAACCGATGCTCTTTTCAAATACTCCGAAATATATCATGTATGTCTGCCTTAACCGGCAGAAGGAAGGGATCATTTCCCAAATAAATAAATAAACGGCAGAACGGATCGGAGAAAGAAAGAAAGAAATCAGATACGGAAAAAGTGTACTTTTATCAATAAAGCAAACAAATTACAAGTACTAACAAAAAAAACCTGATAAAATGTATCTCCACCACTTCAAAAAAACACCCAAGCCAAAGGAGGAGAAATTCTGTCTCCTCCAACTTTTCTACAAATCAGAAAAATTACAGTGAAGTCTCTCCGCCCCTTACCCACCTAACCTATTATAACCTCATCTCTTCTCGCCTCTCCGATAAAAGTAAAAAGACTGTTTAAAGCTCATCATGTGAGTCATCGTCCTCGGATGCTGATTCCCCGCCTGGGGCACCACCTGACCTCTGGTACACAGCTGTGATGATGGGGTTGCAGACGGCTTCGACTTCCTTGAGCTTCTCATCATAGTCCTCTTTCTCAGCAGACTGGTTGTCATCGAGCCACTCAAGGGCTTCCTTCACTGCGGTCTCAATCTTTTCCTTCTCATCGGCCTCAAGCTTGTCAGCAAGCTTGTCCTTGTCATTGATCTGGTTCTTCATGTTGTAAGTATATGTTTCCAGGCTGTTACGGGCATCAATTCTCTCCTTCACCTTCTTGTCTTCCTCAGCAAACTCCTCTGCCTCCTTAACCATGCGATCAATCTCCTCCTGGCTCAGACGACCCTTGTCATTGGTGATGGTGATCTTCTCCGATTTACCAGTTCCCTTGTCTTCTGCCTTGACATTCAAGATACCATTGGCATCGACTTCGAATGTGACTTCAATCTGAGGAGTGCCCCTGTTCAGTTGAGGAATGAAATACTGTTAAACCTCTATAAGCAGTAAGATGGCAATTATAAGAAAAGACTTGGACAGCAGAAACAAACCTTGGAGCTGGAGGAATTCCAGTTAGGTCAAACTTTCCAAGATTTCTACAATCCTTTGTGAGACTCCTTTCACCCTCATAGACCTGAGATCAACGACATTGGATTTAAGTCCACTAAGAATCCATCATGCCTTCGGTTATCCAAGCACAAGCTAAGCATTGTGTGACCATGGATTAGTCAAAGAAATATTACCTGAATGGAGACGGTAGTCTGCTGATCCTGGTAAGTGGTGAAAACCTGGGATTTCTTGGTTGGGATCACAGTGTTTCTGGGAATCAACTTGGTCATAACTCCACCAACAGTCTCAATACCAAGGGTCAGAGGTGCGACATCCAAAAGAAGAATATCTGCATTCAATAAAAACATTTGTTATAAGTTATTATAATCATTCATTTAATTACTCCTTATATCCAGTAGATCATAATTATTTGCATAGCACAAAAGAATGAGTACCGTACCTTTGGTCTCCTCACCACCCTCTCCACTCAAAATGCTTCCTTGAACAGCAGCACCGTAAGCAACTGCCTCATCTGGGTTCACACCCTTGTTTGGTTCCTTGCCATCAAAGTAATCCTTAAGGAGCTGTTGGACCTTTGGAATCCTGGTGCTTCCACCAACAAGAACAATCTCATCAATCTGGCGCTTCTCCAAGCCAGCATCATCCATGGCCTTCTTCACTGGTCCCATAGTCTTTCTGAACAAATCGTTGTTCAACTCCTCAAACCTAGCTCTGGTAAGTGGTTCAGAAAAATCGGTTCCATCAAAAAGTGATTCAATCTCAACACGGACTTGGTGCTGACTACTGAGAGCTCTCTTGGCACGCTCAGCTTCCCTCCTCAGTTTCCCAAGGGCTCTGTTGTCCTTGCTGATGTCCTTTCCGTGCTTTTTCTTGATCAACTTGATGAAGTACTCCATAACTCTCTGGTCAAAATCCTCACCTATAAAGAAAATAAGCATCACATCAGCAATCCACCAAAAGTATAAATTATGAGAAAATGGTAAACAACAAGAACTATGGTAAATCAAGTAAAGGATTTCTTACCTCCCAAATGAGTGTCACCATTTGTGGCAAGAACCTCAAACACACCATTATCAATTGTCAAAATACTGACATCAAAAGTACCACCACCAAGGTCAAAAACAAGGATATTCTTTTCACCACCCTTTTTGTCCAAACCATATGCGATAGCTGCTGCGGTAGGTTCATTGATAATCCTAGCAACATTGAGTCCAGCAATGACACCAGCATCCTTGGTTGCCTGTCTCTGGGCATCATTGAAGTATGCTGCATATTGGAATGGAATATAATGTCAATTAGGAACATGACAAATATAAATAAGATTAAATGGGAGGCTATAAAGCTAATTGATAAGCTTTACTCACCAGGAACAGTAACAACAGCATCCTTGATTTTCTTCCCAAGGAATGCTTCTGCTGTTTCCTTCATCTTGGTAAGAATCATAGCACTGATCTCCTCAGGACTGAAAACCTTGGTTTCACCATCCTTGATCTTTACTTGAATATAAGGCTTTCCATCCTGGTTGACAATCTTGAAAGGAAAAAGCTTCATGTCCTTCTGGACCTCTTTGTCCGAAAACCTGAAAATAAGCACAGGTCAGTATTGACTTCCAACCACCTCCGAACTTTCACTCTAAAGCATTAATAATTAGAGAAAAGAAACATTACTTTCTTCCGATAAGTCTCTTGACATCAAAGACAGTCCTTTCATGGTTCACAGCTGCCTGGTTCTTTGCAGCCTCACCGATCAGCCTTTCACTGTCGGTGAAAGCCACCCATGATGGGGTGATACGGTTTCCTTGGTCGTTGGCTATAATTTCCACATGACCATTCTTGTACACACCAACACAGGAATAAGTTGTTCCAAGATCTATCCCAATGACTGTTCCCAACTTGGCAGTTTCCTCCTTTGCAATTGAAATTGCAAAAAGACACCCTGTTGTGCAGCTCTCAGCACGTCAGTACAAATATAAAGCACATAACACAAACAGGAAAACAATTTGGCATGCGAGCGGTGAATAGAATTCTTCTGAGCACATACTATAATCAACAAATACTTCATGATTACAAAAGGCATACCTTCATGTAGTATTAAGACAATAACAATACATTGCCAATTGCCAAATAGCAGTTGCAAAACCAACTGTTCCTCAATGTTTGGGAAAAAAAATTACCGGATTCATCCAATTATCAATTGTTTAATACCAATACCGATTAGTAATGATCAACAGTTATGATTCTTCTAGCTATTTGTTTCAGAATTCTGCACGTCACTAGTACATTTAAAAGGTATACGCACATGCACGACTAGTCCTTTGTAGATCTCAAGCAAATAATACAACAATATTCAAAAATTAACAGCTATTGTAATGTAACTAGATCTGCTCAAACTCTTCAACTCATACGCGCGCATGAATTTATCAACAATCAGTACGAAAATAAACCAAAATTCGTTCATTCATTTAGAAAAGCCGATAGAAGTTTCAGATTGAATAGTAAATCCCATCGATCCTGAGATGTAAACGGTCTCGAACACACTCACAACCACCAAATCACAACTAGATCCACCGCATTTGCTCGGCGAAAACTAGAATCCATAAAATCATAAAAAAATGAATCTAAAGCAGATCTAACACTAAAACAAGTTGGAGACTAACCGAATGTGACGATCGCCAACACGATCAGAGAACTGCATGCTCTCCTGGAGCCAGCCATGGCGTCTGTGAAGCTCTGAGAACTCGGCGTTCTCTGTGTTTCCCTGAGATTCAAATACAAGAAGTGGGCTATGGCCTCGGCTGTGGCTGTTTTGGTTTTCTGGTTCTGATTTCTGAGTGTTTAAACCGCGCGTGAGACTCGACATTTATAGAGGGAGATCAACGTATGCTGTCCGCATCTGTGAAAACAATTCGTGGAAACATGTCATTTTTGATGACGTGGTCCAATGATCTTGCGAGGACGGATACATGTAACCAATGAGATTAGACCTCATGTTGGGATGATCTGGACCGTAGGCTGTCCAAATAGTGTGTACGTGGCGGGTGATGATGCGAAAAGTATTTGTCATCCGAGCAAAACGCACCGTGCTTTAGGTTCAACCAATAAATTTCTTATTAGAAAAAATCCTATTGGTTTATTTGAACAAATATCGTCATTAAGAACACGAAGCTTTTGTAACCAACAAAAAAAAAGAAAAGACTCGAGCAGTTGAGCTAAGCCAACTAGCCAAGTCTCTTTGGAGAGCTCATGAGAATGTCTAACCAAAAAACGACCGACCAAATTTTTAGAGAAGTAATTAGTCCACGAAAAATAGACTTCAAAGTTGAAATTAAAAGTAGCTAAATACTCAAATTATAATATCTTTTTCTATGTGGGAACAAAAATATAATATAAAATTAAAAATTAACTTATGTATATAATATGTAAATCATACTCTACAATGAACCGGTTAGCTTCATAATATAAATCTAATTATCTATTTGGACGATAGTGTTATACTTTGTTTGATTCATTTTTATAGATCATATTTGTATAATTTAAAACAAACTCAAAATCTATTAGCCGTTTGATGGCTATTACTATAATTTGAATTCTTTAATGATAATAATGTATTTGTCCATTGTTTTTCATTTGTATAATCACATTTGCAAAGTTGGAGAATTGAGTTGAATTATATACGTAATATATGAAGTGAGCAAATTAGCTTGCTTTATAATACGAACAAAAATAATCCTTATAGCCTAAAACGTATACTAACATATTTGCTCTTTTATACATATTTTTATTGATAATTTTATAAATTTAAAGCAAATCAATGCTTGTTTAGCTTTTTGGTTGCAATGATTAAATTTAAAGCTTTTACAAATATATTGTGTTTGTGACTTATTTTTGTTTCATTTGTATAATTGCAATTAGATGACTAAACAATTTGGAATTTGCTTGAAACTTTCTAAAACGATTTTGGGAACAAATTATAGATTATAAATTTGTAGATATTCATCACCAGTTTGAATTTTTTAGACGGGAACTTTGAAACTCTTCGACTTGGGGTTCCAACGTTCGTTCAAAACTTCAAATCATATCATTTATAATTGTGAAAGATTCGACGAGATGAAATGCAACTCACTACTATGTCATGACCTAAAGGTAATTTTTGTCTAAATAATCATTTACGACCTCAAACATGTATTTACATTTTAACTAGGCAAAATATGAATAACTATTCCTAGGTAAGAATAGTTATAACATATAAATGGTCTTGCCTAAAAGTAAACAAAACAAAAATCTTGAGAATTGGATTCGGCAATTGAAGCAACGTTCAAATGTCTCCAATAAGTTTTAGAAATTTTATTGTGCCATAAATATGTTTTGACACTGTCTTATAGAACGACATATTTTTTGTTAAACGTAATATGACATGTTTTGTGATAAAATGCCTTGCCCAATATTTCATGAGAAAGAAAAAAAATCGTATTTTTTTGTTTTATCAAATTTCACCATGGATGTAAATAAAATGTAATAACATCTATTTTGGTCAAAAGAATTAATAAGAGAACAAAGATGGGACAAAGATCTCCGGCTCACTCCCAAACAATTAACTATCATAGCAAAATCATTCTCAATCCTAATTCCTCCAAAAAAAGATTAACATATGTCAAGCCTCTCAAAGCATTTGTATCACCAAGTTTCATGTGATAGGCAAAACAAGAGAGGTTGGAGATGCAATTAAAGACTATCGATGTATCTAAAACTAACCGATATGCTCGATTAATGAATTTCAAGTTCGCCATAACTCAAACAATTTTTAATTCTTTAGTTTATCTCGTGGTCTATATTTTATTTATATAGTTTGAACTTGAAAATGGTGTGAAAAAGAAAATTTGAAAATGTCACAAATTAATTTGAAAAATATTCAATTAACCAGGTTGGTCGGTTGGACCATCCCCTCACCGGCTCATACAACGTAAAGAGAAGTGAAGGAGCACTAAACATGACAAAGGAAAAAGGAAAGTAATTAGCGGCTGATAAGCTCATAAAAAATAAATGTAACTGGTAATAATAACGGTGATAACAATACATGGGAACCCAAGCCCACACTTACCAGAAGCGCGTACCCATTAAACCGTGGCTTGGCCCATTAATCGAACGGACTCGCACACTCACACACTCACTCACCCACTTACCCTTCACTGCACGCTCCAACACGCCGAGAATCTCGCGTGCAAAAGCAAACAAACTATAAAAAATTCAGATATTGCTGTTTTTAATTTTGTGTAAATCCAGCTTTTTTTTCTAAGAGTATTTTTTGCTTTTATTCTCTCTCACTCTCTGCTAGGGTTTGGTGGCCGCGCTCTGCTTCTTCTTCTTCTTCTACTTGTGTTTCTTTTTGACTCGGATTGATCACCGACTCGCTGTCTCACCGAGTCCACTCATCAACTCGGGGTAAGTTCAAATTTTGTATTGGGCTTTTATATATTATTTTACTGCCACTTTGTGTTCTCTGATTGCAGTTTCGTGCTCTGATCTGAATATTTGATCCAGATTCGTTGTTGTTTTTCTGCTTAGTTTTCTGAGTCCTGATCTTAGGAATCAGTGAGTTATTGCTTTTGTTTGGCAACTGTTTCATTTGTGATCAATTCGAGTTATGTTTAGGAATTAAGGAATCAATACGTTTAAATATCTGATTTTTTCGGATGACTGGATTGCTAATTCGTACTCGGTTTGCGTGTTATGATTTTGACTGTTAACTATGTTTTGTTGAGCACAGTAGACTGTTATTACTCGTTTTGCTTCCGCTAGGTTGGGACTCGTTTTTCACAGTTTCTAAGAAGAAAGAAACAATATGCTTATGATCTTAAGTTTCTTTCTAATTATTTAATTAAAGAACCTAGGATGTCATTAGGAGTTGAGGGTCTCTAGTTTTATTTAATCATTATGTGTGATTATTTTCATTTCGTATGGTTCAATAAGAGTTGAGTCTGATGTTAATCGGAGTCTCATCAGTAGGCTGAAGAGTGAAATACTTAAGTTAATTGATTTTCGATTTCTTTGTTGTCCAATGTCCATTTATTATTTGTCGCCTTGTACGAATTTGGACAAATAAGCTCTCTCTTGAGCAATTGTGGTAGTTATGTGTGATTTAAACACGCATGATTTTGGTTGCTTGTTTCCAGTTTGATTTCTCTAGCCTTAAATGCCTTCTCGATTGACACTTATGTGATGCATTTATTCTTGACTTCAGATTCCGATGGCGATGGAAATTACCCAGTTTCTTTTAAATGCCCAAGCAGTGGATGGAAATGTACGCAAGCATGCCGAAGAAAACATAAGACAATTTCAAGAGCAAAATCTTCCAAGTTTCCTGCTCTCTCTTGCTGGAGAATTAGCTAATGATGATAAGCCTGTTGAGAGTCGAAAGTTAGCAGGTTTAATCCTAAAGAATGCATTGGATGCCAAAGAACAGCATAGAAAGTTTGAGCTTGGACAGAGATGGATTGCACTGGACCCAAATGCAAAGGCCCAAATTAGAGCGTGCCTGTTAAAGACTTTATCATCTCCTGCCCATGATGCACGATCAACTGCATCTCAAGTCATTGCAAAGCTTGCAGGCATTGAGTTGCCACTCAAACAGTGGCCTGAACTGATAGAAGCTCTGCTGTCAAATAATAATCAACTTCCGGCTCACACAAGACAGGCCACTCTTGAAACTCTTGGATACATATGTGAAGAGATCTCCCCAGATGTGATAGAGCAAGATCATGTCAACAAAATACTTACAGCTGTTGTTCAGGGCATGAACTCTGCCGAGAGTAATAATGATGTTAGGCTTGCTGCCACACGAGCTCTTTATAATGCTTTGGGTTTTGCTCAGGCGAACTTTTCCAATGATAAGGAACGTGACTTCATAATGAGAGTTGTATGCGAGGCTACTCTTTCCCCTGAGGTAAAGATTCGACAAGCAGCATTTGAATGTTTGGTTTCTATATCTTCGACATACTATGAGAAATTGTCTCCATACATCCAAGATATTTTCAGCATTACTGCAAAGGCTATGAAGGAAGATGAAGAACCTGTTGCACTTCAAGCTGTTGAGTTTTGGAGTTCAATTTGTGATGAGGAGATTGACATTTTAGAAGAATATGGGGGTGAATTTACTGGGGATTCTGTTATTCCTTGCTTTTATTTTATTAAGCAAGCACTTCCTGCTCTCATCCCATTGTTATTGGAGACACTTCTTAAGCAGGAAGAGGATCAAGATCAGGATGAAGGGGCCTGGAATATTGCCATGGCTGGTGGCACTTGCTTGGGATTGGTGGCACGGACAGTTGGTGATGATGTTGTGCCGCTTGTAATGCCATTTATTGAGGAGAATATTTCAAAACCAGATTGGAGGCAGAGGGAGGCAGCCACCTATGCCTTTGGTTCAGTTTTGGAAGGCCCATCCCCTGAGAAGCTAATGACTCTTGTTAATCATGCTTTGAGTTTTATGCTAAATGCCCTGATGAAAGACCCCAATAACCATGTGAAGGACACTACTGGTTGGACACTTGGAAGGATATTTGAGTTTCTACATGGGTCAACTTTTGAGACACCCATAATTACCCAAGCGAATTGTCAACAGATTATCACAGTTCTTCTTCAGAGCATGAGAGATGTGCCAAATGTTGCTGAGAAAGCCTGTGGTGCTTTATATTTCCTGGCCCAGGGTTTCGAGGATTCAGAATCTTCATCCACCCAACTGACTCCCTTTTTCCAGGATATCATCCAGGCTCTACTTGATGTGACTCACCGAGAAGATGCTGGGGAATCCCGCCTCCGAACTGCAGCCTATGAGAGTCTGAACGAAGTTGTAAGGTGCTGCACTGATGAGACTGCTCCAATGGTGATGCAGTTAGTTCCTCTTATTATGATGGAACTCCACCAGACTCTTGAGGGACAAAGGCTTTCATCTGATGAAAGAGACAAGCAGAATGAATTACAAGGCCTTCTTTGTGGTTGCTTGCAAGTCATCATACAGAAGCTAGGGTCATCTGAACCAACTAAATATGTCTTCATGCAGTATGCTGACCAGATGATGGGTCTCTTCTTGAGAGTATTTTCTTGTAAAAGTGCCACAGCCCATGAGGAGGCTATGCTTGCTATTGGAGCTCTTGCCTATTCAACCGGCTCAGATTTTGCAAAGTACATGTCTGAGTTTTACAAATATTTAGAAATGGGTCTCCAAAACTTTGAGGACTATCAGGTTTGTGCCATAACAGTTGGTGTGGTGGGGGATATATCTAGGGCTTTGGAGGATAAAATATTGCCTTATTGTGATGGGATAATGACCCAGCTCCTCAAGGATTTGTCAAGCAACCAGTTGCACCGATCTGTGAAGCCTCCAATATTTTCATCCTTTGGTGACCTAGCTTTGGCAATTGGGGAGAATTTTGACAAGTATTTGATGTATGCGATGCCCATGCTTCAGAGTGCGGCAGAGCTATCTGTCCAGACATCAGGTGCTGATGATGATATGATAGAGTACACAAATACTTTGAGGAATGGAATTTTGGAGGCATACTCTGGTATCTTACAAGGATTTAAGGGTTCCACAAAGAGCCAGTTATTGATGCCTCATGCACCTCATATTCTCCAGTTCTTGGATAGTTTATACATGGCTAAGGACATGTAAGATCTTTTGCGTCTGATACCTTCATTTTTTTATGCCTTCTTTTCTCTTAATAATGCTGATTAATTTCTGATCTTTTTATTTGGTTTTGTAGGGATGATGTGGTCATGAAGACTGCCATTGGGGTACTTGGAGATCTAGCTGATACACTGGGTGCTAATGCTGCTCCATTAATTCAGCAATGTGTATCAAGCAGAGACTTTCTAAGTGAATGTCTCCAGTCAGAGGATCATTTGGTCAGGGAAGCTGCTGAATGGGCCCAGTTGGCCATCCGTCGGGCTATATCTTTTTGAGGCCACTGCTATCTAGTATATTATCTTTCTTGCATGCATTTGGGTGTCGTGAGTTGGGGTCTGGCATTGCATATCATGAGTCAGGTCATCACCATTTTTGGGCTGGTACGTTTGCGTCAACAGGCAGTCGGTATATTACAATCAGCAGTGGGGAGTCGGTCTTTTTTTCTTTTCTTTTTTTATTGTTTGGCATTGCATTGGAGGAAGTTGGTGGTGATGGCCCCCGTGTCTCTGCTATCTTGGCAGAAAGAGATGACCTTATAGAAGAGAAGAAAGTGGTGTTGGAGGAATGAGATAGAATATATACCCCATTGCACCCTCCCGATGCTGTCTTCTGTGGGCTGGCGTAGCTGTTTCATTCCTACAAAGTTGATGATGATGGTAAAGGTTTGGTTCAGGAGTCGGAGCCCTTGAGCAGCAGCTGTAAAGTCTGCATTTTTCTCCCCAAATCTTTGGCCTTATTTTTCCTTCACCAGAATTTGGGTCTGAAAGTATTGCATTGTTTAATTTCAATTGTCATAGAGTTGCGTCTCTTTTGCCTTTTGTAGTCATTCTGTATACTTGCTCGTAGTTATGTTGGAATTTGGTGAAGTCCTCATAATATATGGGCATTCATGCATTAGTCATATTTCATCATTGTTGTACTCACAGGAATTTTCTCTTTTCTCAGTCAAATGATCAATCTCATGCATTTATTAATCTTCTGTTGCCTTGCTGTGGTTGGGCTTTTGTATAGCTTTGTGTTTATCCTTAGTCCTTACAAGTCGCTGAATCTATGAAGTTCATATTTTCTTACAACTCTGTGAATGTCAAATTCTCATGCCTTGCTTTTATATTCTCTCTGTGTATGTAGAAAACTATAAATTAAAGGCATGCGAAAGGCTACATGTATGTATCATTTTTCCAGTCCAAAAAAAAAATGTATCATTTGTAACTTACTATTGTATGATGAGATCTACCATGTATGTGGCAAAGTGAAGGCAAGCTTGAAATTCATCAAAATTGCAGAAAATAGTCTACAATATAGAAATTTTCTGCGCCCAAAATAAGGAAAATAAATCTGAAATTGCATTTCTGATTCCTGAAGTTGGACTGGTGCTCATGAGGACCTAAGAATTAAAGGAGACCTACAAAATTTATGGCATATTGGACCTGTTTGGGATTGCTTTTCGAATACCCAAAAACACTTTTGAAATAATTTAAAAAAATGTGTTTTCGGTGAGTTTGAAAAACACTTGGAAGTGGTTTTGAGAAGCACTTGTCCTTGTATAAAAGCGATTTTACCAAATTTAAAAAGTGCTTTTAGGCCTTTCAGAAGCAGTCTCAAACAGATCCAATTGGCATATTGTACACAGCGTCGTAAATTGGATTAATTTTCTATGTGGATGAAATTAGGTTAAATAGAATAGTTTGCAACACACTACCAACTAAAGGTTTCGTGGTGTAGTTGGTTATCACGTCAGTCTAACACACTGAAGGTCTCCGGTTCGAACCCGGGCGAAGCCACAAATATATATATTTTTGTAACACATTCAATTTCCCTTGGTTAGTGATTGGTCATTGACCTTGATGACTTGATCACATGCAATCATTCAGTGAAGATAATTTTCATTTTAGAGGGCATGATATGGACCAATCCTAATTCCTAACGTTTATTTTAACAGCTCCTCCAATCTAATATCACACAGGAATTAATATTATATTGGCAAAGTTTAGGAGGGATATGTAAATTGAGTTGACATAAATTGCGTTTCATTTTGACTCATTCAACTTTAGCTTCTCAAATTCTCTAAAAAAAGATTCAACCCGTAAATAAGCAAGTTAATCAAATTTGAGTTTGATACTCTAGACTCCTACAACAAAAGCCGTAAATTAATTAAGTATAATTGATAGACTATTGAAAAAATCGACACTTATAAACTTCTTGAATATATCGAATATAATGAGTTGTTAAATTACTATAAAATTAGTGTTACGCTAAAAAGTGAATCATGATGACTACAATATTAATAATTATAACAAATTACTCATAAGGCCACTTTGGGTGGTCTTATTCTTCAAAAGACCACAGTAGCTTTGTTTTCCAAATAAGGTCACTCAGTAGCTTTAACCATTTGTATCTGACATTAATTTTTTTAAAAATTACGATTCATGCCACTGACGTTTTATTGTCACTGGACAGTAGCTTTATTGTCGTTGGACAATAGCTTTATTATTTTTGGACAGTAGCTGTAGTGTTCTTTGACAGTAGCTTTAGTGTGCTTTGACAGTAGCTTTATTGTCGTTTGACAGTAGCTTTATTGTCGTTGGACAATAGTTGTAGTGTTTTTTGACAGAAATTTTAGTGTGTTTTGAAGTAGCTTTATTGTCGTTGGAGAGTTATTGTTGTTTGTATGGGTGAATTTTATAAATAATAGAAAAAATGGGTGGATTTTGAAATATGTGGTATTTGGGAAAAAATGTTGATTTAAGAGAAATGTGGATAATTGGCTCTAATAATTAAATTGACTCGACTTTTGTTAAGATGAAATCGAATTATCGTCTATATATGTTTTTTATGACCCGAACACTTCAAATATAATGTGGCCGAAATATAAGTGTGTAACTTTGTTTTTGAGATGAATGACACGTTTCTTTAAAAATAAGGATTTTACATTTTCTCCTGTTGAATTTTATCGTTTGGTTTTTTTATCTAGTAAAATCAACAATTTTCATGAAAAATAATTGTAAAATTTGGGGAGGCAAATTTCCGACTTAAATTCCTCCAAGCGGGAAGTTCTATTTTTAATTTTTGTCATTTAAAAAATTATACGTAATGAAATTCAAACAATAAAATTATCAATTAATGAAATTCAAATTCATAAAATTATAATTCTCATCATTTAAAAAATATTTATAAAAATTTAAAATATTTCATCCAAACACACCCTAAAATTAAAGTGAGTTTACCACGGTGTATGACTTAATAGTACAGTACTACAGTTAGATATGTAGATTTTTTTGTTTTGTTTAAATACATATAAGTGATAAAAATCCTAAAATATCCGTCCAGTTGTCTCCCGCGTTCACACCGTAACAGCATTCCGTTACACACTCAATCTCTGATTTCCGAAACCACACAGCACCATTTCCCACCGTAACTAACTCTGAGCCTCACTCACATCACATCCTCCAATGTCGATCGCCGCATCTCCGTCCGCTCCGAGCTTCTCAGCCTCCTTCTGCCACACTCGCACCAAGTCACCTTCATCCTTCACTCGCTTCCCTTCAATCTCTTCTCACAGTCGCCTCATCAAACCTCAACCCCTAACTCGTCGACTCACCCTCTCTGCTCGGCTCAACTCGGTCTCGCCGGACAACGGCGACCTCCAGGGAGAGCTCTTCCACGGCTTCTCGCCGCAGCGCCGCGGGAGAGGATCGCCGGTCTTCGTCACGATGCCCGTGGACTCGGTGGACCCGCTCGGCCAGGTGCGGCGGCGCAAGACGATGAGTCAGTCCTTCAAGGCTCTGGTCGCGGCCGGAGTTGAAGGCGTCGTCATGGAGGTGTGGTGGGGAATCGTTGAGAGGGATCAGCCTACGCTTTACAATTGGCAAGGCTACTTGGGGATTGTCGAGATGGCTCGGCGCTGCGGATTGAAGGTCCGGGCCGTCTTGGCGTTTCATCAGTGTGGCACTGGCCCAGGGGACCCTCATTGGTTAGTAAGCTTGAGTTTTAATCAATTTTAATTGCTTTCCATCAGTTCAATTTTTGATTTTAATAACTAACTAATTCGGTGAATGGTTTGTCAGGGTCATGTCAATCTTCCTATCTCTATGTAATATCTGATCTAAAACAGAAAGTAAAAACATTACATTTGCTTGTTATGACTTAAAGATCGATCGAGACTTACTATTTAAGATCAAATGTGTCCTGAATAATCCCCCTGGTGATTTTTGTTCTGCATTTTTAGATTTCCTGTCATATATGGACTATCCTTTTCATTACATGGAACCTTGAGTTATTGCTTGAGACTTCAATTTGAGCAGTTAAAACCAGCTGGCTAATGTGCTACCATCTCTGTTATTGCTTGAGACTTCAAGGCTTTAGTTTGTTTTTGGTTTTTGTTTAGGTAATTTCTCAGGCATTTTTGTTGCACTGTTTCACCGAATTGCATTTGTTTCTTACATGTTTTACTTTTACTTAATCATTTCTTGCACCTAAAAACCGCTTGTTTACAACCAAAATTGTATGTGTTTTTATCTGATGACTCACCATCTCCTTCATCAGCTTCCATAGTTTGGTAGGGATTTTTTAATGCTGACTTTGATATCGTAATGGTGACCTAAATGATTTCGGATTTCTTGTCAGCCAGTTTAACATTGGATACTTTTAACAGTAAAGCTTGTCTTTGATATACTGAATGCTTCTCCTTTTGTGCATTGAAGGATTCCCCTTCCTCTGTGGGTACTTGATGAGATTGATAAAAATCCAGATTTAGTATATTCTGATAGATTTGGAAGAAGAAATATGGAATACATTTCCCTCGGGTGTGATAGCCTTCCTGTCTTGCAAGGGCGTTCACCACTCCAAGCATATGCGGATTTTATGAGAAGCTTCAGAGACACCTTTAAACATTTAATTGGTGTCATCATAATAGTAAGATGATGTGCAGTAATTGTTCATCACATCAAAGTTGTAGTGATGGTAGTAATACACATAATATATAAATTAGTGCTCTCTTCTTGCAGGGAATTCAAATTGGAATGGGTCCTGCTGGTGAATTAAGATATCCTTCTTGCCCTACTCAGAAGCTAACATCAGCTTGGCGGTCTCGTGAGCTTGGAGAGTTTCAGTGCTATGATAAGGTAAGAAGGAAGGTTAAACTTCAGATACCAGTTATTGTCTGCGTTGCGATCTCTTCTACACTTATTGGTCCATATGTTAATTTTATTTTGTTTGGAATTCTCTGGCCAGTATATGCTCGCATCTCTTAATGCACGTGCTAGGGAGATTGGGATGCCTGAATGGGGAAATGGGGGCCCTATTGGTGCTTCCAACTTGATGCAGAACCCTGAAGAAACAGAGTTTTTTAGAAGTGATGATGGGTCGTGGAATACATCTTATGGCACATTTTTTCTTGAATGGTATTCAGGAATGCTGCTTTTGCATGGAGAAAGGCTATGCAGGGAAGCTGAGGCCATTTTTTGGGGTACAAAAGCTAATACGTCAGCGAAAATAGCTGGGTTTCACTGGCATTATTGCACTCAGTCTCATCCATCAGAGTTAACAGCTGGGTATTACAATACTTCAACTAGAGATGGATACTTACCAATTGCTCGCATGTTTGCTAGGTATGGGTTTAGTTTGTGCTGCCCATGTTTTGATTTGCAAGATCTGGACGAGAAGCAGATGAATCCAGTTAGTAGCCCGGAAGGCTTTCTCAGACAGCTGCTCTCGGCTGCTAGGGTGTGTGATATACCTGTTGAGGGTGAAACTTCTGCAGCCAGTTTGGATGATAAATCGTTTCAACAGGTGGTGAAGATGTCAAAGTATTACTCATATGGTCTAGAAAAGCCCTCTTTCTCGTTCAACTTTGTGAGGATGGATAAGAATATGTTCGAGTTGCATAATTGGGTTCGTTTTACTCGTTTTGTGAGGCAAATGTCGGATGTCAATATTTTTCGAGCCAAACTAGACGTTGATGCAATGGCAGATTCACGTCGGTTTTCCACTTCCATTTCAGATGTTGCGAAATTTGGAATGGCTTCTGCATATTGTTAGGAGTGTTCAGCTACCACTCAACAATGGTCATTGCAAATGTTATATTCTCACTCCATTGCCCATTTGGTGTGAATACGTACATAAGATGATTACCGATCAGACAACTGTGAGATGTGTAGTAATTCCTCATTTTTCCCGTCGATGATTCTCATGAGCTATTACAATGCATTGTAAATTTGTAAAACACTGCCTTCCACGTATTTTTAGATTGGTTGGCTTATCATCAACTCTAGCTGTTTAAGGCTCGGATAACATGCTAAGTTTTTTTTTATCACTTGGCTTATCATGACTAATGTGGCTCCTGATTGAAATGATATTTGCTTTAACGCTAAGATTTCATCTGCTACTTCAGTACTTCAGTTTAATGGATTGCACGTTTATTTGATTCCCCTACATGCATAGAGCCTCATAAAATTTTATTCATATTTTCCTGGAAAATTTAAAAAAATATTGCAAAGACTTATGCATTACGACCAAAAAAAAGTCGCTGTCCTTTGTCATAAGGTCATGATTGATGAACAATTAGCCAGGAATGGACCTCAAAAGCCCATCAATCAGAAAATGTACTGTACTTCAGCCTATATGTAGCTCAGAAGAATCAAGCAATTGCTATAAGTCAGCTATGGAACTCTACTCTTCAACCAGATTCATCATCAATCAATTGAAGAAGCTACAGAGACAGACAAGAGAGACTGAAATCTCAGCAGCACAGTAAGGTGGTCGGTGTTTATAAGGAAAGAGATGCGAGTTGTGTGGTATAACTTTAAAAGGCTTCTTTGATATATATGACCAACAGCATTCTTCAAATATCATTACTCGATGATGTAGCGCGCAAAACAAAATGAAGTGGTCGATTTTCAGATCATTCATTGCTTTATTCTCTAGGCCCTTTTAATTTGGGACACTTGGGACCTTAAAAAAAATGAACTCTGTCCATTACCATCCAATATGATCAGTTATGACACCACAAAAGGAAAAGCTAGATATGGACAATATTTAGTAGATGAACTGTTTTGCATGCAATATGAACAGTACTTGTATGGGATCAGCAGATTATCCAAGTTGAAGATAGGACAAAGGTAGAACTGTTAAAACAATTTTAAAGTTATCATTTTATCCAACCAGAGAATAACTAAATCAATTAGACTAACGTACTGTAAGCTATATATAGATTCAGTAATTAATGCTGGTGTTAAAATCTGTTTTCTGTATTATAAGTGCTACTTAATTACCAAAGCTAGCCTGAAGGTGCACTTAATCTAACCCCTCAATTTCTTTGACAATGATTTCATTAGTTGGCAACTCAATTAAAGTGAATATGAAGCCGCATGCAAAGGAGATAAAGTGACATATCCTACAATCCACGATAGGAGATCCGAGATCATATGGAACTTGAGGCATGCAAAACCTCTTTGGTTTCTATCCATAAATTGTTTTAGAATACAATGACAGAAGTTAGTGTGGTTGACTTTGTAATGGGTATGAAATGTTTTCACCACTGTTCAAAGCTATTAAGTTGCACCATGAACAGTAGTCATGGTTTCCATTCCCTTACAAGCTAGCCATATATATAGGAGAGCATACCCCTTCCCCATTAAATCTCAATGTGCCTTCGATCAGTGCATTCATCATGAATTCTAGTATCAAGACCATTGGTGTCATTCTCTTACTCTTAACAGGCATTTGTTCAGGTGAGCATTTTCCTAATATGCTATGATCAGTTACTTCAATCAAAGCTTAAGTTAATGTACCTTTATTATTCATTTGCTGCAGGTAGAGATGCCAAAGGCTTCAGGAATGTTGTAAACCCTACAAACCCATCAAGAGAGGTAACTCAGTTCAATTACAGCATGAAAAAAATGTCTAGCTATGCAGTAAATTACATTTTGAAAAGTTCATGTTATGTCTATATCTCTGTAGAACGTAGAGGAAAAACTGTTACTTAAACAGGTGTATACAACGCTCCTCTCACGATATCCGACAAGTGATGTATCGAAGGAAGAATGTGAGACATGCGATGTATACACCAGTTGTACGTACATAAGAATCAATCAAAGTTACAGAGTCTAAGATGCTTACCGAGTTAATTATACGGTATTCGTCAGTACGTTTTCTGTTTTGGATTTTCTGCTGCATACTTAGTCTTATGTTTGTGTTAAAGGTGGCTGTGGAAATGAAGATGAGAGAGCTTATAGCAGATGATGCTTTTTTGGCCTATGTACAGCCAATACCAAATCCTAGGCATGAAAAAGGGAAGCCAGGAGGTGGTAATAATAAGTGACTACCATTCCTTCCTTCCTTAGTGTCACACCAAGAAGAGTAAGAGGGGGGTTGATGTCAGATCGTTAATTACATCCTCTCAGTATCTGATTTTAATTACTTGCTTTCCAGTCTACACATCACACTGCATCATAAATAAAATTAAGTTGAAATGTCAATTAATTAAGAAGAAATGTGTCATTTCCTATAAGGATGAAGTACGCGCGTAATAATACAGATCACTGACATCATTTCTGGGGACAATGAACATATATGAATGGAAGGGTTAAACTGTTGAAATGAGCAAAATGGCTTGATTAATAATTACTCTATTGATTGACCTATATATTATTATATTTATATCCTCTTGAAGTCTTGAGACAATGAGACTTGACAAGTTTTTCTGCAAATTACATCATGTCTGCCACTAATTAAATAGAGCCAATTACATAGTGCTAATTAAATATGGCTTACAGCAATACACCAACAAAATCATTGCTAATTAAGATGCTAAACTCCATGAAAGAATGTTTTACATGAGCTTTAATTTCTGTTGCAGCATTCGCGTCAAATTACTATTAATTAGCTGTAGTAGTACCACTTCGCTCTGTACGTGATAAGCTCTTCCAAATCCATTGAGTAAACAGGAGAGTTTAATCATAACTATAGGATGTAATTGGAAAAGAAAAAAGAGAGGGTGAAAAAGATAAGATTGCCAACCACAGATTAATTAGTACCAGTAGACTAGTAGAACCAATTAAACCCTATTAATTCCAGAAAACTGATTTCACTTTTCTGGGTTAAGGTACTGTGGATCATAATTTGGCAATAGGATAAATTGTGGGTCAAAGAATTAGGTAATGGGACTCTAATGGAGCTGTACGTCAAAGTTCAGAAGTCAACTCTTGAGAAAATTTATGTGCATAAGAATTTTGATAACGACCAGCATTTGTATATATGCATTAGGCCTAATATGCATGATGATGCATCACAGATTTCTACAAGCATAACATAATTTCTTTGGGAATCCCATGCCAAACACCATTATTTGATGAAGATTTGACAAAAATAGAAACAGGGTTTTGTCAAGTGACAGAGCATGTTTGATGGAGACAGGCATTTTAATTACAGACATGAAATTGAAAGGTCGGTTTGGTTCATGACTAATATTATGAACTATTGATTTATGACCTTTTGTTTGATATCGTAAGGTCGGTTTGGTTCATGACCAATATTTGAACTATTGATTCATGACCTTTTGTTTGATATAGTAAGGTCGGTTTAATTGGTTCCCAAAATGAAAATGATTCAATTTTCCGATATATATATATATTTTTCCTATTTAGTTTGTACGTACTTACCAACCGTGAAAATGAAATTCTTTTTCCATTCACAATCACCAATCCACCAACTAAATGAGGCCCAGCTCAATAACAAGTCTATTCTTAACCGAGGACAGTAAGTTCTCATTGGATGCATGTGAAAAGAACACAAATATATATATTATGGAGAAAAAGACCAAGGGCAAGGCAAAAGGGTACTTCTAATTCTCAGTTTATAAGTTGTTTCCAGAAAGCTTTTGTGTTTAGGAAGTAGGTCTTTGTTATGATGTTTGCCGACAACCTCGAGTTGTGGCAAGCAAACATGAGATTGGGAGAATCTTCATCATTTTGCTGCTTAAAAAATTGCTGTAAAGGGCCAGTATTATCAACCTGAAATGAGTGAAATCCTTATATGTATATGGAAGTGATTTATTTAATGGCAAACAGGAGCCAGCTCAAATACTAAATTATGATTCTTATCTACTGACTCATTCACACTACATGAATCTGTGTGCCAATCCTAGGGGATTCAAATTAATGGATATGCAATCAAAAATCTGAGATGGTTTTTACAGCAGTATCGATATACTAAAATTTCTAGCTACCTCACTGATATGATAATATCTCATATTTAACCTTCAGATCAATGAGCTCTTCAATTTTCTTTAGGGTAAGATTGTTTTTCACCATTACCGCGGTAGAATAACTAACCTAACAACAATGAAATTCCACCTTTTTGAAACCCACATTGTGCTTTCAGAATGATTTTGTTCACACACTAATCTTATATTTTTCCGGTACTTCTCTAGCTGGAGCTAACAAGATTGAATAGTTAATTGCCATGAGATAAACTATAAATGGAATGATGCCTAACATCTGAGAGTGACCCACAATAAAATAAAGCTAGGAGCTTAATGAGTAATTTAATTAATACATCAAAAGGGAAGTGAATTCTAAAAGGTGAACAAAACCCACAAGCTAATTAAGAAGATGCATTGTCCAAAACAAAAAACACAAGCTAAGAAGATGCATTGTCCTACATCCCACACTACTGACCAATGCCTCTGAATTCTGACACATAAAAGGAGAAACGAAGCTTTTCTTTTTCATGGTTACTGAAATTTGGGTGCATGCAGTTGACTTTGAGGTGGGGATAAATAATAATGGGTGTTGTGAAATTCACAATCATATCACACAGCATTTGTGCAAGCCTCATCATGACTCTCTCTTTTGGCTCCATTCCTTCCCACCCACAATAAAAGCAGACCTTGTATTACCACTTCTCCTCCAAACACAGAACAGAAAACCTAAAATGGTTCCTCAAGTCAAGATATTTATCATCCTCCCCCTCCTTCTCTTTGATTTTTCAGTAATTTCAGGTAATTAAGAAGTTTACATGCAAAGATCGATCTCATTCAATTCCAAGTTTTCTACAGCTGAGCTAGGTAGAGCTAACATGAACTAATCTATTTTTTTATTCTGTAGCTGATAATAACTATAAGGAAAGCATGGAGCTTACTTACACCAGTAATCATGAGGTAATTAAGCTATATTTATGTGTGAGTGATGGCTGTGATGCAGTAGTAGTTCTTAATTAATGATTAATTGTCTTTGATGAATTAAATGAATGAATTAGGTTAATTAATTTCTAGTTTATGATGATGTGTTTGTGATTGTGCAGATGATTAAAGGGAGAAAGCTGCTTATGGAACTTGATGCAATGTTGGATTACCAGGAGCCAGGAGCCAATCCTGGGCATGAACCACATAAAGGAAATGGTGGTGGTAATAGAGGTGGTAATTAATCCTGGAATAAACTAGCTTGATGATCACACCTCCTATCATGAGCTCTTGTGAAAACCTCAAGCCAGAGAGAGAGAGAGAGAGAGATGTCATGTGTTTCTTATGGGTGAGATTTTTATATTTTAGGTGTGGAACTGTGAATACCATCAATGTGTTTTGGAAATGGAATATTCTTAGAAACTTATATATATTGGAGATCTGAAAATCCTGCTGTTGTTATAGTACTAGTACTGTATATGCTTATCTTGATTAAACCTAGAATGACAGATAAGCAATTAATATATTTATATATGTTGGGTTATGTAATTACTGTTAATTGCAGTTCCAATGTAATTGGTTCTTGAATTGTCCTCTAGTGTGCTGCTGCATTCTTGCAGATTTTATGAATGATTTTCATTGTCCAAAAAAAAAATTGCAGTTGCAATGGTGCTAAGAAAATTAACAGTGAGATATCATGGCAGTAATTACTATCATCTGTCTTACTTTCAGCAAGAGCAGGAGACAAAAGTCACAAATTAAGCTGAAGAAAATCTTCTTCATCCCAGCATAGGCTAGGGTTTATCTATTAAATTTAAAATCTCTGAAAGTTCTTACTCAAACCACAATTTAGTGAAGTTTATAAGAGAAAACTAGCTATAAAATAATTAAGAAACAATGGTTGCTTTAATTTGCTGTAACTACTTCAAGGAAAACAAATATTCTGTAGCAGGCATAAGATTTACAAATTAATTGTCTAATTTCAAGGTAATTAATTAGTTATAATTAGTTCCATGTCATAAGAAAGAATTAATTACAAATAAAAAAGATATATAGGTGAAACTAAATAGATAATAACATGTCTAATTTACTGTCGTTGGCTTTTATCTCTTACGTACTAGGAAGCTTGTGATTGACTGTGAGGATAGAAATGCATTGAAAGAATTACATATGCTCAATCATCATGTATATCACACCATGTATTAATTTCACTTGATTTTATTCTAGTTAACCTTAAGTATCTCATTGCTGTTGGGTTTTATCTCTGTACTAGGAAGCTTGTGATTGACTGTGAGGGTAAAAATGCATTGATAGAATTACATATGCTCATCTTTTTTTTTATCAAATACATATGCTCATCATATATATCATATCACATCATGTTTGACACTTGATTTTTAATCTAATTAACCTTTTTCTTATTGCTTCATTCAAGTATTCAAAGGAGTAAAGTGTGTCCACCTCCATGATACCAAAACAAAAAACCTTCCAACTCGTTCAATTAATCCTTTTTAAGAATTACATTAACACGAAATGTAGATCATACGTCAAAGAACCTACAAAGATGGTATTGAGTACTTGGGCTACTTATGATATATTAGATCACACATCACTGTCTCTCAACAAGCAAGAATTGCATCAAAAAATTTATTATATCATAATTAAGCTGTAAAACCCAAATAATTAAAACTTCAATCCATAAAGAAGGGAGTGAACAGTGGCTTAGGACAGTAACAGAAAAAAAAAACAAACGATTTCGGTACTAATTTGTTAATTATTTCGGTAATGATTTCATACATTCAAAGTATGAGTTCATTAAAAACCAAAGGGTAAATGTCACAAATGGTCCTTGTGGTTTAAGCTAATGTTTAACATTAACATTGAGGTTTAAAAATGTTTAATATCACCCTTGTGGTTTGCAATAATGATCAATGTTGGTTCAAAATGTTATTTATAGCAAAATTTTCATCAATTAAAATAGTATCAAAAATTAAATTAAATAAGAAACACTTGAAAAAAGTTTGTTTTCTAATTAAAATGATAAATTTATCCTTATGAATCACCTACACATGAATTTTAATTGTTGGATTTTTTGCCGAAATTAGCATATTGATTAATTTTGCAAACCACAATGGTTACATTAAACATTTTGAGACCACAAGATTAATGTTGAACATCACCCCAAACCACATGGACCATTTATAACTTTTACTCAAAACCAAACGACGACGTACAAATAGCATCTTCTTTAACCGGTAATATATCGCCGCGTGTCTGAAAAAGGTCACAATCATTGGAGCAGCTCGCATCCAATAGCTGCCAGCGGTTTGTCAAAGTCAAAACGCAATTGACCATTTTGTCCTCTCCACTCTCCCTCGGTGAAAAAAAAGAAACTGTAACCAACTACCTCCTACTTTGCCAGCACAGTAGAGGCGAGACATCTGATCTGCATCTGCAAAAAACAAAACCACTCCCTTTCCCTCTTTCATGGTAGCCAGTTCTAATCCATAATTAACACAATATAACCTCCTCTTAATTACGTAATTAACACACTAATAGTAATACTCCCCCTCTCTCTGTTTTTATTTATCAAATCCCTATCTCCGGCCGTCTCATTTTCACAAGCTCTTCTTTCTTTTACGATGCCGGGATTGGTCTCTGTCAAAACCCCGCCGGACTCGGCACAGCTCCGAATCTCGGTCCCGGAGGCCGAAGCCCAACCCCAAAGATCCGAACCCGCCGCAATTTCCAAAACGCCATCACCCCTCGCTAAAAAGCCTCCCTCCCCTTCTGCGTCCCGATCCAGGCCGTCGCCGAATCGCTTCAAATCCAAATCACCTCAGCCGGAGAGTCCGAACCCGATTCTCGCGGATGCCTCCCTCGACAACCCGGATCTCGGCCCCTTTTTGCTGAAACTGGCCAGGGACACCATAGCCTCCGGCGAAGGCCCGATCAAGGCACTGGAATATGCGGTCCGGGCATCCAAGTCGTTCGAGAGGTGCGCCGTCGAAGGCGAGCCCAGCCTGGACCTGGTTATGAGTTTACACGTGCTGGCGGCTATATACTGTAGCTTGGGCCGGTTCGAGGAGGCGGTTCCGGTTCTGGACCGGGCTATTCGGGTCCCGGAAGTTGGAAGAGGTGCGGATCACGCGCTGGCAGCGTTCTCTGGGCATATGCAACTGGGGGACACGTACTCGATGCTGGGCCATGTGGACCGGTCCATTGAATCCTACGAGGAGGGCTTGAAGATCCAGATTGAGGCTTTGGGTGACACTGATCCCAGAGTCGGTGAGACTTGCAGGTCTGATTTCAATGTTTATTTTATTTTATTTGTGTTTTCGCGGGCGCGCGTGTTTTTAATCGCTGAATGTAAAACTATCTGCTTTTGTTAACAAAGGGCTTGCATTGTGTCTTCAAATTTCCCTAGATGGTTAAATGATTTAGCCAAACCTGAAAAATTTCCAGACTTGGAGACTTCATTATAATATTTTCAGTTATGAAGATTGAAAATTCTTGTACTTTAGTTGAAGAACACTCATGTTAGGAAGAATTAAAAATAAATAAATATTGCTTAAAATGGAGTACTCTTTGAGCTTTATTTGAATTGTTGAAACTTGCTGCTTAGGATGTGGCCTCAAGCTGCGTAATTGACATTGGTGTCAATGTTCACTAAACTCATTTTCCAAACTGATAAATTTTTGCACACATTTGCATTTAATGTGCAATGTGGGATTTTTGATGCAAATTTGAGTTGGGTTGGGCGGGACAGGACAAGATGACAAAAACTTTCCTGTTCCTTTTCCTGAAAGGCTTAAGTAAATATCTAGAATACATTAGTACCTGGAATTGAGTGTATTTAGACATCGATTGATACAGTATTTGATTATTTTGGGAATACTTTTAATGGGCTTTTATGAAAGCAGCTACCCTTCAGAAAATGCAATGACATCAACTTTACCTATCTAATATAGTTATGCAAGTGTTCTGCTTTCTAGGACGTGTATTGTGTCCTTTTCATTTTGGGTTCATATTCATTATAATGGGTGCTTAGATTTTTATAAGTGAAACTAAACTAATTTTCATAATGCTAGAAAGACTAGAAAAGTGATTTAAGTAAATTGGTGTTGAATATGCAGGTATTTAGCAGAGGCTCATGTCCAAGCAATGCAGTTTGAAAGAGCTGAAGAATTGTGCAAGAAAACTCTTGAAATCCACCGTGCTCATAGTGAACCAGCATCTCTAGAGGAGGCAGCTGATCGCCGACTGATGGCTCTTATATGCGAGGCAAAGGGAGATTATGAAGCAGCACTCGAACACCTTGTCCTCGCAAGCATGGCAATGATTGCAAATGGACAAGAAAGTGAGGTTGCTGCTATTGATGTCAGCATAGGCAACATTTACATGTCTCTTTGTCGTTTTGATGAGGCTGTGTTCTCCTATCAGAAGGCACTCACTGTTTTAAAGTCATCAAAGGGGGATAACCACCCTTCGGTTGCCTCCATCTTTGTACGCCTTGCTGACCTTTATCATAAGACTGGAAAGCTCCGAGAGTCCAAATCGTATTGTGAGAATGCCTTGAGGATATATGTGAAGCCTGTGCCTGGAACAACAGCAGAAGAGATTTCTGGTGGATTGACTGAAATTTCAGCTATTTATGAGTCCATGGATGAGCCAGAGGAGGCACTTAAGTTATTGCAAAAGGCAATGAGTTTGTTAGAGGATAAACCTGGACAGCAAAGCACAATTGCTGGAATAGAAGCACGGATGGGAGTGATGTATTGCATGCTTGGAAAATATGAAGAAGCAAGGAGCTCTTTTGGAAGTGCTATAGCTAAACTTAGAGCTAGTGGAGAGAAGAAATCACCCTTCTTTGGGGTTGTGTTGAACCAGATGGGATTGGCTTGCGTTCAATTGTTCAAGATAGATGAGGCTGGTGAGTTGTTTGAAGAAGCGAGAAGAATATTAGAACAAGAGTGTGGTCCTTGTCATCAAGATACTCTTGGAGTGTATAGCAATCTCGCAGCAACCTATGATGCTATGGGGAGGTAATATACTCAGCATTTTGGTTGTATTTTGACTTTACGCGCATGCTATTTTCTCATGTGTTTGAACTCTCCGTTCAAAAATTATTACCTTTTTAAAAGCGGTAGTGTACTATCGCCATAGGAGTAGTGTACTATCACTATGAAAAAACTTTTTATGTGGTTTGGTGACAGCAATGTCAGTATTGTGCCTTGCACCTGGAATGTCCCCAGAAATTGATCCAAATGGATGCAAAGTGCCCTACATGCTCAACAAGGTCACATTCCATAGTCCAGACTAAGAAGTTGCCATA
The DNA here is from genome assembly GCA_030142095.1 of Rubus idaeus. Taxonomy (NCBI): domain Eukaryota; kingdom Viridiplantae; phylum Streptophyta; class Magnoliopsida; order Rosales; family Rosaceae; genus Rubus; species Rubus idaeus. The sequence goes on along the minus strand of CM057969.1, from coordinate 3,176,699 downwards.
GGCTTTAATTGACTAACTCAGTGCCTGTATTCTAGGTTCACATTATTTGCATGAAATCGGCACTGTATTTTTCTGCATCTTTTGCTTTTATAGCCAAGTCCACTGGTACATTGAGCATATTCCCGGAATATTCAATTTCTTACAAATTATTATTGATCTATTTCAGAGTTGAAGATGCGATTGAAATTTTGGAGTATGTGCTTAAATTGCGAGAAGAAAAGCTTGGAATCGCAAATCCTGATTTTGAAGATGAGAAGAGAAGGCTTTCTGAGCTGCTGAAAGAAGCAGGCAGGACGCGAGAGAGAAAAGCAAAGTCATTGGAAAACCTCATTGATCCAAACTCGAAGAAGACTACGAAGAAAGAGGGGACCAGGAGGTGGGCTAGCCTGGGTTTCAGACTTTGAAGGAAAAACAGAGAGAGATCTATTCCAAAAAGAAAAGTAAAAAAGATCTTCACTTCTGTTCTGCTATCGTACACATGCACATTCTGTAACATAGAAGATCATGTATATAGGGTTGAAGATTTTACTTGGTGAGGTTTTCTGTTTCTTCGGTTTTGAATTTATCATTTCTTTTGTTCTTTGATAATGTTTTATTGAATGTCTGCATTTGGCTTGAAGCTGTTCCCTGAAAAGAAAAATATGCATTTGAGTGAATAAAATTCACATGAATGTTTTCTCTTGCATGTCTTGTTTATTTCTGCTCCCAAGTGAATGTTTATTTTTTGGTCTGAACACCCAAGTGAAAAACATTAATCGTGCCCAAATAGGGCCAACTTGATATTTAAAACTATGTCATTTCAGAAATAGAGCCAAAGCAAGAACACCACTGTGAAGTTTTTTAATATTCTATATACAAAATGTTCCAGTGATGGGCATATATATATTGCTTAGTTTTTACTTTCTCCAGGGGAAAAATGCCAACTGATATTATTTCAATTTCCTCAAGAATCTGGGCTCTGATATTTGTGCTGAATCATATTCTCAACTCTTTAACTCTTTATGATCGACAAGAAATAAAGTACTCCCGCAACACTAGTTGTTTGGGTCAAGTAAACAGATCCTGCACATCAGGTATGGGCTGTAATGGGTTAATGGCAAACAAACCGAAGTGAAATTTATTTTTTAATGAAACAAATAAAAAAAAGAGAATAATTAAAGAGGAATAAAGAATGAAGGGTTCTCATCAATTAATAGAACTTTAGCAACGTGAATAGGCAAGTATTATCATTATCGTCTTGACATGTATTATCATTATCGCCTTGAAATAGGTGCTTAATTGCTTGGCTCCTTAATTACCTATAATTAACATGAGCCTTTCATTTCAACAAGTCAGGTGGATCAAATTCAATACGTGTGTCTTACTTGGTAACACATTGTGATTAACTTGTAAGGATGAGACAACTAACTTGTACCCTTAACTTTTGTGAACACGCACTCGTATAACTTACGCGTAAGTTCTAATACCTATACTACTTTACGCGTATTAGAGTTATTAACATGTAATTTTAGTGATGAATAACGTGATTAGGTCTCTCAAAATGTCGAGGCCGGCTATCGACTTGTTGTGTGTGAGGAAGAAATGACAAAATTGAGAAACCAAACCCTATTCTCTGGATATGATTCCCACATCAAGGAGAGTAAGAATAAGACAAAGAATGTGAAGGAGGTAGTGATTTAGTTGAACATTAATTAGGAAAGTACGTTGCGTAGTTGTTTAACACACTGGAGGGACATCTTCATAGGCCATATCTAGAGTACTGTGGGCAAAGGAGAATATCTCGCTCCCTCAACTAGGTTTGAGTCGACATTCTATCTTCTTTGAGCTCTCGTGATCTCCTGTATTTAGCCAGACGTACTTCGTGTCAGAGACTTCTTCATGTAAGTCCAAATAATCCAATCATCAAAATAAGGCGGAAAGAATTAGTTCGTGTTAATCAGTCTTTATCAGAATGTGATTCATCATTGATCGAGCTAGGCAGATAACATATCATTCCACAGAAGAAAAAGAGAATATGTACTCATCATATCACACCGGCCGTAGCCCCAGACCGACAGTCCTACTATTTGTAAAGCTTCACCACCATAGAATTTGAACTCGTGCCTGTTTATGGATAGAGACTCAAAACTTCTGCCACTAGTCGCCTCAAGTGTGTTGTGGAGCAACCATTGGTTCTGGCATTATGGTCGAGCATGCTGTGTGTTTGAGGACTGTGAATTGAGTCATGTCAGTCTTAATTTCTAGCTTTCTCAATTCCTATCCCCTCTTTGGGGTAGTTTCTTGCAACTTTTTTTATAGCTTTCTTGAAAAAAAAAGAAGATCTTGTTTCAGATTAATCATAACATTCAAAAGTAATATATCAAGGTTATTTTCTATTCAAACGTGGTGCATTATTAGCCAAGTGATGAGTTGCCTAATTACATTTATAAGTTGCAAATTGACAATTTGTATGATGAAATTAAGGGAGTGACAATGCACCACCTTTTGTACATTCTATAGTACTTATCCTAATTTAGTTTTACTAATAATATTTAATCTAAAAAAATTAGGGTATATATATTTAGAAACAAAAAATAGGGGCAACTTGCACATTAATTTCGAAAATTATGCTCTTTGAGCCTTTATTCAGTGGGTTTCACATACATAAATAATAAATAAGAAGTTATATATGACCGGCATATACAATGTTTGCTTTGAATAATTAAATAGGTGCAACTTGCACATTAATCTCGAAAATTATGCTCTTTTAGTCTTTTATTTAGTGAATTTTACATACATATAAAATGTTTGTTCTGAGTAAATAGGTTAATACTTTGAATTGGTTCTACTCTACGAAGCATAAAGGAAAAGGGTGTATTATGGTGGCAATAGAAGGCATAGGAAGGAAGGACTAAAAGTCGTAAAAGTTGAATGAATCGAAATTCAATTGATATTATAATATAAGAATCGATCAAATCCAATTCACCAAGTCCTTTTCTACACGTTCATAAAAGGATAATGAATATGAATCGAAATCCAACTCATGCATAGTATCAAGTTATTAATTGCCACTAGAATATTAGCATGATAAGACAGAGTCTGATTAAATATTGCTGCAATTTCTATATTTCCTACACGTAGTTCAGCATCTTAGGAATGATTTGATGAACAGAATCGTATAAATGCAGATAAATCAGTCTTATAGACTTGGGCCATTAGGCCCTGCATTCAAAAATAATTATACAGACCAATAACAAACCTCTAAAACAAATAAAATCAAACCAATTATTCTAATTTTCTTTTCTTTATGTATATTAATCTTAATCCTGTTATCTTATGCCCATGTGGCCATGTATATATTCCTTACCGTTTGAACGAAAAAGATACATAACTGCCATCAAAGTCATAGACAATGTGACCTAATTGAACTCTTTTTAGAGTCAAAAGATGAATAGCTAAGGTCACCTTTTCAGTATTTGCTGCTTGTGTATCCGATATCAATTTCTTTTGAACTAAGTGGTGCATCAATGACGGAGTTAGGAATTTGTCATTGTATTGATTGTTTATTTTTATTTAAGAAATATTTTGAAAAAGATGTTTTATCGACCTTCTTTTGTTGTTGACACTTGAAAGAAAATGTAAAGAGAGAAATATTTTATATATCGGATACTGTCATGACAAAATCCTCAATACTTCATTAATAGTGTTTTTCCGGATTGTTACTTATTGTGTTGGAATGCATGTGAATAATTTATGGTTGATTATGGTATTGAATTGCAAGCCGTGTGAATAGCTGTTGAGAGGACAATCTAAATTTAAGAGATAAATCCTAAATACAATTGATAAATAAGATGAAAACAAATAATTTCTCCTAAACACATTTTCCATGCACCTCTAATTAAATGACCTTTCGGAACATAAATTTGTTGAAGGGGCCGGAAAAAAAATCCACTCCTAAAGGAAGCGCCTTTAATGATTAAAAGAGAATGTTCTGTATATTTATTCCTTGACACAATAAAAAGTTACACGATTAAAATTATTTGAGGCCGGACCTTTTTGGAAGCCTTGTCTTTACTCAAATTTAGAATAAAGCTTTACGGAATTTTTAAATTGAAACTTCATTTAAGTTAATTAACGAAAGAAATGTCATTAATAGCAGTTCAATATAAATATTTTTTTAAATATTATATTAGAATATATCGAACTCATGACCTAACCTAATTTATGATCGAACTCCATTTGAGCTAATTGCCTTAGGTAACGACCACATACCTATATCATTGTAAGTATCTGCATTTCTATTATTGAAAATGCATGCTACTGACTTGCCAACCCAGATTTTTCTCCCCTATTCACATTCACATGTAATTTTCATGCGTAGAAGTAAATTAATAAACCACTGTATAAGCACACTTAAAAAAAAAAAAAAAACTTCTGAACTAACTTTGATGCTAATTAATTAGACTTGCTAATTAAGAGCTATAAGATGATCGAGAAACTCTCCTTCAGAAGAAATTAGAAGATTCCATGCCTAAAAAGAGCTAAGAAAGCACTCGACTAAATGCATGACCAAACTTCACATTCTAAATGTGACTCGTGACTCACTGTCACTGCTTCACCAAACTCACCAACCGTTTGCAGTACTGCTGGGGACCTCAATTAACTTTGTTCCTTTTTCACTAAATGAAATTTGCTAGCTATATATAGCTTGGTAGATTTGGAAACAAATCCAGGACCATATATTTCACTTGTCATCAATTGAAAAATAAAATAAAATTATATGACCCCCCACCAACCCAGTAAAACAATTAATTAAGCAACCCAAATTAAGCAATGATGAAATCCACATTCTTTGAAGAAAATTGCACAAAAAATCCACATTCATTGATGGGTTTTAATGCATATGAGAGAGTTATCAGTTAAAAAAATGGATTTTAACAGTCTAAAAGCACTAGAAACCAATAAAATTTTAGAAATGGAAAATAATGCAGCACAACACCAAATTGGATTCTGAGTGGGGAAAGTGGCAGTAATTCCCCAATGGAATTCATATATATATATATATATATATATAGATATAATCTGATCAATAATCAAAAATTTCAGTCACTTTCTTAGAGTCCAGCTGAGGAAGAGAGAGAGAGAGTTCTGAGAATCTTGAAGGTAGTGCCAACACAGACTTTCTCTCTCTATCTCTCTCTTTCTCTTTCACATATCCAAAATGATATTCGATCTATAGCCCTATATAAGTTCCATGACCACCACCACCACCCAACACATTGCATGCAAAAGAGCGAACAACAACACAGGCTTTGCACCGACTCCAAATTAGTACGTACGTATTCAATTTACAGAGACACACAACCCACACCGAAATACGTACACCTAGCTAGTCCTACCCAGCCTCTTCAATAATTTCCTTCCTGTCCTTTTTTTCACTCTATGACCTTGGTTTTTTAGTTGATCCTATATATAATCTCTCTCTCTCTCTCGGGTTCCATTTGCCCTTTTCCTTCAGCTTCATTTCTGTTTCCTCTTCTTCTTCTTGTCATCACAGCCATGGTTTCTGCAGATGCTGTTCGGACTGTGGTCGGTATCATAGGTATGTATGGTTATGATCGATTAATTTGGTTTGTGTTACACTTGTGGAATTGATCTTGTAAGATTAACGATGAAATTTATATATTGATTAGGATCGAAATTTGTTCTGTTAGTTTTCATTAATTGTATGTATATATGTAGACATACTTTCTTTTGATCTGGAAATGAAGATTGATCATGTGGGCTGTTTTGCTTACTTTTCTTTTTCAGGAAACGTCATCTCACTCTTTTTGTTCTTGTCACCAGTGTAAGCATGGCTTTCTCAGTTTCTCCCACTTTCCATTCCTTAATTGGCAGTGAATTATTTTGAAAAAAAAAAATATGATCAATAATACGGTACCAATTTTTTCTTATATATATATATATTTTAATAAATGATAGGTAACATTATATTTGTTAACAAATTACAAATAAATGAAGTTCAACATGCACGGACATCATCGACATGCAAATAAGTAAGTGAGCGTTTAATTTCTTAATGAGAATCTAAAAGCTCTCTTGCTTGTCATGTGGCCGATCGATGTCATTACTTGAATGGTTCTAATATTTCAGATTTATCATTTATTTTCATGTCTATATATTATAAATTGTTAAAAAGTTAAAAATCAGCATGGAATGCATATTAATTGCTAGGCATGGGCATATTTATTTCCGGCATATTTATGCATATACATCCTCCTAACACTAGAAAGGCATTCCTGCTAAAAAAAAAACACTAGAAAGGCATTGTGCTTTTAACAAAAGTACCTTAAATTGTTATTTCCTATAAGTATAGTTGGAAAAGAAAATTTTCAGATATATGCCAATGAAAAGTTGAGTCGAATTTAATCAATTTATGGTAATTACTAAAGAGCACTTTTACCACTAATAATGAGTTTACCTTAATTAGAGACCACAACGTACCTAACTTCTTTGCTATAACATGATTAAGATCCAATTAACCACTGATGAAGTTGTTTTTCTTTATTTATGAATATTTTGTCAAAAATTAAAATGATAAATTTTGGTGCAGCCCAACTTTTGTTCAAATACGGAAGAAAGGGTCAGTGGAGCAATACTCACCAGTGCCATACCTTGCCACCCTAGTCAACTGCATGGTGTGGACCTTGTACGGGTTACCCATCGTGCACCCGGATAGCACTCTGGTCTGGACCATAAACGGGTCGGGTATCATCATAGAGGTCGCCTACATCACCCTCTTCCTCATTTATTCCGACAAGAAAAAGAGGCTCATGGTGCTTCTGGTGGTGCTTGTGGAGATCATTTTCACCGGTGTTGTTACCCTTCTGGTTGTCACTTTGGCTCACACACATACCAAGAGGTCCTTGGTTGTGGGCATCATAGCCATTGCCTTTAACATCATGATGTATGCTGCGCCATTGACTGTCATGGTAATTAATTAATCCACCTTAATTACCCTGCTCCTACTTGCCTGCAAATTAGTATTTATCTTATTCGACGAAATGATATACACGTTTTTTTTAGACATGTAAAAAGACTAGATGTGCACATGTCATAAAAACTTAATGAATTAGATTCATAGTCGAACAAAATAGTACGTATTTTCCGATATATGCTTACTTCATAATTAACTATATGCTTACTCATTATTATTCTCATCTCTATATATGGTGACAGAAATTGGTAATCACAACAAAAAGTGTGGAGTACATGCCATTTTTCCTCTCGTTCGCTTCCTTTGCAAATGGTCTTGCCTGGACTGCATATGCTCTCATCCGTTTTGACCCCTTCATCACCGTAATTATTGATCTCAACCTCATACTAAAACTCCAATTAATTATAATAGTGATATCAAGCTCACACAATATATAAGCTCATTTATTGTTGTTTGGTCTCAGATTCCTAATGGTTTGGGCACATTTTTTGGGTTAGCTCAGCTGATTCTGTATGCCACATACTACAAGTCCACTCAACGACAGATAGCAGAAAGGAAAGGCAGGGAGGTGAACTTGTCCGAGGTGACCATTGACGATGAACCCAAAAAGATGGGCAACCGCACTACTCAGAACGGCCGTGCTCCGGGAAACCATGCAGCGTGATGAACTCCACCGTCCAATCGGTGGAACCATCAAAGAAATAGAAGTTTTATTCTAATAAAGAGTCCTCCCCCACCCCCCCTATCCTTTTCTTTCCCCATGCATTCATCGGAGGACGATGGAACATGTACATGCATCACATTTGGTAATGTACGCGGGTCATATCTTTCCTATAGGCGAAAGCCACGAGACACATCTAAACTAGATGTGTGTACGTTGTTACCTCTATGAGAGATGTGATTTACAATATGATTATAAGGTCTTTTGTTCACCCTAGTGGGCATGTTTTGCCTACCAAGAGGTGAAGTTGTACTTGTGATTAAGGCACAAAGCCTTGTGAATTTGAAGCTATATGAAAATGCACGAGTGTGACCAAATAAACATTTTGTTCTGTTAAAGAAGGCCTAAAAGTTAATGGCTTCTTATATTTGCTCAAATTTCTTCTTCTTCGGTATTTTATTTTGGCTGCATAAGTTTTTATTTTTTTTTATTTTTTATTTTTATAAAAAAATCACTGAAACAAGAAACTTTTCATCAACTTTGGATAAAGTTAGCATTGGAATAAATGAACATGGGAAATCAACCAAAAGGAATTGATCAATTTAATTTTGACTTGGTTCATGGGGAAATCTCTGAGCATTTTTCTTTTATTTTACATTTTTTTTGCTATGAAGGATGCGATTTTTAGCACCAACTAAAGGACGTACACTTTTACCTATATATACTTTCTTCCAATTCAAAGTTGCAATTTTTCCAACATTTAACATACGTATCAAATTATTGTTTAGTCCACTCTCTGCGCGCAATTTCTAGTTCCCCTTGGATTATGTTACTAGGCGAGGTGTTGAGTACTTTACCTTCATAGGGTATGAACTGTGACATGTAAGCTCTCATGGCAGTGATCTCTAGTCTCTGGAGTTTGGTTGACATAAATTTTGAATCTCTTCCTTCTCCTCAATATCCTTCCTCCTAATTTACCTTACTCCATCTCTCTCTCTCTCTCTCTGATATTTCTCTGGTTCCATTGACCCTTTTTCTTCAGCTTCATTTTTGTTGCTTCTTCTTCTTCTTCTTCGATCAGCTACGTACTAATTACGACAGCCATGATTTCTGCAAATGATGCTCGGACAATGATTGGTACCGTAGGTATGGTTAAGAGTAATTTAATTAATGGGTTTGTATAACACATTATTAAGTAATTAAAATTATATTTTCCTCTCGTTAGAATGCAGAAATTGATTAGAAATCTTCTTTTCATTGTATAGAATTGCTTTATCTTGATACGGAAACGAACACCGATCATGTATTCATGTGGGCTGTTTTTTTTCCTTAATTTGTTTTCAGGAAACTTCATCTCACTCTTTTTATTCACGTCACCACTGTAAGCATGGCTATCCCCGATTCCACAGGTGGAGGCAGCCTTGGGCTGACCTGGGCTGTAGCCCGGGTAGGATTATTGGACAAAATTAATTTTATATGTATAATTAAGTTATAATATTTCATTTAAAACTTTCAGCCCATCTATTTTTTTAAATTTTAGGTCACAAAAAAAAATTTAAAAGACAATAATCACTTAAAATAATTTTTTTCCCAACTACTTATTTTTTGTTTCATTGTTTTTTTTTTTTCGAAACTATCTTTATATATGCTAAAATTGTTGAAAATAAATTATATTTACGAAGAAATTACCTGTTAATACAGGTAAGCAACACAAAAAAAAAAGGAAAAGTTATAAATGGTATAACCTGTGGTTTGGGGTAATATTCAACATTAACCTTGTGGTTTCAAAATGTTTAATGTAACCCTTGTGGGCAAAATAATCAAATTAGTCATATGCTAATTTCGGCAAAAAAATCCAACAATTAAAATTCATGTATAGGTGATTCATAAGGATAAATTTATCATTTTAATTAGAAAACAAACTTTTTCAAGTGTTTCTTATTTAATTTAATTTCGACACATTTTAATTGGGGGGCATTTGTAACATTTACCCAAAAAAAATTTAGCCCACCCTATTCAACATTCTTGGCTCCGCCATTGCCCGATTCCTTGAGAATGCATGACTTCATGTACATTAATTAGTATTAATAATGATTAATATCCACTATATGAAATTGAAAAGATTTGATTTTTTTTTGTAAAAAATTACGAGGATTAGTTTTGGTGCAGCCCAACTTTTGTTGGAATATGGAAGAAAGTTGTTTGAGCCCAATGTAATTGGTGTTAAAAAAAAAAGGGGTTTATTAATAGATCCTATAAGGAAAGTGAATCAAGAGTTAAAGATTAAGAGAGCGAGGGTAAATAACAAGTTACTCAGACAAGCCGCCTCCGACAGCCGGGCACCTTTGCTGCAACTAAGTCATATCTTATCTCAAGTTTTGTTGTTTCTCATCAGAAAGTATCGATTTTGTCAAAAAATTTGATGTTTAGCTTTCACGAAGAACTGAGAGTTGTTTCTCTGTCTGTTTAAGAAGTAATTTGGAGTTATGGTGATCAGGCGAAGGAAATTCTCCCCAATCCCATACCTTGCAACCCTAGGTCCCTAGTCAACTGCATGGTCTGGACCTTATATGGGTTACCCATGGTCCAGCCCGACAGCACTCTGGTGTGCACCATAAACGGGTCGGGTATTTCCATTGAGGTCCTCTACATCATCATCTTCCTCATCTACTCTGATAACAAGAAGAGGCTCATTGTGCTTCTGGTGGTTCTTGTGGAGATCATTTTCATTTGTGTTCTTAGCTTTCTGGTTCTCACTTTTGCCCATACACACAGCAAGAGGTCCATGGTTGTGGGCATCATATATAGCCACTGCATTTAACATCATGATGGATGCTTCGCCATTGACTGTCATGGTAATTAATTATTTAATCACCTTAACTAATTAATTAGACTCGATCCTAATTAAAACCCTAGATACATGCAAACTAGTATTCATCTTACATATTTATGCACGTACCAAATGATGTGTTACCAGGTTTTCGATCATGGTAACAGATGACGGTTTTAATGAATGTTATAAACCCTAATCTGATCGACGACACTAATAATACATATATATTGGTAGATGCTTCTGCTACTTTATTATGCATGCATACTCATTCTCATGTATATGTTTTGTTATGCATGCTACTCTATGGTGACAGAAAATGGTGATCACAACAAAAAGTGTGGAAAATACATTCCTTTCTTCCTCTCGTTGGCTTCCTTTGCAAATAGTCTGACCTGTACTGCATATATATATGCTCTTATCCGTTTTGACCTCTTCATCATTGTAATGATCTCATGCAAACTCAATCTCTAGTCGATTATAGATAATTTCCTCCATCTAAGTTAAATCATGTTGGTGATTCCAACCATGAATCCTCAAACTGAACGATATATCATTTGTATGAGATTACATGTCTCACATAAATATATAAACTCAAATGTTATTCGGTCTCAGATACCTAATGGCTTTGGCGCAGTTTTTGGTTTAGCTCAACTGATTCTGTATGCCGAATACTACAAGTCCACTCGGCAACTGATAGCAGAAAGGAAAGGCAAAGAGCTGAGTTTCTCGAAAGTCATTATACATGACGATGAACCCAAAAAGAGCAGCTGCGCTACTCAGAATGGCCGTGATCCGGGGAACCACCACGCCACACGATGAACTCTGCGTCCAATAAGTGGGCCCAGAAAGGTGAATTCACCGGAGGACGATGAGTAATGTTGTTGTACTTAGTAACCATATGTATCACGCTTAACAACCATATTACAGGTCACAGTCTTTCGTTAGGCAAGAGTGCAAGACACATCTAGATGTGTGGTAACTCTATGAAGATGAGAGATGTGATTTACAATATCATCTGTAAATGTTGTAAAAACAGTAAGAATAATGCATACAAGGTTATCTTCATCCTGTGGCACATATGTTTGCCTACCACGAGGTGAAAGCCTTATAAATTTGCAGCTATGAAAAACAGTGTGATCAAATGAAAAGGAACGAAAAATCGAATGAAATTGAGGCACTGAGGGAGCAACACTATATTTGACACTAGGATTTCAAGAATCCAGTCATCTTCATTTTAATGAAAAAAATGAAGCAAGCTCTATCAAACATACCTACTATACCTTGTACCAAAAAAACAATACCTACTACACCTTCACTCCCTAAGCATCATATAAAAATAATGTTAAGAACTAACCATATCTACAATTCAATCCTCATTCATCAGTGCTCTCGCAAGAGCTTCCAAGATTGGGCAGTATGTCATGAACAGAGAGTCTGATCATATTGCTGCCAGATGATCTGCAAATTTCCATGCATTCCTGCAAGTCTGCATCGCAGGCTATCAGAACCCACTCAAGGTCATCGTCCATATACTTCATATCAAATGTGCCCACTTCCAACTTTAATCTCTTTGCCACTTCCTCTTTCAGCTCCACAATACAAGAGCTCATAGAGATCCGAAACCTAATGATATCATCTTTATATGTTGCCTTTACAGTTACGCTCCTAATTTCTTGTTTAGATACGATTTGGGGCATTGTGTAAGCAACCATAGGCATGCATTGTTTAGGAGCTGAATCAGGACATGTGGGGTTTGTCCAAAAAACTTCTGGTACTTGCTCGTCCACAGTTGTGTCCGCAAAAGGACACAGATTTTTCAAGTCTTTTGAACTTCCAGCATCCCCGATAAGCATTCCTCTACATGGTTCTTCAGGTTCTGTCATCAGGAGAGCATCTGGTATTGAGAAAGGAACTGATAAATTCAGTTCCTCTGGTGGTCGAAATGCTGATTCAGGGGAGCGATCTACTTCAACGAATCGCTCATGGATGGAAGAAGCAAAGTGGTCCTTTACCATTGCACTTCCATTTGCAGGACTACCTTGGCATGAACCATGAGAAGTAGGGGTACCTGTACTTGCCTCCCTTGAGCCACTACCTGTTTTGGATGAGTTTGAGCCTTTACCATTATCTAGTAATTGATCTTCTATCCCAGCCTGTCCCTCTCTTCCTGGTGTACTAGAGGTGGGTGAGTCTTTCTTTTCTCCATGACCTTCATAGGGTTTAGAGTTTGTAGAAGGACGAGAGATGGAGCCAACAGCACCGGGAAGTGGACTTGTAGTAAGAGGATTCAAACCAAATGCTCCTTCACCACCTTGAACAGATTCAATTACAAGCTTTAGCTTACTGAGAGAACGGTTGACCTTGTTGATCTTGCGAGATGGCCAGCGGGAGATACCATGCTGCCTACAGATGCGCTTCATTGTGGTAGGGCAAACTGAAAACAAAAATTTCTTTCAGATCAATATATTTTATAAGTAGTGCTGCAAATAAACGATTCAGATCATGTAAATAAGGATTTTAGCATTTGTTGAAACAACATGAGAAAAATTGATGTCAAGTGTAAAAGAATACCTCCAAGGCTCTTTGCAGCATCTTTAAGACTACCAGCAAAATATTGTTGAAGAACCTCTAGACTAATTGACTTCTCCGTTTTTCCACGCTTCCTCTCTGATGTCTTTTTTATGTCTTTATTCTCAGGAACAGAAATATTGTTTTTTCCACCCATGAGAACATCATTTCTCTCATCATTTATAGCATCAATGTCCACCATTAACTGTGGTTTTGCTGACTCTAGGTGTACCATCTCTTCTCTATTAGGTAAGGAAGGCCCTGATGGTGTTTCCAAAGAACGGGGTATTCGTATGCATTCAAGTCTCGAGTCAGGTCCCTCATTTACAGAAGCTTGAACAATTTCAACAATTCCTTCCTCTGCAAGTACAATTCCAGAAGCAACCTTGAGAGTCTGACAATGATCTTTCACTATTGCCAATAAGGATCCCAACAAAGTCTGTTGTTCACAACTGTCTGTGATGCTAGGTGGCAGAAAAAATTCTAGAATGTAATCATCATCTCCAGTCTGAGTGCTCTGTAAACAGATTGCAAATGAGCTGGTTAACCCAAACATGCGAGCGTAGTGTACTAAAGGGTATTCAGTTTTGCGGAACTGGCTAATGTCTCTGCAGAAGCATGCATTACGGGACAAAAAGGCCCTCCCAGCAACCCCTTGACCCTTTTGTAAGTGATGCTCTACACAGGCCTCTCGAAAACCCCACATGTGAGCATCTACAATGTAAACTGCCACATCAGTTGTGGACATGCAGACCTGTTCCATGCAACTTCCATCAAAGCTCGTACAGCTCTTCTTCAGGCCACCACCATAAGCCAAAACATTGCGATGCATACATGGAACCCACGTCTGAGCCAGTGGTAATTTATGAGCTTCACATACCACTGTCAGTATCCCCAAGATTTCAGTTAATGCATTTTGGCGACCTTCATTGCGTATCTGGATCTGGTTACAAGAAGTGCCAAGCATATATCTGTGAGAATGGAGGGGGAAGAAATGAAAGAAATCCATATTTACTTTCTTGGTTTCCAAAAGAACACCACATTAGCCACATGATTATTGCAGCTCACCTGGGTACTTGTATGATCCAATATCTCTGAACTTTTCAAGCTTACTGCCTGCAGGAGAAATGAAACCACGTTACTGACAAATCTTTATTTTTTAAATTTTTTGGTAATTGACTAATAAATCTAGTGATGTTTGAAATTTAATTAAATGACTACATCTACTGATAAATCTACACATTATGAAATCCATCATGTATCTCTTACCAAATAAGTACATTAAGTCTGTTTTAAATTAGAAAATCACAAAATATGAAAATAACAAAGTAAACTAACCTTGAGTGCTTTGCAAATTTTATCAACCTCAGGAGCATAGTTGATCTTCTGAGAAGTCATTATGAGCTCAATTACACCAATACAGGACCGTCCAGAGGGTTCAAATACGGGCAGAGCTAAGGTTCCCTGAACATTATAGTGCTGAGCATGATCAAGCCGTGGATACTCTTTGATGGAGTAATACTGAACATTTGGAGTCCATTCCGGCAATTTTTGCTGGAAAACACGGCCAGGAAGCCCAAGCACTCCATCATTCTCCCCATCCACAGAAAACATATACATCAGAGAAACCATCCTATACTGATGAAGTCCGTCATGTGGATCAAGCACAAAGGGTTGCCCTGAAGTTGTAAGTACATATTGACTTCCATTCTTCACTGGTGCCCAAACCTGAGCCAGAACATGTTGGTCACTCGATTCCTTGAGGTACCGAAGTGCTTGAGTGATTCTCTCTTTAATTAAACAATAACCATCTGGATTTGGTTCTAGTCCCAGAAATGGGGATGGAAGCATTCTGTTGTCCTCATTCTCTCTTGGCTTCTCCTTCACCAAATTAGTAGCTGTATTGTTGTGATATTATAAAAAGTCAAAACCCAAACGAGTGAACCTCTTGATTCCAGAACGAAAATGTTGAATGAAACAATATGCTATGATGTAACTGGATGGCACAAAGTAAGCCAGCGAAATGTGTTTTCAACTTCTTATAGGACCTCCGAAATCTCAAAACTTTTTTCTTCTAGATGAATGAACTCCCAAAATTTTTTTGGCAGAAAAAAGAAGTGAACTTCAAAACCCTAAAATAAGGAGCCTTTTGACTGTAACAGTTCAGCAGGTATGACAAACTGCAACCTTTTGAGTAAAACAGAGGTATAATAGTTTCCTTAATTGCTGAGAGACGAGCAAAGAAACCATTTTTGACTCTTAAAAGTCTCTATTGTTTGATTTGATGAGGGGTTAACCTAATTAATCAAGATAAACCAAACAAATATAGCTAGTATTCCCTTAATTAGAATCACTTTCCACAAAGAAACCCAAAAAAGCATTTGTTCAGCTGAAGCATTCATGTTGACCAAAAGGAGCCCAATTATTCATGGACCAACCACAATCCATTTTCGTTTTACTTTGCCTTATCTTCTCCACATATACATAAAGCTACATAACAAATATAAAATCTTTGAAGAAGTTTTGGAATTCAGAAAAACCAAATTCAACAGTAACGGAGCAAAAGCAAAAAAAACCAAGAACAACCCATGAAAGCCAAACTCAAACTCAGCCGACCCGGAATCAAAAAACTCACCGGGGACGAATTGGGGACGGTCGGGAAGAGCTTGGGCAACATGTCCTCCTCCGGCGGGCTTATCATCACTAACATCGGAAAAGGCCCAGAGAGGAGAACAAGGGTGATCAGCGGGCGAGAAGAGAAACGGGGAGGTGGGATTAGAGAGGAACTGGATCTGATCCAACGGCCAGCAAACATCGAGATCAAAGTCCATGAGCGACGCAGGGTCCAAGTTCTTTGACTTGGGGGAAATGGCGCGGGTTCGGTCCTCTTCGGGCTCGGACATAATTGGTTGTTGTCAAGAGAGTTTGAGAAGGAGACAAGGAAAGAGGAGAAGGAAGAGGATGATGATTCAGTTTGAGTCTGAGTAATAGTAATGGTAATGGTAATTTGCAGGGTGGGTTTGATTCCATGGAATCCATATTACTTGTTTTTTACAAGTTGCTGTGAGTGAGTGCTTGGTGGATAAAATATGCGGGAAATGATCCCGTGTTGTTGGCAACAACAACAGCTACCATAATATTATCCTAATATTATTGTCTACAAAATTTGTGTATTTTTTTATATAAATTTTTATTTATTTATTTTGAAGTAATTATATGTTCTAATTTATGTAATTCTTGAATGTTCTTTGCACCTCTAATGTAACAATTTTCGAAACAACATTTTACTTCTAAACCCTCAAGTTATATAGCAGAATTTTACCGAAAATCATCCACAATTCGATAGGTATTGAATTGCATTTGTATTTTCCAATTTCGACACTTATTTTCTGTAAGTGTTGCCAAATTCAACCGTGGACTACTTGAAAATTTTGAATATTTTGGTCAAAAGTTTATATACTAAACAAGAAAAAGGAAAAACCCAAAATGTTCATGTGCTGATCCTATGAGGTAAATTAATATAAACCAAAAGGAAAAGAAGCTAATCAGTCGATGATTCCACTATATGCCGCGTCACTGTTACTCTTCCTCACAACAAAGTGACAAACTTTTTCTCTTAGTCTATTAGTGGCCTCTGGTAGTTTCTTAAACAAAGGAGTTGTTAGCTTTAAAAAAGCCAATTAACTTGCTTAATTTTATGGATTAAGCTTAAACCCAAATGGTTGGTTTTAGCTTTATTATAAATATATAAAAATAAATATAAATTTCTGAAATATCTGGGAGTTGATGTGGAAATTAAAATTTTTCATTCTCGAGCAATACACTTGTTGATTTGGACATTGTCGAATAAAATAAAGGTTATCACATATTTTATTTATAATGGATCCATCAGTGATATTAATAAATCGATTGCATCGACCTGAGGTTTAGGAGGTCCCCCTTGAACCGGTGGTAGTCTATACAATTGGTTTAACATAATGGGAAAGGAACCAATAATATCACTATGCAAATGAATTACGGTACGCATCTCTCGGTGACTGAAAAAAAAAGAAGAAGAAGAGAAAATGCGTTAGGATTATAACAAATGACGGAGTTAGTTTTCTTTTTTTACGCATTATAACAAGTGGCTTTTTCAAGTTTGCCGGTAACTACAAGGCTCACAAGAAAATCTAAACTACTGGTTGTGGTTGGCTTACTTGGCTATATCGATCCACTTGTTTCCAACCAGCTTGTGTTTGTTTGCTGGTGTGAACAAAATCCACAAAAGTTGTGGCTTGTAGGCTTGGCCTTGTTCCCAATCACAATCCACAAATCCACGTATCCTATTGGACGGTCACATCTAAAAATTTCTCTCTAATAGGGGTAACTATTACCACTTCAGGATGATCAACGAACACAAATTAAATGTTTAAACAAAGTCGGCTAAATTAAAAGTCAACTAATCCACCACATTTCGTTCATAATCAAGAATCCATTTTCTTAAATCACCGAAAGGGATGTTTCCAAAAAGTATCGTATGCAGACAACCGTATGAGATATTATATTAGAAAACTAAGAGGCTTGGTCATCGCCCACCGAGATTTTGCTCTCCATCCATCATCCAAGTGATTATGTGAGCAAAAGAGTGAAGGGTGGCCACTGGTTTTCCGTTATTGCAAACAAGTTTCCATGAGAGACGTATCCAAAGAAAATGCTTCCTAGCCAGTCAAGTCAATCTATGCTACTGTAAGCATAGCACTAGCTCCCAAGAAGCAAACAGACCTAGTTTGTGCGGATCCGATTCGACTGGGAATTAGTGATCGCTACAGCAACCTCAAAACAAAAAAGCGTCGCACTAGTTTGTGTTTCTACCACTTTTGGGAAAAGATAATCCATACACCATTCATTCATGAAAAATCTACAAATGTTGCAACTTTCATATCTCACTCTAATTGTCTTTTTCCTCACAGCAAACATCACTGAACCATGCTAGTCATTGTAACTCACTGGTGACTGGCCCACAAAACACAATCATGCACCAAGTTTCCTAGCCCATGTCTACGCTCTAACCTGCAATAAACAATGCATCGCCATGAACCACTAATGATGGGAGTAATGAATGGTTTCTTGTTATGTAGACATTTGACATCCTACTAGTACGTCTCTAGACAAATCGCATATGAATTAGATTGGTCGACATCCTAATCCATCTGAATCTTCATTTGGATCATAACCAAACTGTGGAATTAAAGTCAGGGAGATGTACAAGTCTACGCTAATCCATACTCCCAAATTCAGATAAATAGGCCAAAAGAAGTAATAGAAAAAACTTTATACAAATGAATCAGTACCTAGAAAAGTATAATCGAGACACCCATCGCAATGCATCCAGCAGCAACCCAAGGGCTCAAGCGTTCACCTGTTTCAAGTAGCCACAGAAGTCATCAAACACATTGATAGAGTCATGGACTACTTAATTGTCACTATTCTAGCAGCAACATTACATTGTCATCCCAAATTGATCAATAGAAAATCTCAAATATCCTACCTATTCTAGCTGCCTTCCAAAAGAATCCTCGAAACCTGCCAGGAGGAGACACTGAATTAGAACACAGCTTGATCTTGATTTTTGACTTATCATATAAAGACACATACGCATGGACACAAATATCACAGAATGGAAGAATAGAAAATAATACAGTAAAATCAAGTAGAAGCAAAGAAGGTACCCTTACTGAGGATTATTGCAGGGTAAGGAGAAGAATGGAAGACATAAAAAGAGTGTTTCCAAGCAGAAATTGAAGTCTGAATACCAAACATCTAGTGTGTGTGTGTGTGGGAGTGCGTCAAAATGTAGATAAAACGAGCCAGGAAGAATACTTTAGATAACTCCAGGTGTGAGAGAAAGGCCCAAGAGGGGGGTATAACTAGTTTTCAGAATTGCAACCTTGAATATTTGTTTTCAAGAATTTTTTGCTTCAAATGCAAAGCAACACTTCAACTCAGCAGAAGGGCCAAATTAAACATTCGAATGGAGTTTGTTTAACCTCTCCTAACAATGTGCATACAGTGACAATATATAGCAAAGGCTTCAACGCATCAATGTATAGCTATGATTAACAGCATGTAGGACTTGAACAAATTACAAGATGATACTATTGCTATTAATAATTGCAATCATCCATGGAAGCTTCAATCTTCAAACTTTATTCTGATCAAAGCAGTATTCATTCACAGAAATCAAAACTTCTACTGTAAATTTGAAATTCAATGGATGAAAAATAAAGTAAATGTAATCAGAGACTGACCCAGTTTTCTGTTCCAGGAGGGCGGGGAACTGCATCTTCAAGAAAGTGCACGTGCAAATCACGAGCAGCACCACCGTCAAGAAAGAATTGAAATTGAAAAGCGCCGACTGCATACAAAGTACAAATCAAACCCTAAGCATTTAATCCAAATGCTCAATTTCGATCAAACAAAAATCATATGAAACAAAAATATCCATCGATTCTTACCATGATTGGAAATCTGGGCCTTTCAATTCGTATAGATCTACAAGAAAGATTGGGGATCTGAGCAAAAGGATTGAAGGTTCAACGAGCTTTGGAGTTGCAGCAGAGATTATACTACTCAAAGGCTTCAGGCTGAAGCAAATGCCTTTCGCTATTCGACGCTCTGTCGTAGTTCATCAAAGCCACTTCTATTTTGTAGTGGTGTATCATCGAACGACGTGTCGTTTCTATTAAATTACAAAATGACCCAATATTTGGCCGAAATTTCGAAATCGAGCACCCCGCTTTTATTCGAGGTCAGTCCCGCCATAAGAACCAAAACGACTCTCTCGTCCTTCTGGATTCTTCCTCCTCTCTTTCCCAGAGACACTAAGCAATGGCGGAATTGAGGCGATGGAGTGTTACCTACACTAAGCATATGAAGCAGAAGCGCAAGGTTTACCAGGACGGTTTCTTAGAGCTCCACGCCTCCACCGGTAAGGTATTTATTTAATCCACAATTTTCAAACTAAATCGAGTTTACTTCAATTTTTCTGTTATTTTTTTAGATTAATTTGTTGTTGTTCTTCTTCTAATTCGCAGATGTTGTTGTACGATGACTGCGAGAAGCTCTTGGAGTGCAGGATCTTGAAGAAAGACGAAGCCGTTAGCTCCGGTGAAACACTCACGTTCAATGCTTTTCTCGTGGACGTGAATGATGCTGAATCAGCTGGAGGAGACCAGAAACCTATACCTGGTTTCAATTCTCAAGCAAAAGACGTGAAGTTTAGTGAGAAACGCGCAAAATCGTGTACGAATAGTTCAATTTCTGTTGCTATTGTAACCTCAAGTCAATTTTGTTCAGTTCCGTAGAATTATACGTATTTTGCTTCCTAGGTTTTCAGTCCCGAACTTCCTGATTTCTACAGGGAATAAGCCACAGCCATTTCAGACTCCGTCACGAAATATAATCGGAGGTTAGTGTAATGCTGCCTCTCGTTATAATCTCATTTCATATAGCAATTACCAAGTGATTATGTAATTGGTTCAGGCTATTACACATTTTAAGCTTCCTAACTTTACATTCACCAATTTCTGACTTATTCAGGGAAGAAGCCACTGCAAAATTTGAGTCCGTCGCAGAATATTATCAAAGGTTATAATCTCATTTTGATAGAAATTGCAAAGTGATTACTTATGATCTTTTGCCAACTGGATTAGGCTATTATGATTAGATGTTAAGAATTTTGGTGAAAGGGGCATAAACTGAGGCATTCTTTCTCACTTAGTAATGGGATTTTGGGATTTGGGCTGTATCTTTATCGTTTATTAGTTCTGCTACATGCACATCTATTACCTTTCTTTGTTAGCTGTTGAAGGGTCCCAGATTCCCCACATAGGCATGGCCACATGTGTAACACTACCCTGGTTTTCTTCTTCAGTCTATAGCCTGGCATACATGTAACAGTTTTTTACATTTCAGAGTTCAGGAAGAGGGAATTACACAAGTATGGTGCAGCATTGAGTAGTCCCGAGACGGTGAAAACTAGCACAACAGGTTAGTTTGTGAGTTTGTGGCTCCTTTTATATAAAACAGATTCGTTAACTAAGCATTATTGAAATTTGTAATTTCTACTCTGGCTGCTGTTTATAAGTCTTATACTTTACGTGTGAGCTGTTGCTTCACAGTTTTCATGTGTATTTTCATTAGTGTCATAGTTTGTCTGGGGATTAACTGTTTTCCAATCTCCCCCAGCTTTTATAAGTTGTTTCCACCTGTTTGACCCTTTACAATGTAGAATGGCAGGCTTTGTACACCACACAACTAACTCAAAAGGCCAAGACGTATCATGATGGTTTCTTACAACTAGCAATCACTGGGTCTCATGGAAAGCAGGTTGATTTATCTTACTATCCTTATGTTCTTCTCCATAAGTCCCATCTTCTTATTTGTTGATCTCAATAAGTGACCATTCAATCCCTATGTTTTCCAGTTATCAAATCTCTACTTTAATTTCTTTTTCTCTCTTATTAGTTATTACTACTCAACTGTGCAAGTAGAAATCCTTTGTCAAGTCATGTGTGTAATTGCAACTAAATTGTACATACGACGAAATTGATTCTCAGGCTTCACCTTTTCTGTTTCTGTTCAGATAATACTGTTGGATTCAAGCAGGAATCACTTAAATAGCAGGTTCCTTAAGAAAGATGAAGTGATAGCATCTGGTGGATCAATAGCATTTGATGCTCATTTGGTTGATATTGGAGAGCAGGAAGGAGACCATAAACCTGCAACAGATTTGCATTTTAAAGAAAATAAGCTGAATGTTGTGGGGGAGGCAGGAATAAAGCAGGGACAGGGTAATGTTGTTATCACCAGTAAAGATGATGGAAAAGGTAAATGAAAGATTTTTAATTTTAAATAACCTTTTCATCTTGGGATTTATAATAGCTTAAATTTTTTTTTCTTCTCAATTTGTCTTTCCCTCTCCCTCTCTTGGTCTGTTTTTCCTTTTCTAATGTAGAATGGAAGGTCCTATACACTACACAAGTAACTCAAAAGACCAAGAAGTACCATGATGGCTTCTTACAGATCGCATCCAGTGGCTCCTTTGGAAGACAGGTATATATTATGAAACTTTAGATGTTTTCACTGTGTTATCATGTTGTTTGTGTATCTCCCACACAATAATGTATAATATATTTGATTGAAAAAGTTGATTTTGTTTCCTATTGCTGATTTTACTTTCTACCAACGTTGATGCTTACAGTTCCATCTTTGGTTCTGTTTAGGCGATGCTATTTGATGCAACTAGGAAACTATTGGATACCAGGTTCCTCAAAAAAGATGAAGTTATAAGATCTGGTGAATCATTTGCATTTGGTGCTCATTTGGTTGATGTCGGGGAACCTGAAGGGCATGAAGCTCTGGCTGATTTGAAGTTTCAAGGAAAAGATTGCTATGTGCAGAAAACAGGGAAATTGTGTGGAGAAGATGATTGCATTATAGTCGATAATTTTGAAGTAAAAGGTTAGTGTGTATATGTGAAATATGTTTTTATGTTTAACTTTTTTCACGGTTGTTTTTATGGATTTTTCTTTCTATTTCTTATAATGGTTTAAAGGTTTCCAGCTTGCCTGTAATCCCTTGTTTGCCACTCATGACAATGCATTGCTTAGATGTTGCTTTTATACTTAATATTCATAAGCATAGTCTTGAGCCCAATGCTTTCAGAACTAAAGAGAAAGGCAAGGTTTTGGATGTTCTTCATATTTTGAAACATTGAATAAGTTTTGTTAGAAATTGGAAATGTTAAAAGTTAGCAAGTCGATCATGTAGTTGAAGAGATAAACTTTACATTATGTTGGGGAAGTCGGAATACTTATAACCTAATAGTATGTTAATTGCATAAAGATACCATTTTTTTTTTTTGGTGAGAATTGTCCTACTACAGTACCTAATGCATGTGTGTTCTCTACAATGCAGAGTGGGAAGCTCTATACACCACTCAGATTACTCAGAAGTCCAAGAAATACCATGTTGGCATCCTCAGACTTGCCTCTTCTGGCTCTTTCCGTAACAAGGTTGTTCACATTTATCTTGAGGTTCCTGCCATAGGTGTTTCTTTCATATCTATCAATCATTTGTCAAACTGATGGATTCCATCCCTGCCTTGCATTGAAACCACATAAGCTGTCAGAGATGTGCCATTTTTGTCAAACTGATGAATTCCAAACTAGCTTCTTACTTTCTTATCATTACATCTATGACAGGTTACTTTACTGGGCGAAGATAAGACCATACTGAGCAATAAGTACATTAATTTGTCAGAAGATATAAAAACGGGATCTACACTTGAGCTACCAAAATATTTGGTAGAGGTTGGTATTCCATGTGCAATTGCTGGAGGTAAGTTGCTGATATGATATGCTAATTTAGACATTAAGGTTCAATGGTTGCGTAGGCCTTAGTTTTGCCTCCTGCATTCGTTTTGGTCTGAAGGTGAAGGAACAACTCTCAACAAACCTTCAGTCTCAAAGTTTAGCATCTCTAGAGTAGAGGAAACAAAATCAATCAGAGGAGTCCCCAGAAACAATCCTTTATGTGATAGTGAGTCTCGGGTTACTCAGTGAATCACATGTAACAACTTAATTGAAATTGAAGCATTTAATCCTCCCCTCTTTTTTCCTTTACCATTTTATTGCTGGTCTGCAGGTGAAGAAAAATCTCAGAACAAAGCTTGTTTGAAGAAAGCTTCAAACTCAAATCTTAGCATCTCTAGTGTAGAGGACACGAAACCAAGCAGGGGAGTTCCTACAAACAAGCTTATTCGTGATGGTGAGTCTCGGGTTTCTTGGTGGACCACATGTAACAAGCATACTGAATTTAAATCAATTTTTTTTTGTTCCCCTTTCACCATTTTCTTGTCCTTCTTTTCTTCTAAATTTTCACACCTGGATTGGGAAAATCTTGATGTATTTATGTCTGTTCGTATTTAGATCTTTATCTCTTTCCATCTGTGCAGCCCATCAGATTTTGTCCTTTCTCCAAAATCCTATGGCTCAGGAGAGTATATCTTCACATCATGCTACCAGCACAGAAAGACCAGTTTCCTCGACTAAGGAGTCTCAAGTTTCAGATGCTATAATATTGGATTCCTCTGAAGATGGTCGGCCATCACAATCACAATCATCCGAACCACATCACAGATCAGTTGAAAATATAGAACCAAGCAATATGGTGGAAACTGGAAATCCCAATCCCCCTGATATTTTGTCTTTGAAAGGCAAGTTTTATTAGAACGTCTTAGACACCATTTAGTGCTACAATTTCTGAAATTAGTTTTTAGTACTTAGCTATGAAGCAACAAGGCAATTCAATTTATATTGGACTATGCAGCAATGTCCAGCGGTTGTGGCAGTCAATTAGCTGAGGGTATCGACATCAAAAACTCCCACCAGGTCCGTACTGTTATTCTCCTAGTGTCTATGTATATCCATTTCTGCATATGCTTAACAGCAACCAAGTAAAAGGGGAAATGTTGAAAATTATGCAGGCAATACATGCACAGCTCTGTTATTTATTCTTTATGCAGATAACACAGGTTGAAGCTTTCTTATATAGAATGTAGCTTTGATTACATTGTATTTGCAACTTGTTTCGAGCAGCTTCATTCAGAACATGCCGAAGCTGACACTTTGCAGTATGACGGAGGATGTGCTTTTGATGAATCAAGATTGAGTTGTGTTTCTCATGATGCTGCTGATGATGAGAAGATTGTTTCCCAGGAGGCTACTTGTGCAAGGGAACTAGAATGCCCAAATTTTGATCTTGGGTTTTAACCAACCTAGAAATTTCATTTGTATATATACCTTGTGAATTGTGATGGCTTCTAGTGAATCCTTGTTAGCGAGTGAGCTAACAATATAATTGTTTATAGACATGGTATCATGCAAGAGTGACACCATAATCATACACTAGATTTGCTTCAACATTACTTCACTCTTTACTTTACTGAAATCCATCGATGATGAACATATGAATAATTTAAAACTTGCTAGCATGGAAAACACAAGTAGAAAGGAGAAAACTGAAAAAGTTTGATATGCTTATACTGTATTTGTTTTTGTTTTTGTTTTTGTTTTCAAGGCTTGCGCATGCTCAATAAGGCTTTATAGAACCGTTTATTTTTGCTTGAATCCACTTCGTTGTCTTTAGTCCTGTCTCTTTCATTATGAAGGGACAACGAAGCTGATCTTCTTGTCCGGGGCTCCGATGGGTACTGAAAACATAATAGAATGTCTCCTCTTAATTTCATTAGGTATTGTAACCATTTTCTATATTGCAATTGGAAATGATATCTTGTTGAATGCTTTAAGTAAAACCAGAGTGAAATATTGCAATTAGAAATGATATTGTAACCATTTTCATTCTGCAGTTGACAGCTTACCCGCAGTTTGACACTAGAAGAAGAGTTGAGTGTGCTTGATCTCTTGACAACAGAGCCACAACGTGCGAACGGAAACGGATGTGGTGAGACCGCTCGTTTCTCTGAATTTATGTGGATGAAAAAATGTAAAACAAAAGTTGCATTAAGCATAAATGTTGTAATGAAAGAAACATTACAACAAATTAAACCTTGTCTAGATGCACTTCTTGTGAACTGAAAAGATCCCGGCGAAGATTGTGGAGAATGCAATGTTGAATATCCTTCACTGCATCACAATTGTAAAAGAGGCTTGGTGAATCTTAGACTCAAACGATAAAAGTTGGCCGTTACGTCGAAACTCACTGTTCATAACATGTACCTGACAACTGTTGGAGAAGTCTCCCTAGTTGTTGCTTCAGCAAGATATTCACAGAAACAGATCATCAGATTTTCTCAAGTAACTTGTAATACATAGTATAGCCAAACAAACTTGAGGTACTCATTTAGTGCTTTTATATAATTGATAGGAAAATTAGTATAATATAAGGATGAAGCTCTTTGTGATGAAATAAATACCAGTATTAATATCAGACGAATCCTCTTGAGCACTGTGATATATCAATGCAGACTGGCCAGCAGTGTGAATGGTTGCTCTACCTGAACACAAAATGTTCCGCTTTAGTGCTTTACTTTTATATATGTGCATATATTTTTTGTTTCTTTTTCGGTCAATTAAGCTCAGGAATTGTTCAAAGGCAGTTAATCAAATGTGATTAAGAGCGTGAGAATAGATTTGCCTGGCAAGATGTATCGCTTATGGTGCTTAGGAGATTCTATGGCTAACGAATGCTGGAATAAGCCTCCTTTATCGCTGTAGTCTTGGCATGTCCTCAGTCGCTAGGATTGTCCGAGAAAAAATGAGTAAAAAGTTTAAAAGAGGAAAAAGGTTCAAACTGGGTAATTCCAAAATGCTTAATGTATATGTAGAAAATAAGAAGCTGAAGGATTTAGCTTAAAAGTTCACAAGGTAATAAAGAGCAGAACTGACCTGTTCAAGGCAAGAGAGCCTAACCTCAGTTTCTGAAACTTGATAGACTTTTTCATCTAAAAATCCATTGACTTTATATGCCATTGCACCCAAGTGGTCCACTGTATTAATAACTGCTTTGATAACATAATCTTTCAAGGTCTCCACCACACTACCATAATTAGATTCAATAATCAAGAGCTTAGTATGATAAAGAAAAAGCTACAAGGGGTTAATCCAATCTCTCAGTAAATTACATAGTTAAGGAAAAAATCTCTAACTCACAATGTTTTTTGATCCTCTTTGCTGTAAGATATTTCAAAATATTCGGCTGCTGAGTACAACTGTTTCCTCATATTCTTCAATTCCTAAATTCCCAAATGCATTCAGAAAATATCTGTGATCGACTTGAACACTATTCCATAATGTTATACAGTTTCCTGAAACTGTGTATGTTCCTCATTTCTAAATTCTTTTTGTGATATGAATTATGAAAAGGATTCATATATAATAATATGAACATGATTCAATATGGATAAGGATGAATGATTAGAGTAAAAACTCACGTTCAGATTCTCTGAGAAGAGCACTCTCTGCTTCATGAAGAGCTCATCGTTGTGTGAAGCTTCTTGTGGGGCAGAAGAAACCGAAGAGGAAGAAATCATACTCTGCATAATGGGTATTCTTTTTTCCTCCTACAAAAATTTGATAAGAAAAATAACTTATGATATTAGTTAGAAGCCATGCTAACCATCTGAAAATCAAAATCTGGTAAATAGAGAATTCAGATGATAATTCCCAGATTATACTTGACCATAGCTATTTATTCAAAGCAAGACAAATATGTGGCTTCAATGGCTAGCTTGCTTGAGACAAATTATCAGAGACAAAAATAAGACCCACTACAATCTTTTAGAAAAGCAAACAAAGAAGACATGTTAGATAAAAACTTCAATTCTGCATATATATCATTCACAAAATCAAGGCATAGATTGTAAAATAGTTAAATTACAACTCTTCTTTTTAACTATTACAAATGGAAATTCTCTATATTCTCCATGAGCATGACCTAAACATGCCAAATGTGTCAATTGATGGAAAAATCAGCAAAAAAGGTAGAACATTTCAAAGTTTTCTAAATTTTCTGCTCAAGCTAAAATAGAAAAGGGTTCAATACAAAACAGACTACAAGTGGTGAGGTACAGAAAACACACCTGGGTTTTTGAGGAATTGCAATCCAAAACTCAACTCCCACTTAAGACTTGCAAAAGAAATAGTATGTGTTTTGTTGACAAGAAACTCTCATCACCAAGAATATAAGATAGTGCCAAAAAAAAAGAATATAAGATAGTGAACTCTATTAGGAGCAGTTCATGCAAAAAGTCATAACCTCACTTATTAGGAGCAGTCTTAATCTATCATCAGGTCACATATCTTTGGCAAGTAGAAATGAAAAGCCTAATAAGATCAACAAATCAAGCCACTTGTTAAACACGTGGTGGTTTTGATTGTTTTCAAACTCGGGACCCGCAAAATTGAAAGGAGGAGATGAGTCTTCAATTTGATCTTAACTTAGATCAGTTGTGGAGTCACTGAGTGTTTGCTAACTTGCCTGCAGAAATTTATTTGGTGTAATTAGATCAATGCCTTTCTTGCTCATGAACATTTACTCCAGTGCTTCTATATCTATGGTATTCCATTTACAAGCCAACTACTTTTGACCCTTTGATTTATGAGTGTAACTACTTATTTTAGTGGACAAAGTCTGCAATTATGGACTTTCAATCCACAGTTAATGTGAATAACGCCATTGGAAAATGCCAACAAGATGTTTAATCATATGGCAGTTGGGGATTCCACATCAAAGCAAAAATAGGTTTGGATTTATATGACAATTAATAAAAATGCTACTAATGTGTCCATTAATTGAATCAACTAGCCCTCTTAGATAGGGTGACTCAACTTAAATGACTCTTCTTTTGTGTTTTAAGGATAAATATGAGTTTTATTTTTATACTAAACAATAATATATATAGAGATCCACCGTATGCAATAAAAAGAGTTTAAAAAAATTAAAATCACTCGATCTTAGGTGTTAAAACTGTGTTCTATAGCTCATAATTTTTCTGAAAAATCACTACCATTGCTAAGAAAAATGAGTGATTCGACAGATTTGACTGTTTTGACCATTGAGCATTACTAGGCTAAATGACCTGTTTTTCTTTGTGCATGCAAATTCCTAGTCATCCAAACGGTTCGTCAAGAACTCTAGGGCTCAGTAAGCAAGTGTGCAAATGCTGTTAATTCATTTTCCAATCTGGAGCAAAGCAAACTGAGCTTAATAAGTTCTCCTTTTCCTTTTTTCCAGCCAAATAAGTTTCCAACAAAAACATTTTAAGTAATCAAAAAGTACCAACAGTATGATCAATCACAGCGGTAAATGCTGATTGCCTCCAAAGTGGTCAAATTGAAATACAATGTAGACAAATTTTTAGGCTGCATCCTGCATACTAGTACAATTGAAAAGAAAATATGAAGTGACAGTATCAGCACAGTTGGTTGTTGTGAATAAACACATGCAGCGGCTTCTTTTACACAATCCGCTCCAACTCTCTTGCATAACTGAGAGTTTGGTTGATAAGCTGCAGAGAAGGTATCTCCTTGCAAGGGGCAGTCTCCTTTGCCTTCTGGAAAAAGACCCCGCCGTTCTTTACTTCCCACTCAGGATGATCCTGCAATCAAGAGACAAAGTCTTAGAAATGTAGATTGAACCAAAGCAGTAAGGCAGTATATTTCTACTGCTGGTGTGAATTTGCAAGGGTATCTTTACTCAATTCCCACCAGAGAGCTAAAGGCATTACATAATTTGCCTTGTGATTGCGAAAACAGAATATTACATAGTCCTCTTTAGCAATTCAGAGAACGTTACCTCGTTGATATAGGCCAAAAGTTCACGCTCAGAAGGGAATAGCAACATTTTCTGTGCATCCTTAATCGAGAGATAATCATATGCCTTCTCACTGCAACCAGCTATCTCGTCCCTGAAAGTGATAAAACAGATAAAACAGTCAGAACACCTAACAAGTATATCTTTCATAACTAGATGCAAACATTATATGAACAACTAAACTATGCATAGGAAAATGACGGGCTCACACCATCTACATTAGAAATTGAACTGCAGTGAATGAGAGTTCCAATGGGAAAAAGGGAAAAAAAAAAAACTTTCATACTATCACTTGCATTTCCCTGTCACAAGCTTATAGCACTTTTATGCTTCACTCAATATAGCACTATGTCTAAACTAAAACAAATAAAAATAAATAAATAAATTACCGGACTGTTTTTGCCAGGAGATCCATAAAATAAACATAAGTTTCATGTGGCACTGTCTGCCGAGCATGCAACACCCTATTGTAAGCTCCCTCCATAAAGGACTGCTCCAACTCCACAGCATGCTTGATGCAAGGGTTCTCCAAAGCAGTAGATGAGAGCAGTTCCAGTTCTGTGTGGAACTCAGCTATTCTATTCTGGACGAGGAGTCTCAACAGGTTGAGACCTAAAATTGGGTACTCTTGAGGGGATGGAGGAAGACGGTGACTGCTCCAAAAGAAATGAAATTCCTTAATAATCCACAGATAAAAATTCCAAATTTAAAAAAGGACTGAGCAATAGATTTGCGATAAACAGTGTTCTAACTGCATAGAGGGAAAGAATAATAGCGCCAGCAGCAGCAGATGTGTTATTTTTACTCATGTATGCGCAGAGATGAGTATTTAAAAAAATATGTGTGCTTTCGTGTTACTTGCTGAGCGTGTTCACTGTGACAAATTGGCCTCTGCTCAATATATCATTGTAGGTGCCTATTTACAGTAGATGCCTCAATTTTTGCAGTAGAGAGTGAAACTTTAAAGAAAGCTTACCGAACATCTGTGTAGTAGTGCTTCAGCTGAAAGAAATCCCTTTCAAATGCATCTTGATCCTCAGTCTTCACGCTAAGAAGAACAGCATGCTCATATATGTTCCCTGAAAGTTGTCAAACATTATAGTATAAGTGAATAAATATCTTGAAACTAGCACACTCTTCTGGTACAATATAATTAGGCAGCATAATGAACTTTTAAATGAATACTAAATCAACAACATATTTTGGTTAAGAATGTTACTCGCTACTTCTAATTCCTTGGCCGCATTAGGTGTATCTTGATACAGAGGCGGTAGGCTGCTGAATTCAGTTAGCATGACCTGCATAAACAACAACCAAGTTAATTCAACCATACACAAATATCAGAATCTAACAGAAAATGAATTCCTAATGCCTCCAAAGAGCGTGTATGAGATGCATGTCTTCCCCTATCAGCTTAACAACCAGCTGAAGGTCTAACTGGGCTCTCTTGGCACACGCACACACTTATGATCACAGCAAGAATTGCACACTATTAGGTGCATTAGATGAAAGTCTTTTTTTCTATTAGGTCTTCAAGTCAAGAATTGCACACTATTGTTTCAGCGCGATTCCATAAATGTATCTATTTAGGTTTCACGTTAGTGCTCTAGCCTCACGTCTCTCTTATACGGATTACAGCTAACCAGAATACACATACCCACCAAAACAAAGCTAACGAAACCTGCACAAAGAGTTACACATGGACAACCATTGACATTGTAATCCTCCACTTATGCACTAAGTGCAGGAGGCCAAAAGTAAAGAACTTTATAAGAAGCAATAGCAAAAGAAGAGCCTAAGATGCGTCCCAGGGCTCTGATTGACCGAAAAACCTAATCACACCGCTGCAATTTACAAAATTGATTGTCTAATTTAGCATTACGCAGGGAAGAAGACAACTAAAGGTTATTAAATCATGTCCAGGAGGAGCTGAGAATTTCGATTTTAGCAAAGAAAGTTGGTGTTTTGAACATCTGTTGGTACCTTCAGATCCGAGAGGAGATTGGCAGATGTATCGAAATCATTACGGACAAACGCTGCTTTGAAACGCCCGAAGTTCTGAGTTAGCTCGTTCAGCTTCGCATCCATTTTTCGTCTTCCTGGACTTTGCCTCTTTCTCTGATTTTCGTTCGCTTCTCGCAGACTGCTTTTACTCTCGTGCTTCTTTTCCAACAAGAAATTACATTTAAAAGGGATTCAATATGAATTGGTCCTGATCTGTATTCGGCCCAGCCCAAATCGAATAACAGAAAAAACAACGTGTCGTTTTTATTACATTTAATTCGGTCCGAATTGGTCCTTGTTTCAACTTGGGCCCAGCCCAAATAAAACAATCACGTAAAAAACGATACGTCGTTGTTATTCCATTTGTCCTTCTCCTGATAATAGTCATCCAGTTCCTTATCGAGGCACACTGATGCAAAGCCTTCTGCTTCAAACAATGGCAGCTTCAACTTCTTCGCTCATTTCAACTACTTGGAATTTCCTGTTTTGCCCCAAAACTCTTCCCCAAATCCCATCGCTAACCCAAGCCCTCTCCTTCACTCACTCAAACGCAAAGCCCCTCGTGTACCGAACCCGGCCCGGCCCCAAGTCGGGCCTCACCGTCAATGTCCAGTCGCTGGAATTCTCCGGCTCGTTCTTCGAGGGCGGCTTCCAGTCCGAGGACGACCCGAATTCCCCATCCGGGCCGGGCCTAACCGCCGTGGAGGACAAGGAGGAGCCACCGTGCCCACCGGGGCTCCGACAGTACGAGACCATGGCGGTTCTCAGACCCGATATGTCCGAGGATGAAAGACTCGCTCTTACCCAGAAGTATGAGGAGGTAAATGGATTTTAAATTTGATTTGTTTCTACTCTGTTCAATTTTGCTATGTTATCTGTTCGGTGGTTTGAGCTAAATGCGTTGAGTTGAGTTTATATGGAGATAACTAGCTTAAAGTTTTGTTCTTTTGGTTGATTGGAGTAGCTCTACATATAATAATGTATATATATTATACAAAATTATTTGTGCTCAAAGTCTAAATTGCTTCAGTAGTCTAAATGTGTAATAAGAACTGAAGGCTGTGATGGCAGAATGTATTTGATGCAGTTCCTTAAGGTGTTTCACTGATGTTTAAATTTTGAAAAGCTTACATTGCAGTACGAAATGCTTTTCGTTATTGGAGTGAATATGCTGCTTTGCTAATGAGCTGAATCCTCAGACATTATAACAACTTAAAACTTCAAATTTTAGAGACTGTTTTCCATGGAGAAGTAATCTTAATGTGTTTAATTTTTGGAAGTGCAATGAAATTTTTCTGCTTAAATATTTGATGTAATAAATCTATTGCATGGGATGGGTTCTGGTAGAGAGAAGATGATCGATGAGCAATTAATTACAATACTTGTGTGAAACACAAGCGATGCCCATATGTTCTTTGTTATTTTTAATGCTGTCATCTTGAGAAGTTGGGACTTATCAGACAAAATTGAAAGATTATGACTTTCCTCTGAGCAAATGCTTGTGGAAAGCTCAGTAGGATCGTATCATTCCCAGGATCACTCAAATAATCCTCTAATGTCAAGAAATGCCATATTTTACTTCCCTCAATCTAAGTTTGATTGTTTCAACCTCCATGCATGCTTTTTATAAGCCATTGTTTAGATATGAAGATCTGCAGATTTTCTATTGCTCTTATCCAGACGTAATAGAGTTTCATACCGGATAGACTTTTACACATAGTTATCCACCTCTAAAACTAGTAAGAACTTATCTGAATGTAATTGAGGTTTCATAGTATTAATATAACAAACTGCCCGGAAATAAGTTGAGTTTTAGCTCATGGTTATTTCATTGGAGCATGCTATTATCAACCTTGCAACTTATCTGAAATGAATAGAATAATGGTGTCTGCACTCTGCAGAGCCAAGGAAAGAAAGATTAAATGCACATCATCAGATTAACTTATGCAGCTTGTAGTTCCTATGAAGTTATAGACTTGGAAGTTTATTTGTTACAACATTCAGTCTGACGGTTTATGTTTGCAGTTGCTTATAGCTGGGGGTGGCATGTATGTGGAGGTCTTCAACAGAGGAGTGATTCCACTAGCCTATAGCATCCAGAAGAAAAACAAAGCTGGGGAGTCCAACACTTACCTGGATGGTATCTACCTACTCTTTACCTACTTCACAAAACCCGAGTCTCTCGAATTTCTTGAAGAGAATCTGAAAGCTGATGACAATGTCATCCGATCACTGAGTTTCAAAATAAGGAAAAGGAAGTACTAGTTTAGGTTAAATCTTTTGTCCATCTCTGAGAGGAAGAACAGGAAAGAAAAAAGTCTCATGTACAATGTAATCGCCTATGCATTGAATCTTCCATTATTCCCTTGTTATTAAGATTCAGTTCGTTCAGTTTTTGTTGTAATATAGTTGATTAATGATCAAAGAAAATGTATGCAGTTCGCAAAATCATATCTAGAAATCGACTTACGAGCGCGTATCAGAAACTCAAATGGCACCGACTCCAAAACAAGAAAGCAGTAGTAGTAAGTGGGCTGAATCCCAACTTTGTTGTTACATTCTGGATTTATAGGTTGAATCATTTGATGAAGTAATGCATGAAAGCAACTGGAACTTCTAGTGTCTTTTTAACACACCAGACTGCACAATCTCGGTGGTGGTAGTTTGCTATTTTCCGCAAAAGTTGAAACCAAAACCATATTCAATCGTCTTATTTTATGGATTTTTCATCTTTCTCGTCAGGACCATAAGACCATTGATTCATAAACATATCCTTCTTGGATAGCACCAAGTGAAAATTACTTGCTTTTAATCATGGGAGCTTAGCATGGCATAGACTGATAGACACAAGCCGCCGCCTAATAGAGGCTGGAATTGGTCATTCTTTTCACTCAAACGTGTAGATTCCGTGGCTGCCAAAGGATTACTGGGACCTGAAGTAAAAGCACTTTACTCTGTAAAAACTAAAAACAAATGTGTGAAATAAGACATGGGGCTTTTCTATATAGCTAGAGCCTAGAGAATCTTATTGTAATGTAGTATGAGATCTGATCTTAAACCCACTTCCTGAGATAGAGCTTTCTCCATGATCCACCAGTAGCAGTAAGATCTCCTCAGTTCAATCAAGGGACACCCCCAAATCAAGTTGCGTCATAGAAATGCATAAAATAGAGGACAAGTTGCACCAAGGAAGAACATATATAAAAGAAGTGGAAAATACAATAAAAAAGACAGAAAAACACCAAGATTATTTCTTCTTTCTTTTTACCCTTTTGGGTCATGCTTACATGAGTGGAAGAATTAAGTATTCTTCCGTACTTCTAACTTTCATTCCTCTTAACTTGATATTGCATTGGTACACATCTATGAAACCTCAAAACCGAAACGAGTGGATGTGTAATCAACACTAAAATTTGTTTTGGTTCACAAATAGAAAAAATTTAGGAAAAGAAAAAGGCAAAACCAAGAGTGTCAAAATTCTATTTTGGACTTTTATTTTTGGCCATGTAGTTTCTTTTTATTCCAAAACTCGAATCCAACAAACATTCTTAAGCTTCTATATTTGCTATTCAAAAGTGACAAACTATGCAATAGTATTTTAATTAATAAGGTAATTAGCATTATGTTTTTCTCTCTCAATTTCTTTTGTCTTGTATAAATGGCTTATGTTTGATACCACAAGGTAATTAATTCTTAGATTTGACATTGTAGATGCCATGCTTTTTTCTTTACTTTAGTGATATGCTATGTTGCTAAAAGGTTGTATTTATGTAATAATGAAAGGCTCGAAGGGCACCATATCACTTTAGCGTAGTGCATGAAGAAAGAATTCTTCTCTTCTTTCTTAGCTAGTAGTCATGACCTAAAGAAGGTCTAAACAACTTGAAAGGGAAATATTTCTCTTCTATTCATTTAGAAGAACAAATTCTTTGCTTATACAATAGATTAACATATAGTAACGCATATTCACACTCTTAGATTGGTATTGGGCATTCCAATTTCAAATCCCTCTTTTAAAATAAAAAAGAAATTAATTATAGTGATCGACTTTCTAATAGCGAGAATAGCATTGCCATTTTATTTATTGACAATGTTTGGCCTCAATAAGTCATTCATATGTGAAAGCACACCTATATTTTGCGTTATGTTAGGCCCTTCAAATTGGCTAGAAAGACCACAAATTTGGGAGGATATATAGAAAAGTTAGTAATGTTAGGTTGCAGATCTTAAACATAGCCAACAACTTTGATGTCCAATGATGAACATGCAGGTCTAATTATATATAATGGTGGGTCGTTTAGTTTGCTCATCATGGAAAAATATCTGAATTAAGGTACGTAGAGCTGTGTCAATTAGTTGAAGTTGGGACAAACCACCTTTGATAACACAATACATAACTTGAGTGGCTTTATAGGCTTGTTAGGTCATCAACTTTCCAACCATGGTTGATCGATCTGATGGACCAACAGCTTAAGTAAGAGTAATGCAATTCACATTTTTTAATTATAATTTTGTTCTTTTTAATTAAAAAAGAATTAAGCATTGTAATGTATCATGGAATATTGGTAAAATTGTCTGATCATGATGATGTTTGGGTCCATGATATTACAGTGGGGATAATTGAGCTTCTCAGTGCTTGGTGTGATGAGGACCCAAGTTTTAGTGATAGACATGGGTGTCCCATCATTGAAACATGAAACAAGGAATATATGCTATCATGGCAAAAACTTATTGCTCTGGGTTTTTTCTTTCATTTTTCTTCTTTGATTTAATTAACAAAGTTATAATGTGTCCACTCCCCAATCTATAAGCAATCATTATGCCAAAAAGAACAGGCAAAAAAATTCTCACTTATTCACTTTCATTGAAGATCCGACTGTGCACCAGAATATGGTAAAAATTTATTTAATGGTGAAAAAAATCAGAATTATATATAGAAAACTCCAGCTGATCACAAAAGCCTATATATGAGGTCTCCATTTTCATAAGTTTGTAATATTAATTTATACTTAATTGGTATGCTATCTATAAAATTCAACAATCAATAGAACTCGATCATGTCAACTACTTAATTACTACATACTATAAGTCTTTTCATCAGCAATTTCACTTACTAGTAGACTATGAATTAGAAATATTATTTTGAATTTTTATAATTTATATATTATAGTTGATCATGATTAATGTTATATACTAGCCTCTTGTACACACTATTTGTCTACTAATTTAGATGTCCAGAAGGTTTTTCAATTCGAGTGTGCTATATATGGAGGAGTAACTCCTTGCATAATATATATATATATATATATATATATATATATATATATCAAAAAAAGTGATTATTGGTTCCCAATTGTCACATTACATTACACAGTAGTCGAAAGAAAAAAAGAGTGCAGAAAATATCTCTTTTGCGGACAACCACTCTAAATTCGCCTTGTATATATAAAGCTAAATAATCTCTCTACTTTTTGGGTACGTATAAAAAAATTAATAATCTCTCCCTTCATAGTTGAACGAATCCCACCTCAAAGTTCTCTCCATATATAAATACACTCAACCAGGCATTTGTAGTAATTCATCTATATCTTCAACTAATAAGCAGAATAATCACCAGGATTTAGTAGCTTGCAGCTTAATTCAGTTAGATGGGTCTTCCTGATCAAACTCAAACTACCAGTTCTACTACTACTTCTCAATCTCACCTTTATCCTCAAGCACTTCAACTCAAACTTTACCAGGCCTTCATATTCTCGATTCCTATCCTTTTCTCTATCATTCTCTTTCTCTTGTTCTACTTGTTCTACCTCAAAAGGAGGGCTTCCACTCTTTCATCTTCTCCTCCAATTCTCATTCGAAGAAGAAACCATAATCAAGCTTCGGCATCTTATACACCATATGTTTCCTCAGTAAGTTCTCTCTCTCTCTCTCTCTCTCTCTCTCTCTCTCATTCATATATTGTATCTTCATAGATGCCTATGCATGAAGACAAACAAGCAAACAAAGAATTACAATTATATTTGAGTATTCATTTCGATCGGTTGTGAAATTTCCATGTAATTAAATTTGGTATCATGCAGATAAAAGCTTAACTGAGTATCATCCAAACTTAAATTTATATCTAGTTCTTTTTTTTTTCTTTCATATTATTTTGTATAGCCTTGTCTGATGGATTTGAAGGGAGAGCTCAAAGAAAAGCTTCAAATCATTCTATTTGATGAAGAACTGAGGAAAAAGGATTCACAGTAAGTTTGAATTTATTTCTTTAATTTTGATTTTCATATTGAGTTTGATGACAAGCCAAATGAAGTTGAAGTCGTCTATGTGTTGGAGACATCAATATTAGGTCCATAATAGAACAAGTGGCATGTGCCAAGATGGTGTTCCATCACATCCTTCAATTAAGTTGAGAAGCCAATGCACTTTAGCAACTAACTGTTGAGAATTTGAGATTTTGACAACTTAACCAAAAACCCAATTAAAAAGAAGAAAGAAAAAAGAAAAAAAATAGTGGGTTTTAATTTTTTTCTAAGGTAAAGTCTCAATTAAGTCACTTAGATAAGAACATATATATCCTTCAAATTATATATTCATATATAGTTCTTTTCTTGCAACCAGTAGTTTTGGCCCAAAGGGTCGTATGGCTACAGGTATATAGAGACTTCTATTTCTTTTTTCACACATGTTCATTAGAATCTCTCATAACATCCACTATTTTTCTCAAAAGTGCTTTTGAGAGAAAGAGAGGTTGATGAGGAAGTAGAATATAGTGTGAAAGGACATCTTTGGAGGAGACAAAACGTGATAATAAAGTTGGATGTATACTTTGTGTGCAATAATAGCTTTCTAATATTCTTCAAGAAAACTTTTCCCTAGCTCAAACTCAAAGTGGATAGTAATTAAACACTCATGAAATCCCACAATGCCCATGTATATATGAACTTCTCATCTTTTGGCACCAACTAATTTTAATTTGGTACAATTATTGTGATTTAAGCCAACCATTAATTCTTGCTTGTAAGTCAAGGCATTTCAAATTGTGATTCGTTACTTGCATTGAGTTACCCTGCCGCTATCCAAACATTAATTAATTGTTTACCAAACTTTAGGTTTCGCCTGAATCGGAATAACTGTAAGCTAAGTTTGGACCTGCCTAAATTGTGGCTGCAGATGTTGCGTTTGCTTGGGGGAATTCGAAATGGAAGAGGAGCTATTGCAGGTTCAATCGTGCAAACACGTTTTCCATGTCGATTGCATACATCACTGGCTGCACAACAACACAACCTGCCCACTTTGCAGATGCTCAGTGATTCCCATTAGTATCAGTTCCAAACTCGACAATAATAATAATAATCCAGCAGTGATACCTATTAGTAACACTGCACCGACCGAGCCAGTAGTTCAACTCCAGCAGCAGCACAGCATAATAGTCTCCCACCACAGTCCCGGGATTGTGTCATTGGAACTTCACCTACATGATCAGCAGCTGCAACAGATGGTTGACGACAATAGAACAACTGCGGTTGAAGAATCACCATCATCAAGTACTGATAGTGGTACAAGTTTAAGGGATTCTGGAGGGTTATGTGATGGTGCTAATCAAGATTCGAGAGACTCGGTTACTATTCATATCCAAACACATGATTCATGAGATAATTTAGACAAATAAGTCATGCATGCATGCTTTCCTACATCAACTAGAAATAACATATATCTTTTGTGCTATGTTTCCCACTGAGAATTAAGTACATTTTTGGCGGCAGAGATCGTTAATTAGCTAAGATAGATGAGAGACCAGGTATACATATACTGTCAAAAACCAAGAGAGAGGTATACGTACGTACGTACTACTCGATCTAGTGTAATTTGAAGTACTTTGATGGAATGTATAATCAGTATATATATAATGGTGTTGGCTGATCTTTCTGTAGAAGTGATGGCCCAAACGTACGGGGTATAGCTAGCCTACACCTTAGGGCATCCCAGTGGGGACTCTTTGGCGGCCCGGATAGTGATATAAAGACTTACTTTTATCGGTCTCTTACAGCATTGGAAATGGGAAAACCACAGTAACTCTTAAGATCTTAATCAGTAATATCTTAAATAGCAACACAAAATTTAGTAACTTTTATGATCTTAATCATTAGTAAGATCTTATCTTAATCAGTAATATCTTAAACAGTAACACAAAATTTAGTAACTTTTATGATCTTAATCATTAGTAAGATCTTATCAGTAATATGCGAAAATCATGCACACAAAATAATCTTGACCCTTAATCTAAGATTTGAAGGTAGCATTTTGTATGTCAAAAAGTAACCACAGCAACAACGCTGGGGTTGAAAACTTGCATAAAGATCACTTTATGGCATACGGAAGGAAAAACATGCACTAGCTATAGCACACGATTTTTATAAAAATTTTGGCACGGCTTTCACTATAATTTTGACATCTAATTTAGTTCCAACATCTCATTTAGGAGCGGAGAGGGTCGGCCAAGACTCTAAAATATTTTCATCAGGGGATGAAGTTTTAAGAATTTATTTTTTTATGAATTTTCTAGTTTTTTTATTATGAAAAATTGTAAAAAATAATCGAGTTGATATTTCTACATTCTGTCAACTTAAAAAATTCTTAAATATCATGATTTGAGTATGAGCATATTTTGATGTAAAAATAAAGACATGTGATTTTTGCTAAAAAATTGTGTGTTATATAACCCACGGTTTTTTGTGAAAAACCATGGTTTCGACAAAAAAAAAACTTTCTCAAAACTTCATCATTGCTAAGACATGTTTTTTAAAAGGTGTTCCAATTGACAGAACTCGAAAATCTAGAATCGTTTATTTTTTTTCTTCTAGTTTTACTATTTTGAAAAATCATAAAAATTAAACGAGTCGCTTTTTTTGCGTGTTGTCAACTCCAAAAGTCTTTAAAAATCATAATTTGAGTGTGTGAAGATTTTAGTGCGAAAATAAAAACATTCAATTTTGGCTAAAAAATTATCTGTGAAAAACTAGCCCACGGTTTTAGGTGAAAAACTAAGGTTTCGGCAAAAAAAATAAAAAATTCTCTAAACTTCACTACAAGTAAAAACATGTTTTTTAAAAAGGTATTTCAATAGGCAGAACTCGCAAATCTCGAATCGTTTATTTTTTATGAATTTTCTAATTTTTTTGATTATCAAAAATCGTACAAAATAAACAAGATGATATTTTTGCATTCTGTCAACTCGAAAAATCCTTAAAATCATGATTTGAGTGTGGGAAGATTCTGGCCCAAAAATCGTGTGTTAAAACTCATGGTTTTTTGTGAAAAACCATGGTTTCGGAAAAAGATAATAAAACATTCTTAACATTTCACCGGTGGTAAGACATATTTTTTAAAAGATGTTCCAATTAATAAAACTCGCAAATCTCGAATCGTTTATTTGTTACGAATTTTCTAGTTTTTCGATTTTGAAAAATCGTAAAAAATAAACGGGTCAATATTTTTGCATTCTATCAACTCGAAAAATCTTTAAAAATCATGATTTTAGTGTGAGAAAATTTTGATGCAAAAATAAAAACATGTGATTTTGGCCAAAAAATCGTACGTTATAAAAATAGATGAACCAGCAAAAAGTAAGAAATATTATTCCATAAGCCGGCCTATATATAATAGTGGACAGTTCTTATTGCCACATCACTGGTGCAGTTTTCTATAAATTGAAAAGTAATTTCTAATTAAAACTAGCATACATGTTCCCACTTTCACATCAACTTAGTTCCTTAGAGTAACATAAGCCACTAAATAGAGAGCAAAAGCTAGAAGTAATGAAACTAGAGTGGTTTTTCTAGGAATTCTCCCTTCGTCATTCCTACTGATTATGGCTTCATAAATCGGTATACAATTCACTACGCCAAAACCAGCTATAAACATCTGCAAGAACAATCCTTCCAAATCATTGCTGCCTCTGAAAGCCTCTATATGTCCCCAAATAAATGCAGCCAAGTTGAGAAGGGCAGCCATTGTTAGAGGCACAAACATGGGTGATGGGACTCCAAACTCCATGGTTCCTAGTTCATATCTTATGCTTTGGTCATCATCGAGGACTTTGCTAGTCACATTGAACACATGTGTGGAAATCCCCAAGGACTTGAGAAGGTACGCAATGGATCCAAACAATAAGGATGAGAGTGCCCTAACCATCCACATTCTTTGGTCATTCCACCACCTAGGGAATGTTCCTCCTTCTACCACAAAGTCAATGAAGTCTTGAGTATAGGCTCCAATGAAAAGGAAGACATACAAGAGAAACCATGTCTCTGAAACCTGCAGCAAAAACTTCAATGTTACCAAAAGGAAGTACGTATGCATTATTAATTTGCTCACAAGATAAATTTTAGGCTACAAAAAACAATAATAATATATTATTCTTTTGTTATATAGTTTGAACATGTTATGTTGTCGGATTATTGATATGAACTAGTGATAAATTAAATTTTGATCTAAATATATAGTCTTAGTTTGTTATTTCACACCACAAACATCAAAATATATGGAGAACATTACCCTGAAAAGGAAATTAAGGTCAAAGATGGATGTCTGTTACCTTTGGGAAGATGTTGATTCCATTTAGGATAGCTAGCTGAGGGAGGAAGGCATATACTGTGATTGGAATTGACCAAATGGGCCAAAATGAATAGTGGGCATACGAAAGGCCCATTAAAATTCCCATGGCCCGAATACCAAATGTAACTGGACTATATTTAGAGAAAGCAACCTCAAGGTTGCCTATGGTCCAACGCTTGATTTGATCAAGCACATCAACAAGGTTGATTGGGGCATCCCCATAGAATGCTGGCCTAACAGGATTGCAGAATATAGATTTCCATCCTTCGCATTGCATTTGATAACCAGTAAAGAAGTCCTCCACCAGTGAGCCATATCTGACACCAATCTACACAATTTGAGACAGTTTAATTCGATCGGTGAAAAAATTAATATAGTAAATTAAGCCATCCGACATCTGAGTGGTGCAATGGAAAAATGAAATTAGCTTACCTTCCTGCCCCAATTGGTATTCCTCTCATAATTGCAAGCAGCAACACGGTGTGCCAATTCCAAAACCTTTGTAGACTGAATGGGCTTGTCCACCACATTATCTGGGGCTAATTCAGGAATTTCAGGTGATAACAATTGTGATGGACCTCCAAAGAAAGCTCTTCTACTGAAAAAGCATCCTGTTCCAAAGTAATCTGGCCCCAAAACCCCATCCATTCCCTCAGCATTAATCACAAATATACGTTTGAACTCACAAGCATATATGTCGTTTTTGTTGATTCTGCGAAATCGCTGAGGAAACTGCACGTAGCCTAATTTGGATCGAAGTTTAGGGTCCGATAAGTAGCATAGTACACGATAAAGTGTTTGCGGGTCATTGGAGTACATGTCACAGTCTAGGGTTAACACTATTGGCGCATTGGTCATGGTAGCTGAAACTCGAATCTTTGTACGTAGCAGTAGTACATGGTACAAAAAACCAAAACATAAATCAAATTTTATTTATTTAGCTAAACAATAAATTGATTAAACATGAAAATATGTATGTGCGTATGAAGCTTACAAGGACATTAAGGGCACCAGCTTTAAAATTGTGTTCTGAAGTCATGTTTTTTTCTCTAGAGACATAAATTAGATTTGGCATTGTATTGTCTGTGATATCTCTTTCTTTGTTATTGTCTGATAAAACCTGTACAAATAAATACAATACAAAATTTAAGTGTGTGACATGATAAAACCTGTACAAATAAATCCAATACAAAATTTAAGTGTGTAACATGTTACGTACGCTAAGTTTGATAAATTACATTATCATATAATAGTATAATACTATTAATTAATTAAGAGTCGAGGAACTACATGTAGAGATAAAATCCTCACTACATAACCTTAAGCTATAAACATGTACCTGAATGATAGTGGGATGATCTTGCCGGATAAATCCATCTGACCATTTGCTAAAAACCTGACTTTCCCGTTCTCCAATTATATATTCACCGTCGACTTTGCCTCTCTCAATTACATTGTCCACCCTCACTTTCATGCCTTGGTACATTATCTGTGGCAAGATGTTAGATCACAAAGTGTGATAATGCTATAACTATAAGGGTTACTTCCCACTGACCAAAAGGAAAAAAAGAACAAAAAAAATCATATATACAGTGCGTGGAAATTACCTTAATATTCTCAGCCTCAGAAAAACTAGAGTGATCCGTCTCGAAAAAAGCTTCTGGACATCTTTCCACTATGTTGTTCTCCCTGCAGAAAGGTATCCAGTGTCTTGCAAACTTCGCAGCCTCCATGAAAGCAAACAGAGTCAGAGCCGAACCTCCGTCGTCTGAAACGTACACGGACACCTTCTCCGTCGGATAATCATAAGCCATCACAGACAAGGCCGTGTTTACCACGTTCATCGGAGGCTCCTTGTAGGGATCCGCAGTACATATGAAGACATCCAGTGCGGGCAAGTCTGATTTTCGAAGAACCCTCTTAAGGTTTTCGGGGTATTCTTTGCGGTATAGGGGATTCATTCGGAAAGCTTGCGTGGTGATGTTTGAGAAAGCGAGGATGGAGTCGGAGATGAGGAGGGTGAGGGTGATGAAGAAGGAGGTTAGGGTTGTGGAGTGGAGGAGGGAAAGTGTGTGGTGATAGAGTAAGGCCAGGATGGCA
Source organism: Rubus idaeus (assembly GCA_030142095.1). NCBI lineage: Eukaryota > Viridiplantae > Streptophyta > Magnoliopsida > Rosales > Rosaceae > Rubus > Rubus idaeus. The sequence continues at coordinate 3,132,569 of CM057969.1, read as the reverse complement.
CACCAGTAAATTAGAGCGAAGAGGCGGTTGATGGGGATGCGAAGAGAGTGTTTGTGAGTATGAAGAGGAAGGTCGTCGGTGGACATGGTGGTGGTGCACGCAACCTCTTAATTTGATCAAAATTCTTTGAGTTTTTAAAACTCACACATACCAAATCGATCAAAAAAGAACTAGGTCGATTATTGAATATTGATCAAACAAATTGATCGATGTCCATTGATAACACAATTCTAGCAACTATATAGTCAATGCTGAAGTACTGGTATTGACGGTCAAGAAGTTCGGCATAAAATTAACATATCACATGGAGACCGGAGGTACCTAGTTGATGATACGTCCAAAGAAGAAAGACAACTTTTTGTGCACAGAGAAATGGTAAACCTCTCAAGTCTCTGTGTATTAAGAAAGTATTGTATCGACATCACCATTACTTTTCGATGTTAATTAATTTCCAGAAATGGCACGCCAATCACCTGGCACTCAAGTATTGGCGGCTAGTGTCGGATGAGGATGAAACTACATATAGTCAATTGCACATGATTGACTATTCAGCAAGCGAGGCTAGTGTCGTATGAGTATGACTCGTACATAGAGTGCAGCCACATGATTATTCCACAACCCGGCATATATATCATGGTGGATAATTCTTATTGTTACATCGACCAATGGTACTGCATATACATGCAGTTTTCTGTAAATTTTTAAGTAATTGCTGAGGCTGACATACATGTTTGTACTTTCATATATAGCAACTGATCAGTTCCTTAGAGAAACATAAGCCCCTACACAGAGAGCAGAAGCTAAAAATAATGAAACTAGTGTGGTTTTTGTAGGAATTCTCCCTTTGTCACTCCTACTGACGATGGCTTCATAAATCGGCATACAATTTACTATGCCAAAACCAGCTATAAACATCTGCAAGAACAATCCCTCCAAATCATTGCTGCCTCTGAAAGCCTCCACATGTCCCCAAGTAAATGCAGCCAAGTTGAGAAGGGCAGCCATTGTTAGAGGCACAAACATGGGTGATGGGACTCCAAACTCAATGGTTCCTTGTTCGTATCTTTTGCTTTGGTCTTCATCAAGGACTTTGCTAGTCACATTGAACCCATGTGTGGAAATTCCCAAGGACTTGAGAATGTACTCAATGGATCCAAACAAGAAGGATGAGAGTGACCTAACCATCCACATTCTTTGGTCATTCCACCACCTAGGGAATGTTCCTCCTTCTACCACAAAGTCTAGGAAGTCTTGAGTATAGGCTCCGAGGAAAAGGAAGACATACAATAGAAACCATGTCTCCGAAACCTGCAACAAAAACTTCAATGTTACTAAAAGGAAGTACATACGCATTATCGATCTGCTCACAATATAAATTTTAGGCTACACAAAACAGCAATTTTTTTTTTGTTATATAGTTTAAACATATTATGTTGTCGGATTGTCAATCTGAACCATTGATAAATTAAATTTGAATCTAAATATATGGTCTCAGATTATTATTTCACATCACAAACATCAAAATATATGGATAACATTACCTTGGAAAGAAAATTAAGGTCAAAGATGGATGTATGTTACCTTTGGGAAGATGGTGATTCCATTAAGGAGAGCCAGCTGGGGGAGGAAGGCATATATTGTGATTGGAATTGACCAAATGGGCCAAAATGAATAGTGAGCATAGGAAAGGCCCATTAAAGGGCCCATGGCCCGAATGCCGAACGTAATTGGACTATATTTAGAGAAAGTCACCTCAAGGAGGCCTATGGTCCATCTCTTGGTTTGATTGAGCACATCAACAAGGTTGATTGGGGCATCCCCATAGAATGCTGCCCTAGCAGGATTGCAGAATATAGCTTTCCATCCTTCACATTGCATTTGATATCCGGTGAAGTAATCCTCCACCAGTGAGCCGTATCTAACACCAATCTACAAAATAAATCATTTGAGACAATTTAATTCGTTGGTGAATAATTTGAGACAGTAAAGCCATATATCCCACATCGGAGTGCAAAATGAAATTAGCTTACCTTCCATCCCCAATCGGTATTCTTCTCATAATTGCAAGCAGCAACAGTGTGTGCCAATTCCAGAACCTCTGTAGACTGAATTAGCTTATCCACCACATTATATGGGGCTAATTCAGGAATTTCAGGTGATAACAACTGTGATGGACCTCCAAAAAAAACTCTTCTATTGAAAAAGCATCCTGTTCCAACGTAATTTGGCCCCAAAACCCCATCCATTCCCTCAGCATTGATCACGAATAAACGCTTGAGCTCACAAGCATATATGTCATTTTTGTTGATTCCACGAAATCGTTGTGGAAACTGCACATAGCCTAATTTGGATCCAAGTTTAGGGTCTAATAGGTAGCATAGTGCACGGTAAGGCGTTTGTGCGTCATTGGAGTACATGTCACAGTCTATGGTTAACACTATTGGCGCATTGGTCATGGCAGCTGAAACTCGAATCTTTGTAGCAATAGTGAGTAGTACAAAAAACCAAAAGATAAATCAATTCATACACATATTATTTATTTAGCTGAAGAATAAATTGATTAAATGCGAAAAATATGTTCATGTATGAAGCTTACAAGGACATTAAGGGCACCAGCTTTAAAATTGTGTTCTGATGTCCTGCTTTTTTCTCTAGAGACATAAATCAGGTTTGGCATTGCATTACCCGTGATATCTCTTTCTTTGCTATTGTCCAATAAAACCTATTCAAGTATGTACGTAACACATGTTACTACGTTAAGTTTGATAAGTTATCTTTTCAGATAATACTCTTAATTAATTAAGAGTTGAGAAACTAAATGTAGGAATAAAATCCTTACTCTATAAACTTAAACTATAAACATTTATTTCTATAAAAAAAAAACTATAAACATTTACCTGAATGATCGTAGGATGATTTTGCCGGGTAAATCCATCCGACCATTTGTTAAAAACCTGACTTTCCCGTTCTCCGGTTATATATTCAACGTCGACTTTGCCTCTCTCAATTACATTGTCTACTCTCACTTTCATGCCTTGGTACATTATCTGCGGCAATATTTTAGTTCACAAAATGACAAAATGTGATAATGCTATAAGCCTATAATGGTTATTTTCCCATTGACCAAAAGGAAAAAAAAACATAATTATTTTGATCCTGAAAATATGTAATGTGCCAATGCCGTTGGATTTTTATGTTATGAGGATGGGAACGAAAACGAGTGACAAAATAGCGCACTAGCTGTTTAAATTAATATTTGTCCTTTGATATGATCATGTCTTAAAAACTCCATCTACAGATAGGTACAAATTAACTCGGATATATGATCGATTATATGTGATTCTGGTATGATATTTATATGATATGACTAACTGGAGCAAACTAAGTTTTTTTTTTTTGAACAAGTAGAGCATTTGTCCTCAAGTCCTTAACTATAGACTTATAAATATATATCTCAATCATTCCTTATCTTCTTGAATGGGGGGAGGACCTGGTTTTTGGTTTTCTATAGCTTTTAAATCTTTTTCAACTAATTTAGGCAAAAATCTCCAATACCTTCTTTTTTTTTAACAAGAAATCTCCAATACTTTTGGGTAAAGCATTTTAAGAAGGGCTTTCGTCAATTAGAGCATGTGCACTTATAAAGGCTAAATTCTAAAGTCTAAACTAAAATTAAAGCTCCAAAAGTGAAATTATTCATCAATTTAGACTTCTTATCACTTTTGTATTTTCACCCATAAAGTCTAAAGTCTATAATATACCTTGTTAATTTTGTTTTCAAACAATTTTAACACCATTTAGTACCTTTAGCCTAGCTTTTGATGAGGCTAAGTTTAGCATCTTGGAAATGCTAGCTTAGGTATAGCCTAGCCTAAAAAGAGTTGACTGCATGTGTGTTTGGGAAAGACTAGCTTATAATTTAGTATAAGCTAGTCTAAACACTCATGAGTGCACATGCTCTTATGTCTTTTTAGGGAAATGAATTTCTCCACCGGATCAAGCTGGAAAAGTTTTACGGTGTGGAAACGAAAGTTTTCACCCCAAATGAACATTATTTGTATATAATGATTGTGTCAAAGAAAAAATGAGCTAAAAATAAGTCAATAGTAGAACAGTAAATCTATACTGTGGAGACCAGGAATTTTCAGTGCAAATCTTAATTAGTGGCGTAGAAATGTACGCAGATAAAAGCAAAATACATGGAGTTTTTACAAACGCAAAAGTATTACTGCTTTACTATTTTAAGTAGGCCTATGTCACAATTAATTTTCAAGTTTGAGAAAGTTGGTGTAGCTTGATTATGTGCATGCATGGTAAACTACCTATATATTTCAATTAAGTACAAAAAACACAAAGTTTGTATAAAGCTTGATTTACATTGTTTTCACATTCATGTTATGTTTATGTTTAGTACTTAATTATTTTAATTTATTTTTGTGTCCATAGACGTTTTGAGTTTTTGAATTTTAAACTGTTAAAGGGCCATATATGAAACTCTAAAAGTGTGTTATCCACTCATCGTTGTTGATTGTTACCTTCATATTCTCAGCCTCAGAAAAACGAGAGTGATCCGTTTGGAAAAATGCTTCAGGACATCTTTCCACTATGTTGTTCTCCCTGCAGAACGGTAACCAGTGTCTTGCAAACTTCGCAGCCTCCATGAAAGCAAACAGAGTCAGAGCCGAACCTCCATCGTCGGAAACGTACACGGACACCTTCTCCGTCGGATATTCATAAGCCATCACAGACAAGGCCGTGTTTACCACGTTCATCGGAGGCTCCTTGTAGGGATCCGCAGTACATATGAAGACATCCAGTGCAGGCAAGTCTGATTTTCGAATAACCCTCTTGAGGTTTTCGGGGTATTCTTTGCGGTATAGGGGATTCATTCGGAAAGCTTGCGTGGCGATGTTTAAGAAAGCGAGGATGGAGTCGGAGATGAGGAGGGAGAGGGTGATGAAGAAGGAGGTTAGGGTTGTGGAGTGGAGGAGGGAAAGTGTGTGGTGATAGAGTAAGGCTAGGATGGCACACCAGTAAATTAGGGCGAAGAGGCGGTTGATGGGGATGCGAAGAGAGCGTTTGTGGGTGTGAAGAGGAAGGTCGTCTGTGGACATGGTGGTGGTGCAAGTATAGTACTACAGTACTACCGCAACCTCTTTGAGCTTCCAGAGTAGTATCTATTAATTCTGGTGGTGCTCTATATGTCCCAAGGCATGGCATGAGGTCGAGATGGTATTTTATATATATTATATTATACACACAATAATGTATGCGTGTAATAAACTAATAACCGCAATTAAATGAGAGAGAGAGATTTATTCTAAAAACAAAATAACCTATTTATGTTTTTATATTGTAGACTTGTAGGTATAATTTTCAAAATGACCTTTGAGACTTGTAGGTACATTTCACCTTCACCTTGAGTTAAATCATTTTTTTTTATGTTTCATTTTCAATTTTTCGTTATGATTTACTTATGATTTTTAAGTTATAAGTCCTAAAAATGAATCGAAATATCTTAACGTATTTTAGGGTTTGTAATCTTTACATAGTTATATATGCACAAGTGCATGCCAGAATATAATTCTAGGGTTTTTAAAACTCACACATAAAAAATCAATAAAGCACTAGGTCGATTATTGATCAAATAAATGTCCATTTGATAACTCAATTCTAGGCTTCTAGCTACTAGTCAATGCTGAAGTACTGATATTGACTGTCAAGAAATTCGGTATAAAATTAAGATATCGCATATTCACATGGTCACTTTTTTTTCTTTTTCTTTTTTGATGAGTCCCAAAAAGAAAGAACTCAATGCATATCCCTATCTCTAATTCTCATATGGTACAAAAAGAGAACCAAGACAAATTTGTGCATTAAAACCTCCCAAGTCTGTGTGTGTATTGGTTCGACACTTCGACATCGCCATTACTTTTGGATCTGTCCAGAAATGGCACGCCAATGACCATATTGATAACTTCAATTTTATCGGAGGCTAGTGTCGTATATGACACTGCATCATATTTGACTATTCAGCGCGCAAGCAAACAAAAAGGCTCGGTACATAGAATTTTATTTTGGGTTTTCATTAGACCATATTTCAAGTGAAGGTTGAAACTTAGAAATTCCCGGTGGTCGATCTCAGAGTTTATGGTTTAGGGGTCTCAATGGAACGGGAAGGAAACCCTCACCTCAGATAGGGATCTAATATGTACGCCATGTACGTTCTACCGTATCTTACTCCAAAGACGTCTTTTAACTTCCCCACTTTCTTTCTGGAAATTACCGCACTGAGTTAAGGTGTATGTATCAGATCCACCACGTGCAAGAACAAATGAGTCAGATTTTTTGTGATGCATGCTATGGTCTCAGTCTCAGTCGTACTTGTGTGCAGCAATGTCTGAGACTGCTTGCTGGCCACTTGCCCCTGTGGCCCTGCCTCAGTAATTTGAAGACGACGACAATACGTCTCGACTGTGAACGGTACGTGAAAGCAATGGGAGAGGATCAATGTTGCTGTTTTCATGGGCCATGCCACTGAACAATAGCATAAGCTAAGCAATTATACAAGTATTAATTTCACTTAATCAAACATCTAACAATTTGTTCACGCTACGTTCCTAAATCCTAAAGGTACGTGAAAAGGAAAGAGGAGGCATCTCAGACTTACTTCAGACAATAAAACCTCGATAAATTAATACTCTTGGAACTAGGAAAAATTATTATCTTAGCGAGATTATTTATTTATCGATAAATAAATAATTTATTAATTTATCGATAAATTAATATTTTATTCATTTATAAAGAATTTTATGTTTTCAAAAAAAAAATGCATGTATCTTATGAAAAGTCATAGCCATAGATTCAAATATTAGTCAAACTTCCTAATGGAGATTAAAAATAAAAATATATAAGGGTTTTAAAGATACATATACTTACATATTCTTAGAACTAAAAGATAAAGTGGTTTAGATCACTTAATGCCCATGTATATACATAGAAGTATAGAACATGATCTCTATATAAATAATATATGAGACCCAAAAACATGTCATCTTGTTCCTCCATGACTTCTCATTTGAAAGGAGTGAAAAAATCTATATTAACGTACCGATGAGATGAGGTAAGCCTTATGCAAATATAAAAATGAGCATCTTTCTTCTACTAAAGAAGATTTGCAACAATGGGTTCTACAAAAGTATCAACTCTCCGTCATTTGCATTATGAGTTTTTATGTACTATTTTTTATATATTTTAATAATTATTAATTTATATATTCAATGGTCCTTAAAGAAAGTTAGAAAAAATTATTATCTTATGCATTAAGCGAAATTATTTTAACACACATGCCCGAGTCGGGACTGGAGTTTTTTATTATCTTAGCGAGGTTATTACTTTATCGAACATTCATTTATCGAGGTTTCACTGTACTTGGAGAGGTTTTTGCGACTAATATTATCAGAGCAATTAATGTTAGCAATATTTTTCCTTTCAAGCTTCTTTCTTTCTCGTCCTTATTATCGATCTCATCATGCAGCATTTTTCATGATCGGAAAGATTCGTAATTAGTTTCACTTTAAAGCTCATATATGCAAAAAACATGAAATTAAACCAATGGAGCCACCTAAGCATATATTAATTATCAATATCGTGTACTTATTTGATAATCGATCCTTAGACATCCCTTATATTATATGAGATAGTACGGTATGGCATGGTAAAAGAACCTCTCTTTGCAAATTACAAATAAGATGGGCAGAAGTACGTTCATAGTTCATACACAGTTCTCTTGCAAAATTTACTAGTAGCTAGGGCAGAGGGAGAGAGGCAGAGAGCAACAGCAGACCCCTTTCAAGGTCTCTATTATGATGCTGACCTTGCATTTCTTTCCTTTTATTTTGGGTGGTGATTAGTGAAACACCAGCTTTTTAAATTGGAAAACGAACCGGTGGTCCAACGACTCTGCCCTAGCAACATGGTGGGGATATTCAACCTCTGAAACACTACGTCAAGAAGCTCCCAGCCACATCATACTGTGAAATTTTCTCCAGCAATGACGATGCCTGCTGAGAAAGTAAGGGCTCAGCCCATAAAGTGTAAGCTTTTGGAACCACATCCATGCGGTATGCCCTTCCAAAAGTACACAACCTCTTGAGCTTCAGCACTTGTTATGGGACTTCAGCACTTTTATATTCTATCATATTTAAAAGTCCATCATCTAACCCAAAGCAAAGTATGTGCGAACAAAAGCAATGATTTTTACAGTGCACCACCAACCAGATGCGATCCATGAGCAAAAAATTTGTTGGGAAAAAACAAATAGCACTGATTATTATAAATCATCCTTTAAAGCTAATACAGCAACAGAAGATTATACATACTGCCACTCACTAAAGACCAAGATTACACTGCCAAAGTACCATATATTTACAAGAACATGGAACAAAGACTCCAACCTCACTCCCAACCCAACTACCACCCACCACAGACTGCTTTAAATATTCACAGATTCTGATTCTACCCACTATCCAACAGATGATGCATTACATCTTTAGTTTCCCAGTCAAATGTCTTCTTGTTAGCCCTATATAAACGAGCTACTAATTAGCCGATCTCTTCTTCCAACTTCCAACTTCAAACTTCTTCTCTTGCTCAAAATTAAGAGTCTCCTCCAAAAACAAACTAACAAAGAGCATGCCCCAAATAGAAAACAAACAAAAGAGATAAAGCACAAGAACAACCTGATGTTAATCCGAACTTGTTACGGTCCCTTCACCTTCTAGTGAAGACATACTAAGACGTTTTCTCCCTGCACTAATTTTTTTCACGTCCTGACTTGAACATATAAAGATTCTTCTCACCATGTTACAGAATTCCCTGCAAAGAAAATGACACAATCATTAAATCTAACCAAAGGGACACAAGCTAGAAATTTCCAAAACAAGCCACTGATGAAATTTTGTGATAAAGAATTCTTACGACCAAGGGTCATCACCGGCAAGCATCATATCTCCTTCATCATCAGTAAACACAATTTCCCACTTGTTACGTGGGCCGATCTGTCCCTTGATATCAAACATCTCCTCCAGTGCAACTATAAGTTGATCATACCCTTCCAGCATTGTTAAGTCCACTGCTCGGCCAACAGCTATCCCCTGCATTTGAACCTGTTGGCATGCCATAAATCAGAAATTTGTTAAAGAAATCCACATATAGGTAATTGAAAATTCAAAAAAAAGAGAGACCAAAAGCATATTACTGAGCACCTTGACGCGACTCCTGGTGGATGCAGAGCTACTCTGCTTGCTCTGTGTCTCTTTCGGTGATACTTGAAACTGAGCTTTGCTTTCTTTAGAAACCTTTGAAACGTCAGATTTCTGGTCAGACTCAGCTTCCAATGAGGTACTAACTTGTCCTTCAGTGGCTCCAGTAAATACACTAATTGGTTGTGGGGGTGGCTTCTCCACTGAAAGGGAGCTCCTAAGATGACTACTAAAATCTACCCCAAAAATTAGGGTTTTCTTCCTTTTTTCAACATGGTCAAGCATTGAATCATTTTTAGGCTTTGACAAAGCAGGAGTTGGATATCCAGAGAAAAGTGGCCAAGCAGGGCCACTTTTACTATCCTCCACTGTAGGTGAAGATAGCCGGCCCCCATCAGTCTGAGTCCTTGAGATAGAGCTGTTATTGCTAATAATGTCTGCCGGCTGATGATTCAATGCAACATGATTTTCACTTCTCTGGCCTTCAGCAGCAACATTCAATGTCATGTCATGCCATGTCGTTGAACTTGTAGTATCTATAATCCAAATAAAACGAAGTCATTGGTTGAAAACTTTTATAGTCCTAGGCAAAGAAAGGAAAGAAGAAAAAGAGCGGAAGCAAAAAATTCCTACCAGGAGCTGGGATTTCAGAGAGTAGCCGAGGCCTTTTATTCTTCACGACAGTGGATTGAGAAAGGCTCGCAGGTATAGAAGCCACGTAAGGTTCTATCTCCCAGGGAGACACCCTGTCCGGTCTGGGAATCGATGCAGACTCATCCCATTGAACCTGGGAGCAAATCGATGTCAGAATTTTCATTTAAGACAAAGTATAGAAGGGGAAGGTAGGGAGCAGAATGAACTAGTGATTATTTTAAGTAGTTATTTTATTTTATTCTGTTAAGTATATATTTTTGGGCTTATGTATCTTACAGTTTCTAATATTAGGGTTAGTAGTGGTATTGTATTGGTAGGGTTGTAAAATTATTCACTAGTCCATTCTGTAGCAGGGACACAGGAACAAGATTACAACAAGGGAAAGTAACTAGGTACAAGAGTTTACTTTAAGAGATCTCCATTTTGAATCTGCCCAGTGAGGAGATATATCTTCAAGACCAATTATAGTGCCAGAAAACCTGAAAATTAAAAGTTACATAACAAAAATACATTAGAAAGCTCATCACACGCAATTAGAGAAAACAAATATTATTACAGAAATCATGTATTAGACTTTTACTACCTTCTCTCCGGAGCATCCTCCCCTTCAAACCTCATCTTGAATCTCATTCCAACCGAGAACTTATTGTTAACAGCCTCCAAATACTTATTCAAACTAATAATGAACTGACTCGTCCTATAAATTTTAGAAGGAAATCATGAAACAATATGAGAAATCCTGTGGGAATGATATAAATTTTAACACAGAAAATCATCTCAAGGTCATCCGAGACTTAATAATACGTCATACCTTGGCTTATAATACACTACAAAGAGTGTTTGGGTTGCAACAGCATGCGAGGCGGTTGCAAGCACCCCTACATGCATGCTTTGACTTGAGATCACAGATGATGGCATGCTGCTCTGTTGACGAGCAAGACGCCTAATTCCAACACGCAAGTCCCCGTTGTCACCTCTGAGCAACCAAATTGCATAATTAATGATTATTATTGAAAATAATGAATTAATGTACCATATAGAATAAGCCTAAGTGCTATTAGGTTTGGTTGACTACTGATGAAAGAAAAAGAAAAACAGATAAGAACAAAAGAATGCAGTATACCTGAGAAATACAAAAGAATCCCCAGCACTTAATCTCTTAGAAGTAACAAAAGTACTCCATCCTGTTGTAAGCAAGTGTCTCCGTGGTTGACCTGTTAAGTTAATCACAGATCAAGGAACTACGAGTGAGAATTGGCATGGTTAAAATTGGTCCAACACACATGTCTGAATTTTTATATACGAACACAATCTATTCCCATTTGTAAAATCATAGATTAGAGACATCTGCAACTGAAAGAGTGCAGAGTAGATGAAGTACATCACCTCTGAAAATGTGCTTGAATCGCCACTCATAACCATGAAGATCTTTGGCGACCAATTCCTGAGTTGGGGTTGCCTGAGTCATGTCCTGAAAAAGAAGTCATGACAGGTGATGAAAGGATAGACACATGGAGATCAACATCAGATAAATAATGAAAAAAAAGAATTCAAAACAAAAAGGTAGAACAAGGAAGGAATTAATACCAGTGGAGGAAGGCATTCAGTGGCGTGTTTGCGTAGAACGGAAAAACCTCCATGGGTGCTCGTATCCGATGCAGTTAGAACCTTGCAGAATGGGTAAACCTTCGGTCTTTCAGGTTCAGGAAGACACGCATCAGGACTAGTAGGTTCGGTGGTTTGCTAAACATATAAATAATAAAACTATCAGAAACACTCGAGGACAAAACAAAATTGCTTCAAATATTGAAAGCTATTACAACAAGATAGAAGCTCAATTGGTTCTTACATTTCCTTCAGGAAGTAAAGTTATTTGCGCATAAACCTCATCTGTTTCATGTTCAGCCTAAAATTGCAGAAAAAGGAGGTAAGGTCTGGCAACATAAACAATTTTCACATATTATTCCCAACTCGTTTGGTTTCTAAGGACATGAAAATTGAAAATTATATACAGTCCAAGACTTCAAAATCTGAGAACCAAAAAAAAAAAACTGAGAACCTGAAAACAGAACTATGGATCCAGCTGATCTGAGTTTCAATTATGAGGAATCAGAGACAAAAGTAAAGTAGAACCATATTTGATTTTCTCAGAAACTAAACAGAATCTTGTTCAAAAGAAAGAAAGTAGTCATATGAGAAAGAGGAAATACCAGTAGCTGAACATGAATGACGCGACAGAGAATCTTGGAGGGAAGATTAAACCGCGGAATCCCCTGATTCACTTCTGGATTTGCTGTTGTTGATGCCTCTAACTAGAATTTCCAAAAATAGCAAAAAGTGGTCAATTTCAACCAAAGATATTACGCTCCAATAGACAGAGATGAAAAATAAAAGTAAGGAGAAGAAGAACTTACTTGTTCCATGTGCCCCTGTGGAAAGTAGAAGACTCTCTCACGGTGGCGAGGGACTTCAACCAGTGGGCCCGCACAGGCCTTCCATAGCTCCGGATACAGAACATCTCCTGCACAACAACCCCAAAATTAGCAAACAAATTATGAACGAAAATCAGAGAAAATCAACGGTCATTTCACCTTCAGCTGAACCATTTGGCTGCGTAACTTGATTCGCCATCGTTGAATTTGAACTCTCCCCGGTCAACAAAATATCCCAACAAACCTCAAATATTCTCTCTCTCTCTCTCTCTCTCTCTCTCTCTCTCTCTCTCTAAAAGACTGGTACAATTGAGCTCAATGTACACATATAATTAAGCATGATTAATACCCCCAATAATGACTCTTAATAAGCCGTTAATCCACCTTAATCACAAAGCTTGCTCGCTTTTCGACTCCACCAGCAGCAGCAGCAGCACTTCACACACTCCTCGTGTAACGATCGGGATCGAAAAGCCGTTATGAACACCACCAATAGCTTCTCCGGAACCGTTACAACACCGCCTCGCAAAACCGCCTTTCGCTCTCTCTCTCTCTAAAACTCACAACACAAGTCTCGACCACGCTCTATTCTCTCTCTCTCTCTCTCTCTCTCTCTCTCTCTCTCTCTCTCTCTCTCTCTCTCTCTCTCTCTCTCAATTTGGGAATCCAGGGGAAAACGCCGTTACAGAGAATCGCCGAACCGCTTTGCGCGCGTCTTATAATACGCGACTCGTTTGCTTTAACTCTGACCCTCCCTTTGTGTGCAACAGCGAAGGGCTTTAACTAAACCGTGGTTGGGATTTAACCTGGAGGTTAGGTTAAAGCCGGATGGGAACTCGCGTAACGGGAGTTGGGGGTACAGAAACACGACGCCGTTCGGCTGTTTAAACGGCGTAAATGATTTGGTGATGTGAACGGCGCTTCGGGATGCGTGTTGTTTGAGGTAACGGAATCTGTTTGTTGATGGACCGTCCCGTTTGTCACCGTCCCTTTCGTTGTCTGCTTCGAAGCAGGCAACAGGGTTGGCTCGAGTTAACCCGGCAGAATTTTGGGAGGGGGATTATCATTTTTCTTCTTTCTTTCTTTCTTTAATTTTTGGGATTTCGCGGAGGTTAGAATGGTTTTGTCTGATAATTACGTTTATATATAATAGATGTGCCACTCAGTAAGACTTAGAGCGATGGGGCCACCCTAACACGTGGTTATTGTTGGTTCTTGATCGGTTGTTTACTCTTTTTCTTTTTATAAATAATCTGTGAGCGGTTCGGTAATTTTTGTTCATGTACGTTAGTAAACGAGTCGTATTTTTACGTCCACGTGACTAGGTGCCCTCGAGACCCCGGGGTTGAAAAGCCACGTGTATTTACGCTCCCTTGTTTTACCTCTACGGATTCGTTTTCTTATAGTTTTGCTCCTACCTAAGAAATTATGATAAGAGCACATTTTCACTTTAGTGTGACTCTGCTATTACGACGTTGTTTCATTTTAGGTAGTTGGTGATAGTGGATTCGGAAAGTGGTCCTTGCTTGATGAACGAAACTCTACATTCAATTCTTTGTTTCTATTTTAACCTTTTTATTTCAAATAATCTATGAGCGGTTAGCTAATCCTTGTTGCTAATGTTAGTAGAGTGATAATATTTGTCCCCTAGATCACAAAGTGAAGTGTATTTATGCTTACCCATTTTAACTTCCACGTATCTTTCGGTTTTGCTCCTACCTAAAAAATTATGATAAGACTTGCTATCGTCGAATCTTGATCGATTTTTCACTTTTTTTTTCTTTACAAATAATATGTGAGCGGTTCACTGCCCCTTGTCCACACATCTCAACATGAAGTCGTACTTGTGAATCCACGTGGATGGATGTTCTCAAGTCCCTAGGGTTGAAAAGCCACGACTATTTACACTTGCTCATTTATCCTCCACGTAATTTATTTTTTTTTTTAGTTTTGCTGCTATCTGATAAGTTATTAACTTATTATAAGGGAACTTTTTCATTACAGTACGACTCTGCTATTACGATAACATTTCGTTTGATAAAATGAATTAGTAATAAGTAATAGCGGATTCAAAAATTTGTCCATGAATGATGAACAAAACTTTACATTAAATTCTTCTTCTTTTTTCTACGTTTGCTTTCTTTTTTCAAATAATCAATTAGCCATTAGGTGGTCATTTTTTATAACGATACTTTCGTTATAAATTTAATTATTTTTATATGTTTTTACCTCTTTTTCGGATATTAAATCCATGTGTGTGTATATATATATATATATATTGGCAAATCATATGTGTATTTATATTTAATTTGCTAGCTTGTTTTAACTTGCACACTCCTTTTCTTTTCATTTCTCTCCTACCTGGGAAATTATAATAAGGCAACCATTTTGTCCACATGTGGTTGATGAAACTCTACGTTTAATTCAATCATTTTATCTTTAACGTTTTCTTTCAAATGTTTTGTGAGGATTTAGTTGTTTTTCGATCTTGACACAATGACACACGTTGGGATTGTCAAGTTTACGTCTCCACGAGATAAGGTATTCTCTTGTATTTTCGGTCTAAACTCTAAACCCTAACTTAATAATGTTTCATCATATTAACTTTTACACAATCATTTATTTTCTCTCGTAGAAACTTTTGTTGTTAAAGAAGTTTCTAAGTTAGCAAAAAGAGAAATAACTTTACTCTTTGTCTACCGAAACAAAATAACTTTAATTCGAAACAAATACTTTTGATCAATAATTTCCTTTTGGGAAATTATCACAAATGGTACCTGAACTTTACCTTTATTATATGGATGGTACCTGAACTTTACTTTTGATCACAACTAGTACCCGAACTTTTCGTTTTCATCTTAAATGGTACCTGCCGTTATAATTCGTTAACTTTTCCGTCTATTTTTTTTTTTACATTTTGGTTTCAAATTTTTTTTTTTTACATTTTTCTTTAATTTTTTTTTGTTTTACATTTTCCTTTCATTTTTTTTTGTTTTTTTTTTTACATTTTTCTTTCAATTTTTTGTTTGTTTTTTTTTTACATTTTTCTTTCAATTTTGTTTGTAACCTTTTTCCATCATTTGTTTTCCTCCCCTCCCCTCCAACCCCCTCGTAACCTCTCCTCTTCGCCAAGCTGTGTCGGGGGGCTTCTCCTCTAGAACACTACCGAGCTCGTGCACGGCCCGGGCATCGAGGGCTGGACGGTGGCATGGCAAAGCTGGGCACTTCGATGATGGCGGCGGTTTGGGCATGTGGGTGCGCACAACGATCGGAGTAGAGAGATGCGACGGCGGGGAACATGGACTAGGATCTACGGCGGAGAGGAGAGGTTACGAGGGGGAGGGGAGGAAAAAAAATGACGGAAAAAAGTTACAAAAAAAAATTGAAAGAAAAATGTAAACAAAAAAAAATTAAAGAAAAATGTAAAAATAAAATAAAATTTGAAAGCAAAATGTAAAAAAAAAAAAATTTAAAAAAATTTTGACGGAAAAGTTAACGAATTATAACGGCATGTACCATTTAAGATGAAAACGAAAAATTCGGATACTAGTTGTGATCAAAAGTAAAGTTCGGATACCATCCATATAATGAAGGTAAAGTTCATGTACCATTTGTAATAATTTCCCTTTCCTTTTTCTTAAAAAAAAACCGCAAAAATACAATGATTTAATTTCACAGTGTTGATAATAGAAAGGATTAATTATTTTCCTATGGTAAAGGATTATCACTGAACTATAATCAAATTTATTAACTAAATAAAGGAATGTGATGTTATACATAAACAATTAATGAAATCCAACATTGAAATCTTTATTTTTTTTAAAAAGCAACCTGCAAATTAAGGTTGACAATCACAGTAAATTGTAATGACAACAATGTTGAGAAAAAATCAATATTGCATGTTACGTCAGATTAAGGGTCGCTTTACCTCTCGGAAGAACAATGAAAAGGCAGTGAGGGATTAGTTTAAACCCAAACCCAACCCACCTTTGGTTTAAATTAATTCAATCACTACTACTTAGTCTAAGTAGCTAGTCTCCCTACTTTGCATCTTTTAACAACTTAAGCAACTCTCTGTCCCCCCTCCTACAAGAATAAATCTATCATATATGAATATGATTATCAAATCCAAGATGCCTTCCACACTCACCACTTTATGTGCTTCTCTCTTATTCACCAATAATTAATTTGATCCAATTTAATTTAATCCCATCTTTTTGAATGTCACACATCATGCAAATTAATGCTAAGCTTCTTACTTTTCCCCCTTCTTTTGTGGATTAGATTTGATCAAGTTTATGTATATAATTAACCTTAACTATGTTACTTTTAGAACCAATTTGTTCAAGTGGTAAATTGATCTGGCAGGGCCAAATTCCCAATTAATATACTTCTTTTGAAATGTCAACTTTAGTCTACATAAGTACATATATAAGTTGATCGAAGAGAATAATGATTGTATAACAAATTACTCATAAGACCATTTTGGGTGGTCTTATTCTTCAAAATGCCACAGTAGCTTTGTTTCCCAAATAAGGCCACTCAGTAGCTTTAACTCTTTGTATCTGACATTAATTTTTTTCAAAATTACGATTCATGCCACTGACGTTTTATTGTATTTGGACAGTAGCTTTCTTGTCGTTGGACAGTAGCTTTCTTGTCGTTGGACAATAGCTTTCTTGTTTTTGGACAGTAGCTTTCTTTGGCAGTAGCTTTAGTGTGCTTTGACTGTAGCTTTATTGTCGTTGAACAGTAGCTTTATTGTCGTTAGACAGTAGCTTTCTTGTCGTTGGACAATAGTTTTATTATTGTTTCCGTATGCAGTGGCATTTTTGTAAATAATAGCAAAAAACAATGCGGTGGCATTTTTGTAAATATTGATGCGGTGACATTTTTGTAAATATTGGTGGCCTTATTTGGGTAAAAAATGTTTGGTGGCTTTTTGAAGCATAAGGCCACCCAAAATGACCTTATGAGTAATTGACTCTTGATTGTAATGGCCAATGAATTTTTTACTATTTTTTTCTTAAATCATTACTATTAGATTTCCATTTTTATTAAACTAATTTGAATACCAAAATGTGATTTAGCGGATAAATTTTATTTTAGAGTTACCAAAAATAAGTAAAGGATAGTTTGGCATGAGATTTCACTACATGTGTTATTCTCAATACTAAGTTAACAATCCAACGTTGTTAATGTGATTATTGAATATAAAAAGGTATGATTACGATTTTAACATAAACAACACATTCACTTGGAGTAGGAATTACTTTTTTTTTTCTTTTTAATTCTTATTTCATGTGCTCCTTGTGTTTGATTTTTTTTCCTTGAGGTTATGAGATCATGTTTATTACAATGTGTGAAAGAAGCTTAACGAGTAGGGTGCATACAAAGTGATATATTAATTAGGAATTTAAGACAATGTGTTTAATGAATAGCATGAAAGGTAAGCAAGTTGGTTTGCAAACTTCTTTATCTAACATCTATGAATAAACATTTTTGAATCCGTCAAGCAAAAAGACTACGTCAATGTGTTTAATAATCCATCTCAAAACTTAAAGTAAAAAACAACTAGACAAACAATATAAAAACGGTTGCGAGCTTCTTTATCTCGCTTCCCATAGAAATAATTCCTAATTGCACCGCTAATTCAACCCTTGACATAAACAATCACCACAAAGTGAGCAAAAAAAAAAATGATGCAAAAAGAGTTGTAGACTCTTGGTGATGCTAAGAAGTGATTACCTGGCCTTTTCCAATAGGCAGAACATATATTTAACAAAGAGATTAATTATTACTGAAACAGTGTAAGAAGAAAAGGAACCAAGATTGTGGAATTCACTCACTTTAGCCTTTTGTTTCTTTTTAATCTCTAGCTGGATTGAAATAGTAAGAACTAATCAGTTAGACTTTGGATTAGAATAAGTCTTGGTGGGGATTAATGACAAACATTTGATGAAAGCAATGTGAATTCTGGTCAGCATTGTTGTTTGTTTAATAATAGCATTAGTGCTAATTAGGCCCTCTAAACTAAACTTTTTCTTGTTTCTTTTCTTTATTGTTAGGCTTTTTTATCTAAGATGAGAACGTGGATGAGAGAGCAAGGACATAACCAAACCAATCGCATTCAGGTTGGGTGTGGTGTGTTGTGTTTGGCTGTACCTATTCATCTCACAGCTGCATAATAATTAGGCCTCTAACTTGGATTTCTTATGCCTAACTTTAGCGTCCAACACCTGTCCAATTAATATGGTATTTCAACTGTCTTTGTGCTAATAATTTGATCTGTTTTCAATAATGTAATGTTGGTTTTGGAGTATCATTAGTTAACAGAAATAGAGTGAGAGTGACAAACATATTGGGGACTTGGTCAAATTTTAGAATTACAAAAGGGAAAATGACAACTTGGGTCTTATGATTTAGGTCATTTTCAATTGGGTCCTTGAAGTTATTTATTTATTTATTTATTTTCAATCTGTTCCCAATAGTTAGATTTTGTTGTTAGAAACCATGACAGTTAGACATATATCACATTCCCTATTATATATATGAGATTGATGAATACCCTGTTTTTCTTCATAGCTAGTTTGGTTTTGAGGTACTTAACAAATAAGCCAAGTAAAATTTAAGCAGCTTGGTTTTGGTATTCTGTGTGTATATATATATATGTATATATATGAAGCAGCTTGTTAGTTAATTTTGACTTTTCTTACTGTAATTTTTAGAAATTATAAAAAGTAGCTTCCATAAGTTGTTTAAGTGAGCTTATCACTCCACGTGACATATGTGACAAACCATTTTGATTGATAAATGTATATAAAATATTAATTAAGTAGTTAGTGGATGAAAAAAATATTCAGTACATACAATACAAAATATTCAATGAACCAATCACATGACACCGTCACATATGTCACGTGAAGTGACGGTACAATGGAAAAATTCCTCAATTGAAATTGAGCAGGTGCAAATACTTATTAAACAATCACTTCATTCCCAAGAGAATCCATAATTTTTCTTGTAACTAACAAAATAATAATTGTTTGAATATCAAAATCTTTGATGATGTAATAATATTGTTCAAAAGTGTGAGTGATAAAAAAAAAGACACATTGAGTGAGAACTTGAATTAAATAAAAATTCAATTTCATGTTCATGTATACATTTTTTTTTTGGTAAAGGATAAAACCATTGATAAACGATCGCACAAGGTTACTGTCAGAATATTACATACACCAAGAGACAAGCTCCGAAAACAATTTAACTACTGCCTAAGCCGACATTTGGCCATCACCGGAACACGCTCTAGCAAATAATATCAATTTGATCATGGGTAAATGAAATAAAGTAATAAACCTCCTACATTCCAACTCAAAAATTCCAAAATAATATCCAATTTTTTTTTTTTTAAGGTAATCAATTTAATCTTATATTGTGATAAAAAGAAAAAAAATTCAATCTTTGTATTTAAGAATTGTATATTGAATTGTAAAGCCCCAAATGATTGATTGAAATGAAGGGTGGGATGAGACTGAGAATGGCTGCCCCAAATCCTGATGACCTCATCACACAGGGTCAAGAAAGGGACATGTTGTGTATTTGCCCCACCACCACCACCGGGTGGTGACCACCCCCTCCCCCTCAAACCTGGAATGCTTTTCACTCTTGTTACTGTAGACTAAATTAAATATGGTTCCATGAGAGAGAACTAATACATTTTTCCTAATTTTTATATTTTTTTGGCCAAGATATGTTCCCTAATATATAAATCTGCAGTTTTATCATGAGAGAGAGAGAGAGTGCCAAAACTGGTAGGGCATGTGATATTAGTTCTATGAGAGAGAACTAATACATTGTATATGCACACCCCACGTGGTGACCAAATTTTTTTATTCACACCCATATCGGAACAAAGTTTTATAAATTAAAATCATCAGAACGATTAATTAAAAATAAAATTTCTAATCGGACTATTTGCACAAATAAAATTAATGTTATTATTATGATTATTATTTTTTGGTTCAGAAAATGGCTTGGTTTTGAGAAAAACAAAAAACAGAAAAGGAAATTGGGAGAATCAATGTGGGGTAGCCATGTAGGGGTACCCTACACAAATTTATTTTTTAAGAATCTGCCAATTAAGGTTTTGGTTTATGGGATTGTTTTGGGGTTGGAAACTTGGAATGAATGTGAAGGCGGTCATGGGAGAGAATAGGGAGATTTGAGATTGTGCCCTTTGGGTTAGCCAAATTGGAATGTTATAATGGAGAATTTAGTTAAGAACTTAAGTTAGGGTTCGAGCTCTTTCATTTGAATTTTTTATTTTTATTTTTTTAAAAGAAATTTTGAGGTTGTGGTGAAGGAATGCCCTGGAATTGTCTCCTTGTATGTAAGCATAATAATACAATATACACATAGTAATTTTTACAAATTTTCATCTAAATCAAAATTATTAAGAAACTAATTTATAAAAATATTTAATTAATTTTGTTGAATTATATCAAATAAATCGGCAATTTATAAAAATATTCTTTAAGAAAAAAAAATTGAAAGAAGAAATTTGTAGAGAAGGTTGTCGACATTCCCTCTTTGAAAAAATAAGACACTATCTCCTCATTTGATAATTTAATAAAAATTAAACAAATTTCTGAATCTAACAACGTCCAATTCTCTAAACAAAGAAAATGGTATAGAAATCTAAATCGAATTTTGGTTCATTGTCCCAAAAAAAAAAGGATTTTGGTCCACACAGCCACAGGCAATGGAGTTTAGACTTTTTTTTTTCTTTTGGACCATTTTGTTTTTGTAGGCCAGAAATGATGTGGACTCCCTTACTCCTTAGTCCAACAAACTTGAAATTTACAGGACCCCCATTTTGCTTTCTAGTATTCACACTTGCACATAGATTTGGGACCTTAACTCCTTGTTCTATTGTGTCTCCATCAAGCAATCATTAAAATTATTTTAGAAAGTGATTAAATCATCATCTGACGAGTGGTTTTTAAGGTTTCTATTTTTCTTCCACATTGTTGATTAGGTTTTAAGTTTTAATTTGATTTTTTGTTATCCAATACATATTTATACATTATTTTCAAATATATATATATATTTGACAATTCTTAAGTCCACCCACCCCCCCTCGAGTGAACGTTTGTATTCACCCTCATCTCAAACAGCAATTATACACAACCAATTATTCAAAATTACAACTACTTGGCGAGAATTTATTCTACGCTCATAGATACTATGATTCATTTAATATTCATGTTGTACGAATACATCATATATTTTGTCCATTGGCAATGTTGAACGACTTTGAAATTTTTTTTTGGTGAAATGGGAGCCAAGATCGACTTCGAATTTATGTTAGCTCGACTTATTTTACACCTATAATTTATACACTTTGGCAACCAACCTTAAAATCTCAGTTTTATTTGATCTCAAAGTGAAGAATGATGTCATACTCTTCCATATATGCAATCTTCCTCATAAAGCCCAATTAAGCACGCGTCTAAAGCAGCCACAACATAAGTCGGTATATATGTCTAAACTAACATGTACTTTAATCAAGCAATCCCATGGAATGAAAATGGATCAATATATAAAACTAATACTTAACAAAGCAAAGCAAAGCAAAGATTCCTCCTAATTTTAATTTTTCAATATATTAGAAAAATAAGTCATGTTAGTACTATAAGATTGGTCAACCATGATTATTTATCAGTAACCAAGTCAAATTTCATGTTACTCTTCTCCAATTGGTCAATCAGAAACCTATGGGCAATGAATTAAGTGCTTGAATTAGGTCCCATGAACACCTACATTACAGAATATCATAGTAGACTCCTGATAAGCTTCATGGCATTTTCCAATCCAGATGTAGAGGCCTTTATCTATAACAATTGAAAAATCTGAAAGAAAAAAACCCTTTGGAGTCCCAAAGGGGGAAATTTTTTTAAGGAGGTTTATATCTGAACTCAAATCATATATAAGTTTTGACCAAAAAAAAAATTTATATAAGTTTATAAAACTCAAGCACTTAGGTATAAGGCCTACCATATCATAAATTGCAATATATAATTGTTTTCTTCCACTTAGGCACTTACTAGTGCCAACAGAAACAAATTAGTACATTGATTTTTTTTTCTTGGAGATTATGACAATTTTGGATTAAATCCAAAGCTGAGATCTTATGCAAATCTCTACCATTAGTGATGTTAGCAGAAGATCTTACAAGCATGCCCAGGAAGATCAATTAATTCCTCAGCTTACTTATGCTTTTTCTGAAAAATGGGTTTCTAAAAACAAGCACTTTGAGTGTAATCCAAATTAGCCGCTATTTATATTAGTACACCTAAACATGCCCATTTCAGGGTTTGTTTGTTTATTGAATGAGGTGGAAGAGTACAAGTGTTAGCTTACCTACCAACAGTGTGAAGATGAAACATAATTAGTTGTTGAACCATGTCAATTCACAATATTATGGTCAAATGAAGATTGATGATCATGACATAGACAGAACAATTTAGAACAACTGCTCACCTCTCATTTTTTTTTAAATGCTCACCTTCTTTTTTTTGCAAATCTTAGATTCTTGATTGTTCCATATGCCATTTTGTTTTCTCTTCTTTGTTAAAAGAAGGAAAAACAAAATTGGTTTATGTAATTCTGTTTATGTCTGGTTTTGATTTTTGAAAGTGAGTTTGGCAGCATTTCCAGTGGGTAATGACTAATGGGCACAATTTATAGAGCTGAGAAGAATTTTATTAAATTATATGATACAAAATCAATATAAACCTTAGTTGCCATTGATAATTAATGAGCATAGTAGGGTCATGTATTCTTGCCTGATTATCATGCTCAGCAAAAACAAAAACAAAAAAAAAGCAGCAGACAACTGTCTCTTATAGTGTTCAAAAAATTTATTATGGAGCAATGGCCATTATATAGGATTTCTTATATAGTTGTATAGTTTTAATATGAGGCCCTTTTTTGGTGGAAGATCACTTGGATCATGGAATATTTTCTTTTCTTCTGCAGATACTAAATTGGTCCGTACGTACTTTCGATTTGGAGTAGAAGAGAAAACAAGAGATTACTTAAACACAATTTATGCTGAACGATGATTGAAAGTTGGATGAGACATGATAGCTTAGAATTTCTGAAGTAAACTGAGAGGGCATATTCCTAAACCCTTAATTCAAAGGCATTATGCCCATTATACTAAAGCTTATGATGCTTCACTTCCAAATTTCCAAGGACACCAAGACTGTTAACTACTTTTTTTAGAACCAGAAAATGAAGGATTCCTGATCAAAGAAAAAAAGAAAATGAAGGATTAAAAAATCCTCTGCCTATCAACAAGTAACAAGGCTAGCTAGTTAATAAAACCTAATAGGCAACATATTTATACTAATAGATGAAGAGAGGGTCAACATCAACTACTACTTACCCATGTCCATGTGCTTATAGGTGTTGATCACATTCACTGATTCACCAGCCACAACAGTAATCAGCATCAAGCAAGTGGGTAATCTACTAATTAGCTTTCAATGTCGGCATAAAGGCTCGGTTAATTAATTTAATTTGGGAGCTAATACCATCCACAGATTGAACCTGAGGAGAAACTTCACCTGGGCTAGAACTTTTATTTAGAGTGAAATCATTAACAAAACCTTAGTCTCTAGCAAGTTGCTATTTCTGCATCAGCTTTGTTTCTGTATCATTAAACTATTAGCTTGGAGAGTGACATTCCATCTGTAGAGAAAAGTAAAAGGCAGCAAACCCATTACTCAATGATGGCTGTACACAAGAGCCATGGGTTTTTTTTTTTTAAGAAAGAAATAGTTATATAAATTATATTAGTGTTCATGATCTAAGTCAAAGCAAATGGTTTCTCTTCCAGAAGACTTGAAGTCCATTTTTAGGCTCTGTTTAATTCCCAGATTACTTTCATGAATTGGATCCGTCTCTATATAAGGAGATTGATTACTTGTTCTAAAAGAAAATGATTATGTAATTGTTAATCTAATTTTCAGTGATTGGGTAGTAATATATATATATATATATATATATATATATATATAGAGAGAGAGAGAGAGAGAGAGAGAGAACATAAGAGTACATGCTGCAACAGCTGATTCCACAGAATATCATATCTTAAAAACTACTTGCAGAAGTCAGTAGAAATTTTAATGTGTTTTATATTAAAATTTTAAGGAGGAGAGTCATCTCTGTTGGTCATTCCATGGACTGCAGAATTGAAATAATTGGAACAGCATTTGTTGTTATGGAGAAAATAAACAAACTTAAATGGAATCCAAGTAAAACTAGGATAAGGACTCTTAACTTATATTTTTCTCAACAGAGTATAAATTAAGGAAAGCTGTACACGTTGGTCTTTCAATCTGAGTGGTATGGCACATTGATGTTAATAAAAATATCTTAAGCTGTAAAATACATATCAATGCATTCTAATTCACTTTTACAGGCCCAATTAAATTGGACAAGAATAAGACAAATGGAATGTTTTATTTAAGCCCACAATTGTTTCTACAATTATCCCTTGTCTAATACAATATTCAGCTACATTACAAACAGATAATCAGAAAACAATATTGGACAAGAACACAAAGAAAGTGGATGTTATGTATTATTCATTGAAAAAGAAAAAAATAAAATAAAATTAAAAACACTAAATCCGGTCTCATCAAAGATCACCGTGATGAGATAAAAATGGACATATATAGTGAAAAGGGCTACATGGGCTCTGAGGACTCCTCTCAGTTTACTTGATTCTCATACTCACATAGCCTCTTGTATGCTTCAGAGAAAATGGAACATCCCAGAATCAATGAGATTCTAATTAGAGAAAAAGGTGATGGGAAATTACTGCTTCACTGCTTGGCCTGAATGCTATTTAGGGATTGTAAGGGGCAAATACCACCACCGAATTGTGCCCTCCAAAGCCAAATGAGTTCGAGATAGCTGCAAGTTGAAGTTCTTCATTAGTCAAGAAAACAATATATATTGTAATGCTAGGAGATTTACATTACATCTTCTCTTCTTTGTAATCTTGGTATTTTTATGAGATTGTGTGAAATTAAGTACATACCAACATTAACCTCATGCTTCTTCTTCACGTTTGGGACGGTGTCGATAGTAACAGCAGGCTCCAAGTCCTGTAAACCAAAAGCATTAGAAAAATTGGAATAGAATACCACACTAAAAATTTGAAATGATCGAACTTTAGTGAAGGCTGTGATTCAATACATCTTGATTAATTGTTGGGTGAAGCCAGCCAGTGTTGATTGCTTTAATGGTTGCTATGGCTTCCAATCCACCAGCAGCCCCAAGACCATGTCCAATCATTGACTGCAACAAGAAAAAGAAGAAGATAAATACAATGCACTATTTTCGTATGATAAGTTTGAATATGACAGAAGCTGCTTGCCGGTTTTCAAGTAAAAAAAAAATTAGTGTTCATATATACTACAATTTTCAAACAGAAATCATTTCTCTAAGAGTGGCTTGCCTTGGTTCCATTCATCTTCATCTCCGATGTGTTCCCAAAGACCTTTTTGATGGCATTAAACTCAGCCAAATCTCCTGCTAGTGTGGATGTTGCATGAGCATTCACATAGTTCACCTGTATTTGTCACATTAAATAAGAATAGCCATAGATAACAGGCTTCTTTAGTTTACGTGATCGATAAGTGCTGTTACCTCTTCAGGGGAAACTCCAGCATCTTCTAAACTCTTGGTTATGCAAGATGATACTCCAAGTCCATCTGATCTTGGATCTGTCATGTGATGAGCATCACACGTTACGGCGCCTCCCAAGTACTCAGCAATTATAGGCGCTCCTCTTTTCAATGCACTCTCCAAGCTCTCCATAACCTAATAAAACATGCAATAAAAGGCAAGATATATGCATATTAGATACAATGCTATTTACTTCACATCTTGGGACTAATATTTTTTTTTTTCAATTACCAGAACACCAGCGCCTTCTCCCATAACGAAACCATCACGATTTTTGTCCCATGGTCTGGAAGCTCTGTGGGGTTCATCATTTCTCTGTGACAAGGCCCGGCAAGCAATAAATCCGCCAACACCAACTGGCATGACTGCAGCTTCAGTCCCTCCAACTACCATGATATCTGCTTCACCTCTTCTAATGTGATTTGCAGCTGCATAGAAGCAGTAATTTGCAGTGGCACAAGCGGTAGAGATGGAGTAATTTGGTCCCATTAAGCCGGTGTCTATTGCTAACAATGCTGACCCCATATTGGTAATAGAGTAAGGAATGAAAAATGGACTAATCTTCTTGTAACCCTTTTGAACAAGAGACTCCACTCCGGAGCTGAAAGCCGTTAAGCCTCCCATGCCTGTCCCAACTATCACTCCAATCCTTGTTTTGTCCATCTGTTAAAACATATCACTGTATTATATTAAGCTTGCTCAATGTCATAATGAATGTGTGAAAATTAGTCAAAACATGAAATGCATTGTGCAGAATAAATAAAATGTGACTGACAGTTTCAAGGGCTTGAGGTCCAAGGTTGGCATCTTCAAGGGCCTTTTTGCCAGCTACTATACCAAATCTCCAGCAATCATCAAGACGGCGATCATTCTTGCCATCAATGTAGCCTTTAGAAGAGAAATCACGAATCTGTCCCGCGAATCTAACTGAGAATTTTGAAGCATCAAATCTGTCTATTAAAGTGATCCCACTCTCTCCCTCCAGGAGTCTGTTGTAGAATGTATCAATGTCACTTCCGAAAACTGAGACCAGACCCTGGCCTGTTATAACAGTTCGTTTCTTGGGATCCTTTTCTCTTTTGGGAGCAGAAACAGCAGGGGATGCCATTGCCTTGATTGTTCTATATTTTGGTGCTGAGAATGGCCGCCAACACAAATTTGAATTGAACAAGTCGAAAATATATACACACACACTTAAATGTACAAGTTAGAGCATCCAACGCAAAACTGATTGACATTTTATATTGTAACGCAAGGCTTAGAACTCCCCATGTAGGATATTGTCTCAACCTTAAAATTATATGAGGAAATGTTCCCCTTCAAGCTGATATAGCATGTTACAGGTTAATCTGAATTGTATGATGACTATGATCCAGAATTCCAGATTCACAGTCTGGTAAGAACACATATAGTACTACTAGCGAAACCATAACAGAGAACGGGTATGTATTCACATAGTCCAGCAAGTTAGTATGTTTCAAAAGCAGCTGCTTACCAATTTAGGAGAACTCTGGTGTCCTAAAAGTATATGAATTTATAAACTAGAGCATCAATGTCATTTTGATCTCCTAAGCACTAAGCTAAATTGAAATAACTAAACTAATGGATTATATATAATTACCTGAAGTAGAAACAAGCCCATGTGACTTGGTGGGCATATGTATTTTCTCCACTTGCCTAAGCCCATCAAACTGTCCCAGAAAAGCTCCATTGCTGCCACTTTCTCTTGCTCCAAACAACACGCCAGAAGAACAAGAAGCTGCCATGATCAACCTCTTGATTCCTCTTCCCACAGTCTTCTATAATATTTGTCAAAAACGTGATGTGGGGGTTTAATAGTATACAAGGAAAGTGAGAGAGCTTGAGCTTTGTTAGAAGAGAAGGAGCTAACAAAGAAAGGGTTTTGTTTTGTTTGTTGGCTTTGGATCACTTGGGGTTGGGAAGTCCGCCACCAATCTCATTACTACTAGTCAGTTTTCGTGAACAAAGCTGTGTTGGGCGATAATAGCAAAAGAGGTGGTGTTGAATTTGCCTCGTTGTTTGCTCTCATTTCCTTTTTAGCCGCTTAACTACCACAAACAACCACTTGAATTCCAAATATTTAATGGGGCATGGTCCTTCTGATGCCTCTCTGCCTTCAAAATGCTTACCTGTTCTTGAGGTAGTTTAGTACAATGTAACAATGTGTGCGTTTGGTGCCATAATGCATCGCCTCCCTCCTATGCATCTATACCCATTTTGTTTTTCGGATAAAATCATTAGCGAGATTTAAAACTTTTTTCAACAAAAAAAAAAACCTTACTAGAAAAACCCGGATGAAAAAAAGAAAAAGAATAATCAATACAAAACCTAATTCTACAATTCAGCAACCAGTGTTGCTATGCACATTTATCAATATTCTCCTTTCATGTGCATTTGCCCAAAAGAAAAAAGAGTCGGTCATTAACAAATTCCAACGTCCAACTATCCAAGACTCCAGGTCATAGAGATCCTCTTCTCTTTAGTTTTGTTCAATATAATTTTTTGGACAACTTTTATCAAAAGGTTTCGTGGTGTAGTTGGTTATCACGTCAGTCTAACACACTGAAGGTCTCCGGTTCGAACCCGGGCGAAGCCACTTGTTTGTTTTACGACCTTCACAATTTTTGTTTGTTTATTATTATTTTCATAAGTTTTTTTTTTTTAGAATTATTTTCATAAAAGCTTGAATAGGGGACTGATGTTTGTAACTTTGTACCAAAAGTGAGACTGATCAGTGATCAGTAATGTTTAAGAAATAAGTATTACAAAAAAGATACCAGAGCATGTAAGTGTTTTTTTTGGGTGGTGAAACAGAGCATGTGAGGTTGTACCAAAGTGAGACCGACGTTTAAAAAATGAATCAGTTCTTTATTGAGATGTGAATTACAAACACTAATGTCCAAATCATCACCATGCACAGTGTGATCAGTGAGTCACAGCACAGAGAATGAAGGAGAGCAATTCGTAGGAAAACTGGAAAGTCAATTTACATGTACACAATCTAAAGAATGGGAAGTACTTTACAACAAAATGTACTCTCTCTCTCTCTCATAAATTAAGAAGGTTTGAAATTGGGTTCCACCCCATCCATGGCCTCCTATCAGATGGAAGTGCAAAATTGAGTTCAAACATCTCCTTTGGCATGTTGCCGCTTTCGCAGAAACCAACAAGCTTCGCAACAATCTCAGCACTCTCCTGGATATGCTTGGCATCATGAGGATCCATCCAAAGCTTATTCACAAACTGCATCCTCCTCTGCTTCCCTTCAAGTGGAACATCCCATTTTATGTACAATGCATCTCTCTCCTCAGCACTCAAACGCGAGGTTACCCTCTTAGCAAGGAACTCCCTTTCGCGCTTTAGTGCTCGGATACTGCACGAAATTAAAATGCACAACATTTTTATAATCTTAAACTACAAGGAATTATATCGACAAGTTTCCAGGCAAAAAAGAGAAGAGAAAGATCTCGAACCTTGATGACAAAGAGACTGTTGGCTCGTCTCCCACATGAGGAGCAGGGCTAGCATTCCCAAGTTCTGCTAGATGCTCTTGCAACCATGTCAACCGCCTGAGCTCCACTTCCACATAGATTTGATCAGCTGGGTCCCCCTTGAATAACAAATAAAACTGCGTCCTATGAATGATGGAGACATAGCACAAATCCCATAACTCAATGATTTGCTGCCTTTGTTCCTTGAAAGTTATTTGCCATGGGACCTGGGGCTCCTCTGGCTCACATGTGATTTCATCATTCTCCATATCATACCCAGCAGCTTCATTTGCTTCCAGTTCCAGAACCTAGAAACATAACAATTTAATATGCAATGAGATTTAACATTACATTAAAGATACGTACGTATTTTTTCACAAGGTTAACATTAAAGATACGTATGTATAGAGCCCAAAAGGAATGCCTTGACATACCTGGCAAACTAGAAGCTGCTTTTGGTACTGCAGTTTGGCCACCCGTTCTTTAAGTTCTGTTACATATGCTCTTATGTTTCTTACATTCTCTTCTGCTGCATTTTGAAACATCTTCTGCATTTTCTTCATGTTTACCGAACTTGAACGCCTATATGGAGTGCTTTCCTTTGACGAAACATCTCCACAATCTTCACTCTTTGTGGGAGTCCCCTTTTCAGACTCTGGTTGACTCTCACTGAACAAAATATCATCATTTTCAGGGGCCCTATTTTCAATTTCAGACTCTACAATTTGACGAGAAGCTGATAGAGGTGAGCAGGGTGATCTGATAAAATTTGGCCGGTTGGCTACGTTACTTGAAGCTAAAGGTAGCAACTTTTTCTTTTTGGACTCCTTCTTAGACTTGGTGGATGCTTCACTATTGCATTGTTCAGAATTGCTAGGAAGAGACATCACCAATTTATCTATAGACTTCTGAACACTTTCAAGCTGTTCCTCAAGATTTGCAATAGTGCTGCCCTGTGAATGAAGTCTTGTGATCTCTTCCTTTAGATTGGTACTGACACTCTTGTTGGTAGCAACCACAGTTCCAACGTCAACATCTTTTGGCACTGATCTGACTGACCGCATTTCTCTGATTTCTGCTTGCAGGTTAGCAATTGTTTCTGCTGCATCTTGGTTGCCTAATCTATGACAAGCCACCTCCTTTTGTAATACTTCCAGTGCTCGATTTGCTTCGTCTCCAAGCTGCTCTTGGAGGTGCTCAAGTTTGCGGATTTCATGCATTAGTGTAAAAGGAGCAGTTGATGATTGCCTCATAGACTGCCTCAACTTTGTATTTCTTGCTCTATCACCACGGCAAAGCTCCTTGGCATCGAGTTTTGTTGATAGAGCACCAGTGTAAGAGAGACATTTCTTCACTGAAGTCACTGAAGGATGTGATAATTCCAATGGATTTGAAACCTGAAGTTGGTATACAATAACAAATTAAGAATTCAGCAGTTTAGTTTCTAATTATACCAGGGGAGAGGAAGAGGAATAGGGAGAGAGAGAAAGGAAGAATGGAATGTAGACCTGCGGATCCTCCTTGAACTTTTGGCGTAGTTCAATTACTTGAGATTGAGCAAGATCTCTCTGGCGTTTCAATTCTTCAATTTCCATTTCCATCTGGTGATAACCATAAATGTTCTGTTAATATAATACTTGAAAAAACAAAAACAAATTAAAGACGTTTAATGGCAGTTTATTACCTGCTGAATTTTCAGATCTTTTTCACTTGATGGGTCTGGGGTGCGCAACTCTGCTTCCAGCCTAGCTACTTCCTTCTGCAAATGTTTCACTAGTTGCTTGTCCGAAACAACCTACCAAAAGCATTTTATACAAATAGATAAATTAACTTTGTATTCTCTATATGTAAAATTGAAATCTGGAAAAACTGATGAGCAACAAATAACTTACCATGTTCACGCGGGCATTATTCGTGACTTCCTTTGCCCTGGTGGCAAAGAAAAGAGTATTCCGAGATTGTTCAAGATGACTCAATGCTGGACTCAAGGTACATATGATAGCAGTGCGTGCATTTCCTCCAAGAGAATGCTGCAATATGCGAGTGAGCTTTGAGTCTCTGTAGGGTATATGGCCACTTCTTTTTCCAACACTGCAAACCATACAATTAACGGAGGTTAGGATAAAACTGATTATAGATCAGATATATATGATATATCTCCATAACATTATCTCCCTAAGGCTTAGAATGACAAGAAAACCATATTAATGCTTTTGTTCTTGAGGCTTAGAAGGAAATGGTCACATGGAGACAAGAGGACTATGGATTGATGACCAAGAATCTCCACTCATATTCTGTATGGTAAAGAATTCCAAGAGGAAACAGGTTCGAATAAGTTTGCACCTAACTGTATATTCTAATTGATCTATAAGATTTTGAAGGTTCCAGAAGATTTACCCCATTTCCTTTTACCATCCTTCGGTTAGGCTTATGGAATAGCCAATGGGTTTTCAATCAGAAATCTCATAACCATTCTTCGGTTAGGCCTCATGGAATAACAAAAAATGAGGTTGAAAATGAAAACGGAATAGATTCTGACCTGAGCTTTCTGATAACAGTTGTAAGTGTCATCAAGCTAAGGTTAATATGGCAACCTTCCCTGAGCCTAGCACCATCTGCATGTGTTTGTGAAGCTCGTTCACTTCCAGCCAGATCTACAAAGTTCTGCAGAACGTTGATGTAGAAAGTTATTAACAATAAAGTAATAATCAAAGCAATTTATACAGGACAAGTTTTTGTTTTATCCTTACCAGGCTTGCAACAAAAGATCTCACGCAATCTGAATTTTCCCGGAGTGTACTTTCAATTGTCTGTAGGAGAGACAATATAGTTGCAATCTCTTAGTTGTCAGAGCAAAAATAAAATCTGTGATCAATAACAAACATCAAAGATACTATAATCAATGAACTAACCAGCCTTATTATCTGATGTGACCGTGAGCTGTTATCATTCAAAGCCGTTTCACCAACTTGTCTTTGAGCTATACAAACAAGGAAATGCATTAATTTCTATGCAAAAAGATTGGGAGGTGAGACAATCTGACTCAAGTCAAGGGCTCCACGGATTTACCCTCACAAATGCTGATTAAATGTCTCAAATGCTGATCATTGCTTGCAGTTTCCTCTACCAGTTTCTCAACCACAG
The DNA here is from genome assembly GCA_030142095.1 of Rubus idaeus. Lineage (NCBI taxonomy): Eukaryota > Viridiplantae > Streptophyta > Magnoliopsida > Rosales > Rosaceae > Rubus > Rubus idaeus. Next base: position 3,099,797 of record CM057969.1, on the reverse strand, counting down.
TACCTTTCTGTGTTCAGAAAAATACAAGAACTTAAGTGAAGGTCAAAGGAGGAAAATATTCAGTCAAAAAGCATATAAATGTTAAGATAGTACCTCTGGATCATCTAGAAGCTTTAGATTACGACCAGATTCTGCATTTAACAGGTCCTTGACATTCTCATTGTATATTTCAAGTCCGGAAATTTTAATTGTAAAGTCTCTCTCTGGAGTCTACAGTCACACCATAAGAGCACCAGATTAGTTTTGAAGTTACAAACTTTTCAATGACTTTCACAAGTTCTCAATGACCCATGTTTTTCATCAAGCATCAAAATTCAAGTCTGCAGCCAAACATATTGTTGCAAATACATAAGGTTTCAATAAGCTTACATTCATTATATGGTTGTAGATATCAATGACAGCTTTCTCTGTTATTCCTCGCATTGTGTATGTCTTCCCACTGCTAGTTTGTCCATAGGCAAATATAGTAGCTGCGGTGTGACAAATGAAAAATTATTGTTCAATGCAGGTTGAAGATAAAAATGGAACACAAGACGTATTAGTTAAAATGATAACCCTTACGTACCATTGATGCCCATCAAGGAAGACAAGGCCACATTCTTCACTCCTTCCTCATATACTGTCTCAGTTAAACTACTAGGACCAAAAACTTTATCTGCAAAAAAACAAACCAATGAACTAATAATCTAAAAAAAATCAGAATGAAAATAAAATGTGAACCATCACAGATATGTAAATTAAAAAATAAGAGACATAGGCAAGTGTTTTTATGTACCAAATGTAAATGAGGCTGGTTGAGCTGAACGTTCCTGAGGTGGTGGTTTAGAAACAATTGTGTTATCATCGAGGCATTCCCATGCAACTTGGTCTTTTGCTAGTTGCTCCCTTTTGCTCAGAGGCCTCAAACGCACTGTAACAACAATCTTCTCTTCCTTAGCTCTTGGCCCACCTGGAGTTGACACTGGTGTCCTGTCGATTTTCGAAGCTGGAGTTGACACTGGTGTCTTGTCGATTTTCGAAGCTGGCGTTCCAGGAGTTCGAACAGTCATCTTTTTATTCTGAATTAATTTCCTGAATCCAATGAGCTTTACCAATTGAACACCAAATTTTGGGCCTCTCCTAGGAGAGGTAATGAACTCAGATTTTTTTGGGTCCAACAATAACAATTATATGCAGCAGCCTGTTAATCCAAAATTAGAATCAATCATGGGTCAATCTGATAGTGAAGAATACAACTAGAACTGAAAAATTAGCTAGAAACTTTTTCAGGAAGGAATTGCATTAAACAAATAAAAACCACAGATTATTTAAAACATGAAGATTTATTTTTGTGGAATTCACCAATTTCTCCAAAACCCAACACCAATTTCAAACATTTAGCTCGGAAATCTATATACTCTAAAAATGTAATAAGTAATAAACTAACTCATTTAGAAGAAACAGAAAGAAAATTCCAGATAAAGAGTATGAATTCACATTCCCAACAGATATGAGCTAAATCTAACAGATAATACTCCCATCTAATTCACAAGGAATTTATAGAAAAAAATTTAAACAAACTGAATACTCTAAATCCAGATTCAGTTGCAAATTAAAACAAAAAAAACTTTCCCATTCTGACTTGGGACGAATTAAGATTTGGATATAAGATTAGAATGGAAATCGGATACTCACACAAATACTATGCCGACCTCGACGGAGAAACTTGTGAGAAATTTGCAGAAATTGAGGAGCGTTTGAGTTTCAAAGACGAGGGTTTTGAATTCGAACTCGAGGGCTTGAAGAAGGAGAGAGAGAGAGAGAGATGAAAAGCTATTGCCTCGATCTCTCTAAGACCTTATTATTATTCAGTTTTGAAATTTGGGGCTCCCAACGGCTAGTTTTCCTTTTCTTCTTGTTTTTGGCTTTATTAATAATTCAGGATTTGCGGTTACTCGATCCGTTTTGGTGAGTTGACTCGCCGAGTCCGGGTAAAGCGGGACCGAGTTTTTGAGTCTTAACGGTTTTATTTATTTTTGTATTAATTTCCCCCAACACAAAAGGACAAAAAGCAACGAAGACTTCCAATTATTGCGCCAACCTGGCCCTTCTTCAGGTTGAAACAAATCTGATGAGTTTTGGGTTCCTTTTCAGATAGAGAGACCGCCCAAATTGGGTTAACCCAAGTAAATGGAAAGTTACTGTTTTATCCCAAGTAAATGGGAAGTTGACTACTTTACTTGAAATGCAAAGACTGCTAAAGCTCTATTCACAAGAATCCCATGATTAAGCACTAATCAAAGAAAATTTAACATAAAACAGAAAGAAAGACACCTGATATTGATAAAAGTAAATTCCTTTCTTTCTCTTCTCACATGATATGAATATATAACATATGGAAATATTGCTGTCTGACAAATGCACCATTACAAACCTTGAGGATCATATTTTAGAGTAGTTTGGACTGTCATACACCACTTAGATCAGATTTTCATCTATATTGGGCCTTTTATAACCTTATTCTCCTTCCTCCCAAGCCTTGGATTTTTTTCACTGTTTGCTTTTTTTCCCTTCTCTTTTGCCCATTTCATCTTTTGATTTGTATGTCAACAATTAAAAGACCCCTCTCTCAAGGGCATTCCATCATAATCCTCCGGTTTACTTCATTCAGCATCGCCGCCGATGAAGCTAAGCTAGACAGTTGATATGATTTCACCTGCAGTACATGCCATGTGAAGCAAAGAACTGGAAATCAGGGTGATTGACCTGAAGCAGGCTAAGCCAATTGTCCGCAGCCTGCATCAGGGAATCAGCCAGTTGACACTCTACTCCATTTTGTGCCCACAAGGATCCTTTGAGCTTATACGAAGCCATTCCGAAAACAGGTAACGAAATCTTTGGGACACCATCCATCTCACTGGGATACTCCATTACTGGAGCTTGGTCACTTCCACTACCTGCCCACAAGGACAATCTATCTTAGGAACGACAAGACAAAATAAATGTCACTGATGTCTCAAACATGAACAATAGCAGAAAGTCTCTGAAGAAATCAATTAGCAGAAAGTCCAGGTGGATTAAAAAAATGGCCAGTAATACAGTAATACTAGGTCAGAGATGAGAGATCTACATTTGGTGAGTGACGTTGGCCTCCAAGTCAAACGAATACCACATCCATTATTACATATAATTCCTATCTAAGTAGTAAGTCTTTTTAAAAAGAGACAATCTCAGACATGATACCCAAGACTGGAACTTTTGCTAAGCATTATAACACATGAATGAACATGGTGCATAGTAAAATCTTACCCCCACCCTCCCCACCCTCCCTACCAGTGGTTGGTGATGCAATGCTTCAATCTAAGTTGTACAAGTTCACAGAAGTGACTATAAACTGACGGAAAATAAAACTTAATGAATATGTATTCACCGATTATTTAGCAAGCAGTTGCTGGTGTGCCGAGCAAAAGCAATGCCCAGATATCTAATACCAACATGATGCATAAAAACTTAATTTCAATTTCACTTTTTTTTTTAATAAGTTGTTAACACCCAAGGTAGTACCAAGGGGGAGACACATACGAAAGTTTTTGTAAAACCTGGCCAGTATTTTTTTTTTGCATCAACATTGTGTTTTAGAAGAAGATATGATATGGGATAAAAATAATCTCAAGAAGGATACACCTTTAGGAGGGTGAGATTAACCGGTTTTAGGAAAATAATTCATCATAAAACAATGCTGGCAAAATGCAACAAATACCAACTATTGAAAATTAATAATTACCTGTCATGGGTGTTGAAAGTGAATGATATGTCAGAAAGCAAGCATCCAAATCTTTCAACGTTGGACCCATAGGTATTCGATATATGGGATACCTACAAATTTAACCTGGGCAGATGAATGTTGGTCCATATGAGGCAATACATTAGTACAGATCATGTTTTTCTTACCAAGCCACTGACATCCAACTGCCTCGCACTATGTCACAACTTCTTAATGTTTTCAACCCAGGGTACTGGCATGCAAGATCTGATATCTGTCAAAAATCCCAACAAATCAAAAATGAGGTAGCTAATGCAGAGCTCAGACCACAAATTAACTAAAATATACTGCACTAAGAAAATAAACTAACCTTGTCAGCCAATGGTTCACGGCCATATGGTGCATTCCGCTCAAGATACTCAAAAAGCATGCCTTGAGAATTCCCGGCTTCTCCATCATCACTAGAAAAGCCTTCTTGCAATACAGGGTGTTCATCATGTATGGACAATCTGCCCATTCTAATTGAAACATCACTGTTTAATTGGTGAAGAATATGCTGCTGCTTCCTAGTGGTCTTTGTGTGTTTTTCAATTTCATAGTCACTGCTTGCATCACTACTCGAATCCAAATAGTAGTCAACATCATTGTCCTCACCAATTTGCCTAACAGAACAATAAAATCAAAATCTAGATACATGTCAATGAACCATATCACACACTGGGATCTAGATTATAAAGAATAGGCTTACATATGCCAAAAGTTCAAAAGGAGAAGCCTAAAAAAAGGGATAGACATAGAACAAAAGAGACCAGAACAATGGGGCATATTCACTTATCTCTGGCATTCCAAATGTATAATCCAAACAGAAAAGTTTTAATACCTTGGCTTTGCACTTGCCTTCACAGCAGATTCGCCATATAATTGGATACCCGATAAATAAGGAACATAATATTGAATAACAGAATCACTTTTGTTAAGGACTAATGGTACTCCTGCCCCATAAGCACTCCACTCCCTAAACGATTCCCAAAGATCATTCAATGCGAAGTAAGGCTGAAACTCAACATCACAAGTTCGCAACCCCCTCATTGTAGTCTGCATAAAAAAACCAGTGTTCAAAGAAACAATTGATCAGCGATAGCACCAAGTCGGTAACCCTTCATTCAAATACCAAATCAGTCTAATAAAAAAGCAACAAAATTTTGGTCATTTTCATCAAGTTGTTCGCACCTAGAGAGGAAAATACTCATGTCAATTGCAAACTTGACGGGAGTAATTGTACTAATCTTGGCAACTGAAAAGCTATAATCGTATAGAAACTCCAGTAAATAAAATTTTGCACTCTACAGACTATGTCCTACATTTTCACAGATTTGAGCAAATCAATGACAAAATTCAGTGTTCTTCATATTCACAAAGTTAATTAGCAGCCAAACAAAAAGTGAAGCAAATAAAGCATAAAGATCAACCTTAGAGAAATACTGGGCCGGAACTGAAGGCGTAGTAGACTCCAAAAACCTGTCAAGATTACTACTTGGGGATAAAGAGGGATCAGAAGAAGGCTTTGCCAATGAGTTTTGGGTATCTTTGTCGCTTCTATTCTCAGAAACCGCAACTTTGGGGCTATCGCTTACATCATTCTTTGCTTTCCTGGCCTGCTTTGGCTGCTGATTGTATCTCTTCCTTGCTTTCACGGGAATGTAAAACCTGTCCTCTCCACGAACATTTCCAAACTGTAACCTTGTTCCCAACATTTTTCAAAGCTCAAAACTTTAAGCAGCTTGAGAAAAACAAAACTGATACCTCCGTTTTTGTAATCAGAAAAACGGAGGAAATTGCAATTAACAAAGAAGAAACCAGCAATATCTTACGCCTTTTTCTTCACTTGTCTGATTTCCAAGTTTGAGAAATGGAAAACCCAACTCAGAAAACAAATGAAAAGGTGTTGGGAGCTCACTGAGGAAGATGCCTTTTAAGCTTGTCAAAGTCTTACTCAGATTTATATAAGGAAAGAAATTAATATCCCAAGATTTCTTTCTGTTTCTGGGTAACCAAAACCAGCAGAGAAAACCCAAATTCTATCTTCAAAATCCCAAATTGAACCAAGGATTGTATTCCAAGTGATCAGATCAAAGAGAGCCCAGAAGAAAAAAAAGACCGAAACTTGGATCGGAAATTTTCAAGGGCGATGGACGAAGCAGTGCCTATTAAATAAGAGCCGAATGGATTTTGTGTGAAGGAAGAAACAAAGCGTCAAGGAAAGCAGGGAGCTTGAACCAGAGTGTGTATTATAAATGAAGACGAAGATAATAATATTTTGGGAGTGAATTTGTTTGTGCCTTTGTGGGGTGGTAAGGGAAATAGTAAAAGATTTTGGGGGAATAATCAATAAATGTGAAGTAGTTGCTAACTTGGTGATTTGTGATTGGTGGTTTAGTTGTGAAGTCAGATTTAAAATTTACAACAAGGCAATGTAATTGACACGTGCATGGCACGAGACTCAGGAGTAGGTGGCCGTACGTGCACATGTCTAATCAAATTGATAAATACCTGCCAACACATTTCTTATGCATGAATTCATTTTTATTACTAGAGTGTTTTACAGTTTCTGTAATGTTTTTTTTTGGCACAACGGTCAAAGGCAGCCATAATGCCATAATGGTAGTCCAATTTAGTTTGAGTAATTTAGGTCCTTTTAGTTTGAATTTTATTTTTCTCAAGTTGGTAAGTAGTTGAAAACAAATCGAAATTTTTATAAGGACATCTTTGATAATGTTTTATTGCCCAATTGACGGATTAACTAGTTGTTACATCTCTTAATTATTTTCTAAGTTAGAATTATTTTCAAAGTGTAAAAACATACATATGTCACTTAGAGTAGCGACACAAAAATGACTTTTGAGTTAGCCCTTAAGTATTGATTTTCATTTCTCACTTTATCTACAAAATTTTGACATACCTTTATCATTTTTTACTTTTTTATGTTTCATCGAGTACATCACTAAATTAGATCTTATTGTTGAGATTCTTAATAACAAGCATTGTTGTCAATATACCATCTAACCCATTATTTAGAATAAACTAATGATATGCTCATATCTCTCATACCCGTACTACTGGTCTACGATTCCCTTAACATCTCATTATGGCATTATGCGATCTAATTTTTAGGATTTCAACTTTTATGATAGTGCTCCTATAAACAAAACAAACAAAAAAATCTTGAGTAATTATCAAAGTTATTGGAATGCCCTTAACATCTCATTATGCGATCTAATTTTTAGGATTTCAACTTTTATGAGATAGTGCTCCTATAAACAAAACAAAACAAAAAAATATCTTGAGTAATTATCAAAGTTATTGGAATGCCCTTAACATCAGCATTGCAAGTGTTAGTATATTCCTTAGTAGACTGGGAATAGTGGATATTCTATTCCTCTTTGGCCCCATCAGCCCATGAGTGCAACAACGAACAAATCTGTCCTGTCATCACAAAAGTTCAGAACTCGCAAGCAAAGTTGATGAACTCCTACTCAGAATAGGGAGTACTTGGATTATGTAAAAGTTTGATGCTTTACTTTACCAATATCTGGATATGAGAATAAGATTCATTATCTATAGGACCCCCTACCATTCAATCAAATGCTACATTTACTTGACCGGCAATCTCGATCGACCATTCAATTTTCCAATGGTTGAATTGGACTGTGAGCCATCTTTGAGAAACTTGAACTTTTGGCAAAGTAAATCAAAGTTCATTATAATGATGGAAATGAATTGAAGCAGTTATTTAGTAGACATACATTTGCAATATACTAATATAGTATGATGATCTCTTTTAGACCAAAAGAAAATATAGAGCTGGCAAAACAAGACCTCCAAGTATTCAATCTGGTGCAACTGCTTTTTCTGAACTGTTTGACATATTAATTATAATTAAGGTATTTAACAATATTAACATATCCATGGAAAAACAATGATATCTTCATCACCAACCTCATTGTAAAACCGTGTGGACCTTCCACCCAGAAAACAACGTAAAACCCTCACAAATCCATTTGTATTTGCCATTTTTTGTTACACACAAAACCCTAAAACTAGTCATTTTTCTTCTCAATCCTCATACCCTTTGCTTATTACGAAGAGACAAAATTGCTTGGCCATATTTTAGACTTTTAGGTGTGAGCTTGCTTTTTTCTTTATTTGTCTCATAAATCTCATGGATCCCCCTTTGCAATTTAATTAGTATTATTGGTAATGCATCCTAATTAATCATGTTTGTTGCATATAATGGTGTTTGTCGTGTTAGTTGAGTAAATTGGATTCTAAATGCAAACAACCATTTTAATTCTTTGCTTTAAGGTTGAGATCCACATCATAATCCAATTATCCAATACAGCAAAACACTAATCCTATTCACACGAAACCAACATGAATAGAAATGTTGCCGCGTTTTTCATTTACTTGTTATGAGAAAATTGCCCACTCCTATTAATAGCGTTTTGTCCTTGCCTTGATATATGTTTGGCCTGGAAAAAAAGAGAGAAATTTACATGTGAAATGTCCCAAATCTAAATCAATCAAGATGGGGGCCAATGAATTTTAAGTAGTGGTAGAGAGGTAGCAATGGTATTGATGATTCCCACATGACAATGAGGTTGACTCATCATGGCCCAACCCTTATCTACTTTGAACACAAAATGAAGATCGTGACCAAAATGAAGATACGACATTAGACATGTAGATGTAGGTATTGTTAGAAAAAAAACAGGACCTGTAGATGTAGGTGATATATATATATATATATATATGTCTCATATATTTTAGGTTCTATATTTATGTTGGAGTCAATGTCGAACCACAGTGTTAGTGAGTAGTTCAGTACAACCTCCCTTGGTTAATTTGTTGCCAATGGAGATGGAGTGTCGTCACAATAGGCATCATCCAAGGGCAATTTCCATCACCAATCCAATTGCAAGCAAAAACAAAGTGACAACGTGAGTTTTCGTCAACGGTGAGACGTGTAAAGGATCAAAAGGACCCGAGTTTCTTATGTCGTTTGCCACGTAAATTGATATTGTAAATGTGGTCAAACAGTTTGTCCGTAAAATCAATGTGTTTGATGAAAGATTCATTTTCCACAAGAACATATACAAGTCTCCCAAGTCCTTTGCCTTTGTTTTCTTGATGATCAAAGTCCAGAGGTAATGAATTCGAGAGCTTCTCTTATTGGTTAGTGATCTGGGGGAACCAATTACTGAATCTTATCAAAGATACCCATCTGGTCTATGCCCAATTGAGTGTCATAATTGCCTTTCTTCTTATTCTTCTTAGTATGAGGAGGATCATGAAGTGCAATGAGAGCTGCAACTAAACCAGCATTGCTTGATATGGTAGGCTCAGTGAACACTTGTTTGTCCCTTTCATCTATGAATTTGTCAAATTGGTCTGGTCCTCCTACCATGGCTCCCAACAGCACATTCGGATTTGGATCCTTAGAGTCTCTCCATTTATCGCCATCTTTACAGGAGTAATGGTGACCATCCCAAGGGATTGATGCACTTCTGTGGTGTACTTGGCTTGGGAACTTGTCTCCGAAGCCCACCATGTAGCTCATCTTCATTGGATTATCTCCTAGAATATAATTCACCTAAAAACAAAATAAACAAGGGAAAATAAGACGCATTTTCTATCCAACTAGCTGGCAGTTTGAACCTGCATTATCTAGTATTTCGGAGTCTCAGACATGTAGCTTATATGTAGTACTTGCCTGAGACAAGGAGAAATTCCGCAACATATCTAGGGTAAATCCGCCATTGCTGCAACTCCCACCAGAACTACGCAGAAGATCAAGGTAGTCACTGTACAATTTACTAAGGAAAGATGCTGTTGCAGCAAACTGGAGAGGGGCTCCATAATTAGGCCTTTGGATGACCAATCCACCTATTGAATTTAGGAAATTTTAAGGCATGCAATTAATCTTGGATTGCTTCCATAATGCACCTATAGCATTGATTTTACTTGATTAGTTACATACCTGGTGTTGTGTTGAAGATTTGATGAGAAAAATATGAACACATAAGGGAGCCAGTCATGTTGGATGATGCCTTTAAAGAAGCTTCATACGGATAGCCGAGATCATGAAAGAATTGAAGACGCGTTAGCAAGACCTACAATATGTACTAACTAGTTATTGTATCCAAATTCAGAACTGATCAGAGTACAGAATTTATACATGCAGATAAATTCAAGAATAATTAATTGCATTTAATAAAATAGTACCATATTAGCAGTAAGCTTGTTGTTCCAATCAAAAATCCATTTATCAGAACTTGTTTCATTATCAACTGCAGCCTGAAACTTGTCTGTGGCATATTTTAGATATGAAATGTCACCAGTAGCAAAAAATAACCAAGTTCCTCCCCAAACCAGTTCATCTTTGTAACCAGACGAGTTGTAAAAGTTTCTAGATTCTCCTCCACAAGTATCAACCGTGGTGTAAGTTCCTTGATTATTAGGGTCTTTAGTTGCACTCTGAAATAGCTCCCCAGCTGCTTTCACTAGATCTCCTGAGTAAACAGTGTCTTCTTTAAATACTAATGAAGCAGCAGATAATGCTGCAACAATTTCCCCTGCTAAATCGGAAGCTGAGCTACCACAAATTGAAACAGGTCTCGGATAATCCATGTCTTCAGGTCTCTGCCAGCAGTTTATATCACTAGGAGTCGTGCCATCACTGTTTGCACTTCCAATCTAAAAAAAGTAAAACAAAACTCTCACATTAAAGTCCCATATTTTATCGTATTCACGGAAAACTATTATGGTACAAGATTGATGTTCAAGAATCACAAGGCTTGCCTGAGAATACAATATGGTATCTGAAGTTCCATTCGGGAGAACAAATAGTTTGAGCAAATAATCACTGCCCCATTTGATTATGTCCTTGACATGGTCAAGCTCGCCGATGTCAGCATACTTTTGGTGGTATTCAATCACAGTCCAACTCAACAGAGTCATCGTATAAGCTGTAGAGAAACTGAACTTTATGTTGTTGCCAGAATCATAGAAACCGCCCACAAGATTTGCTTGTTTACTGGTCAAATTCCCATCTTGCAATCCTGAATCCCCTCGAAATTTTACCGGACTATTATGGGGGTAAGTCCCAGCTGAAAAATGAATTCTACACTGAGTTAATCAGATGAAAAATGTATGACAACTATCATAAATGTAATTGCTTCTAATAAGAGACTGTATAATGGTGATGGTAGAAAAATATTACACTTCTGAGCATCAAAGAACGTTAGAGCTTGGTTCAATGCAAGTGTAAGATTCTTTGAAGGACCATGGTGAGAATGCTTGTGAGGCAAAAAGTGCAGCAGCAAAATTAGAGCAAGGCTAAGAATAACTATTGAGGCAGAAATGTAAAGACAACGTTTAAAGAGCTTTCTATTTGTGATAACAATATTGTGATCATAGGACTTGAAGTAACTAGAAGGCAGTGAATCATAGGCCACGGCCGATTGAGGAATAAGGTTAAAATCAATTTCTATAGAGTTCCAGCGACTTGCTGAAGGAAGCAGACGACGCGCCTCCGAAACTGTATGGACAAACCTCACAGGTTCTTGGTCAGCTGAAGAAGCATGTATCTGGGACCTTAGAGAAGATGGCATTATTGTGAAGATGACACTGCCCAAGTGTTTGCCCTTCTCTGTAGTAGTTTCATGTATTCTCCTTCATCAAATGTGCATAGAACCTATTCCAGTCCATATACAGTATACATTTACTTTTTTGCTGTTATTTACAATGGAATCGTTTTTTGAGGAAAGGACAACCATGTTTACCATAGCTTAATAGTTAACATCCTTGAAAAAACAGAACATGCTGGCTAAAGAACAAAAAATTCCGATGTTATCAAGAGCATAAGGAATACTCAAATTATGTAAGAGTTTGATGCTAATTCTACTAACTTTGAGAATAGCTCCCCATTCTCTTGGAGCCCCTCCAGTTCAATTATAACTACATATTTTCAGTACTGCAATTTCGACCATTCAGTACTTTCCAATGGTTCAATTGGAAAAGGGACTCGAGTCTATTAGCACCATGCGTCGTAACTTCTAGCAGTTTCTCTCTTTAGGTTTTTGTCATTGCACTTAATCACAAGCCCACAAAAACATCTCTTTGGACATAATGGACTTCATGACACACTAGGGTGATACTTGGTAAGATTAATTACATTTTTATAACAGTGAAATAGTGCATGCAAACGCACAGTATTCAAATATGAATCAACAACAACGAAAAGTTCTGTTTTATTTTTTATTTTTTGGGTCTTCAGTCAGTTCAGTGTATGAAAGATATAATCAGTTTCCAAGAAATATACAGGTTTTCCAAAGTCTTGACTTATTTTTCTTAGTCAATTTCTCAGCTTCTGAAATGTGAAGATTGAAGCAATAAGAAAATAGCAGTACAGAACAGAACTCCTCAGCACAAAAAGAAAAAAAAGTAGAGAACTTTAAAGTGTATGATCACACCTTCAACCAATGAACTATCAAAATCTATGGGCCATGACTTATTCTCTGACTCAGAGGTCACCAAACGCGTTGATTATAAATTCGGCTTACTTCATACGTCTGCACCTAATTCCTCAGATCAACACACCAATTGAAGAGACGAGAAAAATAGAACTGAAGTAACCAAGTAAGGACAGAAAATGAGTAAACTAATCAAAGGCACGTGAACGCCACGCGCTTTTAAAATATTTTTAAGCTGACATATTAGCCTAATCTACAATGACTCGTGACTCCAAAGTCTCCAAGTCTTTAGTCTTTCCGCTGAATCATTCTCATGTCTTAATTTCTCATGAGGAAATTTCCAAACTTTAACCTTTACTTTGATTCCCACCTCTTACCGGTCCTCAAAATGCATAATGACAAACCCCCATTAGCATCATAATCAGTATACTGATACCATACATTTAACAAGTTCACACACAAAATTCCGCAACACTCTAATTTCATCCCAATCATGTCCATAAATAAGGTAAGCATATACCACAGCCAAAGCATAGCATTCAGAAACCATGTCATCACCTATCTCTTACCTCCGTGCAGCTCTTCTCTTACTCTTCTTCTTCTTTTTCTTCAACTTCCATGGAAGCAATGCTAACTTTCCAAACTCAACAAATTGCCCCATATACAATTGTAAAAAGGGCCCTAAATTTCACTACCCTTTTTGGAAAATGGAAGACTCCGCCGCCGCCCATCAATATTGTGGATACCCTGGTTTTGGTCTAAAGTGCTCATCAGAGTCCGGAGAGCCCGTACTGACTCTACCAAATTATGACTCATTCTATGTGAGAGACATAAACTTTACTGAATCCACCATCACCCTGGTTGACATTGACGACGTCGATCAATCATGTCCTAGGCCAAGACACAATATTAGCGTCGGCACGCTTCCATTCGATTACTCCCCATCGGATGTGAATTTGAGCTTCTACTTCAACTGCCCTTCAAATCCTTATCCTTATCTTGCGATTCACATTCCCTGCTTGGAATCACATGATTCATATGGTGGCATTACCAATCAATCTTTCGTATTTACGGAGGGAGAGGAACCGGAGGGATTCGATTGGTCTGAGAAATGTGCGGAGAAGGTGGTGGTGACTGTGATGGAGACTGAGGATATTACTACAAGTATGGTCGGTGGTGAATTGAGTGGTGCTTTTGAAAGGCCTTGAAGAATGGGTTTGTGCGTAATTGGAGCAAAGCTATGAAGACTGTGTTTGAGTTAATTGGAGCATGGCTATAGAGTGCGGTTCCTGCCGAGACTAGTAGTGGGTTTTGTGGCTACAACACCACCAACACCACTAAACCTGAGTTTCTGTGCTTTTGCGAACAAGGTCATGGTGGTACCAGCAGCAATGGCCACTGCAAGAAAGGTATGCTACCTTAATCCTTTTCTTTTTTTTTACTTTTCATCTTATTATTCGGCTTGGGCCCAGTTTTGGTATGGGGTCGTGTTTGGTTTCTGTTCTTGGGCTTGGGTATGTTAGTTGGGATAGATGGCTTCAGCTCCAATGTCTGTGTAGGTTTTAGTTGACTTTTTCGTAGTTTGACTAATTGAGTGTTTCCGCAGGTTTTACTAGGGGACTTTTCCAAACTGATGAGATATGTGATTTGCATTTTTAGACTTTTTTTATGGTTAATTTGGAACGTGAACTATACTTCTAACTTCTAAGACGTTGAACCACATGCTAAAATAATTATGGACTTTCGATTAAGATTTGAGTTAATTTAATTATTGATTGACTATTGATCTAACGATTTTCAATACATTCAACATAATACAAATTTTTTCTAACTACTATCTTATTATAAAAAATTTGAAGTTTCATAAACTTTTCTCTAATCTCTATAGATGGGTATCTACATTTCACATTTATTGATCAAATAAAAGCCGTGACATGTGAAAAAAAGGGTGCATTTTGTGTATTATGTGAGCTCATTTCAATTTTAGTTGGGAATATAAGTTACCATTCCTTCCCTATCTAGTATTAGCTCATGATTCTTATTTGTTGAGGTTCTTGTGTAAATACTCTCTGGTCTCTGATTATTCCTTCCAACTAGTTGACACCAAACCTATATCTTTTTACTACATTTTTTTTACGGGATCTAATCATTGTACGTACTACATATATAGGTTCGTAATTTGATCACGTATGTAAAAGTACACTTTTTAAATTAACATATACAAAAGTATATCGGGACTTAGATGATCACGACGGATCAAAAAGATTATTATTAAAAAAATGATATTTAACTTAATTACGTTAAAGTTGAAAATTCCTCGTCGCTACATACTTTCGTCGAAAACAAAATTGTGCAAACGAAAATGTTCGCAAGGATGAGAGGATAACTTACGAAGTTCGATTGCAGAATGGTGAATTTTCGAAAAGGGAATTTAATCGTAAAATTGCCATCGGCGTTGAGGGGTTGGGGCTGAATCGCCTCGGAGGGGATAGGTTTGTCTCGATTTGGAATCGGAGGTATTTGATAAAACGAGGGAAAGTGATATAGATTGTAAAATTCGGAAATGATATATTTATAGATGAAAAGTAATGATCAAAAAAAAATTTTCTTAAAAAATTAGCCAGTTGGGGATTGTTTTTATAGAAACGACTGCTAGAAAAGTATTAATTAGTTGGTTTGTCCCGGCAAGATTTTGTATATATATGCTGATAATCTGATATATATATATATAATATATTATATATATGCTGCATGCCTCTTGCCTTTGTTGCATAGCATAAATGTTGAACATGATTTAGGAGTTTAGACTTTTGGACAAAATTGCAAATGGACGATTAGACGCCAACGATCGACGCTTGACCAGTATATAGTTCGATCTAGTCCTGCTTACGTAAAAAAAACGTATACAATTCAGAAAAAAAAGAAAAAGAAAAGAGGACCCCTAATCGAATAAAATTGTATCCAAATTGCACTCCTATGCCTATGACAATGGAGTCAATACTATGTGTTGCACACGAAATATATAATTAGCTAGCCCCCCCTTGAATGGAAATTTCCGAGACAAAATGCCTATATAGAAGTCAATAATATCCCTCTCCGGCCGATCCCACGAGAAAACTCCACCTACCTGTCTTAGACGTCAAAACCAGATTATAAGATTGCCTGCATGTTTGAAATTTTGAGCTACGACTATATATTGTATAACAGTTGCTTTCGATCACTATATCTCTTTGAACAAATATTATAATTCACACAAATTAAATTTCAAACAGAAACTCATGCCTATCTAGCTCACGGTCTCGATCACCCATTTCTTTTCTCCATGATCTTCTACAAATGACCATGCCTAACCCTCACCTCTTCCTAAGATCATCACCACCCATCACCACCATCGTCTTGTTCATCTTCTTCTTCTTCTCTTCTCGTTGCGAAGACGATCCCCAATACACGCAGTGGCGGCAGTGCAAGCTACCCTTCGATTGCGGTACGCTCAAAAACGTTACCTACCCTTTCTGGGGAGGTACTAATCGTTCCCAACACTGTGGTCGCCAAGGCTTCGAGCTCATCAACTGCGAAGAAGAATATCAACCCCCTCACATAAAAATCGAAGACCTCGATTTCCTTGTATCCGACATCAACAGCCAAGAGTTTCTTCACACCATGACAATCGCTCGCTCCGACCTCTGGGACACTCCTTGTACTGAAAACCTCGTCAACACCACTCTCGATTCCAACCTTTTTACTTCTGTCCAATCAGTTCGTAACCTCACTTTGTACTACGGCTGCCTTCCCCAAAACGACGGGCAATCGGTCCCCAACAATTTTACCTGCAAAATCAACGGTACAGACAGAGATATTGCATACTACGTGGATGATTCATTCTCCAGGGTTAATGTTCCGAATCAAACGACATGTTTTACCCAAATCCGAGTCCCCATTGTTTGGGAGGGTATTGATGATTTGCCTAAGAACGCAACGGAACAAGTGGAAAATGTTTTGAGACAAGGGTTTCAGGTTGAGTACAGCGCGGACTGGGGTCTCTGTAGGGCATGCCTCAACTCTAGTGGCACCTGTGGATCGAACTCAACGACGGATTCGTTTCTCTGCCTTTGCGGGGATCAATCTTACCCTTTTACTTGCCCAGTTTCTCATGGTACGCATTTATGTTTATTCCTTCTATTTAGGTTAATTTCTCCTAATTATTTGGGGTTTGATTGGTTAATTAAGTTTGTTTGCAAGATTATGGTGCGTAGTGTAGGAATTGAAACTCCATGTTTGCGCAGTTGTTGGTAGGATTAAGATTAGGCTTAGTACGTAATTGTTGAATCTGTACATTGTTTGATTACTTGGTCAAAGATGTCTACTTCAATTACGAAACCCCCATTAGAAGAAATATATGATTAAGTTCCCAGATAGATAAAATATCTGATTTTCTAAAGTATATGACCTTCCTCAGTTGCAAGTTGGTTCTGATTAAGTTCTAGGATCTCGATCTCACTTTTTCATATTAATTATGATTAGAGAATATTAGAGTTTTTATATTGGCTACTGGCCCTGCTTTAGTCAATAGGGTTTTTAGCTTCTTCTTTCTTTGTTCTTTTTTTTTTTGGGTCAAAAAGAGGGTTTTAGCTTTAAGAGATTGAAAAAAAAAAACAGGGTTAGTATTAGGGTTTTGGCTCTACTCTATTTTAGGGTTTATCTATGTTCTATAGTTTTTTTGATAAGATCTATGTTCTATAGTTACCAATGAAGTTTCTCTAGTGAGGATCACTATAATGAGGACCACTATAATGAGGACTTTGTGAAGACTTTTTGATTAATAGTTATTATATCTATTTTTCGATTACATCTCGAGAAAACAACCATTCAATATTAATATATTCATGAGTATATCACTTTTACAAATTTTCAACAAAATTTGAAATCGTTAAGGTACCGAACTAGACCAAATAAATGGACGACCAAATCTGTCAATTTTGAACCATTCATATTCATAAATGGTAAATTACAATTATAGATGACCTAACGATTTTAGATTTCATTGAAAATTTGTAGAACTGATCTATTCATAAATATCTAAATATTGAACGGTTGATTTGTCGAGATATAATAAAAAAGTAAGTCTAATCGAAAAGTCATCACCAAGTCCTCATTATAGTGGTCCTCACTAGAGAATCTCCCTAGTTACCAAACCTATGGAGTTAGGTAAATTAGCTTGTTAAGGATGCAATGGGTTTAAGAAAATTATTAAGATATAATAGGCCTCCTATGTCATTCAACTTACAAAGACATTTCGTTAAGGCCCTTCCCAAGTAGGCAAGTACACAAAGGCATCAGAAGTACTCGATGGCTTCATGCTAGTTTGACTGGTCATCACCTTAACGTTTAATTAGAACGAGTCTGATTGAACAAGTCAACGGTCAACGGAGAAGCAACCAGTTCAATATGGCGTCTCTTGGACCACGGCTTAAGGGTTCACACTTTAACACAATAGTTCAATCAAACCAACCTAAACCTGATAAGTCATAAGAGATGGGCTTGGTCCCTTCTCTGTAATGGTCCTAAACCACCCCAACCCTAGCCTAACTTGAAGTCTTGTATTATGTTCTTGTTGAACACGTAGTCATGTACAATAATAATTCTAGCTTAAGCATTCGATCCTGTGCACGTCTCCATCATCCATTCTTGGATCAACATTTGTCTCTGTTACTTTTGAGGCATGCAAAATTGCAGAGTGCAGAAGAAAGTACCCCAAAGTCCCCATCCTTTCTACACTTTCGGTTTAAACAACCACAACTCTCAACGCCAAGTCGTCCACTCAAAACACATATTTCACCGTTACTCAATTCTATACCTTAAAAACGAAGAAACTCACTGGCAAAGTTTTGGTCCTCTTTTGGCTAAATTCAGAGCAAAAAGCAGTAATCATTTTCGGCCTTGTTTCTCATCCTCTGCCATTAAATAGTCGTCTAGTCAAGTTTACCATTACATGAAACGTCACAAAAGTCTTTGCTGTTGCTTAAGCCTTTATTCTTTTTCAAACTCTAAATAGACAAAAACCAAATTATACCGACTACCAAGAAATTTCCCACTATATGATAGATTTGCTCACTATCTTATCACAAGTTCACTACATGCTTCCTTTCTTCTTTGTTTTTCTCTCTGTTTCTTGATCATCCACCCCAAAATGAAACCCTTCCATTTAAATGTTCTTAGTATAATCCTCACAACCTTAGTCAATCAAGCCTTCTCTGTAGACTCAAGCTATTATGATGCTTGCAAGCCTCAAACATGTGGAAATGGTCCGAATATAAGCTACCCTTTTTGGCTTTCTGATCAACAAGAATCCTACTGTGGCTATCCTAGCTTCAAGCTTGCCTGCAATGACCAAAATCCGGTACTTACTATTTCCGATGATGACTATATTGTCAAAGAAATTTTTTACTCAAATCATTCGTTTCTCGTGGCAAACTCTGCTGCGTTTGAAGAGGAATGTCCTCTTCCTCTACACAACTTGAGCCTCGATCGAACACCTTTCAATTATAGTTCCACTCATGTTGATTTTTCCTTCTTCTACAACTGCTCCCAAGAACCTGTAGAATACATGCATACATATACTATTAGTTGTTCTAGCAATTCCACCTTTCATTCTTTTGCTACATTTCACAAAGAGGTAGCGGAGTACATGAACCATTCAATATTAGACTCATGCAAGTCTTCGGTTGATGTACCTGTGGATAATCATGAGGCTGCTAGTGTGGATACCTTGTTGAAGATGGGTTATACTGAAATTTTGAAGTTGGGATTCCTTTTGAATTGGACTGCACAAAATTGCAGCAACTGTGTGACAAGCGGTGGGCGTTGTGGATTCAATGACAATGAATTTGTCTGTTTTTGCAGTGATAGAACTCATCCAAAAACCTGCGATGATGGTACTTCTGTAGTAACATTTTCACTATTTAGTAATTCTTCGGATTTTCAGAAAACAGTAATAAAGATTTCTCATTCATTGTATAGTAGTATTTTGTTTGTAGATAGCCTTTTTCTCTTTTCTAGTTATTTAGCATGGATGAAAGTGGATATCTTCAAGGCTTCTTATATTCTAAGCGTTCTGCTTCTTTGATTGCTTTTGCAGGAGAAAGGTTTAACTGGAGAATCAAGATTGCTGTAGGTAATATCCGCAATCCCTTTTTTTCTTCAGTTGTCTAATGTTTTACAAGCTCATCTAGTTATCAATTGCAAGTTTCCAACTTCTTATTCTGGGCTCTCCCTTTTTTCTTCAGGTGTTGGCTCAGCTTTTGTAACTGTAGTAATAATGTGCATTATTTTCTTTCTATGGCAACGCCGCCGCAACAGAAAACGATATGGTCCATCCTCCTATGCATCTCGAAGCATTTTTTCTAAAAGCTATTCCAGGAGTGATACTGAGAAGGGAAGTGCGTACCTTGGAGTACATGTCTTCACCTACAAGGAACTTGAAGAAGCAACCAACTATTTCGATTCATCCAAAGAACTTGGTGATGGTGGTTTTGGAACAGTGTATTATGGTAAACTAATAGCCAATACCCTTTATCTTCAAGATCACAAAGTTGTGTTACAACCATAATTATGTGAACCTCTTTGTTCATTGTGAATTTCTTAAACAGGAAAAGTCCGTGATGGGCGATCAGTTGCTGTCAAGCGTCTATATGAAAACAATTACAGGAGAGTTGAGCAGTTCATGAATGAAATTGAGATTTTAGCTCGCCTGCGCCACCAGAACCTTGTCTTACTCTATGGATGCACCTCTCGTCACAGCCGTGAGCTCCTCCTTGTATATGAATATGTTCCTAATGGAACTCTTGCCGATCACCTTCACGGTGGAAGAGCAAAACCCGGTGCACTTCCATGGCTTACTCGAATTAAAATTGCTATAGAAACCGCAAGTGCATTGTCCTATCTTCACGCGTCTGAGATCATCCACCGCGATGTGAAAACTACTAACATTCTCCTCGACAACAATTTCTGTGTCAAAGTAGCAGATTTTGGACTATCTCGTCTCTTCCCCATGGATGTCACCCATATCTCAACTGCTCCACAAGGAACTCCAGGTTATGTTGATCCTGATTATAACCAATGCTACCAGCTCACTACTAAAAGTGATGTCTATAGCTTTGGGGTGGTCTTGGTTGAACTCATATCGTCCTTACCTGCTGTTGATATCACAAGGCATCGACAGGACATCAATTTGGCAAACATGTTTATCAAAAAGATTCAGAAACATGCACTGCATGAGCTAGTAGATCCAACCATGGGGTTTGAATCAGATTCTACAGTACGAAAAATGATCGCTGCAGTGGCAGAATTAGCGTTTCGGTGCGTGCAAAACGAAACCGACATGAGACCTACTATGATTGATGTGGAAAACGAACTAAAGAGGATACAGAGCAATGATTTTAGGAAAGAAAAGGCAGAGGAGATTGATATCTCAGCTGATGATGTTGTGTTGCTGAAGAGTGGTCCTCTCACTCCTCTGCCACCTTCACCAGATTCTGTGACATTAAATGATAGTACTGGTTAAACTTTTCCCTCTCATTTATCTACAATACCATTGTCATTCTCTTTTCATCTACGAAACAAGTGATTTGTGAATGAGATGTAAATATTATGTGAGATCTGACAGAGATATGCTACGGTCTAGCTATGTATAGCGGAATTAGGCTACATGACTAATCTGTTTTATTTTGACAGTAATCTTTGTAAACATTGTAAATCTGTCACCTGCTATTACAATGGAGGCTGATAGAAAAGTTTCCTTGATTTTTAGCAAAAGAATCAGATCTCTTCTGAATTCATCTATACCAGTAAACAATTCAGAACTCAAAGTTAATTAAAGTAGAGTAATAATTATGTAATTTCATTAGTTAAATACATTTCCTAAAATGACAGACAGGCAAACAACTGGAAAAGAAACTGCCAAACAATCTACATTGCCATTTCAGACTTTCAGTGACAGATAGAACTATATATATATGCTCCAAAAGCATTGGATGCCTCTATGTAGTGATGTTGGTAGTAGATTTTGCAATTTTACTTGAAGCAATATATTTGATTATATAGGTTCCTTGTTTTTTTTTTTCCTTTGTCTAAGTAAACTATAGCCAGTTCATGATTATTTTATTGTTGAGAATTTGATAGATTGAAATTACCAAGCCGGTTTGAGAAGTAAAATTGAAACTCAGTGGCATCCTAATTGTGCTAATATCCTGTAATTTATATTTGCAATGGAAAAATCCAGAAATTGCAGATTGTAGTTGTGCAAGTTCTGATAAGGCTCGTACGTTCTGATTTGTTAGCAAAAGATTGCTTTCTGATTTGGTGCAAGTGCTTAATTGTATTAGGAATGTTGATAAATATTACTTCACCCTTCTAAGATGTTTATGTTATTATCCCTTTATCTTGAAATAATTAGTATTTTAAAACACGGGTTCGTCTCGGTACATTAAATACATCAAGTGAGCTGTTCATTGATTGATAGTTCGACTTTATATGAATGTTATCCTAATCTACTTGGTATCTTGAAATAATGTAAGACTTTCCTTAAAACACGACTCTCATGTCAATTTCATTATTAATTTTTTAACAAAATTACATAATTTATGACTCATTATTCATGAAATGTTAATTAATTGTTAGAACATAATTGCCGCAATTGAAAGACACCGCAACACACAATATATCATACACATACGAGTTTTTATTATGAACAGTACATTGATATTTGGATTCTATATTATTTTGGTACCTGCCAAACTATCACATTAGCTTCAAATGTGGGAAGAGGTTAATTCGTGCAAAACTCTACTACATACTCCAGGTGATCGAGACTCGCACTGTCTTAAGACTTTCTCACCCGTTATTGAAAAGTGATAATCTGAGCCACAAAAATGATCGAACGGTTATGACTACCCCACGTGTAGTAAGTTCACACAAACAGAAGGGAGATCGATAAGGCCACGAGTTGCACTGAAACCTCACAAACCACGCGACCTTCCTCTTTCAAACCTAATCTCACATCCGAGCCCTCATCTTTCCTCTCGATCTTCTCCTTCATACGATTACAGAGGGAAGCGGAGGTGAAGATGACGTCATCAATGGAGGTGAACGAATTGCAGAACTACAAGCTCTTTGTTCCAGAGTCACCTTGTCCCCGATGGATCGAAACGCTCGCATGTAATTTTCTCTTTAACCCCTCTGCGATCATCTTTTTACTTATCGTCTGTGCCAGAGAGGGATTGAAAATTTGTGTAGTTTAGTTAGGTTGCAATCGTAGAAACTCTATGGTTTAAGATTTTGTGCATTAATCAGTGAGTTTTGCTCTTTATCAGATTGAGATTGGGATCTAGGGTTTACTGACGTTTCTAGTGCGTTTCTTATTTTCTTTTGATTGTTGATTTAGAATATAAACAAGGTACAGTTTTGATAATATTTGTATGTTGACGAAATTATTAGTGGCAAATCAACCTGATTATCTCATTTACTTAGATAAAAGCGAATCATCAACGAGTTTTGATTTTTCTGGGGGTTAGAATGCTATGAATCGGTAGTGGTAAGCTTACATTTTTCTGAAATATCATTTGGTGTTGCTTGGATTATAATTGGCCATATCAGTAATTCTTTTTCATGTAATTCAGTTTTTAGCTGTAATTAGTACAAAATTCCACATCCTCGTCTCTGTATTTTAATCAGTGCAAGCTTTAATGGGCATAAAAGAATATCTGCAGGATTCTAATGGTGTGCTAGATGGTTTGGATGCCAACTATCTTCATCCGTGTAGTTTGGACAATATGGTAAGTCGACAGTATGGTGGTTATAGGCCTGTAAGTCTTTACTGCGACTCATTTTTGAAGGTTTGCTATTCATGCTGAAGTTACAATAGTAGAAAGTAAGAACTATAATGAAGTAGTTAAAAAAAAATTTGTAGAGGGAATCCTAGCTATAAATTATCTGGCCCACTTTCTCCAATTGTCAAATAACTGCAAGCATTTTGGCTTTCAAGATGGCTGTGAATCTAATTATCCCTTTCTGTGTTCTCATAGAACAACAACATAATGTATTATCTATTTGTTTTTAAATCTAATATTGAGATGGCAATTGGGTTTAGAAGGCTTCTCACTCCTTAATAGCATTTCTGATATTGTTAGCTAACATGACTCTGTAAACTGTTACCATTTGTAGCATATCTTACTAAATTGCATGTGGAGTAAGGTTTATCACTTTGAATTTGTGATAGTTTAACATAGTAACTTCATTCTTGCAGAAGCAAAAAACTGGGGGAAGGACAAAATTTCTTCTGGAGACGATCCCAGTTCACAAGTTGGCAGATATATTTTGGGTTTGAGATAAGTTTTGAGGAGAATTGTCTATGTTGGATTCAGTTGATCTAAAAGTAAGATTTCAAAATCTACGAGTTAGTGAAAATTTAAGTTGATTAATTTGTGATTTAAATTAGATACTTCTTATATTATAAGGATTCATGTTGTTACCTTGTGGTCTATAGTCTATACATGTAGCAGAGAAGATTACACAGAAAGTTGAGGGTCAATTCTCATAACTTTTTACTTTTTAAGTTCAAAGGTGGATATTTCTAACAAATTAAAGAATGGAGCCTCCAAAAGGAATGTTTTTTTTTCTATGTTAGTTTTGACTAGTAGCAAGGCTTTAGACAAGTTATGCATGCATTTGTCTGTTGATTGATTGATTGACTATGATTCATACCCATCTAGCATATATGCGTGATTATAACTCATCTGAATCTGTTGGATTGGTCAAACTTTATGCTCAACATTGACATGATTTATTGTAGTCCCGAGACTTAGGTGGACTTATGTATCCAAATATATTAATAAAAATGTATGTGCAGAGGTATGACTTAATTGTCATGTGGGTAACTGTAAAAATATCATAAACGATACACTATTCATCTTCCATAATTCATGGAAACTATGAGGTTGCTTACTTTATAATTTTATTTATAGACGTTTGTTTGTAGAATATTATTTTTATAGTCATTCATTTTTATATCATGGATGTTAGTGGATGTGGATATCAATAAAACTTATAAAAAATGTTCAGGACTTCAGGTGGATTCTCATTTTTGATACTCTGTTAAGATTAATGTCTTAAATTTCTATTCATTAGCTGCTACAAGCCCTAATCATTATTCTACTTATTTTCCTTCTTTATTAAACACATTCAAGATGAGAGCTATGAAGGAGGAGCTCGGTGACAATGATGATGATGAAGATGATGTAGCTGCCCTGGAAAGAAAGATGCAAAGTGCAGGAATGCCTTTAAATATCTGGAAGCATGCACAGAGGGAGTTGAGGTATGATTTTCTTAGAAGATGGTTTTAAGGGTTACTGCCTTTTGGTGCAGCAATTAAAGTGGTTCTCTCACCATATAATTTCAATATTGTCATGCTATGGTTATTAGTACTTTGAAAGCCTTGTTGTGGTCTCATTCATAATTAACTTTGGCTTTCTCTTTTTCATGCCGACTAACTAACTAATATATGGTTATGGTTCCCCAAACAAAGAAGTGTCCAACATTAAGGTCTTTGGAGAAAAGAACAATGACACTGTTATTTGCCCAAATGTGTTATGTAACTTGTGTTTACATTTTGCCAATGCTGGTGTGCTAAGATTTCTCTAAATATCTTGTACTCAATATATACGTGGGAGAAAAGAAGATACAAACTATTACATATTATTGCACTTCTAAATCTGATGCCGCTTGAATATTGCATCTTCGGACAGGAAAAAAGGATCAAGGTTTTTGACTCTCAGATGTGACTAGTAATATGATTTTTTTTTTTAGCCCAGATATAGTTGTACAGAAATGAGATAGTCATGTTCTCTTCTGGAGATTTGTATTATCCTTCAGTTTAAGCTTGTTGCTGGCGATTTTTTTGCTATAACTCATTGAGGCTCCATTGCAATTGTTTGGCTTGAGCCCTGAAATCTCTTGTCCCATGTTATCATTTTTGGTGTAGTGGTTTAGGTACCCCTTACTTGGTACTGTTGATAGTTGTTATGTATCATTTGGTTTCCCTGGATTTGCACGAGTCTGGTTCATCCCTTGTTCTATTATATTGAAGGACACATAATTTATTTGTGTGTAATTGTTGGCAGATAGGGGAACCTAATTTAAATGATCAAATTCCATATGTAGTTTTGGGTGGGAATGTCCTCTAGTTTCTACAAAATACATAAAACATTTAGTTAGTGTTACTAGTTATTGCTTTGGGCTTTAGAACGTACTTTATGCTCTTAGTTCCATTTGCTACATATGCTTTATCCAACTGTTATTCCAGAGCTTTTCGCTGGACAAATGGAGTGGAAAAAATTGTTGTATGATATCTGCAAGGGGTCTTCCTATTGTCTGGACTTGTACTTCAAGATATTGGAGATATGTTTCTCTGCCTGAGTCCAGGTCTGTATATTTCTTTCCACCTACGTTTTGTTAGTTTATAGATATGATTTTACTGCTAAGCGGATATGTGCATATTGTTAACAGTGGTTATAGCTAGATTAAGATTTGTAAATAATTAAGCAAATTAAGTATAAATTAATTGAACAGGGTTGGGGAGGTTGCGGAGCTTCTTTTGGTTTGCTGGCTTGAGATCCGTGGGAAAATCGATATGCGCATGCTGTCCCCATCCACTATGTACAAAGCTTATCTTGTGTTCAAGCTAACTTCACATGCATATGGATTTAAAAACTCTCCTGTGGTGCTCACTGTGGGTCTGGTTGGAGGAGAATCCGCTAAGCAGACGGTGTTACTGGACCCCAGCTCAGAGAGAAGGTGGATTCAGACAGGTTTGCAAGAGTCGGACCTCAGAGAAATGGATGAAGCTCAACATCCAAAGGAAAGAGCCGACGGCTGGTTGGAGATGGAGCTGGATGAGTTTTCCTGTGAAGGGGAAGAATATGGGGAGCTAGAGATGGATTGTATGAAGATTAAGAGTGGTTGGGGTAAGAGGGGTTATTGTTGAAGAGATGTTGTTTTGATCAATGTACTAATATAAACCTCAAGCTTGGCAAAAAAAGAAAAAAAAAAGTATACATATAAAGCCATATGGGCCAAAAATGCGAGGTCAATGCAGATTCGGAGGCCCATGTTTAAATCGATAAATCGTAGACGCCCAAACTCCCAAAAAAATGGTTGGAGGCCCAAACTTTGAATAATGACTCAAGGCCCAAAAACTTGCGTAATCTGTAACTGAGGCCCTATTGCAAAAAGTAACTTTACACCCGATGACAAAATTGTGACACGAGGCCCAAATAATGAATCATAAACCAAGGCCCAAAATTGTCATCAAACTGGCCCAAAGTATTTAAAAATTGACTCGAGGCCCAAGTCTCAAAAGACCCAAATTTTCTGATAATGGGCCTAATTTTCTGATAATGGGCCGAGTTAGTCTAATGAGCCAAATTTTGGCCCAAATACTGTTCATGGGCCGAATTTTCTATTAATGGTTTCAACTCTTTTGTTAATGGGCCTAATTTTATGTTTGAGCCCGAGTACTTTGTTTATGGGCCGACATTTTCTGCTAATGGGCCCAGTTTTACGTCAATGGGCCCAAGTCTTACATTAATGGGTCGTGTGATGATTGGCTTCTCAGGCCCAAGTCGTCTGCAAATGGGCCGCATTTCGGAGCCCAAAATTATAGTTTATGGGCCCAATTCTTTTGTTAATGGGCCTAACGTTCTGATAATGGGCCAGTCTACTGTTAATGGGCCAACCTTTTATGTATAAGCCGAGAAATTTGATAACGGGCCGAGATTCTGGGCCCAATTCCTCCGCAAATGGGCCGAATTTCTGTTAATGGACCCATATTACATGTTAATGGACTCAGATCTTTGGTTAATGGGCCGCACTTTAGGATACTGGGCCCATGAATTCTGATGATGGGTCGTTTTTCTATAAGTAGGCCGAAATTTTATGATAATGGGCCATGTTTTAATAATGGGCCCAAGCCCTCTGTTAATGAGCCACATTTTCCGTTATTGGGTCAAAAAATTTGGTCGATCAATGAGCCGTAGTATAGCTAATGGGCCAAATATATTTCAGTGGGCCTGAGACTACTGTTTTCCGGCCGATTTTTAGTGCCCCAAGACTAATAAACTAGAGATTTCAGCCCACGACACTTTTCAACCTAGTTTATTTCAATTCTCGCAAGGCCCTATTAAAAATTTCGGCCGTTTTCAATTTTGGGTCGACCCAGTTTATATTGCAATGGGTAGAGTCAAATTTTGTGGTTATTCCTCATTGCTTCGAGAGGATTGGGGGGAGGGGGGTCAATATTTACCCAGTCCTCTTTGGCAGCTTATTTTTTAGTGCAGTATGATGATTTAATCATCTAACAAAAAAAAAAAGACAAAATAATACAACTTTACAACCCAGGGCCAGAATTAATTAAAAAATAAAGCGAAAAGATATGCTTCAAGATGCATCAATCCCTCCTCATGTGGATCCTAAACACAACAAACATGGTTCACAATAAGCCACAAAAATTGAACAAAATTGGATACACATAAATATAAGAGGAAAAAAAAAAGAACAATAAAGAGCCGTCATTGGAAGAGAGTACCGTATCACAAGGGGAGAAATTGACTATTTACCAGTTAAACAACTAGCATGTGATGTGAGTAGTCAGAACAAATAACAATTAAAGCCACTACTCCACCAACTCCTCATGAAACTGTAACCATGATGTTGTACCATTGCATGTTGACACTTTTACTGCCTGAAACCAAAGAGTTGAAGCACCTGAATTAGAAAATTAAAGTTCCTTACCTTCAGAATAACTTGTTAGTCAAGGCCTCCACTAGTAAGGTGAACCGAAAAGGGAAGATTAGATCAACCTTGTCTCAACTCTCAACCACCAAGATCTAAATCTAATTTTGTTTACTATAGATAATCAGAGAATGCACAGAACTCAAATAATCTCTCATTCAGATCTTCACCTACTCAGTGAAAAACACACAGAACTTATATAGCCTCTTATCCGCAACCTCCACCTACTACTGTCCAACATATGATCATAAAAGTAAAGGCTTTTTCATACTTTGCCAATTAACCCAATAAAAGCTTTTTCATACTATCCAATGGACAGTTTAGATAAGCTATTTTCAAGAAAAGAAAAGGTTACAGAACAATCACCTACGAGAATCCTTTCTGCAAGCTGCGGTACCAAATGTCTCAAAGTCCTAACAAAGCTTATGTGTGACAGGTAAAATAAAGAAATGAGCAAGCGGTATTGATCCTGAACAACAAGAAAAAACAAAATGAAAAGAAAAAAGAAAAAGAAAAAAGAAAACTAAAAAAAGGGAAAATAAAGAAATGAGCATGCCGCATTGGGGGTCCTGTAACTCCAATCCTTTCAAAAATTGACCAAATATCACTCTTTAATTTAGGTGTTTTAGTTGCTGGTGCCATAAGAGAGGGTTCAATCACATTTGACTCATTATTACTATCCATTCTGGTGATAATAAATTGATTAAATTCATCTGTTATCTAACAATTACGGAATTGAAAACAAAGTTCAGATGTTACTTTGAATAAGAGCAAGGGGACACAGAGCACCGCCACCAATGGTTTACCAAAGCACTATAATTCTGTAAACAACCAATTCAAAACAAAGGATTCGAACTAGAGTACCAGACGTATAATCAACACATAGATTCCAAAACTTTAATCAATTCTATCAATTTTAATCAAAGAAACGCTTACCTTCAAAGCCAACTCCAATACTTTGATATTTTCTTCTCATGGAATAGAACTAGACGACTAGATGATCTTCCAATTCCTGTGAGCACATACACATGGACATGAATAAGTTTAATTAGCATCAAAACAAAGGATTCGAAAAAGACCTTTAATCAACACATAGATTCGAACCAGACGTTTAATCAAAACAAAGGATTCGAAACAAACCCGCGCCGGAAACAAGGTCAGCAAACCCAGGTTTTGAATTGAGCAGAGAGAGAGAAAGAGAGAGAGTGTGTAATGTAGTCAACTCAGACCCCTGAACATTGTTAGGAAAATAATTAATATGGTGTAATAGCAGTTGTAAAGAATTAGAATACCAGCAACGTACTGGAGTTAATATAGTGTATCTATATATAATTATCAAGATGTAATCACGAACTACACTACAGCAATATTAGCAGGTATTTAATATATGTTAATATATATACGTAAAATGTATATGATTATATCAATAAGAAACAGACACTAGTTTGTATAGAACTATGTCGATATATATGAATCATATACAAACAGAAGCTAATGAATCTCTATTAATATCACAGTAACAATTTTATATCAGAGACAGACAGAGGCTAAACGATATTGCAAATATCTGGCATGTATGTCTAACGCAACTTTAGTTCACAATATCAACAACAAGCAAGAAGATAAGCAATAGGAGAGTAATTGGAAATTATAACTTGATTAGGATTGATAGAGGTTCATCGCAATCTCCTAAGACAAAATTGTCACACTTGTGCATAAATTCTTGGAGTTATTTGGATAAACTATCAATTCGAGTCTTTGAACACTGAATTCTAGCAAATTTACTTTATGTTTCTCTAAGAAAGAAAGGGAAGAAGGAGGAATTAAGTTTTGTTTTCAGATTGGTATGGACTTATAAAGAGGTCAAATTGTGTCGTTTGATCGGATAAGAGAGAACGGAATAATCACCTTTAAGAAGTAATTGTTTAAATTTGAAGAACATTGTATCCTCAAAAACCAACCCTATTATCAAAAACAAACTAGAGAGGCAAGGATCGTGTGATATTTAAAGAACTATAAAATTAAAATTCCACAAACATGTGCCCGCCCTTTCCTGATTCTTATTTTTGCCATTCTTCTACCTAGTCATCTGCCCATGCTCCTCAATTCAGTTTCATCCTGCTACAGCACCTCCACACTTTCAAAATTTAAATCCGAAATTGACATATGAGAAACATGAAGATCATCCAAATTTACATACATGATAAATCAGTCTCTGATATTAAATATCCTTCCCAAATACATAAGCACATCCACTACAAAGCCCATACATATAACGAATTACAAGTATGGCCAATTGTTTAGGCACAACATCAATCATAACAAAATCTAGAAGCATACTTGCAACTACATTATTTGAAGCATTGTCTAATGATATAAACAAATTTTTCCATCGACCTTTTCACAAAAGACTCAACAACTCATTTTTCTCTTTAAAAAATGCTTCATCACATCTCTTTTACATATAGAGGCTGAGATTCCTCCATATTGAGGACAAAATGCTCTCTGAATCATTCCTTTAAAAATAATGTTTTCAACAAACGTGAAAGGTAGTTCAGATCTAACATCAAAATCAACAACTTTTTTACGAGCAACAACTTTACCATAAGCAAAAGTTACTAAATTTCCAACAGAATCAGAACATAAATGCATCTTCCCGGCTTGAGTCTGTTGATTATGTTCATGAAATTTTAAATGTCTTCTTAAATGACTAGTACCAGCACTACGACCACATTTAAAACAATATTTTACAAATACCACATTTATTCTTCGGCACAACTTTTCCATAGTTGTGATTTCAACCCTTTCAAAAATTGACCAAACATCACTCTTTAATTTAGGTGTTTTAGTAGCTGATGCCGTAGGAGGGGGTTCAATCACATTTGACTCATTATTACTATCCATTCCGGTGACAATAAATTCATCTATTATCTAACAACTATGGAATTGAAAACAAAGTACAGATGTTACTTTGAATAAGAGCGAGGTGAGCACAGAGCACCACCAGCAATGGTTTACCAAAACGCTATAATTCTGTAAACAACCACTCAAAACTTTAATCAATTTTATCAAAACAAAGAATTCAAACCAGATTACTAGACGTCATAGATTCCTAAACTTTAATCAATTCTATCAATTTTAATCACAGAAATGCTTACCTTCAAAGCCAACTCCAATACTTTGAGATTTCCTTCTCATTGATTAGAACTAGACGACTAGAGGATCTTCCAATTCCTGTGAACACATACACATGTACATGAATAAGTTTAATTAGCATCAAAACAAAGGATTCGAAAAAGACGTTTAATCAAAACAAAGGATTCGAACCAGACGTTTAATCAAAACAAAGGATTCGAACCAGACGTTTAATCAAAACAAAGGATTCGATACAAACCCCAGCAGCCGGAAACAAGGTCAGCAAACCCAGGTTTTGAACGGAGCATCATAGGTCGGCGTCGGAGCTGACGGAGAGAGAGAGAGAGTTGTCTCGAACTCGCGAGAGACAGAGAGAGGAGACGGAATGAGGGGAAGCGATAGGGATTAGGGTTTTCTCCACCCTATTAAAGTCAATTTCTTTTCAGATCCAACGGTACCTATTAAAGTCATTATTTCATTAAATCAAATATTAAATTTAGTGAACGGTCCAGATCGAACAGTGTAAGATCCAGCGTTTCACATCGCGTTTGTGGGAAAATTCTTTTAAGATTAAATAAATTCTTTTCTCAAAATTCCAAACTTCCGAAATTCAAAATAAATAGATCGGATATCCGAAAATTTTACGAAAAATAATTCGACAAAAAAATCAATTGATCTTTACTAATTTAATAAGTTGTAATGCAATCACATAAAATAAAATAAAAATCATATGATAGTTAAATTTAATAATATTATGGTCAAATGCAATTTTTTATACTTAAATTTTCATAAAGAATATGGTTGTATTCGAACTAATGCTCTTTTATCTCTTGCAGTAGCTCCGTCAATTATTCGGTTAAATTGCTGATGTCGCACCTACAAGCTACCAATTTGGTGACTAGAGCATATGCAAAATAGTCATTTCATTTAAATTCAATTCCAAGTCGATTTAAATTAAAAAATAAAAATAAATTAGTATTTTTATCAAATTTATAATTTAAATTAGATTTATATCAATATAATCAAATTAGGGTTTGTATCACCAAATATTCAAGATTAAATGCGAAAAAATTAAAATAAATTATTTTTAATGTAATAAAAATATTAAATTACTTTATTAAATATAAGTTATTTTTGTTTTTAAATTTATAATAAAACTACCTACATAAAAATAAATTGTATTAAAAAAATAACAATATTTTGCATATTTATTCTGGAATATTTGGAGAAGAAACCCTAATTTGAATTTTTTAATAGAAATATGGTTTTCTTATATACATATAATTTATTTTTATTTTTAAATTTAATAGTAAAAAAAACCTTTTCCTACTTGGAATTGAATACAAATGAAGAGGAGAAGAGCAACTCTACCCGCTTTTTTTCTCTTTTTTTTTCCAATTTAATTAACCTTATATAGGCCATTACTAGCTAGTTATTACAAATTCCACTTAATTCACTGCATTTAATCATTTCAAGTAAGCCAGTTATTGAATTATTTAGAATAAGACTAAAGTAAATGTTGAACTGGATGCTTCTGCATAGTAATATTAGTATATTTTGCAGTACTTAGAGAGCAATATATTGGATTGTATATGTTCCTTATTTTATTTTCATTTTTTGCCCTGTACGTGTTAAGTGAAACTACCAAATCGGTTTGAGAACTAAAATTGAGATCATAGCATAGACATAACTGAAACCCATTCATCTTGGAATCCTAACTGTCCTAATATCCTGTAATTTATACCTGCAGTGCAAAGCTCTATAAAATTCAGATTGCAGTCTTGTAGGTTCTATAGGGTCTTGTACAGGAGCTAATTTCTGATATTTAGCGAGTAAATTACTTCACTTCTCACGTGAACAACAAAAGTACAAGAATTATTACTTGAATGCTCTTTAATTAGCAAGGTACGTAGTGAAATATCCAAAAAAATATACATCAAGTAATCTAGAAAAGATATATATCAACTTAATGTTGATAAAGTGGTAGATTCTGGTAGTGATGATCTTACAGGAGAATATAGGATAGGCTTTGGTGGTATTTGCAAGGCTTCAATGCTTCCTTCCAACATTTCAATCACTCTACTCATGGATGGCCTAACAGATGGATTTGTCTGTATGCACCACAATCCCACTAAGATCATCTTCCTTGCAATTTCCTTTTCCTCATCGGTCACTGCATTGAGCAATCCGAAATTACTGCCCTGCTCAAGATGCTCATAAACCCAATCTGGAAAATAAATTTCACTGGTGTGGCTCACTTGAGCGTCAACGTTCTTTCTTCCTCCAACCATCTCCAGAATCATCATTCCATAACTATAGACATCAGACTTCGCAGACACTGCTCCAAAGTTTCTGCAGAACACTTCTGGAGCTATATACCCTATTGTCCCTCTAGCATCCAGCATTGATATTATGCTCTCCTTCCTCGTACAAAGTTTAGAGAGACCAAAGTCAGAAATCTTTGGGCAAAAATTTTCATCCAAAAGGATATTATGTGGTTTTATGTCAAAGTGCAAGATTCGTGTGTTGCAGCCACGGTGTAAGTACTCGAGCCCTCGAGCTATCCCGGTACCAATTTGGAAGAGACTTTCCAATTCCAAGTGTGGAGTAGTTTTCAAAGGACTACTGTCTTTGTATATAAACTTCTCAAGTGATCCATTGGGCATGAACTCATATATGAGCGCCTTTTTTTTGCCTTCAAAGCAATACCCCAAAAGAGTGACAACATTAACATGAGAAGTTCTACTAATGCTTGCAACCTCATTAACAAAGTCCTCTCCATTCCCTTTGGATGCTTTAAGAACCTTCACAGCCACACGACAGCCATTCAATAGTTTTCCTTTGTACACATCACCATAACCACCTTGACCCAGTTTATCTTTAAATGAGTTGGTCATTTTTCTTACATCCGAGAATTTGTATCTTTTTACTGCTAGAGGTCCAATGTTCTGAATGAAGGCCTCGGATGCATAGGAGGATGGACCATATCGTTTTCTGTTGCGGCAATGCCATAGAAAGAAAATAATGCACATTATTGCTATAGTCACAATAGCTGAGAAAACACCTGAAGAAAAAAGGGAGAGCTCAGAATAAGAAATTGGAAACTTGCAATTGATAGCTAGATGAGCTTGTAAAACAATAAACAACTGAAGAAAAAAAGGGATTGCGGCGGATATTACCCACGACAACCTTGATTCCCCAGTTAATCTTATTTTCTGCAAAATCAAACAACGAAGCAGAACTCTTAGAATATAAGTGATACAAAACTTATGAATATAAGCCTTGAAGATATCCACTCTCATCTATTACTAAGTCAATTAAACAGGCAGGACCATTAATTGGTTGAACGAAGAGAGCTATGGTGGGCTTCTACGAATTTTCATGGTAATGACAAAAAAACGAGGTACGGTGGCTCCTTGACTTTCTTCTATGAACTCTGTGTCTGTTTAGCAATTGGGTGACTATTTTGGTTGGCAGTGGCCAGATGAAACTTAAGAATTCATGATTTGAGCTTATGATGATATATAATGTTTTTTTTCCCCCGATAGGAATGGGGGTATATATTGTTGATTCTCATCAAAAGAATAAAAGAATAACATTATTCTAGTTGAAAAAATAAAAAACAATGGGAATGCTGATGACTTTTGGTATGTTGAATTGTTGAGGATTATCACATGGACTCGGTCTCAAACTAATTAGTTCTTAGAAATTTCGATCCTCCTAGTGCATTAAGCTTTAGAGTCAGACATGTGCATCGATCAAGTGGAAGATTGACCAGAAAGGATGAAAATTCAAGACTTGGGGTGGGTATGTATGAACCATTTTTCTGTTGGCTAAAAAAAACTTGGAGAAATTAACTTAATTAGAAGGAATAAACATAAATGCGTCCCATGAACAATTGGGCAAGTAAAATTGTAAGGTTGATCCCCGCAAAGGCAGAGAAACGAATCGGTCGTTGAGTTGGATCCACACGTGCCACTAGAGTTGAGGCATGCCCTACAGAGATCCCAATCCGCGCTGTACTCAACCTGAAACCAAGTCTCAAAACTTTTTCCACTTGTTCCGTTGCGTTCTTAGGCAAATCATCAATACCCTCCCAAACAATGGGGACTCGGATTTTGGTAGAACATGTCGGTTCATTCGGAACATTAACCCTGGAGAATGAATCATCCACGTAGTATGCAATATCTCTGTCTGTGCCGTTGATTTTGCAGGTAAAATTGTTGGGGACCGATTGCCCGTCGTTTTGGGGAAGGCAGCCGTAGTACAAAGTGAGGTTACGAACTGTTTGGACAGAAGAAAAACGGTTGTAATCGAGAGTGGTGTTGACGAGGTTTTCAGTACAAGGAGTGTCCCAGAGGTCGGAGCGAGCGATTGTCATGGTGTGAAGAAGCTCTTGGCCGGTGATGTTGGATACATGGAAATCTAGGTCTTTGATTTTGATGAGAGGATATGCATCTTGATATTCGCAGTTGATGAGCTCGAAGCCTAGGCGACCGCAGTCTTGGGAACGATTAGTACCTCCCCAGAAAGGGTAGGCAACGTTTTTGAGCAAACCGCAATCGAAGGGTAGCTTGCACTGCGTGTATTGGGCATGGTGTGAGGGGAAAGTGAACAAGTAGAAGATGAAGAAAATGGGTGCTCTTAGTGTTAGGAAGAGATGATTAGGCTTAGGCATAGCCATTGGTTGAAGCTGGTGCAGAAAATGATTGGTTAGTTTTGCTGAGTGCTAGGTGATATGTAGTACCAAGTCATACAGGCAGACTATCAATAGGTTGAACGACAGTCGCAAGTTGCTTAGAAATTTCATGGAAATGAGAACAAACGCCAGTCTTGACTCTTGACTCTTGACTCGTAATTAAATTTTGGATTAGCAAATGGGACTGTGACCTTAAAACAAAAATTGATGATAATGCTGATGACGTTTGGTATGTTTTAGTTGAGGATCGTAAAATTAAGCTCGGACTCGGTGTGAAACAGAAACCAAACATACTCAAGCCCAAGAGCAGAAACCAAACACGAGCCCATTCCAAAAGTGGGCCCAAGCCGAATAATAAGAGGAAGAGTTTTAACAAAGTAGCAATACCTTTTTTTTTGCAGATGCCATTTCTTTTGGTATAACCATCTGGGCAAGAGCAGCCATCTTGGCAAAAGCACAGAAACTCAGGTTTAGTGTTGTAGCCACAATGCCCACCACCAGCCGCACTCCGTAGCGGTGCTCCAATAAAGCACAAACCCATTCTTAAATACATCAATGAACCGACCATTAATAATATCCTCAGTTGACTCCTTCATCACAGTCACCACCACCTTCTCCGCACATTTCTCCGACCAATCGAATCCCTCCGTTTCCTCTCCCTCCATAAAGACAAAAGATTGATTGGTAATGCCACCATATGATGATCGCAAGCAGGAGATGGGAGGCACAAGATAAGGATCAGGATATGAAGTGCAGTTGAAGTAGAAGTTCAAATTCACATCGAATGGGGAGTAATCGAATGGAAGCGTGCCTAAACTAATATTGTGTCTTGCACTCTTGCCCTAGGACATTTTTGAATGTCAACCAGGGTGATGGTGTATTCAGGAAAGTTTATGTCTTTCACATAGAATGAGTCATTATTTGGTAGTCAGTATGGGCTCTCCGGACTCTGATGAGCACTTTAGACCAAAACCACGGTATCCACAATGGCACAATATTGATGGGCGGCGGTGGAGTCTTCGATTTTCCAAAAAGGGTAGTGAAATTCAGGGTCCTTTGTACAATTGTATATGGGGCAATTTGTTGAGGATGGAAAGTAAGCATTGCTTCCATGGAAGTTGAAGAAGAAGAAGAGTAAGAGAAGAGCTGCAAGGAGGTAAGAGATAGGTGATGACATGGTTTCTGAATGTTAATTATCTATCTTGCAGTACTGCATTATTATTTGCTAGCTATGATACAGCCTTTAGAGACCAGTTTAGAGGGGACTTTTGTCTTTCTACATTAATTCCCTTAATTGTGTGGACAAAAGACGTGCTTGGAAATTTCTTAATCGCAAGTCGTTAGATCAATGGTCAATCAAGAATTAAATTAACTCAAATCTTAATCGGAAGTCCATAATTATTTTAGCACGTGGTTCAACGTCTTACTGTCTTAGAAGTTAGAAGTATAGTTCACGTTCCAAATTAACCATAAAAAAAGTCTAAAAATGCAAATCACATATCTCATTAGTTTGGAAAAGTCCCCTAGTAAAACACTAAAACCTGCGGAAACACTCAATTAGTCAAACTACGAAAAAGTCAACTAAAACCTACACAGACATTGGAGCTGAAGCCATCTATCCCAACTAACATACCCAAGCCCAAGAACAGAAACCAAACACGACCCCATACCAAAACTGGGCCCAAGCCGAATAATAAGATGAAAAGTAAAAAAAAAGAAAAGGATTAAGGTAGCATACCTTTCTTGCAGTGGCCATTGCTGCTGGTACCACCATGACCTTGTTCGCAAAAGCACAGAAACTCAGGTTTAGTGGTGTTGGTGGTGTTGTAGCCACAAAACCCACTACTAGTTTCGCAGGAACCGCACTCTATAGCCATGCTCCAATTAAGCTCAAACACAGTCTTCATAGCGTTGCTCCAATTAAGCACAAACCCATTCTTCATGGCCTTTCCAAAAGCACCACTCAATTCACCACGGAAAATACTTGTAGTAATCTCCTCAGTCTCCATCACAGTCACCACCACCTTCTCCGCACATTTCTCAGACCAATGATCAAATCCCTCCGGTTCCTCTCTCTCGGGACTGATAAAAGATTGTTTGGTAATGCCACCATACGAATCATGTGATTTCAAGCAGGGAATGGGAGGCACAGGATAAGGATAAGGATTTGAAGTGCAGTTGAAGTAGAAACTCAAATTCACATCCGATGGGGAGTAATCGAATGGAAGCGTGCCTACGCTAATATTGTGTCTTGGCCTAGGACATGATTGATCGGCGACGATGTCAACAAGGGTGATGGTGTATTCAGTAAAGTTTATGTCTTTCACATAGAATGAGTCATTATTTGGTAGAGTCAGTATGGGCTCTCCGGACTCTGATGAGCAGTTTAGACCAAAACCAGGGTATCCACAATATTGATGGGCGGCGGCGGAGTCTTCCATTTTCCAAAAAGGGTAGTGAAATTCAGGGCCCTTTTTACATTTGTATATGGGGCAATTTGTTGAGTTTGGAAAGTTAGCATTGCTTCCATGGAAGTTGAAGAAAAAGAAGAAGAAGAGTAAGAGAAGAGCTGCACGGAGGTAAGAGATAGGTGATGGCATGGTTTCTGAATGTTAATTATCTATCTTGCAGTATTTCATTATTATTTGCTAGCTATGATACAGCCTTTAGAGACCAGTTTAGAGGGGACTTTTTGTCTTTCTACATTAATTGTGTGGACAAAAGACGTTCTTGGAAATTTCTCAGGTATAGATGAGAAACAGGAAATAAGCAGAGTGATATTATTCGCCGAAAGACTATAAAGACTTGGACTCATTCTAGATCAGGCCAGACGTTCTACATGTCAGCTTCAGTTGCATTTTACTTTGTAAGTTACTACTTAGTTTCTATCTTAATTTCCCTAATTTAAACTGTTTTTCGCTCTGACTCTCTGAGGAAGAAATATATAGATCGACTTGTGAACTGAATGACAAATCAAACAAGAACTGAAATGGGTAAACTTGATTAACACTAGCAACTGACCAAGAAAACAAAGTCAACGACTTGGGAAAACTTCAGTGGCTCATACAATTCATATACTACGAGTGTCCCCAAAATTTAGTTGCAGAAAATATAAGATTACACAAAATTAATGAGCACATGCAATTATGCAAACAATTTTTACATCTCATATTCTCATGGAGTCATGGCATCAAATTCATCCTTCAATAAAGTTTCTCTGCCTGTATACAGTTCTTAGAACTTTCCTCCTAGTGGGAAATTAAGAGTGATCCAGCTACAGAGTGGAACGAGGACTTAGAAATTTCTTTAGCCTAAGATTTCTTCCTTCTTTTTTGTTTAGCGTAAGAAAAGTGTGCATCTTTGAACCGGAGAATCCTACCAATAAAAACACTTTTTGCTTACTTAAATTCATTTTTTGGCCAATCAAATTCAGTGGTTCCCTTATAGTGGTCCTAAAGTTGTCTATTGTCCCGGGCGCCATTGAAGATCGATTTGTAATTTCCTTCTCTCATCGCTTATGGCTTCGTCCGCGACAGCGAGGTGGTGGTGGTTTTACTTTTCTTTTGTTCTGTTTGTCTTTTCAGTTGGGCTCAGCGTTATTTACCCAATGTTATTTTTCTGGCCCAGTAAGTATGGCTCAAGTATGTGTGCTGTAATGTTTTCAGGGTTTACTAAGAATCGATCGTTTTAATTATATATACTAAAATTATCCTCCCACTCGATGAGGGTGTGAGGGGGGGGGTGGTTTTTTTGGTTTGGGGGGGTGGGGGTGTTTGATCAGGGGGCCCCCCCTGTTATGTCCCACCACCTAAATTTTAAAATGCATATAATAAATTAATAGCACTCACATAAAAGTATTAAAAAAAATTTTTATTTCCCCCCATTATAAAAAAAAATTAAAACTGTGCTCTAATGTTTTCACTATCTCTCTCCTTTTCTTCTCCATTCTGGTTTACTAGAATCGATCGTTTTAATTATATATATTATGAAGTTATTAACATAGCTTGAATTGGTATGAAATAGGGGTGGGTGTGTTACTTTTGATGGTTTAAAAAATAAGTGGGAGTGGTTTGAAGATAATTTTTATTGAATTTATTTTTTGTTATTTGTGATTTGACTTTTTTATCTCTTTTGATTAATTTAGTGTGCAAAATAATTTAATATATGAGGGGTATTTGTGTAAAAAAATTGTGTTATGGTTGATAACCTAGATTTGAAAAACGCTTTCCCTTATCATCAAATGAAACTCTGATTTGAAAGAAAAAGACGTACTATATATATATTCCTTTTTTTAGTTATTTGCCCTGAATGTAAAGAGTGACAACATCAACTAGCTTGGCCTAGTATGCACTTTGTAAAACAAACCCATAGTATTATAAGGATTCATTCCCCTATGTACAAAGAAGTATGTATTTAATTTACACGTAGAACAAAAATAAACGTACATATATATAGATGGAACGTACAGCACCAGGCCATTTAGTAACGGCTTAACGACCCTGAGATCCTAAATCACCATCTGAAGATGATGACTCCGCTGAGCCTGAGATGCTACACTTGATGACACCAGTTTCCATAAATGGCGGGCTGAATGACGCGTATGGCGAACTTATCTGCCAATTATCGCTGCACTCAAAGCTCAAGCTGCTGCTGTTGCTGCTGCTAAATATTGGTAATGGTATTGGTATTGGGAGGTACCCAGCTCCCTCATTATTGTTATGGGTCATACATTTATGATCATCACCGAGCTGCTCTTGCTGCTGCCCATTATTCACTTGATGATCCAATGCTCTTACCATCATTGCCTGCGGATGATATAGCTCCTCCACATGACCTAATATATATCCATCATGTCAAAGTATACGCATGTCATTATTGTATGAATTAGGAAACCAGGTAATGTAAATGTGTCCATGTATAAAGGATCGATTCAGAGCTAGTTCATCTCCATGTTAATATATAAGTTATCATTTAAGCCAAAAATCAACTAAATATTCTCATTTTAGTTTTATCCGGCCAATAGGTCATATTAGTTTGGCATGATTTACATTACAAAAATGATTTCCGATTATTATTTTTTAAATCCCAACATAAAAGGCCTAAAGTCCTAAACATTACAAAGTACGTAGTAGTGTAGAGAAGATAATTATTATTTTTTAATAAGTTTGTGGATTACCTCTCTATATCTTTAATTTGATCATGAATCTCTCAAACAATTTTTTTTTGTATATGTTCCTATCAAGAGAAGTACGTTCTGTATAAACTTTAAAATACCTTGTGTGAGTAAAGCAGTCTCATTCATCATTATATCAACCGCCTCCAAGGAACTCCAGTTTGCATGCGCTTGCCTCACCAAGTTCTCAATATAGGTCTGCATATATATATATATAGCACCACCATTAACACAAACTTATTAATTACAGAACAAATCACATAGAATGATGGAATTAGATAGCACTTCAAAATAAAAAAATTGATTATGCATATTATATATATGAACATGATTCATACACACGTACCCTATTATAGTTACTTAGGTCCCGAGTAGGGAAAGTTTGGCCATTGATCACAGCCTTCGTCACTTGACATATCGGAGTCAAGAAAAGCTCGAAATGAGGACCACGAAAAATGTACATTTTGTTACCCATCACGCATTTTTTCGCATGCTTCACTGTTACGTCCCACATTTTTTCTGACATTCCAAGCCCTAAAATCTGCAGGATTTATTATCAATTCAACCATGCATTCAGAGTAAAAATATATAATTAACTTAGCTAAGTTATCTGCTAGAGATCGATCGAGTATATATGTTAAAGGATCATTCTACATACCTTTTTAAGCTTTGATTGGTCCACAACCAGCATCTTCAAGAAGTCCTGGACTGTATGAATGTTTTGGGCGGCTAGCTTCTTGTGAAATGCTCCATCTTTCCCAATCTTCTCCAGCCGCCAAACTTCGTCTTCCAACATCGGTGGATGATGCTTCTTGTACACTACGCGCAGACATTTCAAGATCATCATACAAATTTCGTTAACCAGTAGACAACTTTTATAATCATATCCGACTATCCGAGCTAGTGTTTTAATCATTAAATCTATTGGGTTGAAAAATTCGGAAATGTGCATGAATGATAGAATTTTCATATATATATATATTTAA
This sequence comes from Rubus idaeus, assembly GCA_030142095.1. Classification (NCBI taxonomy): domain Eukaryota; kingdom Viridiplantae; phylum Streptophyta; class Magnoliopsida; order Rosales; family Rosaceae; genus Rubus; species Rubus idaeus. Next base: position 3,057,691 of record CM057969.1, on the reverse strand, counting down.
TACGTGGTTAGTTAATTAATTAATTTAGGGTGTTCAACAACAACAAAATTAACAAAGTAAGAAAGTATATTGCCAGAAACAAAATTAAAACAAAGAATTAATTACAACCTCTCTTGAACCCACTTGAACATAGATTTGACTTGACTAAAGGGGTACGTAATTATGGTACGTAATTAGAAAGCTACAATCCTATGGGGAATTGGAAATAACATAAAGGGTTTATTAAATTAAGTTTTGTACATATTCATGATAGGATTGTTTCCAATACCATTGACCGAAAATCCATTGACCCAAGTCATGCATGCCAAACTTGTAAGTATAATTTTGTAGACAAACAAATTAATTAAATTATATATGCTGATCATATGATTCATGAACATCTCTTTAAAATCTAATGAGTTGAGTATATATATGTGCAATTTAAACTAGTCGACTAGCTAGGCTGTTTGTTGACTCGAATAGAATTGAATTGATCGATTCATGCACTTGTCTTCTACCTTTGAAATGAGGTATGAAAGTGAAATGCTTTGTTTAGACTATTATGCAGAAATGGCAAATGCCCTTTCATGGTCCCATTGATTGCTCTACTTCACTTTAAGACGTACGCAGCCTGTTTGACTCACTGTGTGAACATGATCTTTTCTGATTTTGATCGATCATATATGTCATTAACACAAAACAACTGAATTTTGTGTTTGGTATAGTGGACTTCAGTAATCTAAACTATTAATTAAGCAAGTGGATTACCAACTCCGATCCTAATTATAATGATCGATCAAATACGATTCTAAAAGATTTTTATGCCATTTTGATTTCAACCGAATTATTGATTTACGTAATTGGAAGTTAACAGTTATGTTTTCGATGAAACTTAGATATTGATCATTGATCTAACTTGAGTAAACGTTGCACCACGATTTGAACCTATTGTACGTGCATGTAGATCTTTCCAAATCTTCTATAAAAGAGCTTTTTCAATATATACCAATATGTGAAATCATAATGGTAGTTCTCTATCATTGATCATTGATCTAACTTGACAAATTAACAATCTATTGTAGTTCTCTCTCTCTCTCTCTCTCTCTCTCTCTCTTATATATATATATATATACATAATATGGTGGTAAGCTAGCTCATGGTGTTTGACAAACACTTACGGATACACAATGCACTAAAATGTCGATCCAATTTATGGCAAGTTAATTTTTGAATCCTAATTTAGACATGCATTCATGAGATCTACAGTTCAAGTGAGATTAGAGTGACATGAGAAAATTATGAACAAATCATAAGTTGAAATCAGAAATGCAACAAAATAATTAATGATGATGAAGACATGCATAAATATATATATATATATATATATATATATATATATATATATATAACACTTACACTCTCCGCGATGATCTTTGACAACGAAAGCATCGGTCATGGCTTCACGAATTCTCGGGCCCTGATGGCCCGTCCCCGGAGCCACCCTTGCACCAAGCCTAAACTTCCTGCTCCGAATCCAGCTCGAGTTGTCCGTGAACTCAATGTCCCCAATCGTCGCAAACCCATCTCTCACCGTGACATTCACGTCCCCGGTGAGCAACGGCCTCTTGCCTGTTCTCTCCTTCAAAACATTGTTGTCAAATTCCTGACTTGTCCAATTGTCGCCATCTCCACTTGGAAAGTCCCCGTCAAGAACAACAATTTCTACCTTGATAGGAGCCATTTGGTGGTCACCACCGATCATGTTCTTGTCCACAACAAGGATTTGGATCGGGTTGTTGTCTTCATCGGATATCTTGCTTGCCGTGAAGATCGGGAGTGAGAGGCTCTTGGCAAAGACTAGTTGTAAGCTCGAGGGTTCGAGTGCTTGGATACTCAGAGAAGGTGTCCTTGTCGAAGATCTAGAGCATCGTCTCAGAATTTGATCAACTTCTTCACTCACCTGACACAAAAGAACAGCTAGCTAGTTAGGTAATTACATAGCTAGGGTTTCAAGTAACACGAATAATTAATATATATTTAAGCAAAAATAATATATAATTGATAATATCCAGCATATGATTTAAGTACCACTCTTCTAAGCAAAGGCTCCAAGGATGAGAAGAGGTTTTGCATGGAGTTGACCATAACCACTTCTCCGATCACACTGTCAATAAGATAGAGCAATATTATTTAAAGATATATATACATATATATATGATCAGAAATATATATATATATATATATATCTAGGGTTTTGCTGGGAAATCAATCAAGAAATGAAGAAGTTAATTAATGAAAGAACGTAGTTTGTAAAGTAGGATCGTTAGAGATCGAAGACATACGAAGCAAAGGAGAGTCGAGGACTCTTCCGGTTGTTATCATTCGGCTGATCTTGGTCGGATTCTGAATCAGGTAAAAACCGTTTGGCGGCCATTTTCGATCTCAAATTAGGATCTGAAAGAGAGGTGAACTTAGTGAGGGTTAGAGCAGACGGATATCAGATTGGATAGCTTTTATGCCTTTTATACACACAAGGTAGAGGCTTTAAATAATATTGGAAACATTGACAGGTTTAGTATATTAATGTAACAGAGAAGTTTCTTGGAATGGCAAGGGAAACAGCTAGGTAATTAAGATCGAGCTAGTGATGACCCTACATACTACATACACATGACGCCGGACTTTTGACGTCAACCCGGCCGATTTGTAATGGTCCTACTGAATTTTTTTTTTGGGCAACATGGTCCTACTGATTGATAACAAAGTTTGACTCTACACTTTTGGTCAATGGATGCATTTCTCAGAAGGATCAAAATATCTAAAAATCATTCATTCATATCATGTCAGGAGTGTAGGACCCTAAAATCGTGGCATATATATATGGGGTTCAAAACCAGGACACCAACCCATTTAGTGATCGATGCACAATTAATTAGTGGTTTACAAGTTAGTTTAATTGACTACTTGCCCCATGGGAGGTTAAGATCGATTAGCCTTTAGTCCAATTTAATTATGCCTGTTAGGGGATAACTACCAGTTATATAACGAGCTTAATTAATCAAATTAAATTGGTTTAATGAAGTTTGGTGGTACTTTCGCAAGCCTGCAGAGGGTTCACTTTCCATGTCCCCAAACTGCAATGGCAAAATCGAAAGGGCCGATGAACTTCTCTGAAACAACCAGGCTAATTCCTTCGGCTGAATATTCAATACGTTTTCGATCAATTGGGTCACTTCACTTCACTATGTTCCAATTCGCAGTTGGCATTTTCAATTTACAAATAGGAACCAAAGCCGTACAGTACACTCCATAGTTTTGGCTTCTCTTGCGTCAGTGTCAAATGGGCTGCACCGGCCCAACCCAAGCCTGAAAGTCCTCTCATTCCTGGCCTAAAGATTTTACGGCTTTCTTCATTCACAAGTCTAATCCGGGAACCAGACCAAGCTAATTCATTAATGAGTTACAGGATCGTTGCTTAATATTTTGGCTTCCTTTCACATTTACCATTTTCATACATGCAACTCAAAAAATCTAATAGTGTTACATTTTTGTACAAAAAATTACTTATACACCTCCCATTTACCTCAATCAAAAATTGAACAATTTTTCGTTTGACCCTTCTAATGTACTTGAACGACTATGATACTCAAAGAGTCGAGGATTAAAAAAAAAAAATGATTGAACCAGCCATAAACTTAAACGGATTGGTTTACAGAGAAAGAAAGAAAAAATAAATCCTACTCCGCAAAAATCAATTGAATTGCATGAGCTTGGGAGCAAACCTCAACAATCTATCCAAAGTGTTAGGCATGAACTTCCTCGCAAACAAATAGCATATGTTGGTGCTCTTCCCATTGTACTCGCATGTTTTTCCAAATCTCATCTTGTTCAAGAACTCATGAGTCACATCCGTCCTCTGAAACCTCGACGGGTGGGGCCCGCCTCTCGACCAGTCGACCCAATGCAAAGTCCGGTTCGAGTTTTTCTTCCAAAACTTGATGCTCACGTAAGAAGGCAAGTAGTGCTCGTCCGAGTAGCACGAGGGGAGGCAATACTTCTCAAACAACGGAAAGTACTTTCTGTCTGAGACCACCTCCAATGCTAGCTCGCGGTCCACCTCGAACCACTGTGAGCCCTTCCGCCATTGCTCGAGCTTGATTGTTGGGCTCATTTTCGCCCTGTATCGGTCTCGGCCTACAGCACCGGGCAAGTCGTAGGCCTCCACAAATGTTTTGGTCGAGTCCATTAGGTAATCATAGACCGTTTTGAAATTGAATAGTGGTATGCACGACTCTGAGAGCAGAACAAAACGTTGGTTGGAAAAGTCCAGTAGTGCATTGGCTAGTAGGCGGCGCTCTGCTTGCACCATGTTTGGCTCACCCCACGTCACATTCTGCACCATTGATTCAACAAATTAAGTACAACATAATCTGTAACATATCTAACAACAACATTGCCAACTAGGCTTACATGCTTATATGTTATATCGATAGCGTGACGACGTAATATGCCAAATAGACAATATCTACTATGAAAGTATCACCTATCATCCTAATATGCGAATATGCCGATATGGTTATGCTTGTTAAGCGAGCCGAATCGTGTAGGGATGGATGAAATCCAAGGGCTTAAAAAGGTTACTAGGACTTTTGGGTGGGTATATCTCAACCAAGAACATGATGTGTTGCATTTTGCAATATAACAACTCTTTGTAACTTCCTAACAACTTAAAGAAGGAGATTAAAGCTAGGGCACTTTTGCTTCCATTCTTGGCCTAAACATATACTCTGCACATGCGTGAGAAACAGACAGCACCAAGAAAGGAATGTAGAAAGGAGGAACAAAAAGAGTAGAATCCAAGTCATGTATTGCTGAAACAAAATTGAATCCACCACTCAATGCATATGTCCAATTTAATACATGCATGCAAGTGCACCGGAATTTTTGTTGAGTGTAATAATTTTGGGTTGGAAATGTAAATGGTCAATAAATATGAAAACATAAAGGGGACATGCATGATCTGAAATATATATATATATATATATATATATATATATGGTGAAAAACATCATTGTGCAATCAAATATCAATTTATGGCAAAAAAAAATTAACTGTTGAATTTTCCATTTCAAAGAAAGAGAAGGGCACGTCATGTGAAAATTACGGAGCTTATGCATTTGCCTAATAACTCATGTTATGACTTTCTACATCTTAGAGATTTCAGTTTCTTCATCTAGCTTGTAAGCATTAGAGATTTTTACCCCAAAGTTAAATTTCCCCACAATAATTTTCTAAAAGATGCAAGAAGAAAAGGAAATGATATGTTTCCACCAAATTGAAGTTTAGTTGTTTAGTCACCATATCTACCTCCATACTGGTTAGGTCTTTTCTGTTCCTTTTGACTCTTTCATGCTTTTTGTTAACAGAAGCATGCATCTGTCTACTTACATATACATAAAGCTCCTCACGACTACTTCATACTTGTATAGTTGTCCTAGCTATATCGACATGAATTTGTCAAAACCTTCACAACCTCAGAATTCATATAGACAGGTTTTTCCCATGCTCTACTGTCCAACCATTAAAGGACATGTATAATTATACTGCTTAGAAAACTATGATCTGAGAATGAAAAAAATCTAAAGAATATTTAAAATATTACTCTTCGAAGATTGTATATAGGGAAAGAATTAAGAATGTCAATGCTGATATTATATTTTACTCTAAAGAACTATGTTGCTTTTTATGACAAACTAGCATATAAATATATATATAATACAGAATGGGACAGAATCACAGATACGCAATGCAGATAAAGAAATTGTAATTTGGTGTTTAATGCAGAATTTATCTTATGCAATAACACATGCCCATAATATTATAAAAGAAGGGTATGAAAATTTTCCCACTATATGAGGCGTATTATGAGGCAAGTCTAAGGAACTTCCTATTAGTATGACCAACATCAAAGCAACATCAATTCGATTTTGCATTCTTCTTAAAGGTGCACAAGTGTGCCCTTAGCTATTAAATATTAATTAATGGAAATACAATGATCTAGTATTCTAGTGTCTTCATTTTTTATTTTTCTATATATATATTTTTTTTCGCAATTTTAGTCCCCGTAGTTTGCTTATTTTAAGATTTTGGTTCTCAACAATCAATTATAATTTGTTAGAGTCGTACTACTGTTAGAATTGAACCGTTGTTAGAATTATACCGAGACATAGTTAGTTCAATGAGGGTCTCAAGTTCAATTCATTCCTACCCAACTAAATAAGCCACATCATTTTTTATCGAAATTATATATTTTCATTTGCCTCATCGAACAAATTGGTTAATTGCAAGTTTTTTTTTTCTTCTTCTCGTGAAGTAATGAATTGCAAGTTCACTAGAAGTCTAGAAGGCATGATTACAAAAATTGAAACTACGGGGATCAAAAAGTGAAAGATCAAAGTAACAAAAAAAAGAAGTGAAAGATCAAACAAAATTCTGTATGAACTCAAAATATTATTTGCCCCTAAACTAGGATCGGACAGTTGTAAATTAAGCTAAATCGAATAGGTAAAAGACAAAAACAAAATCTATTTTCTTCAATTTTAATTAGTAACAAAAGTAGTTAAAGCAAATTAAAGCTACTTTGCTTTTCTTTACAAATAAAAAAACAAGATAACCAAAAATAATAATTAAAGCTATTATAGGTGCAGTAAATAACACTAATGGAATCCATATATAACGCATTCCACCCCTTCCCATCAGTTAGAGCCCAAGAAGAAAACGTTAGGTTTCAGAATTGGGATATGATTTGGTTTCTGAATTAATTACTATACACCTTAAATGGAACAAAATCTTATTCCAATAAAAACAAAATCCTATTCACATAAAGATGCTAATGAAACAGCGTGAATGCTACTAAATCCAAATCCTACTAAAATGCAAATTGTGAAGAAGAATAATAATACTGACCTTACTTGGGACCCTTCTGCCGTGAAACACAGAATTTTCCGGCATTGTCTCGCCGGAAGTCGGATTGGCATGGACGTAGATAGAGTAGAGCCCTTCATGTCCTTTAAAGAACAAGTCCCATAAAGGAGCCAAAGCCAAATCCCCTTTGGTCAAAAACATGAATGCCACTTTTGGCTTGGTGTTCTTGAATGGAAATGCCCCACTTCTTTTTGGCACCATCGAAGCTCTCCACAACAACTCCGAATCCCCCATATCATGCATGACACTTGGCGCCTTTATGTATTCTTTCAACCCAACTGGCGGCGCCGGCGAGGGCGGTGGAGTCAGGGGTTTAGTGGTGATTTTGGTTTTATTAACAGGTGAAGGTGGTGGAGGTGGTGGTGGCGAGGGGGAATCTATTGGGACTAATTTGTATATGGTCGAATCGAAATTGGTTTTGGCTTGTGCCAATTTGGTGTAGGTTTGAAGAGGGTTGTCTTTGATGTAGAAACTGAGGGTGATTCCAAGGGCTAAGCCAGAGATGAAGATGAGGAAATTGGAGATGATTTTGTTGAGGTGCATTTGGGCATTCACAAAGTGTGAGAGAAATGAGGGTGGTGGGTTTTGTTGCTGCTTGTTCTTCATGGTCTTTTCAGACCAGAGAGAGGTAGAGGAGGAAGAAGAAGAAGAATAAAAGTAGAGGAAGCTGATTGGTTTTGGAAGCTTCAAACACTATTGGGCTAACTCTTCTTCTCCTTGAAAGAATCTTAAATTTGGTTTCATCACTCAAACACACTTCTAGTATTTTTAATTTTTGTGAAAACATGAAAGGTCATGGGGGACATTTAAATAAAGCCAAATCAAAATTGTATTTTGGGTCTTAAATAGAATTACAGAAAAACATGAGTTGGGCTGTTATTAATCAACCTGTATGAGAATTATAATATATCAAATCTGGATTCATTGAATTATGCACCAATTATCAAATTAGAATCCAAGAGAATAAGGTAAATAACTAAATAAGGGAAAAGATTCAATTTTGGGTTACATTTTACCCCTTACCATATAACAAATTTCATTGCAGAATTACTGTTCCAGGTAGAGAAATGAAATATTTTCTAATTAATTTTTTTTGTTTCTAATCTGTAATTCCCATTGAAACAAGAAAGGAAATTAGAGGTTAGTATATATCTTTTTTTGGTGCATTAAAAGAAAAGTATATTTTGGGATACTCATCATGATTGGTAACTTGGTATGATCCTCACCACTGAAAATACGGATTCAATATTTTTCTATACAAGCACAACTCTGAATATGAAATTTGTTTTGATAATTATATATTTGAGAAATATGGAAATAAAATCCATTTGGGGCAGTAATTAAGAACACGGTTTTGATGTAATCATGTAATTATGACCCAATCCAAGTGGCAGTAGCAATGTGATAGCTTGGGTTGTCACATGAAGAACACGGTTTTCGGTTCGCTAATCTTCATCAACTTTAACGAAACATGTGTACTCAAACATTATCAGACAATACAAATTCAGTGAATCTAGCATTTTTTCTCATGTTCCATGGCGTCTGCCGTCTGGTCTAAGAGCCATTCCCCATGCTCTTTTTGTTTCCTGCGAAATTTTGCTTTGTTGATCCCTATTCCCATCACTTTGTTACACAAGTTCATAATAATCAAAACTATGGGCTTCTTTGCCAAATCCCACAAGGATAAGGATAACTCTCAAAGAAACTCATTTCACGAAATTTTACTTTTATTTTAATAATATTAGCCTCATATACGTGCGATGCACATGTTATTTGTGAAAGAGAGAAAAAATGTGAAAATTTTTATTGCCCCACTTTTTTTTTAATAATATTTACATATATATATTTTTACCATAATAACTTTTTTAAATGATTATCATGAAGATTTTTTTTATTCTGAAGATATTTGGCTTGACTTTATAGTACAGATATATATGAAGAGAGTGAAGAAGGATCATACATATTTATCAAAATGTTACAAGACTACTAAGAAACGGAACCTAGCAACATGGGTGCAATTTGCAACAGAGGTCGCAGAGTGTCCGGCATGAACTTCCTAGCAAATAAAAAGCACATGGAACTGGTTGTATTAGTATCATCACCATCGCAGGTACCATTAGTACCAAACCTTATTCGATTCAGAAACTCATCTGAAACAGAAGTCCTTCCAAATCTTCCAGGGTGCGGACCACTCTTGGACCAATCAACCCAAGTAACACTCCTGTTCGAGTTGTCACCGGCGCCGATGATGTTCACTAGGGTAGGGATATAATGCTCATCCATGTAACAAGGAGGGCTGCAATGCTCTTTGAATATGGGATAGTACTTGGTATCTGATACAATCTCTATTGCAAGCTTGCGGTTCACCTCGAACCATTGTGACCCTTTTCGCCAATCCGATATTGTAATGGTAGGATCCATTTGGGGATTGTATCTGCCACGGCCGACCTTCCGAGGGTCATCGTAGGAAGCTATAAAGCTCTCATTGGAATTCAAGAGGTAGTTGTATATTGTGGTGAAGTTGAACAACGGGATACAGGTCTCGGACAACAAGACGAATCTTTCATTAGAGAAGTCGAGGAGGGCGCTCGCTACTAGGCGTCTCTCGGCGTCGATCATGGTTGGTTTTCCCCATTCAACTTGCTGTAATAAGGTGCAAAAAAAAAAATACTAGTTACAAGATTGAAAATGACTAGCTGTTGTGATCAAATATGTAACTAAAATTTAATTAATTAGAGTATATACAGCGGAAAATTCAAGGGGTTGAGGGCAACTGCGGCCCAATCGAAATTAACTTCATATCCAAAAATGTTTGTAGAAATGCCTCAAAGAGGCTCTACAAGTGGCAAGAAGCAAATGCATGTGCGACTATGTGAAAATAACTTTCCTCTTAGTCTTAGTATTGTCCCATGAAGAAAAATTTCTCAATCCATAACTGATAGTATACGGTGCGTGTGAAACAGAGAGATCTAGAGAGTAACGCACCTTGCTTGGAATTCTTGTTCCATAGAAAACAGAATTTTCGGGCCACGATTCTACGTAGGAAGGATGAGGGTGAACATATATGTTATAAAGTCCTTGATGGTCTTTGAAGAACATTTCCCACAATGGGGCCAGAGGTATAGGACCCTTTGTCAAGAACATGAAAGCAACTTTAGGCACACGGTTATAGGGAAAATCTCTAATCCGTGGAACAAACGAGGCCCTCCAAAACAACTCAAGATCATCATCCATATTGTGCACCAGAAGTGACTGAGGCTCAATATTGGATGTATCATTACCGGAATCCAGAAAAGGAGGTGGCGTTGGTGAGGGTGAGGGTGAGAGTGGTGGCGGAAGCAGCAACAGTGACGTTGACGGTGACAGTGTGGACAAAGAGGATAAATTTGAAGTGGTCTGCAATTCGAATATGAAGGTTCTACAGTATAAGCTGATTATGACTCCAATTGACAAACCAATGACAAAAAACACAAGATGAAAGGCATGAAAAAACTGTAAATAGGAACCCAAAAGCTTTCGAACTGATAGAGATTTTCGGTGCTCATGCCCCATTGCTGTGAGCAGTACTATGGGAGAGGCTAGGCAGAAGAAGAAGAAGACCGTAGCTAGCTTAATTAAGTACTTAAACTACAATAGCATATGTACCTAGCTAGGACAGTAGCTAGCTTGAAGCGAAAGTTAAGATGCAATGCATGTGTTTTAGTCCGGTCTTGGGTTTCTTGAGTGCTGTTTGCGTGTTGACAAATTTGACACCACCACATATATAGGGGACTTGGTCATTAGCTGTGAGCCTGTGATCTAGGCACTAGCTAAGTCGAACTATACCTTGAAGAGTTGACATTTATAGCCACTATTCCACAAGTTCGAGGATTCAAAGTCTACATTTGTAATGGTGATCTGACTTCAAGTTTGGTCTAAAAATTTTGGCAAAACGTCACAAATGAGTTTAAACTAGGGGCCAGGGTACGTACCATGCACGCAATTGACGCAAATGTCACCAAGTTGGTGTTAGCTAATTAAGTAAACACATGCATTTGCCTTCAGAAGAAATCCGGCCACAAGCCAAGTTAAGGAGAAACCAAACACACAAAAAATGTAATCAAATTACGTACCCAAAGCGCGGCCTGAGGAACTTTCGTAGCCATCAGCAGCTCCAAGCCTTGTATCACTCGGTCTCCAAGTGTTTATATTCAAACTCACGCTTTTGGCTATGATGCTCAGAGTAACGATTATAAGGTTTTAAGAATTCTGCTGTTCGATAATGGAAAATTCCAGACAACTCTACGTGAGGTTGAGGTTTACTAATTAGCTCGCAATTCCCGGAAGCGTCTCAGTAGTGTAATTTTCCGGCTTACTTGGTTTATTGGGTCAAAAAAAAAAAACACCTTGGTGTAGTTTTGGGGGGGGGGTGAGTTATTTATGAGAAAAAAAAGACGGGGGTTTTTGGGAGGGGGAAAAACACATCTAATTTCAACCCCAAGAAAATTAAAAAAAAAAAAGAGGGGGGTTTTTTTTTTTTTTTATAAATTTTTTTTGTGGGGGGGGAAAGGGGGGGGGGGGGGGGGGGTTTTTAAAATAATTTTGGTGTTTTTTGAAGGGAAAAAAGGCGTGAGGTTGAGGTTTACTATTTCAATTATGAATCTGTACCGTTTCAATTTTTCCCTTCATATATATTTGAAAGAATTTAAGCCTATAATATGATTATTTGCAACTTATAATGAAGTTTAAATCTACTATAGTATAAACTTGCATTACAGACAATTGAAAGCGTTCGTAGATCCAAAGAACGAATAATTCATTGCAGGAATTTTTATCACTTTATGATCATGATGAAACTTTGATAACCAAAATTAAAGCTTTATCATGTATAAACAGACTCCTAAACCCACAATACACAACAGAGCTAATTAAAAAGAGAGACGATCATTTACCCCAAAACCTATACATTTCCACGAGCCTTCCCGGCAAACCACCAAGGTGAACAAAAAGGATACAGATCATTAATCGAAGATCAGTACACAAACAGATTGTTGAGCAAAAGTGGCATCTCTGCATCATGTATGAGCGTGACTTCGGACACAAAATCGCAACGATGATGTGTAAAACGCAGTATCAGATGGTGAAAAACAAGGGATAAATCATCAATGTTTAAGGTCGATCACCCAGAATCAATATCAAAAGTTCATAGGGATAGTGTGTGATCTACGAGTTGCAGTTGCTCTTTTGTGAGGAACTACTTGTTGCTTCTCCCCATATTCTGAAATGGAAAGTCATTGACTTCATTTTCGAAAATCTTCCCTTGATTTCCTTGTATCTCTCCCAAATGCCCGTTCTGATGACTTGCTTAGTAAACAACTAAATGAATGTAGGTCCTTCCTTAACCGGGAAGCTTCTTTCTCAGTTTCAAGGTACTCTGTGAGGTCAAGAGAATATGCACAGAAGGGGCAGTAAAAGTTGCCCTTCTCATAAGAGATGAAATCGGAACCCATGCAGCTTTCATGATACACCAAAGGGCAATCACTGGTACTACAAATCAACAACTGACCACCTTCATTACACATTAGACAATGATCTTTCTCTTTCGAATGGGAATAACGATTCAAACTGCATTTGGAGCTCAAGAAATCACGCTTCTCTGTGGCAACGTAATCCAAGTGGCAGAGGTCTTTGGTTTCATCAGCAATGGTCTTCTTCTTGGATACATCTGCTGATGCAGGACGTGTTATATTAATATGAGAATCATGCTGAGTGTTGCAATCGGATTCTTGGGCAAAAACCATATGCTCTGGAGGAGGAACACTCAATGTTGTTGGTTCAGGACAATGCTCACTGTCATCTTTACTTCCATCAGCAATGCTCTTCTGTTTGGATCCAACTACAGATATAGGATGTGGTACTTGAATATGAAACTCATGCTCACTGTTACAACTGGAGTCTTTAGCAGAAACCTTATGCTGGGTTTCATGTGGAGGAGCAACACCTGATATTGTCGGTTCAGGATTAAACCCACTACCATCTTTGGAATTATCATCACAAAGATCTTCTGCTAACGCGCAGCTTTTCTCCATCATACCCATCCGACAGGGTGACACACACCTTTCTCCCTCGGAAACTGGAACATCTCTTTCAGATGAATCTTCCAACATTTCTCTTCCAGCTAAAACACCAGAGGCATCTATCTTCGTCTTCTTGGCATTTCTATCTGAATCATGGCTATGGTTTTCATCTGCCATTTTTTCGGTATTATCCGAGGCAATCCTACCCCTCTTGGAAGGCAATGAACTATCGTCATTCCGCTCTTCTTCTGGAGCATTAGAGCAGCTACCATTGAACCTAACACTCACAGGAACCCTAGCAGATGTTAATCCGCTCTTTCTTCTCAAGAGATCAGCATATGGATGAGTACCATCAACAATGGACTCTTTAAGCTTTTGCAAAGCCAATTTCGGCATAGAAGCTCTTTTGTGCTGAATAAAGGGGTGAATATCCCATTTCCACTTCCCTCCTCCTCCCATACTCACATCAGATTCTGGTGTCTGACAAAAGTAAAATCTTAAAATTGAAACCTATAATTACAATTACAATTCCAATTCCAATTCCAATTCCAATTCCAATTATGATATAGATAATAATTCATCAGCCAAAAATGGTTTCGAATTGGAGTGTTTACCTCATTAACAATGCGTTTGAGAACAGCTTGGCAACTCTCTGAAAAATCCAAGCTGAGTTTGGAGCGCTGGGCAGGAGGAGGAGCATCGTGAGGACCAAATAAGTCGTCGAGGCATCTCAGAGCAACCCTTTCGTTGACGCTGTTTCGCAAATCGTCGGGTAAGTGTGGTACTACTTTTTCAATCAAATCGTGTAAAACCGATACCGCAACTTCTTCCGAGCTTACGAGGGCTTCCAGGGCCCAACCCCAAGGAATGGCCGACTCTTTCGAACTCATCTTCCCCATCGAAAACCCTACCACACTTGCACACAACAGAAGAGGTCGACAGTCGGAGCGATCGATCTTTTCTGTTTCCGGAGGTCGGGTCTAGAACTAAAGATGATCCTTTTCGATCTCACCCGGCCCATATCTATCTGACCCGGCCCATGCCTTAATTATGATCGCTCATCTCGTTATCTGTATGGTTAAGTTATTTTCTTTTTCGTCAAACAGTAAAAAATTGATTTGATGAAATTTTATGGGTGCAAATGGAAGTTATTTTACTTTTTTTTTTTTGAACGATCAAATTACAAAGAGAAGTAAATAGGGTAATTCAAAGCTAACCTACAAGGAGAAACCCCAGCATAAGAAGCTGTGATCATTATCTTTGAATCATGTAGGCTATTTCAGATTGCTCAATAAAAATATAATTAGAAAGAAATTCAAGAATTTTTCTTCTTTCGCTAGAGAAATCAAGAATTGAGCTCAAGCTCGTGTGGATGTTACAAACTATCAACCTTGGAATCTCACATTGTTCTGATTCAAGAAAAGTAGAAAAGAAACCCAGGTGTATGTAGGCACAAACCCAAAATGTATAAAATCTACAGCAGAACGAGCCTTAACATTCAATACAAAATGTAGGCACAAACCCAATACAAGGCCAACCAAGTTCTGTAACAGTTGATGACAAAACAAACAAATCCAAACCCCTTGTAACACTATAAGAGAAAATCTGGAATAACTGGTGTCTGTGAAACCACATTCAATGGCACCTCTGCTCGTTGCCGAGCTTTGTGCCTACCACTACTTTTTTGCTTTGCTTTCTGACCGTTTTCTTCTCTTTCGTCTCCCTTCTTCCCCGGGCTTCTGTGTCTTCTCCCTTTACTATGAGAGACAGTCGAGTTTCGGTGCTTGCTTTTTCTTGAACTCGAGTTTCCTTGATCTCGCTTTTCTACATCACCCAAATTTTCCTTAGATTCGGTGGCAGAATCAACATTTAGTTTCTCCTTCCCTTTTCTATTAGTAGATGACCTAGTAGTGGGTGCTGTCTCACTACCTAAAAGAACATCCCGCACTGTACCAGACAGCAAATCTTCCTTTGGATGAGGACCAGCTGCAATAGGTACTTGATCTCCATCTAATTTCACCACCATGGGCCTAGGCTTTGCGTGGTTTGGCTTTTTCTTTGGAACAAGTAACTGCTCTGTGATCTTGGCAAGATCTTTGTCGTCGTCATCATTACAATTAGCTTGTAACTGAAGGTCATTGGCAGGTGGATAATCACCATCCTTTTTCTCTGAAGGAAGATAATATAAGCCATGCTGCTTACGGTGTTCTGCAAGCAGAGATGTGGATTCATTTGATGGTCCTGGCTCTTCTCTGCTTTGAAAGATAGGGATAGAAACACCAGCTGTCTCCTCAAAATGAGAACTTCCAAGGGAAAACGAATTTAATGAAGGCAGTTGAACATCACCACAGATTGTTTCCAAGTCCTCAAGATTCTCCTCAAGCACTAACACATCTGGTACAGAAACTCTTTCTTGAGCACTTACTGAGATAGGACCTAGATCATTTGAAAAGGCATCATGCATCAATTTAATGATTTTGGATGCTTCTGCTTCTTCCCTATCTGAGCCTTCCTCTTTCTGAACTAGACAATCAGGCATTTGTGGTTTAATCAACTCAATGAAACAAAGTACATTTCGTGCTCTCTCTACTATTTCTACATCATAGCTTCCTGTAAGAGGAACCACGGCCAATTCAACTCGATTTAAAAGGTTCATGACAGATTCGTATGTGAAACTGTCCTTCAATGAAGCAGATGCAGATGACTGCCCACAAGTAGAAGTTTCCTCTCCACCATATTCTACAGAAAGATCTCCAAATGATTGATTTAAAACCCTCGGGTTGAATCCTTCATCCTGTTTTCCAAGCACAGGAGCATCACATGATGCCAAGTCAGAACACTCTGGGATATCCCGTTCGGAGACGAATCCTGGGACATCTGGCACCAATTTATCAGAATACGAGAAGGAAGCAGGACTCCCCCTCTGCAACAGGTAAGAATTTAGAGAAAAGAGTAAGACTTTGAATGCAGACTGTATATATATTGCTTTGGACGATGCTGGTAAGAGAGTTGTACGAGGCTGTAATAGTGCCTCCATGAGTTCAAATGGGTGTAATGAGAACTCCACATATTCCCCTGACAACCAAGCAGCGGCCGATAATATCCTGTGTAAGAAAGGATTACCAAGTAATGCCGGATCAATCAGCAAATTACGACTGACTCGAACAAGCTCTGGTCTAACATCCTTGACCCTCATACCAATATCAATAAGCTGCTTTTCAATTTCTTCTCCTTTCTGGCAATGTGGTATCCTTGACATTTCTCCCAGAAGTGATACATACCAATCAAAGTCAATAATAATCTCATATACATTTCTACAGCATGTTAATAAAATGGAACCCAGAATCAAATTGCAGAACTCTGGGTCCGATTTAAGGGCATAATTGACCAAAACCCTGCAAATTTCAGCCACATTACTCTCAGAAACCATTGCCATAACGAGACGCAAAGACTCCAGCTTAATATTTGGATCCACATCACTCAAAGACTTGATCACAACCTCCTTATTCTCCAACACTGCCCACAAGTGGTTTGGGGCAACAATTGAAAGTGCTTGCAATCCAAGATACTTAAGATTCGGATCATCATCCACCAACATTTCCCGAATCTTCACAACAGCAAGCTTCACTGCATGTTCATAATCACTCAAACTGCTCACCACAGTCCTAATACACTCAAACAACAATGACTTGGCTCCGGTCCTCCTGATATGCTCACAAATTGGTTCAACAACCCTCTTAGCCAACCTGGGCTCTAAGGGAGCCAACTTTGCAAATATCTTCAACACCTTGATCAAAACCCAATTGTTCTTGGAATCAACCAAGATCTTATAAAACTCAGGCGCCAATGGAAGATACGATCTGGGTTCTCTCAAAGCAAGCTCACAAAACACCCCCACAGCCACAGATACAACCTGCGAGTCTGAACTCTCTAAATTCTCAACCAAACGCTTAAAACACACCCTCACAGCATCTGGGTATTTGTCAAACACCCTCAAAAGCACACCAATCGCTTTCTTTCTAACAAACACTTTACTACTAGATAGCAATGTGAATATCTCAGGGGTCAAATCCCTAGCAAGATCTACAGTAGCAATTCTCGAAAGGCATTCAAGTGCTAAGCTTACCTCGAGCTCGTTGGTGCTACTGAGGTCCTTGCGGAGCTGGTTGGTGATGAGAACCAGCACCGGCGTGGATTCATCGAAGGAGTGCGAGGCGGCGTGGTAGGCGATCTTCTTGTGGGAGAAGCGAGTGGAGGAGAGGAGCTCGACGACGTGGAAGGCGGCGAACGACATGTCGTAGAAGTGGAGGGAGGAGAGGTAGGTGAGTTTGTGGAGGGCGTTGGCTTTGGTGTCCGGGTCGGTGGACTTGGCCTCGCGGCGGATTTCGTCTAGGGCTTTGGAGAGGAAGGCGGACTCGCCGATGAGCTGGAGGCGGAGGCCCTTGATTAGGTCCTCCAGTGTGCGCTGGAACAGAGTGTCCATCACAGAAAAGCCCGCCATGGAATTTGGATTGGATTCAAATTCTATGAGATGAGATGAAGAAGAAGATCATGGTGCTCTGTTTTGGGGTTAGTTTGAATTTCGAAGCCTTGGTTGGGGATGATATTCAGAGTGATCAGTAGGATTGGATTGGGAATTGGGATCTAGGGAAATGGATTTGGATTTGGATTTGGGAATTGCTGCTGCTGCTATACTCTTTGTACAAGAAGGAAGGAAGGAAGGAAGGAAGAGAATGTTACTGAGAAAAAATTGTTACCGAGAGAAATTGTGTTTCGGGTTTTACCCACCTGAATCCTGTTATTGGCTTATTGCTTCCCGCGACGTCGTTATATGCGTTTTCTTTTTCTAACATTGGGTTAAGACTACTGGACCTATGGAATAGGCCGGACCAATTCCGATAAAAAAAAAGGCCGGACCGAGCCCAATATATTGTATCGTGTTTTGGCATTTAGACTCGGGTTACGTTTCTTATCGTGTAAATTATACCAAAGGAATTATTAATTGTCCTCGACAATTTGATTTAATAACATAAATTTCATCTTTTTAAGTTCGTAGTCTTGAGTTTGACTTTCATGTTTAATCAAAAAATAAAATTATCCGAGTCATTAACCTATTATGTCCAAGTATATAGACTCAAACAAAAACTCTTAATTTTGGTGTTATGGCGCATCAAATTGCAATTGTAGAAGATCTTTAATATGGTGGTCGGATCATTGCAATCGCTTTACCTAATACCTTCTCTTAAAATCGACACCATATGAGCTAAAACACAGTCATTTCATACCCATAAAGTGATCAATTATTGTGAAAGGCACAAGACCATGTAACAATCTTTTTAGCTTTTATTTGTCATATGATATCCTTTTATGGAATAAATATTCATCGAAAGTATCACCCCTTTCGAGATATTTTTTCATATGACCATCACACCACGTGACCATGTGATATTTTGTTGTGATTGGATCACGTCATTGACAATCACATTAGAAAATTTCCCCTATAAATATCATAGGATTCTATCTTTGCACAGAAAATTAAAAGCGCTTTATGACCAATGGCAACCTCAGCAAAATAAAATAAAATACTACGGTACTACCATTAGAAAGGAGACAAAGAGACTTGTGGTGAAAGTAGTGGGGTTAAATCAGACGCATGCACCTACAAACTCATAGTATATCAAATGACGTACAGGCACTTCATCCCCAAAGTATCAATATCATTGGGGCTCATATATATGCATTGCTTACTCGATCATATGCATTTAGAAAGAGCTAGATATACATGTCCTTGGAAAAATCTTCTTCGTTAACGTACCTCTTAAGTCAAGAGAGAAACTTATTGCTACTTTGGGATATGCTGTAATATATTGATTTACTAATTTTGAGGAGCTAAACTCGTCTAATCCTCCATTAATTACTTAAAAAATTACTTTTTTTGTCGTTACTTCTTACATTTGTTCAGATTGAACACCAAAGACTTTTGTTTTATAGATAGAAACTGGGGGCACCCGCCCCCCCAAGCCAAGGGAGACACCAACGCCCACTCCTTTCGCTGTGGTTGTGTCTTTCTTCTCCTCCCTGAGTTTTGGGGGTTGGGGAGGGGGGGGGCCTTTTTTTTCTTCTTTTTTTCCAAAAAAAATACCCCAAAAAATTTAAAAAAAAAACAAAAAAAAAAAAAATAAAAAAAAAATAAGGAATTTAAGAATTTTAAACATCAAACCCAAAAATTTAAATCCACCCCGAATCCACACATATATATAGGGGGGGGGTTTTGTGGTGGTTTGGGGGCTCCCGCCCTCCCAGAAAATTTGAAAAAAATAAATATTATATATATATTTTTTATAATTTTTTTTGGTTTTAGCACTTTTAAAAAATAAAGAGAAAAAGAAAAGAAGAAAAAGAAAGAAGAAGAGAAGCAGAAAAAAAAATAAAAAATTTAGCAGAAAAGCAGAAGAAAAAAAAAAAAGAGAGGACAAGAAGAAAAGAAAGGGTGGGGGGGGGGGGGGGGGGAGAGAGAGAAGAAGAGAGAGAGAAGAAAAAGAAAGAAGAGGGAGGGAGAGTTGTTTTTTTTTTTTGATTTGATTTTTATTGTGGATTTGTTTTAAAATAATTATGGTTTTTTTATACTTTAAATAAAACAACACGGGGGTGTGAAAAAAAACAAAAATATAAAGGGGGGGGTTGATTTAAATATTTTTTTTTTTTTTTTTAAAAAAATTTATCCCCCCCCCAACACCAAACACAACTTTTCACTTATATTTTTTTTTTCCTTTCTTTCCCTTCCCCCCCCTCCTTCCCTCCCTCTCCCCCCCCCCCCCCCCCCCCTCGTTTTGTTTTCTTTTGGTTTTTTTTTTTTTTGTTTTTTTTTTTTATTTTATTTTTTTATGAGAAAATTAAATCAAAAGGGGGGGGGAGGGGAAGGAAATTGGAGATTAAAGTTTGGAATTAGTTTTTAAAATTTTTGAAAAATTTTTTTTGTTTTTTATTTTTAATTATTTAAAATGTTTTATATGTTTGTTTTTGTTGGTTGTTTTTTCCCTCCTTCTTCCCCCCCCCTTTCGCCCCCTGGTGGGGGAACGTGTGGCTTTAGGGCAGGAAAAAAATTGAAACAAGAGGAATAAGTTTATGGTTTTTTTTGTTTTTTTTTTTTTTGTGTTTTTTTTTTTTTTTTTTTTTTTGTTTATGTTAAAAAAAAGAAAATTATTGTTTCGAATATCCCAAATTTGAATTTTTTTTTTTAATTTTTGATTTTAAAAAGAAGTATTTGATGGATAAATTATTGTTTTCTTTTTTTTTTTTTTCTTTTCTTTTTTTTGGTGGGGGTGGGTGGGAGAGGAAAAGAAAAAAAAAATAAAATTTAATATTAATAAATTTTATTTTTTTTTTTTTTTTTTTTTTTTTTTTTTTTTTTTTTTTTTTTTTTTTTTTTTTTTTTTTTTTTTTTTTTTTTTTTTTTTTTTTTTTTTTTTTTTTTTTTTTTTTTTTTTTTTTTAATATTTTTTAGAAATATTTATTATATGATAAATTTTTTTTTTTTATGTGATGTTTATTTTTTTTTTTTGTTTTTATTATTTTTATTATTTTTTTTTTTTTTTTTTTTTTTTTTTTTTGTTTTTTTTTTTTTTTTTTTTTTTTTTTTATATATTTTTTATTTTTTTTTTTTTTTTTTTATTTTTTTTTTTTTATTTTTTTTTTTATTTTTTTTTTTTTTTTTTTTTTTTTTTTTTTTTTTTTTTTTTTTTTTTTTTTTTATTTTTTTTTTTTTTTTTTTTTTTTTTTTTTTTATATGTTTTTGGGATATTGGTGTGGTGTTATATAAAAAAAAAAAAAAAAAAAAAAAAAAAAAAAAAAAAAAAAAAAAAAAAAAAAAAAAAAAAAAAAAAAAAAAAAAAAAAAAAAAAAAAAAAAAAAAAAAAAAAAAAAAAAAAAATTAAAAAAAAAAAATTTAAAAAAATTTTTAAAAAAAAAAAAAAAAAAAAAAAAAAAAAAAAAAAATAAAAAAAAAAAAAAAAAAAAAAAAAAAAAAAAAAAAAAAAAAAAAAAAAAAAAAAAAAAAAAAAAAAAAAAAAAAAAAAAAAAAAAAAAAAAAAAAAAAAAAAAAAAAAAAAAAAAAAAAAAAAAAAAAAAAAAAAAAAAAAAAAAAAAAAAAAAAAAAAAAAAAAAAAAAAAAGAAAATAGGAGAGAAAATAAAAAAAAAAAGAAAAAAAATAAAAGTGGAATTAAAAAAAAAAATAATAAAAATGTATGTAGGATTAGATTATTTTTTTTTTAAATATTTAATATGTAAGGAATATTAAATAAAGTGTAAGTATGGGGGAGGGTTTAAAAGAAAAAGAAAAGGGAAAAAAGAAAAAAAAAAAAAAGGGAAAAAAGGAAGGGAAAAAAAAAAGGGAAAAAAAGGGGAAAAAAAAAAAAAAAAAAAAAAAAAAACACTATTTCATTTTTTTGTGTGGCAATTTCGTGTTTTAGATCTTCAACTGACTGGGGTTATGTTTTTTGTCGTGTAAATTATACCAACTTGAATTCAAGTTATTAATTGTCCTCAACCATTTGATTTAATGACATAAGTTTCATCTTTATAAGTCGATAGTCTTGAGTTCGATTCTCATATATGTTTAATAAAAAAACAAAATATTCGAGTCATTAACCTATTATGTCCAAATATATAGACTCAAACACAAACTGTTAAATTTGGTGTTATACACCAAATTGCAATTGGAGAAGATCTTCAATATGGCGGTCGGATCATTGTGATTGTTTGACCATACCTAATACTTTCTCTTAAAATCGACACCATGTGGGCTGAAAACACAGTCATTTCATGCCCATATATAAAGTACGTGATCAATTATTGTAATATTGTGAAAGGCACAAAGCCTTTTAACAATCTTTTTAGCTTTTATTTGTGATAGGATATCCTTTTATGGAATAAATATTCATCCAAAGTATCACTATAAATATCATAGGATTCTATCTTTGCCAAAAAAAAAAAGCACTTTTGAACCTAACCAATGGCAACCACAGCAAAAAAAACCAGACTACCATTAGAAAAGAGCCAAAGTGACTTGTGGTGAAAGTAAAAGGGAGATAATATATATGTTGAATGATTGCTTTATTTTGGATCAGATTAGTGGGGTTAAATCAGACGCATGCACCTACAAACTCATAGTAAGTCAAATGACGTACAGGCACCTCATCCCCAAAGTACCAATATCATTGGGGCTCATATATATGCATTGCTTACTCATACGCATTTAGAAAAAAGCTAGATATGCATGTCCTCGGAAAAAATTTCTTCATCAACGTACCCATTAAGTCAAGAGAGAAACTCATTGCTACTTTGGGATATGCAGTAATATATTGATGTACCAACGTTGAAGAGCTAAACTCGTCTAATCCTCTATTACTTAAAAGAAAAAATTACTTTTTTTGTTGTTACTTCTCACGTTTGTTCAGATAGAATCACCAAAGAATTCTGTTTTATAGATAGAAACTCAAGAGACGGTGCCATCCAATGCAAGGAGTCAATCAAGACATAATCGTTCACTGCTGTTGTAGAGCTTATCTCTACCTCAAGATGCTTGAGAGTTGGTAATGGGGGAGACCATGTGTTTCTTATTTCTTCCGGAAAGATGATACCCTAAAACATTGACAAAATACACCGAAAAAAATCAATCAATCAATAATTAGGACTAAAGAACTTGAAATATATCAACCAAAAAGTTAAATCGATCCGGAATGCACACATACCTTAGCATCGGTAACATATAGACTGGTTTTCCTAGAGCAATCAAATTGTTGAAGAAATTCTCCAAGGTAATTCAATCTCAAGTAGGAGGGTACTGCATCCCAAAGTATGAATGTAGCCTGCAATAAATTTGGAAAATTCATAGAAACTTTGAGCTGCATATAATTTTCGAATAATACGAAACGTTTCAGATGTTGGCTAAAGATGTTCATATGCTCCGTATCTTCCCACCAGCATTTGTGCAACGTCAAACTCTCGAGGAGGGGAAATCTTGAATCCAAGCCATTAAAATAATGGCACGGTAAGTATGTACAAAACAAATCTAGACTTGTAATTTTTTTACAAGAAGAAATATCATCAGCCCAGCCATCGAGTTTGAGAGATTCTATATTCATAGCTTCAATTTTATAAACCGGCCGGCGGCAGTGGATAAATTCCAAGGATTTGAGGCTCGAACTTGAAACTGAATGTACTTTGGGATCAACCGGTGAGCCAAGAGTAGAGGAAGTTACCAACAAATTCTCAATGGAAGGGCTCCCGGAAACTAAGTGAAAGAAATTCGAGGTGCTATTGAATTCCACGCTTTTGAGGGACATCGTTTTCAGAGACAAAAGTCTCATAGGGTGAATGCTCTCCTTCAGGTTCACACCCTCCAACTTTAGAGTGGTTAAAGATTTTGCACTGCTAAAAACTGTCGGTGATAAGTAGCAGAGTCTGCTTAATTTCCCAAACATTTTTCTTCTTATAATGCAGATATCTAACTCTTTGACGTTTCTCTCAATGGCAAAACTCAAGCACTTGTTCATGGTACTAGCACCTCCATTGTACCTCATTCGAAGCCCGAATTTGTCCAAGTCGCATTTGTCTCTCTTGCGGCGCTTCAAACAGTTTCTTATGAAGTTCATGAACAATTTGCGTCGATGACTATCAGTGCATATCTTCTCATCCTCGTCGAAAACTAGTGCGGGAAGCGAATCCCATATACGAGCCCATTGCTTAGAAACAATGCTGGATCGAGCAGCGAGTTTCGGGGATAGGAGGGAGAGGATTTGGTGGACAGCAGGGTCAGGTAAATCGGGAATGTATGTGTCCACAACCATGCTAGGGTTTCGGTTTCGATCATCATCTTCTTGCTTTTTCATCCTTTTATTTCTGTTTGCGCCGTTGTAGCATCTGCCTGCAGCTTTTCTTTGTTTAGCCATGATAATTAATCAAACAGTTTTCTCTTACTGCATACGATGCGATTGAGGGTTTAGGGTTTCTACTATATATACTGATACTACGTCTTGGTACAGTGTAGCACCCTAGATTAGCTTTTATAACCAACAGAAACCTAATCTTATTCCTAGTTTGAATCGATCAATCTGCTATGGTAACATGAAAATCCTTAAAGCATTCCGACCAATTTGTTTCTTTCTTGGTAAGTAGAAAGATGCAAATCCTAATATGAAAAGATAACTGTCTTTTTTTTTCAGGCTCCTTAATGGAAATAATTGTACTTTTGGCCTCCAATTCTTTCTAAAGATTCCTTATTTTTTTCTGGTTTATTGAGTTGCGATCGCTAGCGTTATACGGTTAAAAGTGACAGTCTTATACTTGGCCGTTACATTTAGTGTTTCATATATCGATATGCTAGTTGACTTGTAGACTGCTTCACTTTGTAAGATAACAATTAATAATAAAAAAAACTAACAATTGCAAGTGGCCTAGTGGATCAGCGTTCTTGTTAGGAACTCTCTACCCGTGTTTAATTTACGAAGTTGTCAAAGTGGCCAAGCATTGTGCTGCAATGCACAGTTGAAGCATTTTGCATGCGCCGCAGAGATTAGTCTTAAGTCTAAGAAACTTTTATGATACCCTGACCAAGATAAAATAACAATAATAATAATAATAATAAAAGTACGACTAAATAGAATGCCGTCATGTAGGGAAGACAAATCAACAACCGACAAATTGAATAGTATATATGGATCTTCAAATGAAAAATTGAAAACTAAAATTTTTTTTTTTATATACTTTTACAAGTCTTAATTTTATTTTTTTTCATTGAAGATGATGAAACCTTACTCACTTCCTCTATCTCTTTCTTACCACTTGGGGTAAATAGTTAATTACTTTATTTGAAGTTGAACTTTAATTGCAGTACGAGCCCCTCTACAGTTTAACTACCAAAAGTACAAATATATTGCTTGAATTGAGTTAATTGGTTCATTCTTTTACCAGCTATTGTCCCAACTCCCAAATACCTTTTATTCTCACCAAACCAACAAATTATATACACACACACACACTCTTTTTGGACAATAACAAATTATATATATAAGCAATAAATAAAGAAACTACAATGAGGAGAATATGTATATGTCTTTTGATGGGGAAGGGGTGGTCCTATATATACTGCGGAAAATAGCAAAGTAATGAATGAGTATAATACAAGAAACAATGTGTCAAGAATTTGGGTCCAAGAATCATCTGAATTGCCAGGAATGTGAGGGCGTGAGCTTGCACGTGCCTACTCAACCCCAGCACAATCGCCACGCGCACATTGTGTGCCCAACCTTAATTAAGGTTAATTGACTTAATTCCCTTTCTTATCTAATCCCCCAACCATTCCGAAAATGAGTCATTCTAATTTCTAACATTACTAAGAAAAAATAAATACGATCGTTTCAAAAAATAAATAAATACATACCATAGTGTAATAAATAGTAAAAATAAAGGGTTTAATAACCATTCCTCTCCCCTTTAAGGTTTTTTATTAAAAAAAAAACCCCACAAATATGTTTTCTCTTACATAGTTACATAGCATGAGTGCATGACTATATTCATCTTGATTTGTTGCAATTTTTGTCTTTTCAACGATGGATAGCATGATACCAACTGCTTCGATTTTTTCTTTTTAAGGTTGGGTGAATAAAAAATTTAACACAAAAAGGTGGGCGAATCAAATCAACGACCAAGTATAGGTAAGAATGATGTTGCAAAGTTTATTTTATGCATAATAAACTAATGGCAATGCTTTGTTGGCTTTCAATTGCAAAGAGTTGATGAGCCACCAACTCTAGCATCAGCCAAATAGTTACGATGAAAAAAAAAACCTCAAATTAATAGTTAATTATGTATTCATTATGTTATTAGATTTTTAAATTCGTAAAAAGTTAGTCAAACACATAAAATATAAATCTTGTTAGGATTTCTGACTTTTGAGTAATAAAATGAGTTTAACCAACTTTTTACACGTATTTAAGAATCTAAACTCTCATCGTATATAATACCAATATTGTTAAACCATGTATAGCTCCCAATCTTAGAAAGAAGGATTGCATGTTGAAAAAGAAAGGTGTAGACAATAGTAAATTTTTGAAAATTATGGGACAAAGTTCGAATATAAAAAAAGTAGTTATTCCTAGTATCTACGTATGTCAATACGTGCATGCAATGAAAAGATTGAGTTGCATATTGGTTGGCTCGGCGTGGTCATAAACTTTAAACTCGACAACTATAGACAATATATCTTTCCAATTTTTTCGGTTACTATATGTTGTAGAAGTTTTCGTTTTTAATTTTATTTTCTTATAAAAAAAAGATTTAAAGATATTCTAAATTTTCGTACCGGAGAGGTTAGTTTATTTTTAAATAAAAAAGAAAAAATATATATATATTTTTTTAAAAAGGAATAGCATGATAATTAACATGACCCATCTACATTCTTTAAGATGAATGGATCAAAGTTTTCTTTGAGTTATTGATCTCACATTCTTCAAGTTTTCTTCTTCGAGTTATGATCTCACGTCTTGCAAGTGACTTATACTTACCCTGCCTCACGTGACTAGCCGTTAAAGACGTCATCATCCACGTGGAACGTCGCGCCACGTGGTAAGAAGTCGACTATATAGAACTCCGTCTTCGTAGTCTTTATCGACCTCATCACTCTAACCTTCTTCATCTCCGTCGAACAATCCCGAGCTCATAAAAAACAGACGACTCCAAATATAAAATAGTTACAAATACAAATTAAGATAAAGATTTAAAGCGAGGAAGAAGAGAGAGAGTTTCCGTCATTTAGAGTGAGAAGCACCGAGAGATAGGGAGAAAGAGAGAGATAATTTTCCGAGATGGCGACGCCGTTAACGGTGGACGGAGGCGGAGGACTGGCCGTGCTGTCCAATTCCGTCAACAAGGTCGATTCCTCTTCGTCCCGTTCCACTAATGGTTTCTTAAAGAGCTCGGAGGAGGAGGAGCCGAGGTCTCCCATTCTGATTTTCTTGTTCTTTCACAAGGCAATTCGGAAAGAGCTCGATGCGCTTCACCGATTGGCCATGGCTTTCGCCACCGGAAAGCAAACGGATATCAGGCCCTTGCTTGAGCGCTACCATTTCCTAAGATCGATTTACAAGCACCACTCCAATGCTGAAGACGAGGTCCTAATTCTTTTCTTTCTTTTTCCATAGAGTGGATTCATTTTCTTCGAGATTTTGAAATTCCGTTAAAGCTTTTCAGTTTGTTCAGGGAAATGAATTTATTCTCGAATTAGTTGTGATTTCTGAATTATAAGAACCTGGTGCTGCTATACAATTGTATGTATTTGATTGCTTAGTCTTCAATGTTGGTGAAGGTTTTGCTGTAACTGTGTATTGGTAAAGATTTTACTTTGGAGGTATCATCATAAATGTGGCTTTGTTCTATTTGTGAACCTGGATATTATTTTGGTGTTTCTCATCAAAATTGGAGTCCAAAATTTATTGCACTTTCAAACTGTATTGTACTTTTCACAAATTTCTTCTTGTTTAAGTTATTTATCAGCTGGGCAAAGTGATGCCATATAATTATTTGTTTTAATACGGCGGTTTTGTTTTCTTTGGCATCTTCTCTTCTATTTATGATTTTTGAACAAGTTTAGAGCCACGAATACATAAAGAAGTAAATAAAAGCAAAGACACAAACCTGTTTTTTGTCACTATTATTTAGTATGAAGTTGAGCTTTTGCTGGCACAATGAACTTCTTTGCAATTGAAGGTTGCTTATCATGACTTTTCTCCATCTCTTCTTTGTTGTGTCTTGAAGTTGTGACAACATTGTCCTTGGAATTGCAGGTAATATTCCCGGCGCTTGATATACGTGTGAAGAATGTAGCACAAACATACTCGCTCGAACACAAGGGAGAAAGCAATCTTTTTGATCATCTATTTGAGCTGCTAAATTCTAATGCACAAAATGATGAAAGTTTCCCAAGGGAGTTAGCATCTTGTACAGGAGCCCTACAAACATCAGTTAGCCAACACATGGCTAAGGAGGAGGAACAGGTGCTGTTTCATTTTCCTATTTCTGAAACCGTATTTGTTTATCCATACCACCCAGTTGGGCAATATGTTACTTGGAATTGCATCTTATAATCTGATAAATCAAAGACAGAAATTCAAACAAAAGTTGAGATTGGTATATTTGGTAGAGGTTTTACAGCTAATGCACCTCTCCTGAGTTCTCTCATTATATTCTAGATTTTATATTCATATGCTGAATTAAAACAATCAAATCATAACCTTTTTTTTTTGGCCAGGTCTTACCCTTGCTAATTGAGAAGTTTTCAGTAGAAGAGCAGGCGTCTCTGGTCTGGCAGTTTCTATGCAGCATTCCTGTGAATATGATGGCAGAGTTTCTTCCATGGCTTTCATCGTCGGTTTCACCTGATGAATATCAGGATTTGCGGAAATGCTTAAGTAAGATTGTTCCAGAGGAAAAGCTTCTTCAACAAGTAATGTTTCAGATTTAATCAAAGGATTGAGTGCTTTTTATTATTTCTTTCCCAGTGAACATAACTGACAACTCTTTGTTATTTAAGGTCATTTTCACCTGGATGGAAGGTAGAAGTAGCAATGACATGGTTAAAAGTTGTCAGGATGCTCCTCAGTTCCAATGTTGCATGGATTCTGGTGCTAGCATATCAAGTCAACATATAGAGAAGATAAATTGTCCGTGTGAGTGTAGGACTGGGAAAAGGAAGTATTTAGAGTCAAGTATTGATGTTTCCGATACCACTGGGGGGCATCCAATAAATGAAATATTGCTTTGGCATAATGCCATTAAAAAGGAGTTAAATGAGATAGCCGAGGAGGCTAGAAAGATACAACTGTCTGGAGATTTTACTAATCTATCAGCTTTCAATGAGAGGTTGCAATTTATTGCTGAAGTTTGCATTTTTCACAGGTATATGAGTATATCTACTGCGTTTCCATGGAATGTTAATTTTTTTCTTTGAAAAACTTACCATTTACATCTACTGTAGCTTATATCTTTTCCTTCTTTACTGAAAGATATGTGAGCTGTGATCTGTACGTTAATATGTCATAGAGTATAAATCTTTTTTGGCAATATGAACTCCAATTTTTTTTCCATTTTCCAAATGTGGCCTTCATCACTTCCCGTAATATCTTTTAATTTTAAAGTTTAGACTCTGATCCCCATAAATTCCTTTCTATGTTTGTTGCATATTTTTGTAGAATTGCTTTTTCAGGTGATCATTGTGGATTTATTAACTTATAGGTCTGCTTTTCTATATTACTTTGCTGTGAGAGAATAACTGTTAACAAGAGTTATGGTAGATTCTCTATACTATATTACTCAATTCCTTTATTTTTCATTTGAATATTACTTATTGCTAATTTCAGTATTGCCGAGGACAAGGTCATATTTCCTGCAGTAGATGGAAAGATATCCTTTTTCCAAGAACATGCTGAAGAAGAAAGTCAGTTCAATGAGTTCAGGTGTCTGATTGAAAACATTCAGAGTGCAGGAGCCATCTCTACTTCAGCTGATTTTTATGCAGAGCTGTGCTCACATGCTGATCAAATAATAGAAACTATACAGAAGCACTTCAGCAATGAAGAAGTGCAGGTATAATTTCCTTATTGCTGCAATAATTCTTTCTGGGAACTTCTAGTATCTGGTATAAAATGCAATATTTTTATAAAATTATTGGTTAGTAATTGATGTAGGACAGCAAGAGGTCTTACTTTAGGGGTTTTTGGGAAAGCCTTTGAGACTTGAAGGTGGCAAGAAATTGGGTGAAATAGGCAGAAAACTTGATAAGAAACTAGCATGTTACTAATAAAGTTAGACTGAGTGGTAACTCAACTACCCTATCGAGAATTCAATCAGACCCCAAATTGAAATTTATGATAATCCTTAAATCTATTTATTTACTATTGTTATTATTATTATTTTTTATCTTTGATTTTGCTTTTGTGAGGAGAGTCAACTGGTCATATAAGATGTCCAGGAGTTGGTACATAACCTCATATCGTCTGCCTTAAATGAAACCAAATGTGAAACTCTATGGGTCTTAACTCTATGGTCTTAGATTACTAGAAACTGTATAACCAACTTCCTCTCTAATTCCTGAAAGCACCTGCTCCATTCCTGCATGTCTAGGTTCTTCCACTTGCTCGAAAGCACTTCAGCTTTAAAAGACAGCGGGAACTATTGTATCAAAGTTTGTGCATGATGCCCTTGAAATTGATCGAGCGTGTTTTTCCATGGCTAGTCGGATCGTTGACTGAAGATGAAATGAAGAATATTCTAAAAAACATGCAGTTAGCAGGTTCTGTAATTATTATTTATATGTTCACCTTTTAGCAGAAAACTATTAATTAACAAATTTACTGGTATCTATTCTGACAACATGTAGTTTGATGATTCAGCTCCAGTGCCTGATTCAGCTCTGGTAACACTTTTTTCTGGATGGGCATGCAAGGCTCGTAATCACAGTTCATGCTTATCTTCAAGTGAACTTGGTTGCTGTCCTGTTAAAAGTTTTACTGATAATGAAGAAGATTTTGTTCGACCCGTATGTGCTTGTGCTTCTGGACTGTCTGTTAGAGAGAGATTGGTATCAGCTCAAGTAAATAACGTGAAAAGGCTGGTCAAACGAAATGTTTCAGTGTCATGCAATAACAGTGATACCCCTGATCAATGTTGTACTGATCAGTCTTGCCGAGTCCCAGGTTTAGGAGTCAACAACAATAATCTTGGATCGAGTTCTCTTTATGTGGCCAAGTCTTTGCGATCTTTGTCTTTCAGCTCTTCTGCCCCATCTCTTAATTCCAGTCTTTTTGCCTGGGAAACAGATAATTCTTCTTTTGATATTGGTTGTGGAGAACGACCTATTGATACTATTTTTAAGTTTCATAAAGCCATTCGCAAAGACTTGGAGTATTTGGATATTGAATCTGGAAAGCTTGGAAATGGTGATGAAACCACACTTCAGCAGTTTAAAGGAAGATTTCGTTTGCTATGGGGCTTATACAGAGCGCACAGTAATGCTGAGGATGATATAGTGTTTCCTGCACTGGAATCCAAAGAGGCACTCCATAATGTGAGCCATTCATACACACTGGACCATAAACAGGAGGAAAAATTATTTGTAGACATCTCTTGTGTTCTTTCTGAACTTTCTCACCTTCATGAAAGCTTGGAAAAGACTCATATGGATGAGGATTTAGCTCAAAGTAGCATTAATTTTTCTGCCGCAAATGGTGTCAACTATTGTAGAAAGTACAATGAGCTGGCTACAAAGCTTCAAGGGATGTGCAAATCTATAAAAGTGACACTAGATCATCATATTTTCAGGGAAGAACTTGAGTTGTGGCCATTATTTGGCAGGCACTTCACTGTGGAGGAGCAAGACAAAATAGTTGGCCGGATTATTGGGACCACGGGTGCTGAGGTGCTCCAATCAATGTTACCATGGGTAACTTCTGCACTTACCCAGGATGAACAGAACCAAATGATGGACACATGGAAGCAAGCAACTAAAAATACTATGTTTAATGAGTGGCTTAATGAATGCTGGAAAGGAACTTCAGAATCAACTTCACGAACTGAAACACGGGAAAGTAACATTTCTCAAAAAGGTTGGTATTATGATTATCCAAATGTTTTGTAATACCGAAGATTAAGCAAAATCTAAGGCAGTCAAGTCACTTGGTTTAATGAGGGCTGCCTTGCCTATAGTTCTGTTTATCGGGGCAGGGGTTTTTTAAGAT
Source organism: Rubus idaeus (assembly GCA_030142095.1). NCBI lineage: Eukaryota > Viridiplantae > Streptophyta > Magnoliopsida > Rosales > Rosaceae > Rubus > Rubus idaeus. The sequence continues at coordinate 3,025,883 of CM057969.1, read as the reverse complement.
ACACCCAACTTGCTTTTGGGAAGCCAAAGGATTACATCCACTGCACAACAATGATCACCTCGAGCCCATCCTTTAGTTATTCTTCTCTTTTTTTGTTTGTTTTCGGTGTCAAATTAAGGCTTCTTCTCTTAGAATTCTCAAGTCTAAATGTAGAATACTTGTTGGTATTACGACAAAATTTGTTTATTGCAACATTGGCTCATTTACTTCATTTTGTTCTAGGTGTTGAATTTCAAGAAAGCTTAGACCAGACGGACCAGATGTTCAAGCCTGGTTGGAAGGACATATTCCGTATGAATCAAAATGAACTTGAGTCAGAGATCAGAAAGGTTTATCGTGATGCGACTCTTGATCCAAGGAGAAAGGCGTATCTTGTGCAGAATCTTATGACTAGGTTAATTTTGACAGTAACCTTGAACCTTTCAGAGATTGCTACTTTATCTTCATTTTGACACATATAACCAGATCATGACTTCTAAAAATTCTTAACTCAATTTGTCACCTTCCTAAATTGTTAATGAATACTTTTTTGTTTTAGCCGCTGGATAGCTACTCAGCAGAAGTTACCTCAAGCAGGAGCTGGAGAATCTTCTAACGGAGAAGATATATTTGGACGCTCACCTTCATACCGAGATGTGGAGAAAAAAGTGTATGGGTGTGAACACTACAAAAGAAACTGTAAACTCCGAGCTGCTTGTTGTGGCAAGTTATTTGCATGTAGATTTTGCCATGACAATGTGAGTGATCATTCAATGGATAGGTAAATTTCCACTATCAACACTTGCATTTCAAGCTGGGTTATCATATCTCTGATGTTCTTTGTGTTTCCTTTTTTCTTTCTTTTTGGTTAAGATCTCTGATGATTTTTATTCTTTTAGGAAAGCAACATTGGAAATGATGTGCATGCGCTGCCTGAACATTCAGCCGGTTGGGCCAATATGCACTAGTCCTTCATGCAATGAACTATCCATGGCAAAGTATTATTGCAATATATGCAAATTTTTTGATGATGAAAGGTACATAAAATTCTCATTTTTCAATATTATGTAATTTTATCGATTATTAATGCCAATATTTAGTGTGTTTTTTATGATGAAAGGTATATGAGTTTTAATGATAGTTTCCTTTTTATACATTTATAGTTATTATTATTCCATTATCCATGTTTGACTGGAACTCCATAAATTACCGAAGTGCCACCAAAAGAAGAAAGTGGATTTAAACTGTTCAGTTATTCTCTACTGAAAACTCTTGAAAACTTGAAGCTTGAAAAGGTTGAAGCATATTCTGTTGGTTCAAATTCTTAGTCACTACAAATTACAGAAATGTTCTCTAGAATGTTAAAAATCTTTGATTTTGTTAATTGGATCCATGTCAGTGGGACTCAGATTTCGTAATGGCCTCTTACTACAATTCAAAATAGAGTTTCAGAGATCAAATAATTCTGAGAATGGCATTATTACCTTCATTTTTCATGTCTTAATTGTCATGATCCAATGATGGAGAGTGGTGAGCTGTACCTCTTACTGCCTGTTTTCACTGGTAAATGGGGAATATTTATTTAGGCATATGCATAGCTAAGTTGTTTAAGCTTTGCTAATGCCATGTCAGAAGCTGACTTGATGGGAATACTACTATTATAGGTACGCCTATCTCTAAAAAAAGAGACAAAAAAAAAACTTAAAATCTCAGTTTCGGAAGATTTTGGGATAATCTCTGAGCAAATAGGTAGACAGAAGGCATATTTGTCTTTCCATAGGATAAATTTACCTACGAAAACCAAAGATGTTTGCGATATAGAACAAAATGATGGTTTTTGACATGAGATGGGATAGATTATATAGATAGGTAGATAAAGCTTCTTTTGGCATTCACATAAATTGCCCAATTCTCAGCGAGTGTTTGTGTAATATTCAACTGGGTTGAACTTTCACCTTGTAAGTTGCTATACTGAGAACACATCTACTGATGCCTATAGACAACTTTTCGACTAATGGCTATTATTTGTCTTCCAGGACTGTATATCATTGCCCCTTTTGCAATTTATGCCGACTTGGGAAGGGTCTTGGCATTGACTTTTTTCATTGCATGACATGCAATTGTTGCCTGGGGATAAAGTTGGTGAACCACAAATGTCTGGAGAAAAGTTTAGAAACAAATTGCCCTATCTGCTGTGATTTCTTATTCACATCAAGTGCAACAGTTAGGGCACTGCCATGTGGCCATTACATGCATTCGGCTTGCTTTCAGGTCTCTTCTTGAACTTCTTTTTAAACTCTTTTTTTTCCCCTAATCTTTCTCCTGAAAAATATTTTCTGGAAGAGCGAGTCTAAACTCCCATCTGATTTTCTGTTAGGCCTACACTTGCAGTCACTATACTTGTCCAATTTGTAGCAGGTCTCTGGGAGACATGGCGGTAAGAGGATATCTATGTCTGTTTGTTTGTTGTTTTTTTTTTCATCTTATTTTTCTGTACGTAGTTGAATATTTCTGAACCTCTATATCCTATTAGGTTTACTTTGGCATGCTTGATGCGTTATTGGCTGCTGAGCAGCTTCCAGAGGAATACAGGAACCGTCGTCAGGTACCTTCCTTATATTTATTTTATAATGGTTGTTAATGCATTGGCATATCAGTTTGACGCAAAACCTTGGTTGCATACTTTCTTATGCGAATGAAGGATGCGGTAATCTTGATGAAGAGATTACTTGTTTCTGTTAGTTGCCATTTCCTTAAACACAGCATGCCACCTGATATGTGCATCAGTTTGTCCAAAATTAGAGCGATGCTATAATTATCAAAACGATAAATGCTCCATCTGATGCGTTACTTTTCCAATTTAGGATATCCTTTGTAATGATTGTGATCGAAAGGGTACCTCACGCTTTCACTGGCTATATCACAAGTGCGGTAACTGTGGATCATACAATACCCGGGTGATCAAGGGCGAGATAACAAATACCGACTGTCCTACGTCGCACTAACAAACAGGTTTTCTTTCTTTGACAGATGTATACGTATTAGTTTGTAGATGCTTGTATAGGCAATTCAATTTTCCCATAACCAGAAAACTGGTGTTTTTCTTCTCTTTTGTCGAAACTGATGAGTGCTTTCACCCGCGTACACTGCAATTTTGTAGAATCCTGGTAAATATCATCTTGTTTTGATTTCAAGATTCATTTACAAGCATTTAGACAGGAAAAGTAGCAGTGCATATTCAAATGCCCTCTGTATAGAAATTTGCTTAGTTGAACCTTTTTCACACATCTATAAATCTTAGCTTCCCTTTCCACTTCTATATTAATTTGATTATCTTACCTTAAGATTTGTCATGCTGTCAATTCCATATTCCCTTTAAAGTGGGTTTGCTTTGGACTTGCTTAGTGCTTTGATTAGCCAAAAAATGTGAGCTGGAAATGTTGCTGAAAAGCTGCACCAGTCTGGCATCATGGCAATGCACTAATGGTCTTGGAGAAGGTCAAGCACGCTAATGAAAATGGCAATCTGATCAGTGAATTGCAGACTCGTCAGAGACGGATTATAAATCTTGCCCATCAACTTTGTACAGTACTTACGTATGAATCACGTTATAATTTCTCTGATCTTTGTGATCCATCATTCATAATGATGGTGAGGACGTCAATCATCAATTTTACGGTAGTGCTGGACTTCATGTGTCCAACCGGGTCATATACTCATATCATTAGCCCTAATTGTCCAAGACATAATTTTTCTCGAGGAAAAGAAAACAGAGGGAAAGAAAATTGAGGAAAACCCAATTCCCAAAACACTCAAATCCAAACTCTATATTTCAGATGCTTGCGTAAGCCACTAATGACGTTTATTTATTTGGATGAAAATGTGAATGAATCAGAGTTCATTCCTAATATCTACTCCTCATTGGTAATCAAACTCCGAATATTCAGGAATGAGTTTATCTTTTTGTCACTTTTTTGTGGGACGCACAATCATTCCGATTTATGTGCATGTTAATAAACACAAGAAAACTCAAGAATGAAAATCAATTTTTTTTATTCTGATACTTATTCCAAGTAAATAAATATGTCATAAATACAGAAACATGCAAAAGTAGAGTTTCTCCAAATGGAACGAGAATAAGTAGTGTCACATACTATCATAGTGTTTTTTCACCAAGTTACACTAACATTTAAAATCAGGTATGTGGCGTAGTGCTCATCCATCACCCAGAGTGATATGAAGGCAACGTCACATCTTTGGTACATGACATTACAGGGGATAAAGCATCTAGCTATGCTTGCTCGACCCCAATATAAAAAAGTCAGTTTCGTGACAAACCCGACACATGTCCCTTGATGAAATTAAGCCTTAAATTAAGTTCAATAGCTAAAATTTAATCCAGACAAGAAATCAAAAGTTTAACGCTTTTCATTGTAGATTTGCTTAATTTCAAACCCACCACATGAAACTAACCAACTCTCTCTCCCTTGTCTTCAATCACAATCCATAATTACAAGCAAAAGAAAAGGTTGCCTAAGCAGATGGTATCTCTCATAAAGAAACAAACAATGATGAACAGCTAATTGAACCAAAAGCACCTTGAGAGTTATGCAAGCCCTGAAAAAAAGGGTACCTGTTGTTGGGGTCTCCTTAGTTAATGAAATTTTAACATGCTTTGTACCTTCCAATAATACCATTAGCTCAGGCCTCAGAGAGACTCGGATGATTTGGTTAAGGAGAGAGCAAGTGAGAAAATCAAAGTCATTTCTTTTGCTTTTTCTCCTTCCCAGGGTATAAGAAAGAACTCAAACAAAAGAGCTTTGCAGTTCCTCTAGAAATGTAAGGAGATGGTACATTTAATACAGGACTAATCCGAACACCATTGCCGTAATTTGATGCTCCCCCGTGACCCTTCTTTGACGGCGGCCTCGGTAACATTCTGTACTGATTCGAGGAGGAGGAGGATGATGATGTGGATGATGACTTGGACATATAAATTGATGATGAGGACTGCTTTTTGTGTTGAGCATGAGCATCCTTGTAGATTGTTGACCTCTTTGGATTTGGGGCTGACCCAGTTGAATTGCTTCTCTTTAAGAATTCTGGTAATGAGCAAAGTAAACTCTTCTTGTTGTCTTGATTGAGGCTGCTACTTCTCTTGAACCCCCAAAAAGACTTGGACTGATGATGAGGCTTGGTGTTGTGCTGGTCCAAATCTTCAGAACTGGTCACATCCATGAACTGTGAATTGTCATTATTCTCCTTGTTGGTGGTCTCTTTCTTTGGGTTCTGACTTGGAAGAGGAGGAAGAGAATAAAGTTGTCTGGCTTTTGGTGCATCCTCAACTGATGATCTGTCTCTGGGTTGCATAGGTTTGATCACACCATGGGAGAAAAGCTCATCTGCTGAAGAAGGTTCATCTTGCCTGAAGCTTCTGCTAATGCTGAACTCAAAATCACAATTCAAGTCCAGGAGTGAAGAATCCCTCCTGGGTAACACATCTGCTTGACCAAGGTCATGAGAAAAAGATAACCGAGGAGGACTTGTCTCCGGGCACATCATCCTCTTCGATAAATTTTCCAAGAATTTAATAGGTAAATAAAGTGTCAAGGAGAGAATATTTGGAGTTCTTGGGAACGGTTTGAAGAATGTGAAGGGATGTGAAGATGTAGTAGGGATAATAGAAGTTTCAACAATGAGGGCTTGAAAATTGGGATGCTTGGTTGGACTTTAAAGTCAAAAGAGAGGAGCAGAGAAGATTTTGAATTTATTTTCTTGCAGGAACAAAGAGGACAAAAGATTTAATAGCAGCTTTTTTCTTCACAAGTTTCAAGAACAGTGAGTAATTCTAAGAAGATCAGAGCCTGAATGTCCTCCTCTTTCTCTGGACATGGAGCAGAGGAAAGTTTCTACAGTTGAGAGTAGAAACAAAAGTGGGAGACGGTTATATGCATTTCAAGGCAGAATGTTTTTTTTAAATATTTTATTTCAGATGAAATGAAAATTAAAAAAATATTTTTTTTTCTGTGGCAGCTTTGGATAACTTGCAGCTTAAAAATTGCAAATTAAATATGAGAAATATGGAACTCAAGAAAATCAAAATGACCCCAAAAAATTGAGAAAAAAATTCCCAGGATTCATAATGTAACCTTGTAGTTAAAGTTAAGGCAAAACTTAAGAAAAAAAGTGGGTGACTATGTTTTGGTGAATTAGAGAAATAAGGTGGGAGTATTTATCTAAAATGCAAGAGGGTATGGTCCCTCTTACCATGTGTTAGACTTTTGGGGTTGCCATCCTAACCACTGACTTAACCTTTCCTTCATTTTCAAAATTTCTCTAATTCATATATTTGTAAGGAAAGTAAGAACTTTCTCCCATCTCTGATTGTGAAATTTGTCTCCCAATTATATCTTTCTCTTTCTGCATTTTAAATGTTTTCTCGGAAGACCCTCCTGTTGGTGCAAATCAAAATGTTACAACTTCAACCTGCACCTTGGAATTTAAGCAAAGTAGCAAATCACAAATGGGGGAAACTATTTCATCATTACATATAGAGAAAAGGTAACTTCTGAGAGATAACCCCTTTGATGAGAACCAAAAGGGATTTGCATTGTCTTCTTTATTTTGAAGTCAAGATGATGAGTTGAAGATAAATTGCTTGCTACTTGCTAGCTTGGTCAATACCCTATCTTTGTGATTTTAGATAATTAATATGTATTTGTCTTTTGCCTTGATGGGCATCTTTAATTATGTAATTATGCATTAAGAAAGGTGCTTACACCAAAGACACAGACCTCAACTATTTACAATATTTTGTCAAACCTGAGACTAATTAGTTTCAACTAATTAACTGTAGCCCCACTCTCAAGTTTGATCATTGCTCAATCAAGGTTGAGTGGATGGTTTTTCAATTGGGCCTCAGAGAAAATGTAGCTGACTAATCCTAATACAATTTGGAAACATTTGTTAGATGGAATGTAGCATCATAAGAAAATGAAATTTGCTCCAAGGTGTTTAAGCACTGTGAGTACTGATCGACAAAACATAGTCCCAAAATATAAATCCTTTCTTCTGTTCAAAATCTTAATGATTGAAAAAAAATTGTAACGAAAAAAAAAGCTTAATGATTGATCAAATGTCAGGTTACATCAAATGAAGAGCTGACCAACCAACCAAATCTAATCTTAGGGCAAAAAAAAAATAATAGATACTTCCAATAGATACCAACTGCTTTGCAATATTAATTATTAAAACAATGGCAGAACAAATTGCCAATCGGGTTTATTAATATTGTAGCATTTTTATTGATATACACATCAGTTCATCTAAATATATTATCATCCAATCTCTGAATGATAAATTAAAAATTGCATAATTTTATCCCTAAAGATAGGATGCTTTTATAAAGAATATGTGATTATAGGATTCCTCATATAAAACTGATATGAACTGAACAAGTATGATTATAATTTACCTCATATGGGCCCAGAATTTTGTGTATGTGGTACAGAGGAATAAGGACTTGGTAAACCATGACTGAGTAAACATAAATAATAATGGAGAATAAAGAGTAGGATTAGTTGAAACTTGGAAAGATACTTTGAATTATTAGGTGGTGATGGTATAGCCTATATCATATTATCATGAGAGATCAGATCAATTAGGATTATTGATGCCTAGAGTGACTAGACTGGGTACACAGTATTACAGTGGAGCAATATTCATTCAGTCTGTCTTTGCAGAGACATGCAATCCATCTTCTCAGAAAGATCAAATAGATTATTGAAACTTTAAACATTGCTTGAGGGGATGTGTTTTGACCTTTTCCAAAACAATTTCATTGATGTAAGAGTAGTTAAATTTGATAAAAACCCAAAAACAAGAAAACCCTCCTTTTCCTCCTTAAAAAAAGTCAGATTCTTGAACCTCTCTAAGGCAATCAGGAATTTTTTTTAATAGTAACTTGTCCAGCATTGTTGACCTTTGACTCTATAATTTATAATTAAGGACTTAAATATCCCAAAAAGGTCTAGTTAACCAAGAGATTGTATTATGGATAGGAATGCCTTGTAAGTTTAAACCCATCGATCACTGTACATTGTAGGCCCTGTTAATTATGAGCTTTTTTTGGTTAAATTTTGACTTGTCATCTAATATTTTACATGGTGAAGGCTGAAACTAAAATTTAAGTATTTGTAGAGGTTAGAGTGTTTTTTTTTGTTAATGTAATGTTAAGGGATAAATGCATCTGCTCTTCTACCATATTAACAAATCGATCAAACTTAACGATGAAAAAAAATTAGTATGAGGGAGAAAGTTTTTAGTAGAGCGGTTGTGTCATGTGACACGTTTGTCTCACCGATCAAAATGGAGATAGATATATCCTCATTGTTTAGGGTTTAGAAATTTGGAAACTGAATGAAGGTTAAAAACCAGCTGAATGAAGGTTTTGTTCTCGTTGGTTATGGATTAGGAAGGTGTGTGCGAGCTTGATCACTAACGTACATGATGGGCAGACAACAGTGAGGTATGGAAGCAAAGCATATGGACCCAAAACACCTTTGTACGAGACACATACTCCATTTTGGGCAACTGGCCATGTGACCTGACCCAATCTTTTTGTTTTGTGGAGGACACAAAGAGACTCATGATCGATATATCAGACCCCTCCCTAGCTCCACTATGGCACAAGGATCTATCTTAGCTTAGCTAGCTTGCAAATGCTTTGCTTTGCTTAATTTAAGTCCTCGGCGGAACATGGATATGTATGTGGGGGAGAGGAACCCACAAACTGGATATCTTCTTCTTAGATCGGCAGGGCACGCGGTCAGGTAACATTTCTCGTCACTTGTACAACTTTAAAAATTTCAGTATATTTTCGGTTTTTCACGTATTAAAACTGGAGATGTTTTGGATATAGATTTTTATTATACCTCTAGATTGTGATCGGTGAGACGGACACTCCACTTGGTACGGTTATCTTAGTTAAGACTTTCTCGCATTTTAGAAAAAATACGACTCGATTGATAGTCGGCAGTATGTATACATACAGAACTATGTGCTGTTGTCACGATCGTGTAGCAGTAGATCCTTTGCCTCGTGTTTATGATGAATGGTACACTCTTGTTTTGTGAGTTCGGACCACAACTATTGCGAAAGAGACTTATATCTCAGCCTAACTAGCTAGCTAAGCTATCACAGTCGTTGCATAAAATTATCAAAAGGACAGATGGACACTCATATGGGTGGTGGTACCCAGCTGTTTAAATTAAGATTCTTTCTAAGGGATCGAACTGCGCGCTACTTCATGAAAAAGAGAAAAAAGGGAAGATCGACGCGAGGGACTGAGGGAGAGAAAGAGATTGAGAGGGTTCTCTCTTTTAAATGGCAAAGCCAAAGCTAGCCAACTTCTGGAAAAGAATGATGGATGAAGTACGTACATATATATTGTAAGTTTCTAAAGGAAATCCTTTGATCTTGGTGTATGTATACGCTAAACGAGTAAGGAAAACAACTCCACTTCAAGAGCAAATACCAACTAAAGTGTTGTCATATTGGCAAATGAAACATTTAAGCTACTGCAAGGCTTTTTGACCTGAAACGAGTCAAATTTCAAATCTGTGCTTTACGTTGTCACTGAGTTAATTAGAACAACTTTGTGCCCGGTTGTGGATTTCTTCATCAAGATATATAGGGGTTGATGGAAAACTGAAATATATCCAGAACGGAGGCTTTGTAAAAAACGAACTAAACTTGTCGTTTGTGGCTCTTTGTAATCTCTAGCATATATATATGTCAAAGAAATAGAACTGATCGATCGAGTGCACATTAATTACAAAATACATGGGGAAGTTAATTGTTATCACTTGTATGAAACTTGTTCAATCATATATAAAAGGGGAATTTCAATAGATTTAAGGTTTCATAATAGCGTTAATAACAAAATTTGCAATGAACTTAAGAAGATTTGGTGATGATAAAAGGTTGTGGTCTTAATTTTCAACCTTAATTAACAAAACTCATAATCATTTTCTCTATTTAAAAGCATCATAAAGAAATTAAAATGAAATATTTTTCATGCTAATAAAATTATGTATGTGATTGATTCTAGCTCTCGTGATATTATAACGTCCTCCTTGGCACCTAGGCATAAAGAAGGAACACATACAATAGTTGACGAGGGCAGGCAACTTGACTACGTAGTTTCACTATTTAGAAGTTTTTTTTTTTAAATAATGATAAGTGATGAAGATATTCAGACCAACAAAAAAGTGTGGGATCAGACATAGATTCAGTACACCATGCCACACTTCAGATACGTAAAGCCTCAATCATCATCGATCTTCGCCAATTCATGACTTTCAGTCAACATGCGTAGCTTCTTGAAAACTTTTGCAGGATACATATTTCCAATAATTAATGCACCTTTTATATATATAGAACTTGATATGATCCACCAGATAGCACTAGGATTCCTAGCTGTATTAGGAAAAGGAGCACCTATATTGAATAGGAGTAGGAAAATCTCCAGGGAAAATCACAAGCCCACCGCTTGTTTGCTAGCTTTTCCTATTATTGAGTGGAATTAGACTCCACCGACTCAACAACTCCTCTAGAATTACGAAGCTCTGTTCATGAACAACAGGTAACCCTATATATATTTTACCTTAGGCAATTAAACACGTACGTACTCGATCATATTAATTTCTCTCTTCACCTGCTGCATGCCATGGAATTTTTGGAGGATGATCGGTTCCAATGTTACCTGGAACCTAGATACATTGAGTATGACGAGATAAAAAGACGAGAGTTGCTTTCTGGGAAGCCATCTGCAGGCACTGATCATGTGCACGATGGAATTCTGAATGTCGCCCCGGCCGCTAACTGTGACGTAAAAGAGGAGGAGGAGGAGGGTGGTCAAAGAAAAAGAAGAAGGACAAGCAGTGATAGTGAGTGTTGTGGTGTGTGTTTGGACGAGTTTACTACGGGAGAGTATGCTGCTGAAATGCCATGTTCACATGTGTTTCATAGACAGTGCATAGAGGCATGGCTCAGACTGATTCACCATTGTCCTATTTGCCAATTTGAGATGCCACTGGCTTATGATGATCATGATGACACAGATCTTCACTCTGATGATGATGATGATGATGATGATGATGATGATGATGATGATGATGATGATAAAGGCGAGTGAATCATCCATCAAGGAGCCACTGAAGATAGTTAGAGTCGCCGCTGTCCTGGCAAGTGATCGATAATTGTGGTGTTTGTTGGAGACAGAGCCACTATATATTGTCCCGGCCCCTTTGACGATTTGAGATGCCAGTGGCTGATGATGATGATCGGACAGATATTCAGGCTGATCTTATATATGATGATGGGGTTAAGCAGCTAGCTGGGGACTTAAGTTGTTCATCGATCACTGGCAGTATATATATGAAAAGATATATAGGTTCAATTCCGCTCCACTGGTTGGTTAAGAATGATCCATCTTGAATGTGAATGTAGCTAGTACTTCATCTGTTTAATAGTCATTCATATATCTGTGCCCTTTTACTTCGTAATGTAGAACTTTGTACTTTCTTGACATGAATATAAGAGTTTTTATCATTAACATAGTCTAAACTTTTGTGTACTAGCTAGACAGAAAGTTATCTAACATTCAAAAGTGATCAATAAGACACCTGAACTTTCAAAAACACATATTGGGATACCTCCGTCCATTTTCTGTAGTTTGACCGTTAATTATGTAGGCATACCCTAAAAAAAATAGCACATGTACCCTCCAAAAAAATAATCAAAGTCTACTTAATTATTGATTATAGGAAGATGATAAGAATGAAGTTTTTGAAGGAAAAATCTGGAAGGAAAATAATTAATTGCATTGTTAATTTTGGAGGGAAGAGATAAGGTAAGAAGAGGGAAGAGACTTGTGCTAGAAAATTCGGAAAATTGAAATATTCATAAAAAATAAATGATTCGAGATTTTCCAATTCTATAAATTGAAACACCTTTTAAAAAACATGTTTTACCAATGGTGAGGTTTTGAAAAATTTGTAATCTTTTTTTGTTGAAACCATAGTTTTTCACCAAAAACCGTGGGCTATAAATTTATAATACACGATCTTTAGGCCAAAATCGCATGTTTTTATTTTCACACCAAAATCTTCCAATACTCTTTCATTTTTTACAATTTTTCAAATTCGGAAAACTAGAAAATTCACATAAAATAAACGATTATAGATTTTCTAGCAAAGTGAGTTGGAAATACCTTTTAAAAATCATGTCTTGCCAATGCTGAAGTTTTGGCATGGGCAAAGGGCACCTTCAAAAGTGTCAAACCATGTCAACCCCCTTTTCAACTTTGTTTGTGATAAAACTTTACCAATGTTAAGAAATGATTTTTAAAACTTTTCCAACTGACTTTGCTTGAAAAGCTCGAGTCATTTTGTGAGTTATGGTTTTTCAAAGTCGAAAAACTTAAAAAAACATATCTCAAAAAACGAGTCAGGTTTTTAGAGCAAAGTCAGTTAGCTCCACGCCTTTAAAAATTATGTTTAAACAATGGTGAAATTTTGACACTGGTAAAGTTGAAGGAAAAAGTGCAGTTCACAATAAGTCATCCCGAGGTGCCCTCGACATTTCAAACGATAGCCATGCTAGCGAGACTAACTAACAATGCATGCCCATGCTAACGATGCTCAAAAATCCTATGCGATTTTTCAAAGTCGAAAACTAGAAAATTCATTAAAAATGAATGATCTGAGATTTTCGAGTTCTGTCAATTGGAAAACTTTTTAAAAAGTTTTACCAATGGTAAAGTTTTGAGAAAATTTTTTTGGCCGAAACTTTTACCCCAGGTTAAAAATTTTTTTAATTGTTTTTTTTTCAAATTTTTCCAAAATTTTTTATTTTTAAGGGGAGAAAGAAAAAATTTTTTTTTTTTTTTTTTTTTTTTTTTAAAAAAAAAAAATTAAAAAAAAAAAAAAATATATTGAAAAAAATTAAAAAAATTTTAAATTTTTTTTTAAGACTTTTCGAGTTGATAGAACGCAAAAATATCGACTTGTTTATTTATTAAGATTTTTTAAATTCGAAAAGCTAGAAAATTCATAAAAAAATAAAAGATCCGAGATTTTCGAGTTCTGTTAATTGGAAAACTTTTTTAAAAACATGTTTCACAAGTGGTGAAGTTTTAAAAGTTTTTTTTTTTGCCGAAACCTTGATTTTTCACCCAAAAGTGTCCAAAACTGTGGAACACACGATGTTTTGGTCAAAATTGCATGTTTTTATTTTTCCACCAAAATCTTCTCACACTCAAATCAAGATTTTTTGAGTTAACCGAAAGCAAAAATATCGAATTTTTTATTTATTACGATTTTTTAAATTCGAAAAACTACAAAATTCATAAAAAATAAAAGTTATGAGATATTCAAGTTTTGTCAATTGAAAAACTTTTTTAAAAACATGTTTTTCCAGTGATGAAGTTTTGAGATTTTTTTTTTGCCGAAATCTTGATTTTCTCCCAAAACCGTGGGTTACAGACTTACAACACGTGATTTTTTTTGTCATAATTGCATGTTTTCATTTTCGCACAAAAATTTACCAACACTCAAATCATGATTTTTAAGGACTTTTCAAGTTGACAGAACGCAAAAATATTGAATTGTTTATTTGTTACGATTTTTTTAATTAGGAAAACTAGAAAGTTCATAAAAATAAAAGATCCAAGATTTTCGAGTTCTGTCAATTGAAAATTTTTTTAACAACATGTTTTATCAGTGGTGAAGTTTTGAGGAATTTTTTTTTTGTCGAAACCATGATTTTTCACTTAAAACTGTGGGTGTATAACATACGATTTTTGAGCCAAAATCGCATGTTTTTATTTTCATACTAAAATTTTCTCACACTCAAATAATTATTTTTAATGACTTTTCGAGTTGATAGAATGCAAAAATATCGAGTTGTTTGTTAGTTACTATTTTTTACATTCGGAAAACTAGAAAATTCATAAAAAATTAAATATCCAAAATTTTCGAGTTCTGTCAATTAGAAAACTTGTTTTTAAATATGGTTTACCAGTGTTGAAGTTTGAGAAATTTTTATTTTGCCGAAACCTTGATTTTTCACAAAAAACCGTGGGTTATAACACACGATTTTTTGGTCAAAATTGCATGTTTTTATTTTCACACGAAAATCTTTCAACACTCAAATCATGATTTTTAAGGACTTTTCGAGCTGACAGAACGCAAAAATATCGAATTGTTTATTTATTACATTTTTTTTTAATTCAGAAAACTAGAAAATTCATAAGAAAATAAAAGATCCGAGATTTTCGAGTTCTGTAAATTGAAAAACTTTTTTAAAAATATATTTTACCAGTGGTGAAGTTTTGAGAATTTTTTGCCAAAACCTTGATTTTTCACAAAAAACTGTGAGTTATAACACACGATTTTTTGGTCAAAATTACATGTTTTTATTTTCACACAATTTCACTACTGGTAAAATAAAGTGAAATCATACTACAGTACTGAAAATCGATATTTTAATTACTGAAAATCGCAGAAAACCGGTTTCTCATAATGGTCGGAGCTTAAAGTGGACCAAACCTTTAGAATGCAGTCAATGCACACCGCCTGGTCTAAGGCTTGAATTGAAAATGATACTACAGTACTGCTTTCACCTGCGAAATGGTACTCAGATACATATGAACTACAAATAAATGTTTGTATCACCAGGAGAGCATATAACCTTGAAAAGACCTCCAATCACAATAAATCCAGTGATGCAAGCTTTTTCACTCCAAATGTTCAAAGCCATTCTTGCTTCAATTGAAGGGATTGAGATATGCAATCAAATGTACAGCCAACTAGAAACATTTCATTCTTTACACACAGATACTTGTACATATGAAGGGCCAAGTCTGATTATAAATCCAATATTGCACTCATGTATATATGAACAATTGCATCAATGAATGTTAACCATCTGAATATCATGTGTATCATTATCGAAGATCGATGACCTCAAATTTTAGATTAGGGTTCATATAAATATCTGCACAGGTGTTGTAAATGGGCCCACCATCTGGTGGTTGATCATGTGGATGAAAACCACGATGCGGACACTTTCTAATGACAGACATGCCACCCGGGGTTGTCAATCGGAAAATGCCATGGGTTCTGTAAATAAATAAATAAATCACAAACGATGATTATGAATGGCAAGCCAAAAAGACTTGTACATTACGGCACTGATTATAGCAGAAGGAAATATCATCTTTACCTTGTACTATCTCTTGGTGCCATGACAATTGCAACAGCTTCTGGCAACATAATCTAAAAAAGGAATAAGTATTAGTGTGACTAGGTGGAAATAAGGTTTTAAATGGAGTGAAGACTATTTGGGTTGACGTCCTACATTGCAGATCTACTGCCAACAGACTTAAATGAACTGCAATCAGATAGTGAAAGAACAAATGATGTTCTGGTAACGACCTCATTTCTTACTAACATTTGTGATATAAGAACAAAGGCAAAACCTAAAAGTTGAAAATTGGAACACAAGTTTCAATTGTAGAATAAATTAAATCTGAAACAAACATTTTTGATACCAAAATGCACACACCTGATATGAATAATGCGTGTGAAGATCAATCGATGACATGAAACAAGACTGTGTAGGATGAGTCTGAAAGATGTGTAACACATTGATTAGTCAGCATAATGTATGGAAATAAACGAATGTCTTAGTAATAAGTATAATATAGATTAGGCACGAAACAGATCCAATGAGCCATGCATTAAATCTTAATTTTCACTATATTACATTTATATATCCTCTTAACGGAAACAAGTAGCTAAAGACCTGTTACTCTTGTTGCATTATCAATAATCCTTTCTAGTAGGCACACATGAAGATATATCCGTTAAAATATATACATGTTCTGCCACTGTGTCACCACAAGGCATGACCAAGGCTTATATGTTGGTTTGCTAGCAAATCTTGCTTTGTTTCTTAAGTAGACTATCTTTTCAAGCAATTACATGCATATATCTCCTTTTGGACATTTCTTTTGCCCCAAAAGCAAAGACAGAACTTCACACAACGGCCTTGGATTGCACAGCAATAAAAGCATATGTACTAAATTAGCAAGTTTCTGTTTGCGGGGCAGTCAGAGATAGTAGCTTTAGAAAAGTTCATGAGCAGCATATTACCAAATTGCTACCATAATATCACAGTCATGTTCAATCAATAAGCTTCCTATCTTATTAACAATATAAGTGGACCCTGTTTTCTTTGGTTAAAATAGATCATGCCATAAGTGTATAGCCCACATTCCTCCCAACTGGTACTTGTTATTTGATAAATAAGTGAATAACACATTTGAAAGACGAAAACTACGAGGGCAGGAAAATGACTATTAATCACATTTATAGTATAGTGAACCCAGCAAATAGGAATTGCTCACTGGTTGAAACACAAAATACTCACATGTATCCAGCCAAGAGGGAAGAGAGATTGTTTGTCTTGAACTTCAAATATTTCCTCTTCATGCGTGGCCTGGCACTGATAAGCAAATGTACATTCAATACAGGTCATGTGTAGAAGCCAAATATATATAAATATTTATATATCACTCAGAAAGAAACATGAAACAGTGAACGACCAAACAAAACTG
The DNA here is from genome assembly GCA_030142095.1 of Rubus idaeus. Classification (NCBI taxonomy): domain Eukaryota; kingdom Viridiplantae; phylum Streptophyta; class Magnoliopsida; order Rosales; family Rosaceae; genus Rubus; species Rubus idaeus. Next base: position 3,009,220 of record CM057969.1, on the reverse strand, counting down.
CCATACAGAATTTGATGTTGACTCCTGCTTTGGTATAATGAGAGCTGTAACAAAAAACTTCCTGTTTTTCTGAAGAATAAAAGTATTAAACCATTAGATACCCAAGGAGTTAAAGGCAGACAACAGTGACCAAGCTATGCAGACTTACTAGTGAACCAGCTAGAATCCCACAAGTTTCTAAGTTCTTGTTAGTATTTGACTTTGCCAACTTCATGAAATGCTCCATCATCGTTGTTGACTGCAAAGAGCAGCAAACGATTGAGTAAAGGAGTACCTATAGACTCTAAAATCAGAAAGATCTTACATATTTCAATGCACACCATTCCTGACAAACAAAGCTAAATACCAAAAAAAAGAAAGAAAGAAGAAACAGCAAACATTAAAAAAACAATTGCCACGAATCTCACAATGTGCAATTCCAGGGGAGATTCAGCACGGAGAAATTCATCTGATGAGAGAGTCTCCAATTCACTTTCTACCTCAGAGACTTGGGGTGAAATTGCTGGGATCAAATCTTGTACTTCAGCAAGTACAGGTGGAGGAGAAGGCTGTCTGATAAGTTGCGGAGGTTCAGGAGTTTCTGTTGATTCGAAGGAAATAAGGGAAGGTTCCTCAGTACGACGCATCTGACCATCATCATTACTCTGAGTAAGAATTGGTTCTAAACTTGGTCTTTCATGTTCTGAATTGCTTATAGTCGTATTTTCGCCTTCTATGGACTGTCCCAGACTGTTTGCCCAGGAAAACAACCAGATGAAGAATAATTATAGCTATAAACTCTTCACAAACTAAGATAAAAATTATATATATATATATAGGAATGTAAGCAGCCTGGAATGTTTGACTATGGAAAGCCATTTCAATACTAACAATCACATAAGAATGTATCTCCCATTACTCAGATAAGTCATATCCAAACTAACTAAGGTACAGAACAATGAAAAAGAACTTCAGAAAGTAAACCATGAGGCAAACCTTGGGATTGCAAGAGGAGTCAAGTCTACAATGCTGGGATATTGGACCTACAATTTAAGAGAAAGTCAACATGTTTTCTTCTTTGAACCAAAACAAATATAGCCAGAAACCACCATACCCCTATATCACTTCTAGGTGGCTGCCACTGCCCATAAAGCCCATTTGGGCCCAAAATAGAATGTCTGGAAAGAGTATCCTCCTTTGGAGGTCGAAAATTTATGGATCTGTAAGAAGCCAACAGGCAAAGATGGTCAAAACCTGGAGCACTTGTAAATTACTCAAACTCGAGTCATTTCCTCAGTGTCCATGTGTGGTAAATATGGAACTAGATGGCAAACACAAAACAGCACCCGGAAAATTTAAGATCAAGATCCAAATGCAAGACATATTAGCAATTTCACATGTAGCATATCTTTACTTTAGATATGCATGCAGACAATATTTCTCTTTCATTTTTTTGGCCTGACACAATATTATCATTTACCATATTGAGCATGTGTAAAACTACCAAGTTCTACCCAAATAACAACACATTAAAAAGAAAATGGAACAATCACAATGAACAGCTCGGCTTCCAAAAACCATACCTATCCACGTCATCCTTTGAAATTCACCATTAAGTATGAACTTGGGCAGCAAATATCATGCTTGGTATGAAATAAGTTTCTGTGGAGCATGCTTTAGTACCACTTCCATCTTCTTTTGTGTAGGAATGTTTTAGTAGGTGTAGATTCATAGAGTTCATAGGTTTGCTACCTTTGTACATGTATAACACTCACATACCCATTTTTTCCCTTTCTATATTAATACAATTTACAAGGTCATATATAAATATATAATTAGTGCCAACAAGGTTTTGTGCAACAAAAAGTCAAAACTTAAAGAGGTGGTAACAAATTATAACACGCAAATGGACAAATGGCTCTACCACCACACTGGAAGTGGCATGTCATTTTAAATCCAATGCTCTTTCCATCCCCTAAAAATCTACTACAGAGTACATAGGAATTGTACAAGATAAAGTTATATACTGACGACTTCTTATCTAACAGTACATCTCAAACTTATATAAAACACACACATACCAAGCACACAAGTGAGGATGTTTTTGCAACATGGAAAACACAAATATTACCTAATCATATCAAGAACTTTATCAATTTACCCTTTCATGGAATTAAACTGAAACTGTGAGAAAAGCATATACGATTGTTGGTTTCGGTAAAACAAATATAAGGAAGACCTTTCTACCTGCCTAAATACTTACAGTTTGCGTAATTGATCCTCCACAGGCCTGGCATATGAAAACTGTCGCGTCCCTGGATTTTGATAGACATGTTCTTTTGGAGCTGGTTTTGCTGCCTATCAAATTTAAAACAGCAAAAATTGTATAAGAGAAACATATTGCAGCAGCGGAAAACAGAAAGAAGAAACAAAGTTTCAGAAGAAAATAACACTGGCTGGCAACAAAGTTAATGGCACAATGTGGCTAAAAATTTGAGGTTGCAGTTCCAAAAGGAAATCAACAAAGGACATGAACATTGGGATAAGCAGTTTCAACTAATATGATGAAGTACTAACAGTACCTTGTTTACATCATAACTTATCAAATTTTGCTTCGGAGGAGATTGAATTTGATGATTATGACCCCACCCATTGTTTTGATATGCATTTCTCCGGTTAAACTCATCTTTCTTCTGTTTCACTGCTGGCTTTAAGTTCTCCAGCTCACAGAGAGCATTTAACAATTTCTAGAGCAAGAAACAAAAATCATACCATGGATAGAAATTATAAAAAACAAGAACTATTGTATATTGAAAATGAGAGGACAACATTACCTTTTTCAAAATATCTTTTTCTCTCTGAACAGATGCTCTATAGTCTCGATGGCATGGTATCGTCTCAGAGGCCAAACTGAAGCAGAAGAACACCAAATAATTTCAGTCTTATTTTTAATCATCTATAATGTATTCAAACACGTACACAAACATTTTCTGTATATTATTTCCTTAATTAAAACAACATAGCTGGATGTGTATTAATTGACTGGCTCTTGTTACTTACCTTGAAAACCTTAGGAGCATAACATACAGGTCTATAATATTCTTCTCTTGTCGAAATATGTCAGCCTACAATGCAACAAGTTTTTTAGGAGTTAAACAAAACAACAAAACCTCAATGTCTCAATTAAAGGAAAAAACACAAGCTGTAAAATTTGGAGACCAAAGAAAGTCTTTCCGGTGGTATATACTAGGCACTAGATAATCGTCTAGGAACTATCACTCTCACCAACAATTTAGCTACAATTCTCTAAACAACTGATACAGGTCCTCATGATTGCAGTCTGTTAAATATGGAAAATTCCCAAAACAAGTAAAGTAGATTCCTTCTTGAATTTATTTCCTAGTGTCAGTTTTCAGCTCTACAAATTGCAATGCCAAATGACCTACTGGGTTGGAGGCAAGCCATAAAAGGAAAGTACTTGGCTTTCTTTAGCTCTGAAGCAAGATCCCTATAAGTGATCAAACGTGTTGTGTGTTCCTATCTTATAATTTTCTGTAATTTCCATCAACAATCAAACAAGTTGATCAACCAACCTAGAATCAAATTGCGAAATTAGTTGAGGAAAAAAAAGAGAGAGAAAGAGTGAAGTGGAACCTGTTTGAGAAGAGTATTAGCGATCCGAAAGTATATACGCAGTGAAATCCGATTGTCGACATCGAGTCTCTGAGCATGTGCGGCAATGTCTATTCTATCGGAACAAGAAGACCTCATCTTTTCTTTCGTTCTACACAAACAACATTCTCCGGTATCCAGAAATTCAGGTATGCTCTCTCTCTCTCGCCGATGACTACGGCTTCTCAGAATTGAACCTAACCTACCTTGGTGACGTCGTCGGCCCTCAACGGCGGAGGTAATTCCAACTCTCTGCCGGGGGCAAAATGGAAAGATGGAATTGGAGGGTCTACGGAGAAAGCATGAATAAAATGCGCCCGTCACACTCGCACACCGGCAATCATTATGTTGTCTTCGACCTTGAGGCAGAAAAGATAATTGGGCCTCATGAACAACAGAAGAAGCCCATATCCGTGATTGGGTCACTCTTGCAAATTGTGTAAACCCATTTGGTTTCTTGTCACTAAAAGTCCGGAATTATTAGAGCCCATAACTAACCGATGGCCTTAGCTAGTCCTAAATTGTGTGATCGGGAGTATCACGTATGCATGGTCCTAACCACTGCGATAGTGCCACGTGAAAACATAGGGCAACCTAAATAACAAAAAATAAGGCAAAATTAGCATCAAAATAAGGCCAGGTGAATCAATAAGCTTGTCTCAAACTACAAACACGTGGTAATCCGAGATTACTTAATAATTTTTCGATTTTTAGTCTAATGCTGCATAGGCTTTGTTTTACTTCCATGTTCATAAAGTTATTACTAAATATGACTTTTTGCATTAAGAAGTTACGGGTCTAAATATATTCAAAACCCGTGAAGCAGAGCATGGAAAATGTCAAACATCGATATAAAACGTGTAGGTTCCGATCATATAAGAACTAGTAGTAATTAAATTAGCGGAGAAAAAAATGATTACTTAAAAGGTTTTGACCATATATAAACAAAAAAAAATTGACCATATAAAACCAAATCAAACACGACAAGTAAATTGGTAAATGTCAAATATAATACGTCACGTGTTTGACGACCCCAACATGCTGGGCAAATGAAAATAAAGCAGCAGCAACAGAAACCAGAATTCAAGAAAGTTCCAACCACAAGTGATATGTTGACAAGTACAAACCAAGTCAAGCTACTGTTTAGATTTAGATGATCAACAACAAACAGTCGCCAATTGTCCCAGGCTGCCCAGTGAAGCCACTGCTTTTATGCGTTGATGGGGTTTTGCTCCGGCTTTTGTGCCTTCTTCGACAGACTGAAATCCGGTAGAGGTGCCGGAACAGCCGCCGGGAATGAAGACGACGACGTTCTCGAATCCTTTGATCTCTTTTACGACCTCCAAGCTCTGCAAATCGCCACCAGTTTCTTCTCCGAGCTCAACAAACTCGGCCACGGTGGCTTCGGCCCCGTTTACAAGGTACGTAATTTCCAGGGTCAATCTCGGAATCAAAGTTTACCATGGCATGAGAAGTAAAGTTGTTGGCTTTTGTGGTTAAAAACAGGGTTTGATGCCAAATGGGATAGAAGTAGCTGTAAAGAAGCTGTCTTTAGATTCAAGGCAGGGAGTGAGAGAATTTACTAATGAGGTGAAACTGTTACTAAGAGTTCAGCACAAAAATTTGGTAATGTTACTGGGTTGTTGTGTACAAGGACCTGAGAAGATGCTTGTTTATGAGTACCTCCCAAACAAAAGCCTTGATTACTTTCTTTTTGGTATGTCAATATTGCTTTGCTGCTATGGAATTTTAGTTTGGTGGTTCCAAACTAGACTATGACTAATTAGTGGTGGGTTGCAATTTTTCAGATAAAAGCAAATCTCCATCTCTGGATTGGATGACAAGGTTTCGGATAATAGTGGGTGTGGCAAGAGGTCTTCTTTACCTTCACGAGGAGGCGCCGGAGAGGATCATTCATAGAGATATCAAAGCAAGCAATATATTACTAGATGAGAAGCTCAATCCGAAAATCTCAGATTTTGGCTTGGCAAGGCTCTTTCCTGGGGAAGACACTCATTTAAATACATTTAGGATTTCTGGTACTCAGTGAGTAGTTTCCTTTCTTTGATCCTTGTTTGCCTTTATGCCATACAAATTCTTTACCTTTTAATCATATGCTAGATTGTGTACATTGTTTAACAACTCTTTGTGGAGCAATGAAGATTGAAATTGAGTAAATTCTTTTGTCAAATGCAGTGGTTATATGGCCCCTGAATATGCAATGCATGGATATTTGTCAGTGAAGACAGATGTTTTCAGTTATGGAGTGTTGGTGTTAGAGATTGTCAGTGGGAGAAAGAACCATGATGGGCGCCTTGAAAGAGGAAAGGCAGACCTCTTGAGCTATGTGAGTTACTTTTCTTCTGTCAAGAGTTTTGACTTTTGATGCAACTTTTGAAGAACTAACTAAAGATATGAACCCTCCATAAACTACTTGATGATCTTCGGTACCACTATAAATTAAAACAGAAGCTTAAGTTGGTCCAACCTTCGTTATTGTTATTGATGTTAATATGAGTACATCAATAAGAACAATTACTCTATGAAATTAGACCTAATTCATCATTCTTGGTGTTCAAGTAAAATTACCTTGCAATGTTGGTTAGTATACAAGTAGTGGTTTTTGTTGCTTCTGTTGGACGAATAGATGAAGTTTGTTCTTCGCTCTCTTCTGCAGACATGGATGTTGTATGAGGCAGGGAAGGCATTGGACTTGGTTGACCCGACCCTAGCAAAGTGCAATCGTGATGAGGCAGCAATGTGCGTTCAGCTAGGGCTTTTATGTTGCCAGGCAAGTCTTGCAGAGAGGCCGGACATGAATTCTGTTCATCTCATGCTTTCAAGCGATTCATTTACTCTCCCCAGACCAGGTAAACCTGGACTTCAAGGCCGTGGAGGACGGTGGACTACTACCTCTACTTCGGCTTTTACCAACAATACTAATGCTAGTAGCGGATGCACTGGCGTTACCAAGGTTTCTGGGGGTAGTAGTTTTGTTGAGGAGTATTCTAGAAATTCAATTTCTCATTCTTCTATTGATGAAGGTAGGTAGATTACTGATGTACGACCTCCATTTGTAATTAAAAGTGTTGTGATAGCTCCATTTATATGATGTAAAGTGATTCTTTTAACCAAGACTCTTATGCTAACATAATATAATTGGTTTTATTCTCTTAAAATATAATCATTTCATGCACTAGGAAATAGGGATGACATATTTGCTCTTTTTAGTTAAATTATCAAAAACAAAATACTATAATAAGTTCAAGCCTCAAATTAAGGCCATCCACGTAAAACAAAAACTCAAACGGTATAGCAGGCAACAAACAGAACTCAAGAATTAGAAAGAATTAAGAATTTGCACTCAACAAATCCCAGAAGCCAATACTTTGTTCAGAATCAGAACCAGAGAGGGTGGGTTGGAGGTTGAAGAAGAACCTCCTCAGCTAGCCTTAATAGCATACCACCCTCTTTTTGGTTTTTTCGGGCAACAATTTCGGCAGGTTCTGATATTAGCTTCAATTCAACTGCTGAAAGCCAGCTTGCAGGTGTCAAATCTCATTCATCTCATAGAATATCAATGGTTGAATTTCCAATTTTCTTCCTCATAAGCTTTCTATAAGCATTTGATCGAAACCACCTCTATAGCCAATCACCTAAGAGAAACTGCTGGCTTAAAAAAATAGGTCACAAACTTTATAAATTACATTAAAATGTGACAAACAATTAAGTAGATAAATCATTTTTGCAACACAAAGCGTCAAACTATAAAACTGCAATTCCTTTTTTCTCTGTTTTGAATTGAATTATTAAGAATTTAAGATGAATGGATTAGAACGGCTGCATTTCTTTCGACTCTACTTACCAAAAGAAAAAACGTTCTTGCAGTACTGGGTTTCAAAAGAGAAGAGAAGATATGGACTTTTTGGACTTGAGGCCAAATTGGGAACTCAGAAGATGCTGTAACCATAACCAAGTGATATTTCTGATCTCTACTGCTGTCTGCATCGTCGTTATACTTGTGGTAACCTCTTTCTCTCTGATTGATTGTGGAGACTGCTTTTTGAAAAGCACTTTGGAACTGTGATGGAAGACTAATTTTTTGTTCTCAGCCAATTTCGGCAAAGTAGATTCCTGGAAAATGGAAATGCTAATCACAACTGTTCTTGTTTTACTTTTTAAATGAATATGTAAGACATACACTAGTGTTTTATCAACACTAATTGGTCTAAACTAGTGTTTTATCAACATACATTGCTTTAGAGAATTTCATTCACTTTCAAAGCAGAATACTTGGGTGGATATTTTCTTTTTTTTAAACCTAATGTCTGTTGTGCAAGTCATGTGAATGAAATCATTCTTCAATTTCTTGCAGCTATGGAGGACAGTACTGATGACACCGTTTAAGCTTATAACTGTGTTTCTTCATGAGGTGAGCCATGCTTTGGCTTGTTTGCTTACATGTGGAAAGGTAAGAACTTGCTTCATACTTTAAATTTTAAACTTTCTGATGATGAACTGCAACAGAATGCCTGGCTTGCTCTAGTACTACTGAACTTAAGATAGGTAATGACACATTAGTTTGCAGGTGGAAGGGATTAAAGTTCATGCAGATGAAGGTGGAGTCACACAAACCCGTGGCGGTGTATACTGGTTAATTTTGCCAGCTGGATGTAATTTCATTTCATCCTTGACCATATCATAATTCTCGATCAGTTACTTAATTGCTTCGATCTGTAGCTCTTCTCCATTTAGGGAATAGAATGAGAGACCAAAAAGCATGTGTTAGCATCATCTTATTCAATGATTTCTTCTCTCAGTGAATAAGTACTGGTATAATTGTAAGTTTGTAACCTTTCTCATATGTCCATTCTGTGGCACACCAGATCTGGGTTCATCCTTTTGGGGAATGGTATTGATTCTCGCATCCACAAAAGAACTTACTACACAAATAGCTGCCGGGTGTTTTGTTGTCGCTCTAATTGTTGTGTTGTTCTTGGCTAAAAATGTAAGTACTAAACTTCATTTTGTTAGTTACATTTTGATGCTAGAATGCACCACCTTTGAAAATATTAGGGACATACAACACTTTAACTATGGATATATATCATGGAAACTAATTGATGAGGATATAGAAACCCTTGCATTCTTGACAAACCTAAACTGGTTCTCTCTCTTTAATTTTGTGTTTGTGCTGCTTGACAACGTACAGTGGACACTTCGAGGACTTTGTCTAGGTATGCATTCCATAATTCCAACAATACATAATCCTCCTGTCATATGACTCTCCTACAGGATTGAATATATATGACATTATATTTTGTGCCACCAGGATTCCTCTTTTTCTTTGGTGTAATTTGGTATCTCCAAGTAACAACAGTATTTCGTATACAACGAGAAGTGATTCTGTTTACAGGTAATTGTAACTCGATCGGCTGCTATTTTGCCTCATTTCTTGTTTCACAAAGTAGCTTATAGTTCCTTTTCCCCTCACTGTTTTTGGTTAAAGGTAGCAATCTTTTGTTTTTATTAATTACAGGTGTAATGAACAGCTTGTTTTCGGTTTATGGTATGTGTTCAAACACTATTTGATTCTCAATTTTACTGGCTGATTTCGTGCTGCATCATAGCTGCATTGTAATGTGTGCGATGCAGATATCTACGACGATCTTATATCCCGTCGGATCAATTCCAGTGATGCTGAGAAATTTGCAGAAGAGTGTCCTTGCTGTACTGGTTGTGGTTGGGGTGTCATTTGGTGAGCTGCTTCTTACATATCATATATACAAGAATAAGGGATGCTGTTATATTCTACATCGATCTCTTATGTTTTTCTAACTATGATAAGACCTGTCTTTAATTGCAGGGGCATTCTATCTTTCGTGTATCTTTGTGGAGCTGTGTACCTTGCTCTTGTGATTTTGGCTAATCAGCCTTGAGCTATATTATACATTTTGCTTAAAGTGGCTGAAATGTCAATGTGCATGATTCAGTTTGGACATTTTTGATAGGCCTGACAAGAATTCTCATATTACTTAGGCTTCTGGGGGTAGTAATTTTGTTGAGGACTGTACGTACAAGTGTAATGTCTTATTCTTCATGAAGGTAGACGACCATATATATAATGTAGTGTTTTATTAGCTCCACTGTTTTGTCATGTAAAGCAACATTTTGTAATCGACCATCAATCTACGGTGAAAGACAATAATATTTATTCTTTAATCATTTCTGCTCTAGTAGATTAAACAACATTAGTTGACTTTAAACCGTCCTATGATTAAGCTCCAAATTAGCTTGATTATCCTAATTAAAAACAAAACATTCAATCTAAAAATATGCCTAGCTGATTATCTAAAACAATATAGCTATTGCTAATTTGTACTAGTGAAACTAAAACAATTGAAAAACAACCGACCCTTTTCAACCGGAAGACGACTCCCCTTTTATTTTAAAACGACGGGATCTGAAAGTATAGTGGGAAACCGTGTACCCCGCAAAGACAAAAGTCATAGGGTAGATCCTGATTGGTGTACCAAAAGTTCAAGAATTAATTTATTTTATCTGCTAAATACCAAAGTTAAAGGTTCTTTATTTTGGTCTGACCTTTCCAAGTTTAAATCTTTTCTGAACGGGACTCCAAGTTCAAAACCCAACTTCCATTAAAACTGCCCAAAATTTCCTTTATTAATATTTGTTCTCTGTAAACTGGGTCTCTAATAATGGAGCCAAATTGGGGACTTAAGAATTGCTGCAACCATGAGCAAGTGGTGTTTCTCATTACCGTTGCAGTCTGCACCGTCGTTATACTTGCGGTAAACACTTACCACTCTCTCTCTGTAATCTCTTATCTGTTAAGATTGATTTTGGGCAAAGTGATAGTTGAGTGTTTTTCTTTTCCTTTGAGAGATATGACAAGTTGGGTTATTGGCTTGATCTGGGTTGAGCTTTGTTTAAAAGTATCGAGAATACTTTGAAATTGTGGGGACTGATTTAAACTTCTTAGCAAATTTTGGGGACTTGGGATCTTTGGCATTGCTTCCTCTGAATAGTTTCTGTGCATTTGTTTGAAAGCACAATATTTTCTGGATACTTTGTGTTTAACAATGAAGTTGGTGGGTTTGGTGATTCTTGTAGCTGTGGAGGACAATACTGCTGAGACCATTTAAGCTTGTCACTGTGTTTCTTCATGAGGCGAGCCATGCTATCGCTTGTAAACTAACGTGTGGTCATGTAAGAAGCTCTATTCTTTCATACTTTCGTCTCTGGTTTTTATAGTACTCACATTGATAGTTTGCAAAGGAATGCTGGCTGGTTCTAGTATTGTTGAATTTGATGCTTTTTTGTGATTGATAATTCTGGAAAAAGGTTACTTCTTCCAGTAATAATGCTCTTCAGTATACGTGTTAAATATAATCTGTACATGGCATGGTGCTTCTTTTCGCTGGTGTTAAGTATTAACGTCCACTTTGTTGTATTTAGTTGATGAAGTGGAAGGACATTGGTAATTTTGTGTTGCTCGTATTGATAAGCTGAAAGGAGAATGAGCTAGATCAATCAGTGTATTTGCAAGGGTGAAGTAAAACGTGACCTCTGACTTGAACTTTATACAAAAATTATAAGACAATTGGCATGGTGTATTTCTCATCTTTATTCACATGGTGTTTCATGTTCCCATTTCATAGGACTCAGACAACACTCTTAACACAAAATTTTCATTTAAAAGCTGCATCCTTGTAAATGCATAAGGACCCCCCTAGACCCAGAACTCACATCACTCTAATGAAAGAGTTATATTGACTTCGTGAGGTCAAATTGGAGCTACTAGTAGCTTCCTAATCGGCTAAAATTAGAATAACTTAAATTTAATGAAGGCTGGTAATGATTTAGATTAGTTTGCAGGTGGAAGGGATTCAAGTTCATGCAGATGAAGGTGGAACCACACAGACCCGTGGTGGTGTATACTGGTTAATTTTGCCTGCTGGATGTAATTTCATTTTCTCCTTCACCATATCTATCTTTCAGTTAATCGCATCTATAGTTCTTCTCCATTAAGGGAAATACAAAGGTGCCCAAATGCAAACGTGGATGTGACATCTATAACTTTTATTTATGGCTTAGAATTTTTCTCAGTCTGGATCCCGATAAGTCTCATCAATTGTGATCTTTCTCATCTCTTCGTTTATGTGGCTTTACCAGATCTAGGTTCATCCTTTTGGGGGATGCTCTTGATTCTTGCATCTACAAATCTTCTTACAGCACGGATAGCCGCTGGATGTTTTCTAGCTGCTCTATTTATTACACTCTTCATTGCTAAAAATGTAAGTACTTAGTACTGTTATTTCCCAAAAAAAAAAATATAAGTACTAATGAACATGTCTTTTACTTGATTATATATGAAGATTACATGTTTAATCTAAAATGCACCTATGATGGGAAAAACAACACTTTTACATTGGATTTCATGGAAATTGAATGCATATGTAATTAAGTATGTTATATAAACTGATGGATGGCAGCATATAATCTGTGCATTGCTGAACTTCCTGAACTGATTCCTTTATATGTCTTGAAAGTAAAGGTTGCTTTTATTGCTGTCTAAACTCCTCCTTTTGTTTTTGTGTGTTCTGCTTGATAATGTACAGTGGACACTTCGAGGACTTTGTATAGGTAGGAATTCCGCATGTCAATAACACGTTTTCTTATGACGTCTAGCACTGAATGCAAATATGACATTTTGATGTTGTTTACGTGTGCATATTGACCACCAGGATTCATTCTTTTCCTTGGTGTAATTTGGGCTCTGCAAGAAACAACCAAAGTTCGTGTACTTCGTTATATTATTCTGTTTATTGGTAATTGCAACTCTGTTCTTTTCTTCTTCTTCTTTTCATGTCTTGTTTACCAAAGTAGCCTATTCCTTTTCTCTTTTCGAAATATAATAACTACTCTTGCTTTATTTTATCCAAATACAGGTGTAATGAACAGCTTGTTTTCGGTATATGGTATGAATCCATAAAGAAATGAATTGTTTGATCCTGAAATTGACCATCTGTTTTTGTATTCACCCATGCCTTATAATTTACATGTAATATTGCAGATATCTACGATGATCTGATATCCCGTAGAGTTCATTCTAGTGATGCTGAGAAGTTTGCAGAAGAGTGTCCTTGCTGTACTGGTTGTGGATGGGGTGTCATATGGTGAGCTTCTTATTGTTAATGAGGTTGCTGCATGAGGAATCCTTTCTTCTTCTGTATTTTCTTTTAGTTGAACTAACAAGGGGGATTACATCTGTTGTGATTTTCTAACTCTGAAAGCTCGACTTTTAGGGGCTTAATATCTTTCTTGTTTCTCTGTGGAGCCATGTACCTTGGTCTTGTGATTTTGGCTTGAGGTATGTTCGGCTTCATAATTTTTCTCTTTTTTCCTTCTGTGGTGATAATATTTTGACCGTTGTTTATGTGATTATGATGTTATGCCTAATAATTTCATGAAATTCCTACTACGTATTAGCTCAGTCATCGTTGCTATATCTGTGCAGGATACAAAATGTGGTGAAAAAGATTCAATTGCTGGGATACCAATTTGTCTGTGGCTTTAACATACGATATCATTTGTATCAAGGAGAATTTCTGATCATGCTAACTCCTGTAGATTCATTCTTTTCAACCTTGTGGAGCTCACATTTATGACAGCGAATTTTGCTTATGTGTAGAAGCAAGTCCAAATGGATTTTTTTTTTTCTGTTTTTCAAATTTGGATTTCAACATTCTATGTCTGTTACTATGAGAAATCTACCAATTCTACATTTCAAGGCGTGTAATCCATCCTGATCGAGTAAATACATAATTACAACACATCCATATGATTTGGGGCTTTGCTTTTGAAATTTGGAATTTAATTCAAACTTCTAAATGATCTATCTTTTTGTATATTCTAGCAGGTACATGAATGAATGAATAATGAAGGAAGGAATAATCCCTTCTTTTTTTTTTGGTCATGACTATGGGAGCGGCTGGATTGTACCATGGACGTCGTTTGGGTGAGCACCGTTAAGTTAGACTTTCTAACCTCCTCCTGCTTGCACGTGATCTGTTTGTGCTCCTCTCTCCCTCTCTCTGTGTGCAGTCTGCAACTCATCTCCATCGGCAAGATTCAAACTTTCTTCCTCTTTTATCAATTTATCTCTTCCACATCAATACTCAAAATTAAAACATAAATCGATCTTATTTAGTAAGGATTTTATTTTGTTTGCTATTCCTTGAGCCAAAATTCATTTTTTTGATCTTAAGTAATGATGGTGAAGAGACCCGGATCAGTCATAGAGAGAGATCTGCTAGCTATAAAGATCAAGAAGATTAAAGAGAAATAGCCCAGATATATCTCTCTTTCTCCCTGTGAGTCATCATCGAATTACAGAGATTGATCAAAACGAAATGTCCCCAGATCAGTCTATCATCGGCGTTGACTAGATCAATCATCAATCTGATCTGGGTTTCTGGCCTTGTGCCTAGGGTTTATCCGTTTATGGGTTCCAACATGAGTTGTTAAATCAATTTGAGCTTTTCTAGTAGAGTAATTCCAGCAGAAATCTTTTGAGAGATAGAAAATTAATTAAATTATTGATTTCGTTTATAGAATTTCCATCTGGGGTATTGGGTTTAATGAAAAAGCATGTTTCTATGTTGGTGGTGAAGAGATGACAAAGAAACAAATCGGAGACGAATTGCAGAGAGAGGAAGCTAGAATCGAGTTTCAGAGAGAGAGAGAGAGAGAGAGGAGAAGTCAAGCCGTTAATCTCCGTTAGTTACTGTTACAATTGAATAGGATTCCACTTCAAATGAACGGTTGATATGAAGCCACGTCGCGAGGTACACTAAAAGCCTGGTGCAATCCAAAATTTGCCCATGACTATTACTTGATTGGGGGGGGGGGACCCAAGGCAATGAATAATTCATTTCTGGCACATGTAGAGGTACATAAATAGAAGAAATAGACATGACTCAACGTACTCAGAGTACAATTATGTATCTGTCTATTCTAGAAAAATAGAAACATGATCAACGTGTACTAGACTACTAGTTATACAAACAAAAACATCAATCAGAGAGGAAGAAAGCAATTGTGACTCGAGCAATTGTTTCTGCATAAAAATCTATAAAAAAGAATGAACAATTCTCTATACCTTATTAGTTTTCAGTTTTCAGTTTTCAGTTTTCATTTCAGATGGTTGCTGCAAAAAAAATCTTAAGCAAGCGTGGTAGCTAGGTCAGTACCTGTACCACCAGACTGTTCGAGGCTACTACTTCGAGCTTTAGTTGAAGTAAGTACTTAATTGTTTCGTAAATGTTTGATCTTTAGCTTTCCCTGTACTAGTATGCCTTTTTTACAAGCTTTTTAATTTGTAGCTTAATTAAATTTTTAGGACTAAAGAGAATAAAATAAGTGTGGAGTAATTTCTTTCTTTTTTTTAGTTAATTGATTCCACGTACGGCACGGCAACTTGTTTCAGATTTTCAGGAAAAAATTATATTCGAATCATAGTCATGGGCCTCATGGCAAATGATATAGAAAGCACCTGTACAGAAATTGATAATTCAGATAGCGTTACAGAAGATTATGAGTGCAGAGCAATGGTTGAGGCATTGGAGAAGACAATGACAGCGAAGCTTCGCAGTGATTCACTCTGGTCTGCTAAGTGGTGCATTTTCAGAGTTCCCCAAGTGCTTCGGAGGCATAAACCAGAGGCATATAGACCTCATGTTGTCTCAATTGGTCCCTTTCACCGGGAAGGTGAACAATTTCAACCCATAGAAGATGTGAAGCAATGGTATTTACATAACCTTCTCTCACGCCTGAACATAAGTTTGAAAACATTGATCCAATGCATTGATAATATCACTGAGTTTGAGAAACGTGCTCGTGAATGTTATGCAGAACCATTTGATCATCTTAAGCAGGATGATTTCATAGAAATGATGATACTTGATGGTTGCTTCCTAATAGAACTATTTTGGAAACATTTCAATTGGTCATATAAGCTTTGCATGAAGAAAGATCTGGTTCCAGTTGAAGTACTAAATATCGACAATGACCCTATTATCAACATGGATTGCATGCTCCAATATATTTTCCATGACCTTATGCTACTAGAGAATCAGTTACCTTGGTTTGTTCTCGAGTGTTTATATCGTCTCACCCTGGGCAAACACTCTAGCTGTTCTCTCAATGCAATTGTGCTTTTTGCCTTTAGCTCACAACCATCACTGGCATGTAATGTGGATTCCTATCTTAATCACAGTAATGATGATGATGAAATTTTTCACATACTTGATCTTGTAAGATCCGCGACAACTTTTGGAATTAAAGAATGTGAGCCAATCACCAGGTCAGAGTTAAAATTGCCTCCTGCAACTAGTCTTTCAGAGGCAGGTATTGAATTCAGAAAGAGCGCTGATGGGGGCATAATGGACATGGATTTCAATTTCAAAGATGGCGTTTTTACTATTCCACAGCTGTCCATTATAGAGGCCACGGAACCATTGTTGAGGAACCTCATTGCCTTTGAGCAATGTTGTCAGGCTCGCTCCCATAAAGTAACATCCTATGTCATTATAATGAATAGCCTCATCATTTCCACCAAGGATATGGATCTTCTTTGTAGGAAAGATATAATCCGTAACCATGTTTCCCAGTTCTTCAACAATCTTCACGATGATACAAAACTCAACAATTTCTACTTTGGTGAAGTATGCGACCAAGTGAACAAGTATTGCAATGTTTCATGGAACAGGTGGCTAGAAAAATTGAAGCGCGATTATTTATCAAACCCATGGACAATCACTTCTTTGGTTGCAGCCTTTATCCTTCTGGCTCTCACCTTTTTGCAGACCACATATACCATTCAGCAATACTATTCTCCTGGTCGGTGGTGACCATTTGTTAACCATAGTTTACTTTGTGGTAAATGAAGTAATGTATTTGTTTTTTTTTTTTTTAATAAATGGGGGATTAAAAAAGCTCCTTAAGTCATGTATTTTGATGTACTTGCAAGTTCTAGGGGATTTCAAAATAAAAGTTGGTTTTGCATACTTGATTTGATAAGAAGTATGATTGTGTTTCCATTCCATCCATTTGGATCCATGCACCTACAGCTTAGATGCAAAGTTGCCTCATGCGACGGCTCTCTCCGAGGCAGGTGTTGACTTCAGAATAGGCTCCGGTCATAGCATAATGAACATAGAATTCAAAGGTGGGGTTCTTACAATGCGCAAAGCTGACAATACTTGAGTTGACGGAACCGTTGTTCAGAAATCTCATTGCCTTTGAACAATGCTATCATGGTCGCTCGCCTAAGATAACATCTTACGCCCTTTTAATGGATAACCTCATCAGTTCTAGCAAGGATATTGATTTTCTTTGTGAGAAAAAGATCGTCGATAACTGGCTGAATTCCGAAGATGCTGCACAGTTTTTCCAAACAAGCTTTACAGTGACACATTTGTCAAGCAATTCTACTATGGTGAACTCTGCGCTGAAGTGAATGGATATTACAAAATTGCATGGCACAAGTGGCTAGAAAAATTGAAGCGTCACTATTTGAGTAACCCCCCATGGAAAGTTACTTCTGTGGTTGCAGCCTTCATTCTTCTGTTTCTTTACCCTATTGCAAACCACATTTACGATTCGGCAATACTATTCTCCTCATAGTTAATGACGTTTAATTGTTATTAGTGTGTGGTTTTGTTAATTATTATTCATTTTATAATTTCATACTAGATATCGGACTTTTAAACAAAAGCATCATCTTCATCGCCCAATTTTATACCATAAAAATCGAACCTGAAGATTTTGAAGTACTTGTTCTAGCATATTGAGATTAGTGTCGAATCATATTCATGGAAAAGTATATACAAATTAGTATTAGAAAACATAGTCATGACTGTAGACCAGATACTGTTGAAGTTTTGGGAAACACCATGAGAGCAAAGCTTCGCCGAAACTCGCCTAAGTCTGCTAAGAGCTGCATCTTCAGAGTTCCAGAGGTGCTCCGGAGGCAACAAGCCAAAGGCAAGAACCTGACACTATCTCAATCGGAACCTTTCACCGAGGCCTCAAACAACTTCAACCCATGGAAAATTTGAAACAATGGTATTTACACAACCTTCTGTCACGCATGAATATAAATTTGACGAGTTTGATAGAAGGCATTATTGATATTGAGCAACAAGCCCGTGATTTCTATGCCGAACCCCTCCATCCTTTTTGTCAGAAAGACTTTATAGAAATTTTGATTCTGGGGGGGGGTTTTTTGGGGGGGGGGTTTTGGGCCCAAAAACCCGAAACCCGCCCCCGGGGCGGTGGTTTGGTCTTTTTTTTTTAAAAAAAAAATTCTTTTTTTTTTTTCGGTTCTAAATATATTGTTTTTTGGTTTGTTGTTTTTTTTTTTTTTTTTTTTGTTTTATTTAAAGATTTTTTGAAAAAAAAAATATTTTTTTCCTATTTTTCTTTCTCGATCACTCTTTTCTCTCACCACATGTGTCTCAAGAAATATTTTCTTTTTTTAATTTTTTTTCTCTTCATAGAAATTATGATACTAGATCGGTTGCTTCCTGATAGAATTATTTCGGAAGCATTTCATCGGGAGCTGCAATGTAGTTCCAGAATCTTCTTCGGACAATGACCCCATTTTCGAAATGGATTGCATATTTGCATATCTATGTCGTGACCTTCTGCTACTTGAAAATCAACTACCTTGGTTTGTTCTTGAGTTCTTATATAGCCTTACTGTGGACAGCTCACCCTACCCTTGTCTCACTAAACTCGTACTCAACTTCTTCGGCTCGCTATCATCTTTGGCCTGTAATTGCAAGTTCAATCCCGATTACAGTCACATTGGTGAGCTTTTGCACATACTTGATTTGATAAGAACTGTAATAGTTGCCCCATTCAAAGAATTTGAATCTGTCTCCGGCTCCAGCTCCGGCTCCGGCTCCGGGTCATTGACCAAATTGCCACATGTGACTGCTCTCTCAAATGCAGGCATCGAATTCACAAGGGGATCCTCCGCCAGTAGCGTAATGAACATAGAGTTCAAGGATGGGGTTTTTACAGTTCCACAACTAGTGATTGCAGATTTGACCGAACCAATGTTCATGAACCTCATTGCCTTCGAACAATGTCATCATGATCGCTCGCATAAAATAACATCTTATGCTTTTCTAATGGCCAGCCTCATTGCTTCGTGCAAGGATATGGATTTGCTTTGTGAGAGAGATAGTTGCTTTCTGGTTGAGCCCTGAAGATGCTTCCCACTTCTTCAACAGGATTTACAATGGCACAGTGTTTCATAAGTTCTACTATAGAGGGCTATGCGATGAAGTAAATAAATCTTACAAAGTAAGATGTAACTGGCTGGAAAGATTGAAGCGTGATTACTTATCTAACCCAAGGAAAGTTTACTTCTTTGGTTGCAGCTAGCATCCTTGGTTCTCACCCTATTGCAGACAACAAATACCATCCGGCAATACTATTCTCCTCAATAACATTTGTTGCAATGTATACATAGATATGCTGAAAAACTAAGCATTACACCAACTTCAAACACTACTCGTCGGGCCACATATAAGTATAGTTCCCATATGATTTTTATTTTTAAACTTTTTGATTTATTTCTCCAAATATAACTGTAAAACAATCAACACCTTAGTATTAGCACTTTTAAGAAGAAAAAAAATCTGAAATAAAAATAAGGCAGAGACAATAGAATTGAAAGCTCCCATTCTCAAAGCTTAAAAATCCTACATTAAACCAACCATAACTAACAATGAAGAGAACAAAATTCATCAAAAGGCTATTCTAGACCATGCCCTCAACATCAAAAATTTAAATTGTTTGCCTGCCAAAATGCAGTTCATCAGAGACAGAAAATGGTGGAACAGTATTTAGAAAGTGCCATCACACTAAATATGTTTATGCCTCGGTTATGGGGTATTCAAACACAACGTCCTTTCCTGAAAGCTTCCTATAAACTGCAGAGAAGCTCTCCAGCTTATACTCGGTGTTGTTTCGCTCTTTCGGGTCAAGGAAAACCTGCTCAACATAAGAATAAAAAGAGAGATAAATATGAAGGTAATCAGACAATGAAACACAAGACTTGCTCACTTTTATTAGAAATCAGTTAAAACTTCTATACAACTAAGCATTGTTCTGAATTAGTGTAACAGTGTCTTCTGCTATTTTTGAAAGGCTAATCTCAACCTTTATATTTATTCTTCCTTTCGGTGTACTACCAGATCCTAAAATTTTGGGTTTCAGCAAATTGTGATAGTTTACCTTCATTATCTTGGAACCATCAAGGCGATATCTGGTGCGCTTCCCCACAATCTCAGCGGGCAAAACAACATCCTCCAATATTGCCTCATGAACAGCAGTCAGGGTGCGAGTGCGAGGACGTTGAGCAGCAGAGCCTTTCTTTGGAGGCCTCACAATCCTACGTGTGGCAATCAGGATCACATCCTGCCACATAAAAACCAAAAAGCCAAATAAGCATCACCTAATAAAGAACCAAATTTTGCAAATAAGTTTAGGGTTTTAATCACTTTTGACTATAGATAAATAAACAAAAGTGAGAAATGAAATATAAAAAGTGAGGCACTTGGAGAAATGACAGGCAAAACAATAAATAAATAAGCAGCCCAAAACTAGTAAGCAAAAGAGAAATATTCCTAATCGTAAGACTACAAAATAAGTAATCATAAAAAAAAATTAGTTTCAAGGTCCTACATTTTAAGCACACGTTGTAATGCCAAGAAAGAAGTAAACTACATCCAACATTTTATAAGACCTAAAAAACAAATCACTAATCACCTTTCCACTGAACTTCTTCTCAAGCTCCCTTACAAGCCTAACATGGATCTTGCGGTAAGCCTTCCTCAGCCTATAGGGAACATGGATAACAACAGCCTTCCGATTCCCCGCAACATCAACTAGACTGCAACAGAAAGGAAGAAAGTTTACTCATACAATATGCAACAGTTTCTAATAGACTACTATATACATCCAATAAACTATTCTTACGCTGCAGAGTTGATGTATAAATCCTTCAAGTCACTTTTCAGCTCTTGGTTTGTGTTCTCCAAATCAAATATTGACTGAATGCATAACAAGTCAAGATCATAAGTAAAAGTAATGATTACTAAAAGTAATAATCATTAAATAACAAAAAAAGCACAATAAACTACTGAAGAGCTTACTTGTGCAACAGTCTCCTCAAACTCAGTAGGTTCAGCATCCTTATCCTTGTGGATCTTCTTCCTTGAAGTGAACATGTTGAAAAATCTGACCAGAAACGCAGAAAACATATTAAGCATTTGTGGCTAATCGATACGAAATAGAATTGATACAATTGACAACCACAGATGAAACTTAATCCAAACACCAATATCATGGACCTCAAAATGCCAATATAAACAATATAATTAGAATCCAAACACGTGTAAACAGCAAGCATTAACTAAACAAATCCACCAGATTCAAAGAAAAGATGTTTCCTTTTTCATATGCAATCACTACACAGGAGGCCACACTTACAATCTTACAATAAGGTGAACAGAATCCAACACCTTAAAAGCTTTTCGAATCAGTTAAATGCGGCTTAGCTTCTCCATATTTCAATCACAAAAAAATTACAAGAACTTTCGATAGATGAAAAACAGTTAAATTTCTCATACTTTCTCAAAAAAAAAACAGCAATCGGAAAAATTGCAGCCAATATCAAAAGCTTCATGATAAAACCTATCCTCAATTAAATTTCACAGCAAGACATTACTAGTAATATAACATGATATCATTAGAAACGAATTGAAAAGAGAAGCTCATTACTTGTTCAGTACAGAGCAAAGAATTAAGAAAAAAAAATCATGCAATTTCTGAGGAAACAAAGTAGTACAGGTAATAGATTGTGATTAAGAAGACGAAATGGGTATTGTGTTCACCTGAAGAAGAGTCGAGCCTCACAGAGATCTGCCGCTCAGAGTGACTGAAAGCTTGAAACTTTGGCTTCGGCACTCCGCAGACAAGAGAAAAACCCTAGTTGCCGAATGAAGGTATTTATAGGGACCTCTCGGATGGTTTATTTGCACATTGAACGGCTCAGATTAGCCGGGATGATTGTTATAAAATGTATCTTGGCCCAAAAAAGACTAAAAGCGTATGGCCGAAAAATGAAAGCCCAAAGGCTAACGAGGACAGAAAATGAGAGGCCCGACCCAACTGATGTAGAGATTTTTAAGTCCAGAATGACGTGGGCACGTGAAATGTTTGACCCACAATTCACATAAAACTTTTCTGTCGAGGAACTAGCAGGGATTGGTTGTGAAGTATTTTTAATATTTTGTTATATAATAAAAAGAGTTTTTATGTATTTGGAAAATTCTAATATACATCACTACATAACATGCAGCTTTTTAAATGCAATTGTCGTTTAAAAATGTGAAACTATACATTTAAAAAATGCAATTGTCATTTCAAAATGTAATTGCATTTGCATTTCAAAATAATTAGTTTTACCTTTTTGAACTGCAATTGCATTTTAAAAAAAATAGTTGCATAGTATGCAGCTCTGTATATTAGACATTTAGACTTACCCATAGTATTTAATCTATTTTTCAATTATATATTTGGTACTTGAATTTTAATTTTTATCACAAGTAGTACCAAAAGTTTTCAATTTTATCATAAATAGTATCCAAAGTTTTCGATTTCATCTCTTGTGAAGTTGTGATACCTAAGGCCATTTTTGTCACAAATATATGCGCGTGAGAGCGCGTGTTTAAAAAAAAATAAAAACGTTTGGTACTACTTGTGACAAAAATTGAAGTTCATGTACCACAGATGAAATCGAAAACTTTGAGTACTACTTGTGACAAATATTAAAGTTCAGATACTAAAATATATAATTAATAAATAATTCACGTATTATATGTGATAATAACCCTAACACAAATGGAGGAAAGTGATGCAAGTGTTTTGAGTTGGGTCAAACATGTCATGCGAAACCATCGCCTCACCCAAAACTTCTCTATCAATCGAGCATGAGGCTTGAGGTGGGTATTTCGTTATACAAATTTTGTGGCGAGATGTGATTGGTAGATCAGACACATGGCAAGCCACCCCCCACCCCTAAGACATTCTCATAAGCCTTTTTGTCTAGTAATTAAGAAAATGGTTCTACTCATAAACACACAAAAGTAATTTTGTTACCACTTATAAGCATATAAAAGTATAGGTATTTTTGTTGGCAAGTAAAAGTATAGGTATTTGATCTCCAAATTTGTGATGAGAATAGTCAAACTAGTTTGTAGATCTACAATGTGATGGCCTTTGACAGTTGATTAGTCAAGTGAGACTAAATTCAGACCATATTTCTTCATGGTGATGATGACAATTCTCATGCCTAGCTCCTCTAGCTAGTAGCCCTTTTCCAATTTGCTGGCTGAGGCTCTAATTATTTCAATCTTTGGTGGCTGAGGCTTTCACTAACTTCCATCTACATCCGTTGTTGAAATGAATATCTAAAATTGACAAAATGAGTGAAAAACAAGACCGCCCCATATATAGAACCTTGTATAAAAACATGATTGATCGATTAGTCATAATCAACGGTGATCAAGATGAGGAACAGTCAGCAATTCAACGTTTCCTATAAATGAAGGACATGCTAGTTTTGCTGTCTTAATAATATGTACGTATGTGCTTATGTAATATGCACATTCCAGACTGAGGTAATGTGACTGACGACCAATTAAGTTATTGGTTAATCCAAATGGAATGTATGCATTCATTCATAGTATCTCTGCTTTCTGAAAGATAGCAACTGTTTTCTTCCTTTTATTTTCAATTAATTGCAGTCATTTCATATAGTTGGTGCCTTGCTGGAGTCCATTGATCCAATAGACTACAAGAACATCTTGCTTCCTAACATTGACTATTCCTTATTTAATAGCCAAAAACTTCCCCACCACCCCACTAAATGGGCAAGAAGAAAACTGAATGCTGAAAAACATGAAACATCTTATAAGGCTGGGACATATTCAAAGCATGCATGAATGTATCAGAAACTGCTTGCTTGCTTTTCATTAAATCTCAAAGTTTCTTAAGCTTGTTCATTATCACATGGAAAATCTGAACAAATTAAGGGACATATAGAAAGGATAAAAATGCACATTAATATTAAGGGTAAATGTTATAGATGATCCTTGTGGTTTGAGGTGATTTACATTGGGGTTTAAAATGTAATATCGTGGTTTAAAGACAATATGGAAAATGTTTTATAAAAATTTTCATCAATAAATAGTGTTGAAAATTAAATAAATAAAAAATAGAAAAAGTTGTTTAATAAAATGACAAATTTATTATGAATTATACGAATTTAATTGTTAGATTTTTGAAATTAGATGGAAAATATTGATTAATTTTGTAAAAATGGTAGATAAGATTTTGAAAACAAAGTTAATGTGACATCACCCCAAACCACATGGACCATTTAAATTTTACCCTAATATTAATGACGTAATCTATTAGCATAAACGAAACTTCAAACCAACAACCTGCACTATTTTTGTGTTCGAGTTGTGGAAAATTAACAAATACTGTTCACTTGAGAAATGATCTAGAAACTAATCTATACCGAAAAGCTATAAATTCCACGAGGGTTGTCCGAATAAAGTCCCTCAATCAAGAATTAGAGCATCCAATCCAAAGCTAATTCGCAATCGGTGGAGAGGTCCGTGGTCTTATACACTATATATTGCTAACACCTTTGCAACAATTCATCCATGTTCCACATGCCACATGAAAAATCAGTGTCAAGCCAGTTGCTTTCACTTTCTGGCACATAGCAATTACCAGCAGCAGCAGAATTCCCCAAGGTGAAGATTTCCATGTCTTGGTTTATAATTTGATCATTGTTCACTATGGCTCCACCAAAAGGACTATAAGGGTAACATTCTGAAAATTGACTAGTGTTTGACATCTCCATTGGTAACTCTGAAGGCACAATGCATGAACTGGATTCCGTGTCCTGCTTTTTGATATCCAAATCGTGTATGAATCCGCTCATGCTAACAGCTCCTTGCTCAGTCAATTGTGGTAATTGTGGCGGTGGTGCTGTTATTGAATGTTGATGAGAAGCAGCCAATTGGTTTTGGTCTCCTATCTTCTGCAGCAATCTTGGCATCCAAAAGCACCTAATAATATTCTGAAACTCTCCGCTGTTGGTATCAATTTTAAGATGCTTTGCTTGTTTCTGCACTCTAGTTCTCCAGTAGTTCTTGATTTCATTGTCTGTTCTTCCAGGTAAGTATTGCGCAATTTTCGACCACCTACAATCACAAAATGAAATGAAACAAAATTAGGTACTTTAAACCAGATTAAGCATATGTTGATCAAGAGGTTGGATTTTGAGATTAGCTAAGCTTACACACCTGTTTCCCCACTTGGAGTGGAGGTCAAGAATCATTAGCTGTTCTTCCGGAGTAAGATTTCCACGCTTAACATCTGGTTTCAGATAGTTTAACCATCTCAATCTGCAACTCTTCCCAGTTCTCCTTAATCCTGAAACCCAAAAAAAAAAAAAAAAACTTAAGCAAGAGGAAATTAAGAGTACTGCTAATACTACTAGTTATATATGGAAACTGAAAATGCATTATGATATACTACTAGGCTACTAATCATGATCTGCTTGAAAATAGGATATAAATTACCTGCGCGATTTGCTAGCAGATTCCATCGACCTTCACCGTGACGACCTATGTATTGAATCAGAAGAGTGTCTTCTTCAAGTGTCCATGGCCCTCTCCTAAGCTCATTATCATCTTCACTAGAACTACTGCTTAAGCTTTTAGTATTAGTAGACATGGCAGCTCTCATTGCTCTTTGGAGTTTGAAGCAAACTATGCTAAACTAGACTTGTGTGTCACTAACTAATCCCAAGATTTAACAAGGGTACTTTATATAAATAGTAGACCAATGACTTTTATTTATTTATTTTCAAGGAAAACCCAAAAACTAATTTTAATTCAAGAAAGGTGACTTGGTACTTGGTAGAATCAATTTCTCTATACATGCATGTAGCTTCCACTGAGCTTCCAATTCCATTAGTCCATGATTTAAATAGGAAAAGGAGATGAAAGAATATTTCAAGTAACAGAAAATCAACCCTAGGAAGTAAACAACACTACTGGACTAACATAAATTCTTGGTCAATGTAAACTAACTCATCATTCCAAAACTGTTTTTTTTTTCTCTTTTTTTTAAGAGGATTAAAGGATTTCACTCCTACCCCCATGGTGACTCGAACTTATGACCTCGATTTTAGGCAGTAGAGGTGCTCTAACCACTGAGCTAACACCACTTCGTCATCATTCCAAAACTGTTAATTTTGACACTAACTTAATAAAATGATGGGATTGATAAGATTGAATTACATTAATTGTTTGTTTTTTTGTTTTTTTTTTTCATAAAGGGAAACATGAACTACAAAATCTGCCACTAAAATCACAAGTTCTTTTTTTTGGGGGTGGAAATCACAAGTTCGACCAATATATATCTTTTTGCGAAGAGTCTTGGGTGCCCCTAGGTGGATATGTCCCCAAAACTTCTTTAGACGCGTGTATCTCACGCAGACGTTAGCTTTTTAGCTTCGTCAATTGTCTTCCGTTATCCATCACTTCCAAATTCCAATATCTCTCCAGAACCCAGGGGCCGACGAGGGTTCTTATTACAGAGACCCGGACTCGCGCGAGAGAGAGAGAGAGACATAAAACTCCACAGACCAGAGGGTCTGAAGCGGCGCGGGCTTGGGATGCCGGCAGAGGTACTGGGCTCTTCAGCGGCGCGGCCTGGATCGGTGGAAGACGCAATGGCATCTGGAATCGGAGATCGGCGACGAAACAAGTAGAGCACGGTCTCTGTGATTGGAGCGGTGGCACAAAAGAAGACTGTCGTCTTCTTGGATTGAGCGGCGGCGGCGGCGCTGGGTGATGATGAACTTGCAGGTACAGTTGTGGCAGTCTGAGAGACACGAATCCGATATGGGATGCCATTAATTGTGATCTTGATTGATGCAGGTGGTTGCTTTGTGATGGATTGTGTGATGCGGCTATGGAATTGAGGAACAAAGAATAAACAAGGAAGAGAAAGAAACAACAGAAAGAAGGGATGAAGATGATGGGCTAGACCGGAAAGAGGATAGAGATGAGAGATGGTGCCCCAGCTTTTTTGTCACCGTTATTGTACTATTCCATCCAATTATTCCGTTTCTGACACAAGGAAGAGTGAGATGCAGTCAATGGCTGAGATTGCCCAATTCAAATAAAATAATGGGAAAATGGTACTCACGTGCAAAAAGTGGCATAGAAACATTTGCACTTGGGGGCACACAAGATTTTTCGATCTTTTTGTGGCACAATATATTTTTCGCATTTAATTTCATGCCCCTTGTTTTCTTATTTGTAAACATGCATGGAAATGGAGTACGTCCAATATATGAATTTCCGCAAGAAAGAAGATGCAGAGCTGTCACTTGGAAAATAAGTAATGTATGTATTGGACTTATTGTAAAGGTTAAACATTGCAAATACGCATGTGGTATTATCATGAAAGACGACTACCGTGGAGACATTGTCCGGTTATAGAAATAGAAATTCATCATTATTATTATCAAATGGGAAGCTGTTTCATTAAGTTGACACCAGACGTATACCCAAGAACAAAGTCTTGAGCAGCTACTGTTTCAAACAGCTGCTTAAGAATTTTATTCATATCCCATTGAATAATATGGAATTTATTCATTTACTTTTTTTTTTGGCAATCAATTTATTCATTTATGATAGGATCATACTAAAAGTAAAAGAAAAGTAAATAAATTAAATTGTTTCTTTCTTTTTTTTTAATTGGGGGGAAAATATATTTAAAAAGGAGGGGGTGGGGGAAAACCCACAAAAATTTTTATAAAAAAATGGGCCGGCATGTTTTTTAAAGAAAGAGGTGGTGGTTTGGTTGGGTGGAAACAACCAACTTTTTTTTTTTGGGGGGGGTGCACCCCGAGAAAAGAGAAAGTGGGGGGGGGGGTTTCTTCCCCTTTCCCTTTGGAGGGAGGCGGGCCTTTGGGGTTGTGGGTGGGGAAAGGGGGGGGGGGGGGGGAGGGGGGGGGGGGGGGGGGGGGGGGGGGGGGCGGCCCCCTGAAGGGAGGAGAGTCGGAGGGGGAATGTCGGTCTTTCTTAACAATGAAACATGGAAGAGTGGATGAAGTGAGGAGGGGAAGGTGGAGGTCGGAAACCGTATTGGGTAGTTGGAAGGTCTGAATGTGAGGAGAGAGTTGGGAGATGGGGATAGATTGGGGTATGGGGAGTGGGTTGTTTTGAAGTTCGAGATTGAATGAGATGTGATTAAATGGTTTGGAAAGAAATGAGGGTTGTAGAAAAAGGGGAAGTGAAAAAATTGTAGTAGATGGTGATGGTGTGATTGTGGAAGGAGTGGAAGTTGGAATAAAGGTGGAAGGTGTGGTGGGTGGGTGGAAGTCGGGTTAGAGAAGTGGTGTTGATGTGGAATGGAAGTTGTGTGGAGTTGGAGAAGGTTGGAGAGAATTGAGGAATAGTGAGGTTGGTGGTGGGGATGGTGGAAAGGGTTGAAGAGTTGAATGGAATAAAGATGGTTTGTGAAAGGTTGGATTTGAGTGGTGAAATGGTGGAAAGGATTGTTGTTTGTGAAATGATTGAGAGAGTTGGAGTTTGGTTTAGTTGAGAGTTATGGAATTATGGATGTTAGTGATGGAATGGGAGGAGTGGAGGTTGTGGTGGGGGGGTTGGAGGTGGGAATGAGGGTGGTGGGTGGAGGAGGAATGGGGTAGATGATAGGATTAAAGAAAAGAAAGAAATAAATTATTGTTTTTATTTTGTAATTGGGGTATGTATAGGAAGGTGACAAAAATTAAGAAATTGAGAGGTTAGAAAGGGGGGTAGGTGGAGGGGGGGGGCATTTACTCACTGGGGAAGTATATATATATATATATCATATCATGCACCTATAGACCCTAATAAATAAGCCCAAAACAAGAGGTAGAAATACATGAGCTGTCAAACTTCTTCAATAGGAATTTTGGGGTCATTCAAAGGTTCAAAGTTTCTTCTTTCTTAATTTCTAGATGATCCAAATTCCAAACCAAAAAGATCCTAATAACATATGAAACGTGCTTGACTGAACACGATATTCTAATTTTATTAACAATATATGCACTACTTCACATCCAAAAGTTTGCTTCTGGTTGGTGTCTTCATGCTTAATTGGTTATTGGGGGGGGGGGGGGGGGGGGGCGGCGTTTTGGGCTTTTACTAGGAATCTCAATCAGAACGTATTATCGCCTTGTTTTTATATTTTACTTGGTTGTCATATGATGTCTGCTTTTCTTTGAAACAGTGTGATTCCCTATGTGGTACGTTTCTGTTTCTCCAAACCCAATCAAGAATCAACTTTGAAGACAAAGACATGAAAAGAGGTGAACGTACAGGAAAAGTAGTATGCAAATTTTGTGAAGTGCAGCTAAATTTGACTTTACAAAGAAGGTGCTCTGTATATTCTCTTCGATCTCTTGTGTATATCAGTATTAGGATAGTACTAGTGCTGGTGCGGTGTTTCTTGCTGATCGAATACTAATCTCTCATTTTACTTTATATATAGCTTAAGCTAATATTAATAGTTGAAGTTCTGGTCTTAATTAATCAGAGTGGGCAAGAGGTTTATATAGCTAGGATGATCTCAACTGTTTATATACACAAAAGTTGGTAATCAAAAGTTGAGAAATAGCTAATGCTTCTAATACTACTCTAATATAGTGCAACACAACTACAAGTCTCGACTCGATCTGAGGCCGGATCTAGAGGAGAAGGCGATTGAGGCAGCTGGCGGCCGGTGTTATGTTTATTCACTAAGTTCAGCAACTTTATATCGTTTTGTTCTTTTTCTTAAGGGTGTGAGGGCAAGATGTTTGTTGAAATTAATGTCTCGAAGAAGCTTCAGTATGAGCAACTTAACATCCACCACTTAATTTACTGAGCTTGGTACTTGAACCAGGAATAAGTGGAAATCGATTTTAGATCAATTTCACAAAATAGGCAAGTTAACAGAATTAATTAGTGATAAATTAGTAATTAACAGATACAACCAGGCCGGAATTTCAAACAGTACGTCCTCTTGTGAATTAACAAGTTCATGACCTTCCTTCAAAGTTCAAACAATTATATATATATATATAATCTTGAGTCATTGTTACATGTGTATTTAAATCTTAGGAAAGAGACTCCAAACTGATAAGCACTAAAATGGCAAAGTCGACTGAGCTGTATGTATATAGATATAAGACTGTGCAACAACCATCATGACATCGAACTATGCCAATGTGGTGTGCTTGTTCCAACTTCCAAGTAGCTAGACTTAATTAAAAAACTGCAGCAGTCTCATGTTGATGATCGATATAAACTAATTAAATTAAATTTGGGGACCTTGATGCATGACATAGGAGTGTGGATAATAAGGACATATCTGATGATGGCTTGCTTGATGACGATAAGCTGATAATAATGACAAAAATAATTATGATGATTAAGCGTAATTAACGGTGAATGCAGCCACGATGATTGGTTAGAATATGAAAAGAAAACGTACAGCAAATTTGTTATCACATTGGTACTAAATCCACACAAAACACTCACATGCACATATGATTGATCCACAGTAATTTTCCTTCAGAAAGTGAGAAAACTATTATGGAACATATATATTTTCAGAAATGTTGTCATATATGCATCCTGTATACATATAGTATCAATCGAAATCATACTATAGATACACCTAGCTAGTTTGCTTTTTGTGCACAGTTGTGGTAATTGGTATTATAGTGACTAAAATTCCTGATAAGATAGTTACCTCAGCTCTTTATGTAACTTGGCCCCGCTATCTTTTTCAGAGACTTACACTTGAAAGATATGTTGATGGCTAAAATATGCATACCTTTAGTAACCTGTCAAATTACAGGCACATACATCGGCTTTGGTCTTAATTTGCTTCTTCGATCATATAGCTAGCTGGTTTATGTGATTCTCATAAATTTGAGTCTTTGACCTTCTAACAGTAAGCAAATCTTAACAAATCAGGAAGCAATATTAGCTAGAGATTGAGACTCTGCAATATTATATTCAGTAGAACTTACTTCAACGAAACAATATCCAAGGCTAGCTAAAAGAGACTGTCAATTAATTAGGTGTTCTGGCTAGCTTGCATTCTGCAATGCAAAGTTGGCTACAGTCCTGGGAAGATGAAGTGTTGAATTGATTATGAAGGAGACTATATAGCTTCTTTCCTGGCCCAATAGGGTTATGCATTTGTTGCTTCTCTAGTAGAATGAGATTGAGTGCATGTTAAACCCTAAACCCTAAATTTTAAGTGGTGGCTCCACTCCATATTGCAGATACAATTAAAGATGATGTAGGGGTGTAGGGTTTCAGGAATGATCAATCCCCTTGGAATTCTAGAGCTTTTTATATTTTTTTTATGGAAATTTAGAGCTTTTGCTTTGATGCATATATTTATAGTGAGAACTTCTCTGAAGCAAACTCTGATATGGACTAATATTCATTAGCTAGGCCCCAAATGAACATTGTTGGGAAGTTGATTGTTAATTTCGAGGCCCAAGGCCTTCAGAAAATGATGAATATAATATGTCTATGCTTTTCTGAAATGTAATTCACTCAAATTGATGAGGAAGCAACAAACAATTCTGTATTTGACCAAAAAAAAACAATTCTGTATTTGACAGCAACTTCGCCCCAAAAAGTTTAGCAACTAATGCTTACCTCCAAACCCTCGTGTCTTTTTCAATCCAAAACATTTTCAAAACTTAATCACTTCATCCCCCCCACCCCTTATTATTGGATATATACCACCTGAAATGGGTCCCACTAGGACTCGCACTACTCTGCCACGTGTCCCCTTCACAATGCTTCCTCATTCGGATCAATATCAAATTATCAACTAATATATTGGTGTCAAGGTAAAATGATCGAGATTACATGCACATGTAATCCTCTACTATAAATAGTAGTTCCACACTTCCACACCTACATTATCCAAAAACCCAATTAAGCTTAGAGCTAGCAGAAGAGCTTGGTGAGTCTGCAATACAAAACCCAATGGCTCAATTCTCAGCTAATTTGAAACCTTCATTTCCTTTCTCAGACATTGAGCCAAGCAATATGGAGCTAATAAACCAGTATGCAGACCAATTTAATCACCCTAGTGTTTTGGACTACTCAAGCTTGAACCATTTTCCAAGCTACATGCCCTTTTCAAGTGACAATTTCTTTGGCAACCTAGGACCTGAATTCCCAGGAAGCTTGGTCGAAAACTTTCCGGCTGCTGGTTTTGCCCATCAGAACAACAGCAACAACAACCTGCAAAATGATGAGGCCTCAGCTGCTCAGTGCCTCGTCGCGGCGGGAAACCCTGAATTCCAAGAAACCAAGAAGGGAATAGCAACGGAGATTTCAGAGAGCAGTTCTGGAGTCTCTAATCCCCCAGTTTCGAAAACTGGGATCAAGAGAAAAAATGTAACCTTCAATTCGATTTCTTTGAATATTAATTAGTCTCTTGTTCTGGCTTGTGTTTGGTCGGTTTAGTGATGAACTGATGATTAATTGATTTGGTTATTTATATATTTTGCAGAGCTGGGGAAGAGGAAAGAGAGTGAAAATCAATAATGAGGAAGAAGATGAGAAACCAAAGGAAGTGGTTCATGTTAGAGCCAGAAGAGGCCAAGCCACTGATAGTCACAGTTTAGCAGAAAGGGTATACTTGCAAATAATTATTAATTTACTCAAATAGATATCATTGTTAAATACATTATGGGCTACAAGCCTACAATGTAAGATTTTATATATTGAATGTGGGATTGATTGTTCCTGCAATATTATCAATCAGGTTAGAAGAGGAAAAATCAATGAAAGACTGAGATGCTTGCAAGACATTGTCCCAGGTTGCTCTAAGGTAAAGAAATTTTTAACAATTGCATATTATGTGACAACAACACAAACCTAGCCTTGAGCGTGTTATAATTTTTGGTGCTCATTATCATGTGATTACAGACAATGGGAATGGCGGTAATGCTAGACGAGATAATTAATTATGTGCAGTCCTTGCAGAACCAGGTTGAGGTCAGTCAATCAATTGATAATGATCAAGTACATTGCTACAATTTTTATACTTCATTTCTCAAGCAATTAATCAAAATTTTTGTTTTTTGTTTTTTGGAAATTCAGTTTCTGTCTATGAAGTTAACTGCAGCAAGCTCTTTCCATGACTTCAACTCAGAGACAGATGATGCTATGGAAACAATGCAGGTATACTAGCTAGCTTTAGTTCCTTTAAAATTCAAAAACTAATTTACTAATATGCAAATCCATTCAATGACTTGGTGTATATGTTTATATGTTGCAGAGGGCAAAAGAGTTGGAGAGAGTGAGGATAGAAGCAGGATATGGAGGAGTAGTTGATAGCAGCTTCCAGTATTCCTCAACCAATAATTATTATTGGCCTCTCTGAGAGAGTCTGACTACAATTTTGGATGCTACTGGAATTTTATGCATGCCATACAACAAACACAAGAAGATGCTATTGCTGTTGCTATTGCTAGCTCCATACATGTCCTCCTAATATTTTATATATAATTCATTTTAGGCCCTTCATTTTAATATAAATTTGTCCCCAACTTCATGCTATGTTTGGCACAAGTGTAAAGTCTCATACTTCAATTGTAAAACTCTCACTCATATGGGGAAATTTATCCAGATTAATAAAAGGACTAGAGTCAATTTTTTCTCCCTATAAATTGTGGTTGTATATAGACAGATGATCGAATGGATAATGTTATAGGATATGTGAATATATCTAATCCAAATATTCATAAATTGGCATTGCCATATCAAACAGAGTCACAAGGAAGCATAACTATAACCAGACAGCTAGCATTAGGAAATTGTCAATTCGGAAAGGATTTAATCTGGTCTACTTCAGTTCCAATATATGCACAGCTGTTTCATAACTACAGTAACTGTAATAACTCCTTCTGACAGAATCCTAATTTGAAATAATTGGATTCCAACTGGGATATGCTTGCAACTACAGATTACCTACATTTGTTAAAAAACTAAAAACTGACCCAGCAGCACTGTCATAAATCACCAACAGTGGATTCAGGAATATATTTTAATTTCTCGTAATCAATTCATACGGAGATACCCGCGTGTCAACTTGCTTTATTTGAAAAAATTCGTCAAACACATTATCTCACTTATTTTGTATAGTCATTGCTCCTTTAACACATCATTACTTTCGCTTCGAACTCTTCAAAACATTTTGACAAATATCTTGTCTCCATGCATTCAAGGAAAAGAGCAATCACATAGAGCCCTAGCTTCAACACTTCAACACGGCAAGCGCCGAGTGCCTTCATTATCACGTTATTTATCATCATGTGGCCAAAAAAATTTCATTTTCTTTGTTTACTTGATAAAAGGTTGAGTAACGTTACACGTACAACATTTACAGACATATTGCTAGTGACATTGTTGAGTTTCACACGCACCATAAGAGATGGATGTAACCATGAACAAATAGTTTTATGGTTGAAAGAACACATTCAATTAATCCACTCTGAGTCATATAACTAAAAGATGGATATACACTAAGCTGTCGACTGAAATGAAGGGCACAGCTCACACATGGTTTGATGATCAGTAACTCCAACTTGTCTGTGTGAACAGTATCTTAAAACAACTTGGAATTATCTTTCTATATTTATGTCGGTAATTAAAATTTTGGAAATGATTAATTGGCGCGCATTAATATTTTGAATAAGACCCATGAACCAAAAGAGGAGCAAACTGTCGCAAACATGAAAGAAGAATTGACAAGTAACCTACAGTATCTAGGAAAACAAGTTAACCCAGCTACTGGTGATATCCCACAAATAGATGGTTACACATGAAATCTTATGGGACAATGCCAATTCATGAAGTGAATGATTGGGGGAGAAAAAAAATTTGAAGGTTTTTTTGTCTTCAAGTTTAATTTGTAATTAAGTGAGTTTCGGGAGAGGAAGAAGGGTTAGATGCATTGCATCCATGAAACTTGGAGAGGACAGCTAGAATGGGCCATAGTTTGTCTCCCAAAAGAGGCATGGGCAATGTGGGATCTCACTCACTATTCGTTCTCCGACTTCTCAAAATGATAAGGGTTTATGAACCTTGCTCGATCTCTAAAGCTATAGCTCTCAATCTCCTTTAACATATCCCACTGAATTGAATCCTTCTTCTTTTGATTTGACGCCCTTTTGACTCGGTCTTGGTTTGTCTCTTGGGGCATATGCATGAACAAAGAGGAGGAAGATGATCCAAGGGTCCCATGGATATAGTTAGTGAATGGATTGTGTCACATATATCTTGTTAAATAATTGGATTGAGGATCTCATATTAGGTAGTGAACTTGGGAAGTTGAGAACATCTATATGGGCAAGTTCAAGGACCCTTCTACAGTTCTACTAGCTAGTCTAGTCAATAGAGCTTTTATTTGTAAGTGGAAATCTTAAAGGTGTCATCCGATCCCCACTACTATGAAAAAAAAAAAAGAAAAAAAAAACTAAGATTGAAAAAGTAAGGGAAAAGGACTATACATGTGCATGCATGGCCTAAATAGTGAAATTGGAAGCATACAAAGCACAATTAGGGACTTCAATAAAACTTTGGGGTGCTGCTTTAGTGCTCAAGGCATAGGGGGAGGGTGGGGTATAGTTATCATCTAAAGGCAACGGAGTATGTCACGTGCCCAAGTATGACATGCTTCTAATATGACAGAATTTTCCAAAACTTTGTCCGGAAAAATTTATTGGAACAAAACCATAAGTGAAGAATCCAATACATTATATGAGTATGAGATGACCAATTTGACTTGGTGAACATCTTTCAAGTTTCAAGCCAAATTTCACAAGAGTCCCAACCAAAAGCATAATGATTGAGTTAGATGGTGTGAAACTAAATAATGTAATCGAATGGAATTTACATACTTTGTAACCCAACTCCAAAAGTTTTACTACTATTCATGGATAACGAACATGATGTGCATAGCTTGGTTGAAGGAAATATTGATCACATATTAGATAGGTTTATGTCCATGTCTTATCTTCTTCAAGTCCCATGGGACAGGCAGAAATGCCTGAAGACTACGGATCAAACAATAATGTTAAATGAAAGAGTCCACATTTGGAGTTTGGATTATATGCAAGATCAATTCAAACCCAGCATCTTTAAGTCGACAGGATGATTTGGTCTCCTTGCCCAAGAATTAATAGTAAAATGTTGAGGTGAAGTTAGCTCAGCTCCAAACTTTGGTGGCCCTTTTCACCAAAAAAAAAAACTTTGGTGGCCCATATATTTTACATATACAGAGTTGCATGTGAAGTGTGTATACTGATCAAACAGAGTTGCAGCAGGGATTAAACGTACTCTTTGTATGAATATTCATGTGAAGTGCTGCAGAAATGAAATGGTTAGGGGACAGGGATAGACAGATTGTCCGTATTAACTTGTTTGTGCTATTCAACTCAAACTTACCAATAACAAAATGCATGGTTGCAGAAAAAGGCTGCAGCTAGCAAGAATCCATGTTACAAATTACTAACCAAAAACAAAAGGAATCCATGCTTCTGTTCAATATAGAACGTGCAACTTTCCGTTTGTCAAACCCAGTACTAGAACATTATTGGGCTTTTGGAAATAATTTCCATAACTTATAATCTTCTGATTAAAAGCCCCATAATCCAACAAGTTGGGCTTTTTGCTTGGTTGTGGTGTTTATAGGCTATGAGCAGAAGATAGTGTTGATTATTTTGTGCTGATAAGGATGGATGTTAAGACATAGTAGCAATAATGGATTAATGGTGATCTGAAGAAGAAGGGAACGTAAGACAAATTGATGAGGTGATGGTGATAAGAGTAAGACAGATGGTGGTGGTACGGTCACAATCAATCATTTTGGG
Source organism: Rubus idaeus (assembly GCA_030142095.1). Lineage (NCBI taxonomy): Eukaryota > Viridiplantae > Streptophyta > Magnoliopsida > Rosales > Rosaceae > Rubus > Rubus idaeus. The sequence continues at coordinate 2,972,427 of CM057969.1, read as the reverse complement.
AATTGTGATGATCAATTTTTGGTGTTTAACGGCGAACAATGAACAGTATGATGGTGAAAAAATGGTGGCAAATGTCCAAACTGTATTGTGATTTTTGTGAGCCTATGGACTATGGACTATGTAACAACTTTTTCTTGGTTACAATAATCATTATTCAAATTTATTTATAAGGATCATGTAACAACAACAAAATTGTTTATCTAAGATTTTTTTTTATTTTTTGAAGAGAGACTAGTGTGGCTGTCTTTAAGTTTTAATTAATCAAATTTTATAGTATTTTTATTGCATTGATGATGTTACTTAAATAATGAGCTGTCTTACTCTTCAACTGTCTTTATGTAGCGGGAAAGTATGAAGGTCTAATTTTTTTTTTTTATATACGAAAATCTTTTATCATTGTAGGCTTAGTTTGGTATTGAGGTGAGAAATCTCAGCTGTTAAAATAATCAGTGGTCAAAAACTCAACAAAGCATTTGGTAAACTATGTGTTTAAAATTGATTTGATAAATAAAAGTATTGTTAACGTGTTTGATAAATTTTAGAGAGAAACTACTATAATTATGTATAATGACGTAAATGAACATGATGTTGAAAGTTTTTTTTTAATAAAAATACTCCGCTCTATTGTGAATTGAGATCAAGAAATGGTTTGCGGATCCCATTTAACAAGTTAGCGACATCAGATTGCTAGATAAGTAGAAACTTACTCGCATGCTTTACAATTACCAGATTTATCTCTCAAAACTTGGAGCTAATACATGAATGAAATTCATAAAGGATCGGTCCAGGTGTAAGCTTTACAGTCTAGAGCTGATACATAAGTCGAAAACATGAGTGAGAAAGCAATCCGTGCAAATTTTTGTTCAGAATACTCTGTTTGAAATTGTCTGAACCCAATGGCTAATGATATGTTTGCTTCATGATCAATTCCCACTAATTGGATGACGTTCAACATTCATACACAAGATTGGATTCAAGATTATATCTAAACGAAAAGAAAAAAGATTGGGTTTAGTCACCATAATCCATGGCTATAATATATCAACAAATCCTGTTAAGCAAATCAAGACATTAATTTAATCCTTACAGAGAATTGATCAGAAAAGAAACCCCTAGAAAAGAAAATTGATCAAGAAAGAAACCCCTGCCCTTTGGGAGCAAATCAGAAAACAAGGCCCGTAAAATTGGATGGGAAAACCCAAAGAAGGAAAACTGCAATGAAAGGAATTGTAGGGAAGTAGGGTTTGAACTCGAGAAATAAGCAAAATTGGTGATGAACTGAGGAGATAAGCAAAATTATCCACCCAACAAAGAAAGAAGAACTGGAGAACGAATTAGCGACAATCAGAGGGAGAAGATCGAATAGGAACTGAATCGTTTGACAAGGATAAAGCCTGTCATTTAGAGAAAAAAGTGAGGGCAACATTGGCTACTGAAAATTTTCATTTAACTCTGGCGTGGTTCCGCGTGGGTAAAAAAACACAGGTTTGAGAAAGCAGCCAAGGAGCTGCTTCTTAAAATTGCGGTACGAGGACCATAATTTATTTTTAACGCTCTTTATTATTTGTTTACCAAACACTTTATCTATGTAAAATGTTCAAAAAAAGTGATTTTATTCCTCAAACCATAATACCAAACGGGATCGTAGAATATTAATTTTTTTATTTAGTGGTGAAGTGATAATTTTTCATTTGTTCTTACATTGAAAACAATTATTGACTTTTTTGTGAGTAAATTATTGACTTTTTGTGAGTATTAATGACAATCTTTAAAAAAAAAAATTAGAAAGAAACTAATAAATAACTGTGGACATGACAATCTGCCAATCTCCTAAAAAAGATTTACCATTAAATAATATTTGTTTTTGCAAAATTACCAATAAAAATAATTTATTGATGCACGATATTTCCTGTGCACCTTAGCTCACTCGATCATTTCCGGTAACCGATTTCTCAATGAAGAAAAGCTCAGATGACGAACACTGTTGCTGTGAAATTCTATTCTTATCCAACAATCTTTGTCTTCCTTCCTTGTTTTGTCATAAGCAGCAATATAATAAACCCCAAAGCACGACAGAATCATCATGTCCCTTGTACGTGGCTACTCTCACCGACTCTTCTTTGCTTTGGTACCAATATCAATTTCCCAAATTGGTGATCTGGGTTGGTGGAAATTGGTCCTGAGCATATAATCCGAGCTGGGTTTTGTGAAATGTTGCAGAAATTTGTAGATTTTGATCAGCAAAAGCTAAGAATGCTGATAAAGGCGCGGGCTTGACTGTACATTTTTGGTAAGTGCTATTATCTTGTGGCTTCTAATAGTTGTTGGATTTAGGTTTGTTGCTGAAATTTGATTTTTGGGTTTGATAATTCTTAATTGGTTTGTGGCAACTCCAAGAGATTGATTGCTACTGTTACTGCTGAAATTTGGTTCTTGGGATTATGAAAAGCAAGTTAGTTTGGTGATCAATCTGGTGGTTTATCTAATAAGTGAAATGATAGCATATTGAATGAGTCAACTGTACTGACTATTATGGGAAGTTACTCAGAGATTGAATGTGTTGTAAGAGGATTATGGTTTTGGATTTTAAAGTGGCTAACCTAAATTTTGGGCCTTGGAAAATAACAAGTTTTGAATGTGTCTTGGGTCCTTCTACGTTTCTTTAGGTTTGAAAAGAGTGATTTTAGACAGTGGTGTTGGTGAAATTGGGGTAATTCAACAACTCTGATTATAAGTTGGTGATGTGATTCTTTACAGTTTAAATTAGTACATAGTAAGGGGAAAAGAGGGGATGGCAGTGGCAAGCAAAACCAGAAATATGCTTGAGAATCTTGTAAGAGAAGGATCGTTCAAATGGTTGATTGGAGATCGAGGCCCTTTTGATGGAGAATTGGAGGAGATGGGAAGGTCTCCTTCAGCCTCGAAAAATTGGATACAGGAGCTATCTCCAATTGCAAACGTAGTTGTCCGTAGATGCTCGAAGTAAGTTTTCTGCTTTTACATCTCATATTCTTTTAACTCTTACATTATCAGAGTGAAAGTGATAATGGTATGGTTTCCATTAGAACCCTTATTCTTCATTGTTGGGTGCTGCTTTTGAATATGAGGATTTTGCTTATTCTTCAAATATGGTAATAAGTTTTGAGAAATGATTTTCTAGTGTTAACAAAACAATGCTGCAGAATCCTTGGTGTTCCTACGACTCAGCTTTGTGAAGGCTTCAGTGCAGAAGCTTCCGAATCTATAAAGCATCCATCTCGCTATGCCAGGAACTTTTTGGAATACTGCTCGTTCAGAGCTCTTGCTCTGTCAACTCAGGTGACTGGTCATCTGGCTGATAAAAAGTTCCGACGCCTGACATATGATATGATGCTAGCTTGGGAGGCTCCAGCTGCTGACAGCCATCCTTTGCTAAATGTAAGGTTTAAGTGTTTGTGAATTTATTTTTTTTCCTTGGAAGCTTATTTCTTATATTCTTGATATTTTGATGTTTAAGTCCTGATACTTATTCTAAACTGTAATTTTATAAAAGCATGCTATCCTACCTACTTGTGATTTGCATTAGAAAGTCTACACTGCTTGGAAATGGCTTTGCCCATTGTTATTTGCATTGTTTACCGAACAATTTAGCAGGTTAATACCTTCAGACATGCAAATCACTCTATATGCATTGCTATTTGCACTCCTTTTATGAGATGTGTTTGACCATCCGTGTAATTAATTGTTTAGGTTCAAAATTTCTCTATCACTCTGGTGCTCTCTCTCTCTCTCTCGTGTTAATGTGTTCATAAGGGCCCCTTGTCTTTTGTGCAGTTAAATGAAGATTTATCAGTTGGGATAGAGGCTTTCTCTAGAATAGCTCCATCAGTTCCCATTATTGCAAATGTGATTATCAGCGAAAATCTTTTTGAGGTGCTTGCAACATCAACCGGAGGGAGGCTTCAATTCTCCACTTACGACAAGTATCTGAGTGGACTAGAAAGGTACATACTTCAATTGAATTTGCATTGCACACACATTTCAGGAAACAAAAACGTTTTAGATAAAAAGAACAGGAATTCCAGAAGGAGATAACAAGCAATCCACCTCGGCAAAGCCTAATTACTCAATACCTATTATTAATATATAGCAGTTAATTATAGTCATTAGTTTGGTCATCATTATGATAAGCATTGATGGAGGTAGGCAAGGCCTAGTGGGGCAATTGCCCCCGTTGAAAATTTTGATTTCATCTCATTGGTTCGCATATTTATACTATTTTTGTAATTCACCCCACTACATAGCAATACCAGCCCCCCCAGCAAAGACATATAAATTATTGTTAATTCACAGAGGAAAAGTATTTTCCACTTGAGGATGCCACTTAAAATCTATTTTATGAGGAAATACTGCATAATGCATACTAAATTTTAATCAGTTGATGGAATACAAACTCCAGAATGGGTTACTAAATTTAAATTTGAATAGTTCATTTGTCCTCAAGTTTGTGTAATCATTGGAAGCATATTCCTTCGACCTTATATCAAGTTCTGCGATTTTTAAAATTTTTGTCATACAGAGCAATAAGAAAAATGAGGACCCAATCAGAGTCGTCTCTTCTTTCTGCTGTACGATCATCAAGAGGAGAGAGAATTCTAGAAGTGGATGGAACAGTAACTACACAACCAGTTCTTGAGCATGTGGGAATTTCTACATGGCCTGGTAGGTAGATGTGACTAAGATTGTGATATGGTCTTTGCATTTATATCCAGTATTCCCCACTTTTATATGTTTATGGTTTGCAAACAGGACGGTTGATTCTGACAGACCATGCACTTTACTTTGAGGCTCTGCGTGTTGTATCTTATGACAAGGCAAAACGATATGATCTGTCAGATGATCTAAAACAGGTTGTGAAACCTGAGTTGACTGGCCCATGGGGTACTAGACTGTTTGACAAGGCAGTCTATTATAAATCAATTTCATTGTAAGTTATCAGGCATTACATTTTTCTCTTATGGTTAGAGTTTTGCTTTACATGTTAGTTTCTTAGTACTTGCAAAGAAAATAGTCTTGTTAGGACTTGATTTTCACTTTTCGTAGTATTTCTTGTGTAGATCAGAACCAGTTGTGATAGAGTTTCCTGAGCTGAAGGGGCATACTCGTCGTGATTACTGGCTAGCAATCATAAGAGAGATTTTGTATGTTCATAGGTTTATACATACATACCAAATCAAGGGGGTTAAACGAGATGAAGCTCTTTCAAAGGCTGTGCTTGGGATTCTGCGACTACAGGCCATTCAAGAAATTTCTTCTGCTCCTTTACGCTGTGGGGGTCTTTTAATGTTCAATCTTTGTGATCAATTACCAGGTGGAGACTTGATACTGGAAACTCTTGCAAATATGTCAACCATAAGCGAATTAGATAGGTCTAACAATTCCAAGTCCGGAGGTGGAATGTATTCGATCTCCGCCTTAGATATGATTTCTAACTTGGGCTTTGCATTTGGAACAAGTTCTAATAATTCTGTTGAGACCGGGCTTGCCGTGGGTGAGATAACTGTCGGAGAACTGACTTCACTGGAAAGAGCAGTTAAGGAATCAAAAAACAACTACAAAAAAGTGGCACAAGCACAAGCAACAGTAGATGGAGTCAAAGTGGAAGGCATGGATACAAATTTTGCAGTGATGAAGGTATTTGGTGATATTAAGGGTTTATTCACCCAGTTTTTTAACCTTCCCCCTCATCCTTTCTCCTTTCTTGCTTTATTTGAAAATAATTAGAGTATAATTAGTATTTAAAGGAGTTATGGAAAACATTTTATTAGTAGTCCTAAGTAGTGGACAAAAGACTCCAGTGAATCTCTCATTCCCTTTGAGACATCATCTGCCATTTATTCTGTTAAGTGTTGGTAGTTCGGATGTAAATGACCAGTTAATTCTTATGCTGTACAATTGGGATATGTATCTGATTTTACTGCATTCTTTTCTCACCTAGCTTTTGTTTTACCCCATTTTCTAGCAACATCTTGTGAATTCGATTGCTTGCAGGAGTTGCTCTTTCCAATGATGGAACTAGGGAAGTGCCTTCTTTCTTTGGCATTCTGGGAGGATCCACTGAAGTCTCTGGGTTTCTGTGTTGTTTTCACTTATATCATTTGCAGGTAAAGTGGGCCAGTTAAAAATTCATCATCTTGCTTTACTCATCAATCATTATCCAGACTTATGCAGGAGGGGGAAGGTTGGGAAAATTGAATATATGATAACAAAGATAAACTTGATGATGGCATAATGTAATAATATTTCTGTTAACTTAGCTTTGCTTGAAGTCTGTGTTTAAGTGCTTATATGATACTAAATAATAAGTCATGTGCATTTGTTAATGCAACAGCCATCGGTGCATTTTTGGCATAGCAGTATTCTTTTTGGTCTAAGTCACTAAACTAGTATTCTTTTTGGTTGGTTATATTAGTACTCTATGAAGAATGTGTAAAACCTTCCTATACTTTGATGTTACATCGTATGCGCCTTTTCCTTCCTGCAATTGTGATCAGAAGAAATAAATTCTAGAAATGTTTTTTAGAAAATCTGGTCACTATATTTCCTAGAACTCTATGGAAAGGGTGAGAACTGTTGCAAGAGAGGAGGTAGCTATAGAAGAAAGAGACCATGGAGAATGAGATTATGTTCTGTTGTGTTTCTTTCTGCATATCACACTGGTGGGCATCTATTTCCAGCTAACTTACAGGGTGTGCATTTCAGGGGATGGCTGAGTTATGCCTTTGCAGTGACACTCGTCTTTATTGCGATCTTCATGATGCTCACCCGATTTATTAGCCAAGGAAAATCTGCTCATGAGGTTAAGGTGCTAGCACCTCCACCAATGAATACGATGGAGCAGCTTTTGGCTGTTCAGAATGCAATTTCCCAAGCTGAAGGGATTGTCCAGGATGGAAACATTGTTCTTCTAAAGCTACGTGCTTTGTTGCTGTCCCTTTTTCCTCAGGTTCTGCTCTCTTTGTCATTGCTGGTTCCTTCAACCTTGTCTCTGGATAATCATTATATGTGTTCTGTAACTTCTATCTGTCTCCCTCACCTTTTAGTAGATTGCTCATATTTGCTTGTATTTCCGTGTAATGATCAGGCAAGCGAAAAATTTGCAGCGGCTCTTTTAGTCATGGCTTTGACTCTGGCCTTCCTCCCCAGTAAATATGTTGTTCTGTTGATCTTCTTGGAAACGTTTACACGGTATTCACCAATGAGGAAAACTAGCACGGAGAGATGGATGAGAAGGTTGCGAGAGTGGTGGTTCAGCATACCAGCAGCTCCCGTTATACTCGAAAGAGAAAAAGAAGATAAAAAGAAGAAATGATGTTGTAATATCTGTAATGTACTATTGTATGCTAATGTAGTTTGCTCATATAGAGAGAGCTCCCGAGTAGAGACAGGGAGAGAGGTGAGTGTGTAAATCTTAACAATGGAAGTCCAAATAAACTGATACGAAAAAGAAAATGAAAAGGTTTGAGCTAAGGTTTAGTCCATATTATTTTTTAAATTTTACTCCCTGTTTCTGCTCCTCCAGCCTTATTTATTTTTTCGGTTTTTGGGATTGGAATCAACAAATTCTGATGGTAATTTGCTGTTATTTGAATTGTTAAAGTTTAAAAAATGTAATTAGCCGATGGTTTGGTATGAGACTTTCAGAGCACCAAAAAAAAAAAACCTTACCGAACATAGCTTACGGTATTAATACAGAAAAACTGTGAATCAAAGTAATTCTCTTTATTTGAATACTCATTCTAAGTATGTCGAGGTGAAAAAAGAAAAAAGAAATGCACAGCTAGAAGTACATTTGTGAAGGAATGTTTTGTATCTCTATAAATATGAGTAATATCAAGTGGTAAAGAAACAGTATTTTGACCTTAAACAGAACAAGTTCTATCCCAGAAAATTAGAACTCTTATTTGCAACTGACTTGACCATAGGAAAAAATGAAAAGGTAAACAACAAGGTACCATGCAACAAATTAAGAATGAAATGAATCTAACAAAAAAGTATGAGTCCTTCCCTTAATCAGTCATGCACGTACGGACGGCCATCATTCCGATCGAGTTGGGAAGCTTTTATCTGTGAAATGACGACGAATTGAAAAGAGCTCGTAAACATGTTCACGTACCATGATCGATCATAGAGTCGTAAACATGTTGATGGAATTGGTGCACAAGAAATCCGTGGCGTTCGGTGTGAACACCGGAATGTTGGCCAGATATGGATTCGGCGGCACAAAGCACGATGAAGAATCCCCTCCTCCTCCTACATTGTTGATATTATTATTACTACTATTGTTGTTATTATTGGTGCTGATGCTGATGCTGCTGCAGTTCTCTTCGGTAATCACCGAAGACGATTCATTGTCATCGTTTCTCATCATCACATTGTTGTTATTAACCTGATTTGGGCTTTTATTTATCATCTCCTCCTCCAACGAGGACGACATGCCGTTGTTGTTGTTGTTGTTTCCCATCTCCGGCGGTTCGGGTTTTGCGGGCGGCGGCGACGAGTCGTCCTCGAACCGCGAGAGGCCGGTGAGTTTCTGCACAAGCGCCATGAAGTCACGCGGGTGCGTGTGGATGATTTTGGGGGAATGCGTGTAGATGATGACCGGGTGGCGCTGCTGCTGCTGCGGCGGTCTCGTGGTGGTGGACCCCACCATTGCGTACGTGGATGACGAGGAGGATGACGACGGCGGGGACGAGGATGAGGAGGAGGAGGAGGGTTTCTTGATGAAATGGGAATCCTTGTTGATCTTCAACGGCGGTGGAAATAGGGCATTGGTGGTGGTGATCTTATTTGCATGAGGGCTCATCTTCGTTTCAAATTTGTTAGGGTAATTGCAAGTAAGGACCTCAAAACTACGAGAAATGAGATGAGGATGGATATATATATGAGTATATATTTATATAGGGATGGGGACTGGAGAGAACGTGTAAGTTTGTTCCTCCTATTTGGGTGGGATTGGTTGAAACAAATTTAGAGGGTGAGTGAATAATATATGGGGCTGTGTGGGTTTATCGAATTTGAAGGGTAAGATCGAGAGACATCAAGAAAGGAGAAACACTTAAACACGACGGTCCTGTCACATAATACATTTTAACCATCAATTAGATGTAAGTAGGAGAGTTATAGAGTATTTTCCATATATGTTTCTCTTTAGCACTGGGGGTGCCAGATGGGATAGGACCGTTGAGACATATTTGGTGAGGTGGTGGAGTTTGAGGGCATATCGGAAAAGGCAGTTAGACTGTTCATGGCAGATGGCCGGATTATGGCTTCATTGCATTCTTACGTTCACATCTCTCACACTCCCCGTTTGATTGTGGCAGCCATGAGCTACCTAGACAAGTAGCCAGCCCCTCATGAGTATATAACTACTAATGTGTCGTCACCCCCTCATGAGTATATAATTACTTCTTACGTTCACATCTTTCTCCATATAGCCTTTTTTTTCTTTCTCAATTTTATTGAGTTGCTCTCAATATTGTTTTTTTTGTCCAAACTCTCAAAATTGTTTGTGACAATGTAAATTTTTTTGCTTACATGACATGTTCATTATTAGTGAAATTGAAGCTATTTTATAATGTTATAAATTATGGATTTCTACTTATATATATTTCTTTCTTAAAGGCCAATTTGAACCCGAACTTTTCAATTTATTTTCTTATGAGTTTTGCTTTCATTGCAAAATGGATAGTCTTAACTCCATAAAAACAAACCTTTTTTTTTGGGCAACAGAACAAAATATATTTAAAAAACATTGAATGGGAACCTTTGAAAAACATTTGAATGAAAACATTGGATAGTCTTAACTCCATAAAAAAAATATATTAAAAAGAATAATTGATTTAATTTTACCAAAAAAAAATTTAAGTACAACCTTTACCGACGAATTTTTCGTCAGCAAAAATTTAAGTACAACCTTTAACTTTTCTCAAGCCAACACTTCACTATTGGTAAGACATGATTTTTAAAAATGTTCCAACTGACTTTGCTCGAAAATTTCGATTTTTTTTTTTGAATTTTCTAGTTTTCCGACTTTGGAAATTCATAAAAAATAAATGAGTTGATATTTTTGCGCTATGTCGATTCGAGAAGTCCTTAAAAATCATGATTTTAGGGTGGAAATATTAAGGTGTTAAAAAAAATGCAATTTTTGCCCAAAAATCGTGTGTTATACAATTTTGGGTGAAAAACAAAGGTTTATGCAAAAAAAAAATCTTAAAACTTCACTACTAGTAAAACATGTTTTTTAAAAGGTGTTCAAATTGACAAAACTCAAAAATCTCGGATTATTTATTTTTTATGAATTTTCTAGTTTTTCGACTTTGAAAAATATCATGAAAATCGTGGGCATATGCATCATTACTTATCCTCGCTAGTATGGACATCGTTAGTTAGTCGCTAGCATGGGCATCATTGGAAGTGTCAGGGTCACCTCAAGATGTCTCCTTGTGAACTGCATTTTTCTCTTCAAGTTTACTAGTGTCAAAACTTCACCATTGGTAAAACAAATTTTTTAAAAGGTGTACCAAATGACTTTGATCGAAACGACTTGAGTTTTTCGAGCAATGTCAGTTAAAAAAGTTTTTAAATCATTTTTTAACATCGGTGAAGTTTTGCCATGGACAAAGTTGAAGGAAAAAGGGGTTTGACACGTTTGAAGGTGTCACAGTATACCCTTGCAAGCCAAACAACCACCTTTTTTTTTAACTATGCTTGTGCCAAAATTTCCTCATTGGTAAGACATGATTTTTAAAAGGTGTTCCGACTGACTTTGCTAGAAAATCTCGAATCATTTATTTTTTTTAAGAATTCTCGAGTTTTCCAACTTTGAAAAATTGTAAAAAAATAAAAGAGTCGATTTTTTTGCGTTCTATCAACTTGAAAAGTCTTTAAAAATTATGATTTAAATGTGAGAAAATTTTGGTGTGAAAATAAAAACATGCAATTTTGGCTCAAAAATCATGTATTGTACCCACGGTTTTGGGTGAAAAAACCAAGGTTTCGGCAAAACAAAATAAAAATTTGTCAAAACTTCACCACCGGTAAAGTATAATTTTTAAAAGATGTTCCAATTGACAAAACTTGAAAATCTCAAATCGTTTATTTTTTTTTATGAATTTTCTAGTTTTCCGACTTTGAAAAATTGTAAAAAATAAACGATTCAATATTTTTGTATTCTGTCAACTTGAAAAATTCTTAAAAATCATGATTTGAGTGCAGAAAGATTTTGGTGTGAAAATAAGAACATACAATTTTGGCCCAAAAATCGTGTGTTATAACCCAATGTTTTGGGTGAAAAACCAAGGTTTCGGCAAAAAATTAAAAATTTCTCAAAACTTCATCACTGGTAAAACATATTTTTTTAAAAGGTGTTTCGACGTTACTCGTAAATCTCAAATCGTTTATTTTTTATGAATTTTCTAGTTTATCGACTTTGAAAATTTGTAAAAAATAAACTAATTGATATTTTTGCGTTCTGTCGACTCGAGAAGTCCGGAAAAATCATGATTTTAGTGTGGAAAAATTTTGGTATGAAAATAAGAACATGCAATATTGGCCCAAAAATCGTGTGTTATAACCCACGGTTTTTTGTGAAAAATCATGGTTTCGGCAAAAAAATAAAAATCTCAAATATTCACCATTGGTAAAAAATATTTAAAATGTGTTCTAATTGACAGAACTCCATGCATTATTCATCATAACTTAGTTAAATGAAATATGTTGAAGCACATGTCTCTCTTTTCCTCTCACCTTATCTTTTCTCTCCAAAATTAACAATGCAATTAATTATTCTCTTTCCAGCTTTTCCCTTTAAAATTGTATCATTATCCTCTTTCTATAATCAATAATTAAGAAGACTTTGATTTTTTTTAGGGTATGTGCTATTTTTTTGGAGGACATTACTTTGATTATTATAACTAATATGAATTTAAATACTGACTAATTCAAAAGTTAGATCATCCATACATTATATTTCAATCACACTTTATGTGCATCATCCATACATGAGAAAATACATCGGTGATTAGATTCAGTCTCTCACCTCGTTGGGAGTTAAAGAGAAAAAGAGGATATAAGTAAAGCAACAAAAAAAGTGAGAAAATATTATATAACCCTTGAAAAATATCTCACATGAGCCACATGTGATCTCATTTAACTGAGTTATGACGAAAAATTGACGAATGTATCCCGATGATGTGTTTTTAGAAGTTTAGGTATTTATCACGTTTGAAAGTTTGGATATGTCAAATGACTAATATGCCCTCATAATTAACGATCAAGTAACGAAAAATAGACAGAGGTATTCAAATGATGTGTTGTTGAAAGTTCAAGTACCTTATTGATCACTTTTGAAAGTTATGTACTTTTATGTTCGGTACACCAAAGTTTAGACTATGCTGGTGATAAAAATCTTAACTTTAATTGTCAAGACTTTAGCATTTCTATGTCAAATATGAGCTTGTCCAAGATTTTGAGCCATATATGCATCGTCCGGTAGTCCCATATTCATATGCACATACTTTTTACGTTTTTTTTTTATAATAAAGGTTTTAATAATTTTTTTAATATAAAAAATTCAAAAAAATAATTTTAAACAACATTACGAGTTACTTTATAATATTTTATTTTTAAAAAATATATAAAATAAAATAAAAAAAAAAAAAATATATATATATATTTATTTTTTTTTTTTTATCTTCCTTGTTTTTTTTCGGGGGGGGTGTTCTTCTCTCCCCCCCTTGTATTTGTGTGGTCCCCTGCGCGGGGGTGGGTGTTTTGCTCCCCCTTGTGTTGTTTCTCCTTCTTTTTGGGTCTCTTTTTTGTGTGGGTAGTATATTTAGCTCACCTCCCACCTAAAATTAATATTTATCTTTCTTTTTTTCTCTCTTCCCCTCCTCCTCCCCAAACCAAACACAAAAAAAAAAAAAAAATATTCTTTCTTTTTCTCTTCTCTTATTTTCAATTCTATTATTAATTTTGAATTTTTGTGGGGTTTGGTTTGGGGTGGGTTGGGAAGGAATGGGATCCCTATCAATTTTTTGGAATTAAATTATTTTATATTTTTTTTTTTTTTTTTTTTTGGTGGGTGGTTGGGGATTGTGGGGTTTTTTTGGTTTTTTTTTTTTTTTTTTGTTGGTTTGGTGGGAGGAGGGAAGGGGGGAGTTTTGTCATTTTCTGGGGGGAAAAGGAGAAGAAAGAGGGAAGGGGGGGGTGGGGGGGGGGGAGAGAAAGAGAAAAAAAAAAAAAAAAAAAAATATATTTTAATAATATGTTTTTTTTTTTTTTTTTTTTTTTTTTTATTTTTTTTTTTTTTTTTTTTTTATAAATTAATAATAATAAAAAAAAAAAAAAAAAAAAAAAAAAAAAAAAAAAACAAAAAACAACAAACCATAAAACATAAAATTAAAAATTTAATATTAAAAAATAAATAATAAATATAAAATTATAAAATATTTATTATTTTTTTTTATTTTTAAAAATTAATTTATTAAATATGTAAAAGTAAAATATATTTATAAGTTTATTTTTTTTTTTTTTTTTTTTTTTTTGTTTTTTTTTTTTTTTTTTTTTATTTTTATTAATTTTTTCAATTATTTTCAACCACCAGTTTAAATTATATTATGTATAAAATAAGTTATTAGTACTTAATTTTTGTGGTTTCAAAACAAAAGAAAAAGGAATAAAATTAGAAAAAAAAAAAAAGAAAAAAAAAAAAACAAACGGGGTAAAACCTATAATTTTTTTTTGGCCTCCCCATATTCATATGCACGTACTTTTTACGATTTTGCTTCTTGTTTATAAGAAGTGTTCCACACAAAAAGGCTCTTCTTGATTAGGATGTCTTGTTATTTTGTTTTTTTTTCTCCCCCCTCCCCAGCTTCTCTCTCTCTATATATATAAAAATATATATATATTATACAGCGGAGAAAAAATTAAAATATATATATATATATATATTGAACCCTTGTATGCTTACGGTGCAGAGGATGAATGATGAGCTTGATATATGAATGCTTGCCATGGTCGATAAACTAGAAAATAGAATCTGTTGGTATATATTGACCACCATTGAATTCACTTAATTAATTAGCATGATTAGCATGTGCTTAATTACAATAATTAAGATCGAATATTCTTATCTTATATATATGGTGCGAAAGCTACTAGTAATATATAATATGCACTTAAGCTATAGCTAGCTGTCGTCCATGAAATTAACCATGATCGATCTGTGTATGGAATCAGGCATATATGGACCATCTGCGATGTGGTAAGTTAACAAGACAAGATTTTTAATGCATTAGTTTGTGGTCCATTGACCACTAATTTTATTCTCTTAATTGATTGGCCTCAGCTTCACAATTATTGACAAAGATTTTTCTCCTAATCCATATGTATTGTGATGATGATGTCATATTAATTTTATTCTCTTAATTAATATCTGAATGAAGTCGAATTTGCTATGTCAAAATCCTAAACACTGCATCATGCAACTCTTAGATTAATGATGTACGGTCTTTTTCAGCAGCTCTCATGCTCATGTTGGTCACCTCGTATATGATAATATTGCTGGAACATGTCACTCTAAATTGATGAGCTTACATAGACTGTGTAGTTAGGTGTTTGTTTCTAATTCTTGGCTCTTCGAGCTTTCCGTGTAATAAAAAAAATAATTAAACACTAAATCATAAACACAAAGATATATATATATATATATAATCTTTTCACATGCGGACGTCCGTACAAATATTTTCATAATATATATATATATATATATTCAAACTTTATCGTGGTGATCGTATGGATGAAGTTTTCTTAATAGACTTTTCCAATGTAAGCTGATCGATTCTTACTAGTTACTACTGTCTCTTAATGGTAACTTCATCGTCTAGCTAGCAATAAAAATATAAAATAATATTAAAAAAAGATAAACAAGAAAATGAAAACATATATATCATAGTGATGCTGTGATGATCGATTATATCTTACTATTGCTACTGCTAGCTGATCCAACTATTTCATAATCGAGTTTAATAAAATGATTAAAATCTTTAATTGATAATTACAGGTCACTACTTTAACATTAAAGGCAAAACAAAAAACAAAAGATGGTGATCGTGATCGTGATCGTGAGACTAATTTTGTTATGTCAAAATCAGTGTGCTTCTAGATAGCTATGAGAAAAAGAAAAGTCTAGGTCTTTTTTGTTTTAAGAAGAAAAAGTCTAGGTCCTTGGTGATATATATTTAAAGAAAAAGTCTAGTCTCACATTCTTTAGCTTTATTATTTATAAAAAATTACTGATAATGTCATTTTTTGGTGACCTTATTATTTTTAAAACCACCAAATATATGACATCGTTATCTCAAAACTTATATTACATCATCAATTAATTTGCTAGTATTTTCAAATTTGTTATGAGATATAATAATTAGATGAATTTGATTTCTTCTATTTATGTTGTTATATATATACTTGGATCTAGGGTTTGAACCAATTATATTTATATGTTGTTATCGGTGAATATTGTTTGTTACTATCCAATGGAATTAAAAAGACCGTGTTTTTCCATACCATAAAGAAGACGAACATCTTTTTAGTAGTGAATAACATAAAAATAGTCTAAGATAAATAGATAATAGAAATACAGAGCACTAAGTTGTCCTTGAACCCCAATAGTAGGGAAAAAACAAACTTACAAGGGTATTGTTGATTTGTTGCCACGACCAAAGCTATATTGACCAAACTAGAACTCTAACAAATTAACTATAAGACCTTCGTCCACAAAAAAAAAAAACTACAAGACCAAATTTGCAATTATGATGATAACACATTGAGCTTGAGATGCATAATTCATAGTGTTCAACATAAGCCGAGTTTGAACTTGATAAATACTACTTGTGAGTTGACTAGATTTTTGGAACATTTCTAACAATGTTATTCATTTTTAAAGCTAAAATTTAGCCAAAAAAATAAAATTTAGCTAACAAGTTTCTTTTGGGGGGGCAACTTTTTGGGGGGGGGCTTTTTGTTGTGTTTTGGAATAATGGGGGGTTTTATTTTCCTTTCTTTTTTTTCTTTTTATTTGGGGCTTGGGTTTTCCTCCTTTTTTCATTTCTTTTTCCGGTTTGTATTATTTTTTTCCTCCCTTTGGTGGGGTTTGGGGGGGGGGAAAATTTGGTTTGTTTTTTTTTGGGGCCCTCTCTTCGCTTTTTTTTTGTGGGCCTCCTTTTTTTTTTGGGGGGGGGTTTTTTTTTTTTTGGGTTGGGGGGGGGGGGGGGGGGGGGGGGGGGGGGGTTTGGGGGGGGGGGGGGGGGGGTGTGGGGGTGGGGTTGGGTTTTTTTGGGAAGAAAGGGGAGGGGGGGGGGGGGGGGGGGGGGGAGGGGGGGGGGGGGGGGGGGGGGGGGGGGGGAGGGGGAACCCCCCCCCCCCCCCCCCCCCCCCCCCCCCCCCCCCCCCCCCCCCCCCCCCCCCCCCCCCCCCCCCCCCCCCCCCCCCCCCCCCCCCCCCCCCCCCCCCCCCCCCCCCCCCCCCTCCTCTCCTCCCCCCCCCCCCCCCCCCCCCCCCCCCCTCCCTCTCTCCCCTCTCTCTCCCCCCCCCCTCCTGAAAAAAAAAAAATTTATAAAGTTAAATTTACTCCCACAATGCAATTTATTAGTCATATAGAATATTTTATCAAAATAATAAATTGACATGTGGAGAAGGAAAGAAGAAAATATGGAACTGAAATTTTTAACTTCATTTTAAATAATTTATTATAACTAATTTTTGATATAAAATTAGTTATAATATTATTAAAATCTTATTTTAGCTATTTTGTTGAAGAGCTGGTTTGACACTGCTCAACTCGATTCACATCGGTGTTAGGTAAGTTGGAACACACGGACAAAAAACCCTATTTTTATCTCGCTATTTTGTAGTTTAATAATATCTTAATCTCATCCACTAATCTTAATTAGTGAAAAAAAAGGCCATGAGTGCATGACCATGCTTGTGCTCGTCAATGGGGTTACACGGAGAGCAGATTTCAATGGGGATTGATTCTAGAAATTCCAAATACCATTAGAAAAGTAAAGGGTTGTTGTCCAACCTAAAGACAGTGTCAAATTTTAGATCCAAGGACTCACATTTACTCATCTACTTGTACGGCCTTTCTCTAGTCAATTTGGCGCGTGGACACACATAGTGGCAATTGTATACTGCCACGTACGGATCGTTCAATAGCCAACCAGCTCTGACAAGAACATCGCTCTCCACAGAGTCAACGCCCTCACACAAACAAATGGTGTATGCAATACACACCCGAACCTAACTCTCTCACCGCACGATCATATCCCAACGGTCCAGCCGTGGCAGGTATAACATTTAACCAGTGCGCCCCACCAGCGAATCAATACGACCCTCCCACCATCAAGGGCGAGGAGCAAGAAGCGGTTGTGGTGGGACCCACATGCGGAGAAGCGCTTAAGCGCACGGGGACAAAAGTACTTTTAGGCTTCTATAAGCTGCAGTTATACGGACAATTAAATTAAATTAAAATTAAAACCCAACGCTTTCATAGTTGTTAACTAAAAATACTAATCTATTCGGCTTTTTCTGGCCTTGACTTTTCCTCTGTTCTATAATTTCTATTCTCTGTGTGAAAAATGAAAAATGGAGAGGCAAGCGGCTGCTTCAAATTCCTCTCAGCTCAATTTCACCGTTTAAGCTTCTTCAACTGCCAAAGTATCTCATAAGAGTATTCATTCATTTATAACTATATGCCCATTTAGTCATTTCCCCTGAAAATTTCTACTTCTTCTTCTTCTAAATTTTTGATCAGAAAGAAGATCATAAATTTTGTTGATGAAAAGAGAAAGCTGAAGTGGTCTTTTTAGAGAAGGAAGGATGCTTGATCAAATGAGTAGAAGAAAAAGGAGAGGCTTGAAGGTTGCGGATGCGGTGGAGTTCTTCAACTATGTGATTGAAGAGAAGCCTTTTCTTCCAGTTTTGATACCTCTGGTTTTGCTTGCTTGGGCTATTGAGAGATGGGTCTTCTCTTTCTCCAATTGGGTCCCACTCGCCGTTGCCGTCTGGGCAACTGTACAGGTTTTTAGCTCCTCCTACGCTATGTTTGTAGGTTAATCACAGGTCCATTTTGACATTTGGTTGATATGGAGTTTGAACTGTTTCAATTTTGTTTCCAAGTTTATTTTTAGTACTGTAATTCTTTGTTTTTTGTGAGGGGTTTAGTTTGTGGAGGTGAAACCTGATTGCCCTCTTTTCAAGTTTCCTATTTGTGGCTAATATGGTGCTTAGTTTATTTTTAGTTCTACTTTATCCATTGGTTGAGATTATTTTCCTTTTTCTACTGTTGGAGCCCATTATTTTTTTTAAATTTAAGTATGTTCTTTTTTTAGCAACTGCAATTCACAACGTTGAGTTCTTTCCACTCAACTTCACTAAAAATAAGCTGTCACTTGTTCTAATATTGCAGTACGGGAACTATCAACGTCGAATTATTGTTGAAGACTTGAACAAGAAATGGAAGAGAGTGATACTTAACACCTCGGTACGTTATTCGTTTCCATTTCTTCCATTTCCTTGTATGATCGAACTGCTTGCTTATGGAAGCTGAATTTTCTATTTGTGATCATTTTTGTTGTATAGCCCATAACGCCATTGGAGCCCTGCGAATGGCTGAATAAGCTGTTGACAGAAGTATGGCCCAACTATATTAACCCAAAGCTTTCATCAAGGTTTTCATCCATTGTTGAGGTGAGAATAATCTTATCCTGTTACTTTATGTCAGTGTCATTTGATACTATGCTGCATTTTTGTTTTACCTAGTTGCGTTTGCATCTCATAGGAGCAGACTGTGAAAGATGCTCCTTGAGCAATCTGCCACTTGTGTTTTATGTTCATGACATCCTTCCGGTACCTCTTTTATAAGTCAAGAAAAGAAAAGTTGTCTTTAATTTCAGATACTCATTAATTAGTTGCTAGAATATTGTGTTTCTGTTGCATTCACTAAATAATGCTGGAAGAAGTTGCGTTCCATTAGCATTTTTCACTTTTGGCAGGATGTCTCAATTTGTCCATTGTACTTGCACAACGACAGTTTTTAATGTATCCAGCTAATTAGTTAAAGTTCTTGTGGCCCTGTTTTTTTTTTTTTTTTTTTGCAGAAACGGCTGAAGCACAGAAAATCAAGGCTTATAGTAAGTGATCTATTCCTCTACTTATCTATAACGGTTTGAACGTTGAAGTTTAAACCTTTTGAGTTAATTTTGACTCTGTTTGTATATTTGATGAGTGTACTAAAGAATAACCATCTTTTCATGTAGGAAAGAGTTGAACTGCAAGAGTTTTCACTAGGTTCATCCCCTCCTAGCTTGGGTCTTCATGGGACTCGTTGGTCAACTTCAGGTGATCAGGTTTGGTTTCTATTTTAACTTTAGTTCTCAAACTTTATCAAGAAGTGTCTTGCTATAGCTTAGACTGAGGTTTATATAAGGTGGTAGATAGGTTTCTGTTCGTTGACTTTAAACTATTACTTTAGCAATGGTTCGTATTCGATTCTTAGAGCTTAGACTGAAGAATGTATTTGAATTTCCATTGTTATGGTGATTTGTTTTACATTACTCAGTGGTTCGTATCCAATTCTTCAAGCAATGATATTGAAATATCACTTCTAGTTTCCTGACATCTTCATAAACACTTTCTTGTGCATTTTGACAGCGAATCATGCGCCTGGGTTTTGACTGGGATACAAATGATATGAGTATTTTGTTGCTTGCAAAGCTTGCCAAGCCATTTATGGGGACTGCACGGATTGTTATAAATAGCCTCCACATCAAGGGAGATGTATGTAGAGCAGCTTCCTTTTCAGTTTTTCTCATACAGTTCATCTCGAAAGGATTCTATAAAATGAAATTAGATATATGCACACGTAGATTTTAGCTTGCTTTTCCTTTCTGAGTCCTGAATATCCTATTGAAAGCATTGATTGTGCATTACTCGGAAAGCAGTTTAAGGTTTCTTTGGTTAGTCCTTCATCCAGTAAATTGCATTTTGCAGCTTCTCCTGATGCCAGTTTTGAATGGGAGAGCGATTTTGTACTCATTTCTGTCAGTTCCTGAAGTGAGGATAGGAGTTGCCTTTGGAAGTGGTGGAAGCCAATCACTACCTGCTACAGAGCTTCCTGGCGTTTCTTCTTGGCTGGTTTGAGTCTTAAGCATGAAAACTTTTTTTGTACTGAATGTCTGCAAAATCTGATACTTTTACAGATAATAGATTTCTTTCTCTCATAGGTGAAACTTCTTACTGACACCTTAGTTAAGACCATGGTTGAACCTCGTCGACGATGTTATTCTATGCCAGCAGTAAGCCTAAGGAAAAAGGCTGTTGGAGGTATAATATATGTGACAGTCGTTTCAGCCAGTAAACTTTCTAGGAATGGCTTGAGATTAAGTCCATCCAGAAGGCAATTTGATAGAACTTCGGAAGAGCACTTTGTTGATAAAGATCTACAGACATTTGTGGAGGTTGAGCTCGAACAGTTAACTAGAAGAACAGATGTGAAGTTGAGCTCAAACCCTAGATGGAATGCAAAATTTAATATGGTGTTACATGAAGAAGCAGGTACTCTTCGATTTAATCTTTATGAGTGCACACCAAACAATGTGAAGTATGACTATCTGGCGAGTTGTGAAGTCAAGGTACTATCATTAAGATGTTTAACTAAATTTTGTAATTATAGTCATATTTTTAACCTTCTCTTATCATCTTGTTGAGTGTCCACTAAGTTGAGTAGTTGTTCCTTGTGAGTAGGTGAAGTATGTTGAGGATGATTCTACTATATTTTGGGCAATAGGACCTGACTCTGGTGTAATAGCAAAACATGCTGCATTCTGTGGAAATGAAGTTGAAATAGTTGTTCCATTTGAGGGGGTCCATTCAGGGGAGGTAGGAATTTCAAGTTTTATGCCTGATTTCTATATCACATGTTTTACTTACTTTTTGACATGAGTATTTTTGTTCTTTTTGTTTTGCTCAATACATCATGTAGTTGACGGTGAAGCTTGTCCTTAAAGAATGGCAATTCTCTGATGGTTCACACGTCTTGGACAGCTATCATATTAGCCCACAAAGATCTCTTTTTGGGTCATCAAATTTTCGGCCAAGAACCGGAAGGAAAGTTAACATAACTGTTGTGGAAGGAAAGGATCTTATTGGCAAAGACAGATCTGGAAAGTGTAATCCGTATGTTAAATTGCAATATGGAAAGGTAGATATTTCACTTCCCTTCATAATGTCCTTTCGTGTGTATTAAGGTATATATTTTACTGACAATTGTAAACATTATATGTGGACGGTTACTTTATTTTCAGATTCTCCAGAGAACAATGACTGCTCATTCTTTGAGTCCTATCTGGAATAAGAAGTTTGAATTTGATGAGATAGGAGGAGGTGAATACCTGATGATAAAGTGCTACAGTGAAGATATCTTTGGTGATGACAGCATTGGTAGTGCAAGAGTTAATTTGGAGGGACTGGTTGAGGGATCAATCAGGGATGTCTGGGTCCCTCTAGAAAAAGTGAATTCTGGAGAACTTAGGCTTCAAATAGAAGCAGTCAGAGTTGAAGGCTCTGACGGATCAAGGGTATGTTATTATAAAACTTAAGTGAAAGATGATGTGTGTGGATCAATTTGTTAGTCCTAATATCTATGTGTTGGTGACTAAATCATTCTGCTCATTTCTTCTTTTTCCACTTCTTTCGTATGTTCAGGGTTCCACTACAGGTTCAAATTATGGTTGGCTTGAACTTGTTCTCATTGAAGCGAAAGACCTTGTTGCCGCTGATATCAGAGGGACAAGTGATCCATACGTGAGGGTTCAATATGGGAACTTGAAGAAAAGAACGAAGGTTGGAAATATCACAATAATGTTACACATCATAGTCATGATTCTGTAGAACCTTTTCAGTTCCCCTTACCCTACAAGTTTCCTCATCATGTTTCTGAAATGACTTGCCTTGCAGGTTATGTACAAAACTCTGAATCCCCAGTGGAATCAGACCTTGGAATTCCCTGATGATGGGAACCCCCTAGAGTTGCATGTTAAAGACCACAATGCCTTACTACCAACCTCAAGCATCGGTGATTGTGTTGTCGAATATCAGAGACTGCCTCCAAACCAAATGTCGGACAAGTGGATACCCCTTCAAGGTGTGAAAAGGGGAGAGATCCATATTCAGATCACAAGAAAAGTCCCAGAATTGGAGAAAAGATCAAGCATGGATTCTGATCCATCCATAAACAGAGCACACAAAATTTCTAGCGAGGTAAATGAGAATTGTGACTTGCTTATCTTAGCCATTGTACAAACAATGTTTCAAACGAACTCAACTCCTTTCTAACTCTCGAGTTTGGTCAGATGAAACAAATGATGATGAAGTTTCAGAACCTAATTGAGGATGGAAATCTTGAAGGACTGTCAACAGCTATGAATGAGTTAGAAAGCCTGGAGGATACACAAGAACAGTACATGGTTCAGCTCGAGACTGAACAAGTACTTCTTCTTAACAAGATAAAGGAGCTTGGTCAGGAAATGTTTAACTCATCTCCTTCCCTTAGCAGAATATCTTCCGGAATCTAAGCCATTCCTTTTCAATTTTGAGTTTTAACCCTAATGGGTTTATTTTGGGTGTTTATGTAAGTTCAAGTTACATGAAAACCTTTACAGATAGAGTATGTACATGGGAGTCCTAACAGTTCAAGTCACCACCATGCTGCATAATTGTATATGAGTCATGGATGCTTGATCAATTTTCTGCAGCAAATTAAGAACTTAGATTGTGCTTCTTGAGAATTCAAGTGTTATTTACCATAGAGAATACTATTGTATTCTAGACTTTATAAGGGTTGTTATGGGGTCTTGTACTCAATTGACAGTATATACTAGATTTTAGTTGCTTCTATGAGTTCTATCCTTCTATCAAGATGAGCTTGTGAGTAATAATATTACAACAAGGAATCTTCTTTATGGTCTTGATTAAAATCAGTTTTTAACAACAAATCATAGCCGTTGATCCACCTAAATGATCCGAATTTTCATAAGGAGTGCTCCAACTGATGAAAATTACAGAGGCGCCCCAATCAAAATTCATATACATATAAAATGGACAAAATTATCCAAAAAATTTCCGAGAAAATCTTATCGCCTATACGAACAGTCTTCCCCAACCTCCCGCCTCTGTCTACAACTTTCTGAGCTCCGAGCACTCAAAATCAAACAATGTCCGTGAAAATTAAACGCCACCACCAACAACGACGACTATAAGCTCAACTCACTGCACTTCAATCCTCACCACAAATGGCTTTCGCAACCGCAAAATTTTCCGAAATGCCACTGAGGAACTCACTCCCACTCGCCTCTCACTCGCCTTCCTCTCTCAACCTCCTCTTCTCATCTCCAAAACCGTCATTTCACATTTTCAAACCCTTCTCTTCTCTCAAAACCACCGAACACGGCGGAAACCCGAACGCTAGACCCTCGCACAAATCCAAGCCCTCCTCCTCCTCCTCTTCCGCTCCTTGGCTCAACAAGTGGCCCTCTCGCAGTCCTCCGGCCGAACTGCCCCGCCACAAAGTCAACGATAGGGTCAAGGAATCGAACGGCGGAGGCCAAACCGGCAACGCGAATGCCACTCGGTACGTTGACAAGGATAAAGGCCAGAGTGCAATAGAGAGGATCGTGTTCCGGTTGCGAAACTTAGGGTTAGGGGACGACGATGAGG
The DNA here is from genome assembly GCA_030142095.1 of Rubus idaeus. Classification (NCBI taxonomy): domain Eukaryota; kingdom Viridiplantae; phylum Streptophyta; class Magnoliopsida; order Rosales; family Rosaceae; genus Rubus; species Rubus idaeus. The sequence continues at coordinate 2,948,604 of CM057969.1, read as the reverse complement.
AAGAACACGATGATGATATGGAATTGGACGGTCCGGATTCAATGCCGGCCGCAAGCGGGGAAGAGAAGCTCGGCGATTTGCTACAGCGGGAGTGGGTCCGGCCGGACTATATATTGGCGGAGGAGAAGGGCGATGATGACGTGGCGTTGCCGTGGGAGAAAGAGGAGGAGTTGAGTGAAGAAGAGGAGGTGAGGGGGTTGAGGAAAGCTCGGAGGTCGAAAGCTCCGAGTTTGGCTGAATTGACAATTGAGGACGAGGAGCTGAGGCGGTTGAGGAGATTGGGAATGTTCCTGAGGGAAAGGATCAGTGTGCCCAAGGCCGGGATCACGCAGGCCGTGCTGGAGAAGATTCATGATAAGTGGAGGAAGGAAGAGCTGGTCAGGCTCAAGTTCCATGAGGTTCTGGCACACGATATGAAGACTGCTCATGAGATTGTTGAGGTTCGTTTACTTGTTTGAATTTTCTTATACATTTCTATCTATGTGAAGTGAATGTAATTCTTGCTGAATACAGATTGGGAGATTAAGTCTAGTTCGTTTAGTAATGAACTAGTGCTTTTTTGGTATTTTGTGGTTTCATGTGCTTGTAATTATCTGATGTCATGCTTACTGTTTTCTATTTCATTTACTTTCGTAATGTAACTGACTGCTTGTAGTGATGGTCAGCGTCGAACAGGAGGTTTAGTTCTATGGAGATCAGGAAGTGTCATGGTTGTGTACCGTGGGAGTAACTACAAAGGCCCTTCTAAATCCGAACCTGCTGGTAGGGAAGGAGATGCTCTTTTTATCCCAGATGTTTCGTCAGCTGAAACTCCGGTAACGAGAAGTGGCAATGGTGCGACTTCAGCTCCAGATAATACTGAGCAAGCCGTGAATAGTCCAGAACCTCGTCAGAAGATGACAGAGGAAGAAGCTGAATTCAACAGCTTATTGGATGATTTAGGTCCTCGTTTTGTTGAGTATTGGGGTACAGGAGTACTTCCTGTTGATGCTGATTTACTTCCTAAAACAATTCCGGGTTACAAAACACCTTTCAGGCTTCTTCCTACCGGGATGCGATCACGGCTGACTAATGCAGAAATGACTAATTTACGGAAACTTGCTAAATCAATTCCTTGTCATTTTGCCCTTGGTAAATTCTCCTTCTGTTTGTTTGTTTTTTTTTTTTTTTTTGTGTGCACACTTTACTTTACAATGTCAACATTTGCTGACACTTCATGCTTGACATCTTGATGAAGGGAGAAATAGAAACCATCAAGGGTTAGCATCTGCAATACTTAAAGTTTGGGAGAAAAGCTCTGTGGCGAAGATTGCTGTCAAACGAGGTATCCAGAATACAAACAACAAAATAATGGCTGAGGAACTGAAGGTCTGTCCTACATTTTCTGTTGTTCCATTGCTTTTGATACTTTTTCCCGACTTTATATTGCATTTTAGTTTATTTTGTTGAGTCGAAGCCCACCACTTGAAAACATTGTACCAATCTTCACAGTACAATCAATGGAAGGTTTTTTTAATTTTAATTTTATTTTTATTGAAATGATAGTTGTTCCAATATATAGTGTTCTTCTACAAGAACATTTTTTAACTAGAAGCCAAGGACTCAAGGTGGCTCAGCACTCTTAAGATTTTCAGGTTTGGATGTTGTACCTTTTTGTTTGGAATACATTAGGTGCTCCCCCTGCCCCAAACTTACTTACGAGTGCATCTTAGATTATAGATCCATGAGTTGTGTGGCATCCATCTCCTGTTCTGTGGTTTGTTATTATGGTTCATCTTAAGATGCTCGGTTACTTCTGTGGCATGCGGTATTCATAATAGCTATTCTTTTGGGCATCAAAAGTTGACCCTGACATCATTACAGATCTAGTGGACTGAATGGAATTTAATGATTTAGAGGTTATATTTAAGTCTAATTGCGGGTATATTTGCTCGGTGTTTGTAGTTCAACATATTCACTTATCTTGCTGCTAAAATTTTCACAAGCTTAGTTTACACAATGAACTTTGCTTTCTTTCAATGCAAGAACCACCACCCTTCTAAGTCAGGAACCTATCAAAATCTGTTATTCCTCATTATTGACAAGCTTGTAGATAGGCACCTCTATCATGCATTTTCTTGCAAACCAAAGTTCATGTGGGCACTCAGTATTTTATTATTATTATTATTATTATTTTTTTATAAATAGCTTTTTAAAGTTTTTCATTTTATTTTTCTGGTTGCCTGTGCAGGATAAAATTCAACGGGCGATAATACTAAATTTATTCTATATTGCAGGCATTAACAGGTGGTGTTTTACTACTCAGAAACAAATATTACATTGTCATTTACCGTGGAAAGGACTTTATCCCAACAAGTGTAGCTGCTGCTCTGGCTGAAAGACAGGAATTAACGAAACAGGTTCAAGATGTTGAAGAGAAAGTGCGGATCAAATCCATACATGCAGCTTCTTCAGGTGCAGAGGAAGGACAGGCACTTGCCGGAACTTTGGCTGAGTTTTATGAGGCTCAAGCCCGATGGGGAAGAGAAATATCTGCTGAAGAACGTGAAAAGATGATTGAAGAAAATTCAAAAGCCAAGATTGCCAGGCGTGCAAAACGAATTGAGCATAAACTAGGCGTTGTAAGTGTTTTAATTATCCTTACTTTAATTTGCAAGGGTCCCGAACTCCATTTCCTCTCTCCCTCTCTCTGCCCATCTCACTTGCTATCCTTCTATTCTGCCAACATTAGGCCATTAACAAGCATGATGTGGTCGCTGTACTTTTGCTTTTGAGAAATTTTTGTATCAAAGAAAATCATATATTGTTATATGCATCATGACACTGTGATAGAAGAGTATAAATAATTATTTAAAAAATCAAAACGACCTTGCCTTGCCTAGGGTGACTACACAATGAGGAGGATTGGCTAGGTCTTATCTGATTATTTAATGATGATATAAATTCATGTCAAGAAATCTTTCCTTGCTTGAGTGATGTTATTGTTTGACATATCATCCAGTGCAGAAAGACAATCCCCATAGAATTAAGAGGGAAACAGAGGTATATTACATAAATTTGTTTGAATTTCGGAAGGTTTATTTTTCTCACTAAAAAAAAAAAGGCTTATTGTATATTTAAATTCATACATCCTTAGTAATAATTTGCTCGTAGTTGATGGATGGATCATAGTGGTTGTAAGTAATCAACATGGACGTCTTCTTAAATACTTATATTAGCAAAGATGGTGGTGATGTGGTCTCTTACTATATTCCTCTTGTATTTCCAGAGTTGGTAGATCTATATTTTATGAGTTACAGTTTGTATTTTCTCTTGTATGCATCCTGTGTGATGTTTCTTGTCCAAAAGACAGCATTATAACCATTATATATAACTTGGGTACTAATAACATGTCTATACACACCCACATCTTTGTAACTTAATTTGAAAATTTGAATTCGCTGACAGGCCCAAGCCAAAAAGCTTAGAGCAGAGAGACTCCTATCCAAAATAGAATCGGCAATGCTTCCTGCAGGTCCTGATTATGATCAGGAAACCATCACTGATGAGGAGCGAGTTATGTTTCGCAGGGTTGGCTTAAGAATGAAAGCGTACTTGCCTCTTGGTGAGTGATCCTCTATTTTTTGAGTGAAGATAGAACTATGAGCTGAAACACTAATGGTCTTTATTTCATGATGTACCAGGCATACGTGGTGTTTTTGATGGTGTCATCGAAAACATGCATTTGCATTGGAAGCACAGAGAGCTTGTGAAATTAATATCCAAACAGAAGACCCTTGCTTTTGTTGAAGATTCAGCTAGGTTATTGGAATATGAGAGTGGTGGAATACTGGTGGCAATAGAAAGAGTTCCCAAAGGTTATGCTCTTATATACTATCGTGGAAAGAATTATCGGCGTCCCATTACATTGAGGCCAAGGAACCTTCTAACTAAGGCGAAAGCATTGAAACGTTCGGTGGCCATGCAACGCCATGAGGTTTCAATTTCTTACTCTACCCCAGTTTTTCAGTTGAAACTGATATTCCTCTCTTTGATCTGTTCTTCACCTCACAGTAAATATCATATGTATCCATGTAGGCTCTCAGTCAGCACATAGCAGAATTGGAGAGGACCATAGAGCAAATGAGATCTGAAATTGTAAGTTATAGACTTATAATTCATAATGCTTTTACTATACTCATATGTAGTCATGGGTATGCTCCTATACATAATGCTCAATTCAGCTACAATTGGTTCAAACTTTTTACCAGAAAGACTAAAATATCTAGCTGAGAGTGTCTTTTGCAAATTTATGACATGTTTCTCTTTTTATTACGAAGATAATTTTGACAATCAGACTACATTTACTCCTGCTGAATTCAAAAGTTATGCCCATCATAGTTCAGCCCTTGTGATAAATTGTTGAAACGTTATGCAGTCCCGATCATGGGGTTGGTTTCAATTATCTACATTCCTGAAATTGTTGTCTTGGTTACCATTTATGCCCATCAGTTGATTGGCCCAAGTGAAAAAATTGCTAGGTTCTGTATGACTCTGTAAACTGCTACTCTTTTTAATGCTATTAGGTGACCTGGTACGGTTAGGTTTTTTCCAATTATATAAACGATACAATTTTCATGGCTGTTTCCAATAATATAGAGTTAGTACTTTTCCCATAGTATCATGTCCTTTTGCGTTGGTGTTTGCCCTTGTGCATGACCATAGCTTTCTGAGCAGGGTGTTTCTGATGATGTAGACAATGAGAGCACTTGGAGCTCAAGAGATCCTAATCAGATTGGTCGTGACTCGGAATTTATCCAAGTGAGATATTCTGTTTCTTGTTATTATTTATTTACCATCAAGTGTTCATGATACTGCAACCAGATTGATTGCCCTAGTTAATGTGGTCAACATGCCAAAAGTTGGGTTTAGATGGCGTGGTCGGAGATTGAATTTTAAGCATGATCCTCTGGGAAAAGTTTTTGTTTCTGTTAACTATTTCCTTGTAGGACCTTTTAAAAAAATTAAGGTCCTGCTATGAACTTATGCAGCATTCGAGTAAGGTTTTTGGTTGTTCTTATCTGCAGAGTGAGGATGAAGCTTCTGACATGGAGTCAGATGGTAGTGATGATGATGAAGGCTCAGATTGGGAAAATGAAGACTAAAGTCCACAATTTTAAAAAGGAAAGATCAGTTTGGACAAGAATTGTTGACAACGTCAAAATACGGGACGTTTCTGAGAATGAGCCTTGTGATGGCTTCTGTTTAGATCTGCAAATTAGACTGGCATGGATACAATGAGACGTCCTCAAAGAGGACTCGAAGTTGGCAGCAAAGAAGTAAACACAGAAACATAATGTTATCAATTGAAGCTGGAGAGTGCACCACATACCTCAACCAACAGATGTTATCTAAATTCTAATGTTTCATTATATAAAAGGCGTCCACTCTTGTAGTCAGCAAGCCCACTATTTTGTATATTTAGGGGACATTGTATTTATTCTTGTAAAACATCTTTATTTTTTGTGTTCGTGTATACAATGGACGTGAATAAAACGCCCTAGTGTTGCAATATTAGCGGATAAAAGCAAGTTTGAAATCTTGATTTCTATTGTGATCACAGAATTTAATGTTGGAGAATTCAGATATCTGCTTAAGAACCAGAATCTTAAATATAATGGAAATGCAAGTCGTGAAATCGGCAGCAAGAAAACTTGGCAAGTAAAATTGCCATCATATTTCCAAAAAAAAAATACTTGTCTTGGAAGAGACTCGTGCGTAAACACGTGTGTGTGTGGCCCAATTTATTTTTAAAAAAAAAATTGTATAAAAAAAGTAAAATTGCCATCATATTTCCAAAAAAAAAATACTTGAGGGTTTCGATAACCAAGGATAGCACCGCTGAAATCTCTGGCCGGAAAGCAAAAATTGAAGCTCAAGGCTGTCCCGCTTCCCTTCTGAAAATTCAAAATTTCATGGGTACGTTTATTGGCGCATTATCTGCTGTAGCTGTAGCACTTGTTTTTTCTGTTCTGGAGGCAGAAGATTAATTTGTTCAGGGGTAAGAATCATGACTTGTTGAAGCAGAGCCTTCTCCTAGCCTCTTCAGGGGTCAACTGCACAATGAGCAGAAAAGTCAAACATATCCACCCAAATGCATACCTCCTCCCTGAAAGATAAAAGCATCAGGCCGGCCGGTATGCTTCAAACATATCCACCCAAAACATACAAATTAAAGTTCATTGAGATTAGAGCATTCCTCAATGGAAACCCATCCGCTAGTTCATTAAGAGAAAACCCTGAGTCAGCAACTGACAACTCAAACAGAAAAAGGATCGAGCACTACAGACTTGGAAGTCAGGGAACATTGTCACCAGAAAATTAACATAATAAAAGCAGCAAATATAGGATGACATCTTGCCTGATACACACACGCAGACACATACCTGATACATGGATTGAGGTGGTGGATGACTCGGAAGTGGGAAGTGGTGGCTATCCCAGGGAATATGAAGGCCCGACACTAGTAGGGGGTTTTGTACCTGACTGAGAAGATCATTAATAGAGACGCTAGCTTGGTTGGTTGTCAGCAGTTTCAGTCTCTTGGTGTTGTACGTGGTCTGTCATGATTCATGAGTAGTATGGTTGTAATTTGTAAAGTGCTATTTATATATAATGAAAATCCAAGTATTGTTGGATATATGGTATCTAGCTAGCTAGCTCTGATCTTTATCTCTATAGTTATTAATTGCAGCACTTACTCCATTTATAATTATATATTACTAATTCTAATGCCAGTCATTAATTCATGGACTCATAAGTCCCTAGTAATGCAGTGCAGTTGTTGTAATTAACAATACAGCTGAGAATTAATGTCCTTAATTTGAGTACTGTACGTTGAGAATGTGCTTGGTGTGTTGCCACATTCTTTAATTTCTGTATCTATATCGATCTGTGCTTATATTAATTTGTTGCACTGTATCTGGATTGATCGAAGAAATAGATTTGACCATGCATCAGACATGCAATTAATGCACTATCTATATTCCCTCTCTTTGTGGAAAAGGATTTCCATATATATATATAGGACAATCCAAGATTTGATCTAATTAAAGGATCTAAAGGTTTCCTTAGCCTTTCCTTTCCTGCCAAGGAAATACATTGCGCATTATGTTTCCTGATTCATAGAGGATACAATACTTGTTCTCTTATGTAATCTATATATATATGCCTCTAAATACGAGATCTTCTCTACACACAAACTAGAGTTCCTTGAACGTACCTTTGGCAAAGAAAAGAGCAAGCTAGGTCGATCTCTCTTAATTAGATGGAGATGGAGATGGAGATGATGAACGAGGGAGAAGCAAGGTCTGTTTTTATAATGGTGACTTTTATTGACGGCCCGTGCTTGGGTTCATTATTTGAAGTAAAAGTAAATTTGGATGGGAAGACACCAGATGAAATCATGCCTGAATCTGACGCAGCTCATCTACTCAAACCTGTAGCACGGTTTGCGGCAGAGAAGTTGCCGATGCCTGTAGTATGGGATTTTTGTAGCTTGGGTAATAATGATCGGTACTTATGTCTATTGCCAGATAGTGATCCTAACGCGGAGAGGGAGTTGGAGATGCCATATAGTGATCCTAAAGCGGAGAGGGAGTTGGAGATGCCAGATAGTGATCCTCACGCGGAGAGGGAGTTGGAGATGCAGAGGAACATGAGCAAGGTACCCTCATTGCAAGGACATATGTTCGACGTAAAGACTAGGAAATTATTGGTTTCAGCAATCAAGCCGCCCAACGCTACCAAATGGATTGGAAGAGTTGCATCTGCATATGGGAATATTTACTTTCTTGTAGAACCATATAGCGCAGGTTCTGCAGAAGAGCCTTCTTTTGAGAAGTATGATCCTAACAACAAGTCTTGGACATCACTGTGCCGTTTTCCCTATTCTAAGGGTTGGGACAAAAGGAATATAGTGGGTTATGCCGTTTGTCATCCTCAACTCCTTGTGTTTAATGTATCTGGCTCTAGGATAGAGGATAATCAAATGTGGGCTTATGACATAGTTAAAGATAAATGGCATCCAGTCAATGTCATAGATACAGAATGCTATAATTTCCGAGGGAAGGCCGTGGTTGCAGACGACGGTGTCTGGTATGCCGTATCAAACAGCTGGTTTCCACAAGTACTGGTCATGGGATTCTCTATTAGGCATCATTCAGAGAAAGAGTGTTATGTTACCTGTTCTCTACACTCGCTGCTGCAATCCCCTGAGCTGGTTTTATTTCCGCCTTATGCAGACGTCAGATCACAGTCTTTGGCTCTTATTGGTGGCTGCAAGTTTTGTCTTGTCCAGAGCGGCTTCTGCAACATAGGCAGGCAGTATTCTCAAACAATTAGAGTCTCCGTATTTCAAGTTGTTGATAAATCTGTTAGAGTCCATTATACAACGGTTTATAAGGTGGACCTTGAGGATCGTCAGCCATTCAATGTTATTTTCTGCTTCGCGTCCTAAGATATTGATCGAGCTTTCGATCTCAATAACCAGCTGCCAAGAGAGTGTGCATGCGTGAATTAATTGTTATAGTTAGCTCCACCATTAGGAATTAATTAAGGGATTTTGTGAATGAACGTATAACATATATACGTATATGGAATGGAATTTCTGCATGTATTTATTTATGTTTTGGTGAAATTAAACAAATTGATAATTAATGGTGAAAAGCAGCTTCAAGACTGCAAATTTTATGACTATCGATCATTCAAGTTTCTGATGGATAATTTTATCAATTGAAGCCGGAGAGTGCACCACATACCTCAACAGATGTTATCTAAATTCTAATGTTTCATTATGTAAAAGGCGTCCACTCTCGTAGTCAGTAAGCCCACTATTTGTATTTATTCTTGTAAACATCTTTATTTTTTGTGTTCGTGTATACAATGGACGTGAATAAAACGCCCTAGTGTTGCAATATTATCGGATAAAAGCAAGTTTGAAATCTTGATTCCTATTGTGGTCACAGAATTTAATGTTGGAGAATTCAGATATCTGCTTAAGAACCAGAATCTTAAATAAAATGGAAATGCAAGTCATAAAATTCTCAGCAGGAAAACTTGGCAAGTAAATTGCCATCATATTTTTAAAAAAAATACAATTGCAACAACTTGATGACTTGTCATGGAAGAGGCTCGTGCATAAACTTCTGCACATAGCGGCCAATTGATTAGTAACAAAACTATGTGATCAACGGATAACATTTTCTTCTGGCAACGATCGATAGATACTTTAGGGTTTTGATAACCAAGGATAGCACCACTGAAATCTCTGGCCGGAAAGCGAAAATTGAAGCTCGAGGCTGTCCCGCTTCCCTTCTGAAAATTCAAAATTTCACGGGTTTATTGGCGCATTATCTGCTGTAGCTGTAGCACTTGTTTTTTCTGTTCTGGAGGCAGGAGATTAATTTGTTCAGGGGTAAGAATCATGACTTGTTGAAGCAGAGCCTTCTCCTCTTCAGGGGTCAACTGCACAATGAGCAGAAAAGTCAATTGGTGACGGGAAAACTCAAAAGACATACATAAAAGCTCCAGCTGATATGAATAGTTGCAGCTATTTTACCGCTGTGCCACGAGCAAGCTGGCTGCCCGGCATTTGACCAGGAACTAATGATGGTGGTCCTGAAAGCTGTGGCACGGACGAACTCTCTGGTGGGCCAGACATCCAAGATCCTCTATCCGCTTGCATAGAAGTTCCAACTTGATTGCTGTACTCTGCACCCAAATGCATACCTCCTCCCTGAAAGATAAAAGCATCAGGTATGCTTCAATCATATCCACCCAAAACATACAAAGTTCATCGAGATTGAGCAACTGACTACTCAAACAGAAAAAGAAGCTCAAGGAGAAATCTGGAGTCGACAGACCTTGCATTTAGATTAAAAAGGACTGTTAACTCCCAAACTTTCCCAGAATCAAGCAAATTCAAATTATAAAAATAATGATAAACATTGTCTGGGTAGCTTAAAAGCTTGAACAAAGAAGCCCACACTTACATGTCTTTTGTTATATATATAATATATATATATATCCTATTTTACTGTTCTTACAGGATGCACACCTCATTCACTAAACCAATCATTATTCTTCCATGGTATCAAGTTACCAACATTGACAAAACAGTTGCAAGATTTATGCAGAGATGTGGCTCACAATAGGGTGGAAAGGCAAAACAGGAAGCATGAACCCAACTTTGGTTGAGTACCTTAACAGCATACAAGCTACTCCGAATACAAATGCTAATAATGTTAAATTCTCAAGGGGCTTGATGTGATAAGACATTCCTCCCACACATAATAAAAGCAGCAAATATAGGATGTCATCTTGCCTGATACACACACGCAAACACATACCTGATACATGGATTGAGGTGGTGGATGACTCGGAAGTGGTGGTTGTCCCAGGGGATATGAAGGCCCAACACTAGTAGGGGGTTTTGTACCTGACTGAGAAGATCATTAATAGAGACATTAGTCCAATCTTCTTATATCAACACATTTTATAGAAACCAGTAAACTATAAATTTCAGCTTACATGATACATGGATTGTGAAGGATGTTGGGGACCAGCATGTTGGAAACCCGAATTGGGCCCCATTTGTGGGGAATACTGGTGATGGAAGCTAGGCATTGAAGGTCTTGGTTGTGGTGGCAATGGTGGTTGCAGTGGCAAATGATGACCTCCACTTGTCTGTAATGGCTGTTGCAACTGGCTGTAAGTAGACATTTGGGGCTGATGAAGTTGAGGTGGCTGTGAAGAATGATGAGGATGTGTCGGAGGATTTGGAAGTTGAGAGGACTGTGGAAGAGATGTCGGGGTCATTTGAGGATTCAGGTGTCCCTTAGGCTGCTGTGGAGTCTGCAGGGGATATGAAGGCATAGGCTGAGACTGAAGATTAAATGCAGGAGCAGCAGCCGATGAGCTAGGCATTGGAGATTGGTTTTGGTATTGCTTTCTTGCAGGAGCTTGGATCTGGGATGGACCTGGTTGGTCCTGAACACCAAGGCCTGGCAATGAGGGAGCAGCCTGAATGTTTGACTGCTGAGTTGGTAGTGCCGACTGCTGAGAATGCTGTGATGTCACTGGTTGAATGGTGGGAATCTACAAACAACCTCAATTTAGGCACATAACAAGATTTTACATATAAGAAACCCCTTAAAGACAAAAATTGAAGAAAAACAAAAAAGCATACCACTTGAGGTGGCCGGACCATTCCAAGCATAATTTGTGCCTGGTGAAAGAATACACTTTATATCAGCAGTTGAAGGCTCAATGGTATACTTTAAGAACAAAAGCTACTTCATAACAGCTAATTCAGTTATGAAACCTATTAGAGACCATTAATCAGTAATGCCATTGAACACCCTTTACATAGACAGTTAGTCTTTGGCTAAAGATCCAGCACTCAGCCAGTCAGCGAAAACGTAAATCACACAGAAATTCAGCACTTGGAAAAGGAAGTTGTTTCCTACTAAAGTTAGCAACTTCTGAACAAAACCATTTGAACCCTAATCACACAAAATCATCTCAAGAAAGCGAAAGACAAAAATTGTGAAATAATAAACCCTGTCTGCACAATATTATCTCAAACAAATAAACGTTAAGAGAATGAAATTGACACGTTTAAGCAGAAAGGGGGAAAATTAAAACCCTAAAATTTAGAAACCTGGAAAAGAGCTTTGGTGAGTAGCGGATTCTGGATGAGGATCTGCCTCGCTTGCTGCTGGTTCTGTTCTATCAGAGTCTGTAGTTCAGAAAACAAATACAACAAAGTACGGACATTACTTGTAGGCCAATTGGGATGTTTGAATCGAAAGAAATTTTGGGAAGGAGAATTAAGTGGGAGAAGAAAATTCGTGAGAGGCGATATACCTTCATTTGAGACATGATTTCGTAGAGCTGGTTCTTCGACATTCCGGCTATATTGGCCGGTAAACCGTCGCCGGAAATTTGCTTTCCCGCCATTGTACACCGAGACTGCTGGAGAGATGGACAGAAAGAGAGAGCGCGCTTATGGAGTTCGGATATTGTTTAATGGGCCTGGGTACTATTTGAAGACTGTTTTTTTTTTGGTGCGTTGTTTTTTACTTTTTCTTAAAAAAAAAAAAAGGTTTCAGCCCTGGAACTCCTGGAAGACTAGCTTAGGAGTGTCACTTCGGACCAAATAATTTGTCATTTTAATTATAAAATAAAATTTTTTCAAGTGTTTCTTATTTAATTTAATTTTCAATACTTTTAATTGATGATAATTTTACTATCAATAATATTTTTGACCAATATTGATCATTATTGAAAACCATAAAGAGTGATATTAAACATTTTAAAACCTCAAGATTAATGTTGAACATCACCTCAAACCACATGGATCATTTGTAATATTTATCCATAATTAAATTACACTGGAAATAATTTGTTAAGATTTTTACAATGTTTGTTGAGATTTTAAATTTGAATTATTCTCTACTTCCTTAATAACAAATTAAAAAAGTTTTATTGTGATAGCTAAATTAAACGTACTACATTTAAAACTTAGATCATCAATGGGTGAGTATGTCTAAGCAAAAACTCTAAGCCATTGAATTAACAAACACCATCGAATTGATTTGTGATCGATCCATTATATATTGCCAATTTCTCTACTCAAACATACCACTAAGAACTTTTCTTTTTACTTTTATTATTATTATATGATCATGCATATCTACAATATGAACTTGAGGGAGGGAGGGAGAGAGAGAGAGGGCTTAGTTACCATATAACAACAAATTTACAGTAGGGATTTTCCCTAGCATGCATACATATTGAGCTATAATTATAATAAACATAAAGTACCCACAGGCATACACGTAGTTACATTTAACCACGTATATCTACCAAATCATCGGAAAAAAAACTACACCAACTTGAACATAGTTACATGTACGTGCAGTACGTAATATTGATATATATATATATATGCGTGGTAAAGTGCATGAGAGATGAGTCATAGTTCATGTTCTTTCATGTACGAACGTACGTACGTGCGTATCAGGATAAACATACGGCCGAAAAATGTTGTATAAGATGTTAGCTAGCTTATGAATATTCGATCATCAGGCTGCACGTAGAATCGAAACTTCACCAAATGGAGTCCAAGTTGAATGGTTGCTCCGGATGCTGTTGTGACTGCGGCTCGGAATCCATGATCTGATCCTTAGATGATGAAGAAGCGTGCAAATTTGACTGGTTCATGTTATGATCAGTCTGAAAGTGATGAGACATTAATCCTTGCTGTTGTTGTCGCTGTTGCGTCGCAATAAAAGACGAGTAGTGATCTTCTAGACCCGCCGTTGCGTCTCTAATCGGTTGTTGATAAATAGTACTATTAGTACTAGCACCACTACTCCTAAGTTGTAAGGCCCTAAGTAGCAAGGAGTTCACTGACGAAAGATTCGAAGGACTTAGCAAGCTAGATGGCCATGATGCGAGTCCAGCTGCCGGAAGAATAGCACCACTAGCCGCGGCCTCTCTTGCTCCGAGCCAATTATTCATGTTCAAAGTAGTACTGATCATGTTGACATCATTATTGATATTATTATCGATAATGTTGCAATTATTGCTCTGTGAAATTGACATGTTGTTGCTGATGAACCCACTAGATGAATTTGCAATATTGTTCATAAAATTTGGCAACTCCACGTCTCCAAATTCATTTGCGATTGAGTTTGTGTCGCATTGAGAGTCGACAGATTGCGGTGAGGAAGATGTAATTTGCTGTGGTTTTTTCAGTGCTATGCTCTTTTGAAACACCCTACAGACCACCCATTCTTCCTGCATACATGTGAAGCTATCTAAAATTAACCGTAGCTCGATCGAGAACTGATAAGGAAATAGTTCCATAAAGCTAGGCAACCTTTAATTAAGTAATCTGCGAACCAAATATGATCAACAATTGTGTTGGTACAAACCTTTGAGGTTGAGGATTTGAAGGGATGGCGCTTGTTTTCTAGTCTGTATTCGTGCATGACCCAGTTGGTTTTCTCACCCCTTGGAGCTCGACCCTTGTAGAAAACTAGGGTTTTCTTCATCCCAACGAGTACACCTTGACGAAGTATTTCCTTGTCTTTGCCAGTTGTCTTCCAATACCCAGCTTCTGTGGCTCGATTGGTCCGAAGTCCAGTTGGGTATTTTCGGTCTCTTAAGTTGAAGAAATACCATTCTTTCTCTCCCATCGAAGCCTTGCCTACACCATTATATATTTTGTTATTCAACTTAATTTAACAAAAATATCTATGGCTAAAAAAAATTATAATTTAGGTAGTTGGTAAAGCAAATCACTAAATCAGAAGTAATTAATTAGGAAGAGAAACAATGAAATATACAGCTATATAACTTTAGGAATCAACAAATATTATTCCTGAAATTTCCAGAATCCATATACTGTATAATTCCTTTCTGGCAAACATGCAATTTTTTAAAAAGATCTTCTTGGTTAATCAATACATGCAATTGACTAAGCTAGCTAGCCATTAGGAATGGAGATTAGGGTTTAAGAAGGAGGAAGATTATATGATCAAAATCATTAACAGAAGGAAGAAAGAAGAAATCATAAACTTTGCACCAAAAGGTAATTAAGTCAACATGCCAGCTATCTAACATATTAGATACCAGCTAACAGATTAGATCGATGAAGATAAGAGATTATACATGCAGTTGTACCAATTAAAGAAATAGTAATAGAAGAGGAAGAAGGGTAATCATAAACGGCAGATCTTTGATCGATGCATATATATGTGATAATCTAGCTAGCTTGTACGTACCTGGGAGATCCCAAGGTTCACACTTATTGAGATCAACAACAGCTACAGCTTGTGATGTGAAACTAACATCAGAAACCTTGCGGCAGAGATAGTACGTAATCAGTTCTTCATCTGTAGGATGGAATCTGAACCCAGGAGGAAGATTCTCCGGCATTCTTAGCTTATATATAATTGATTCACAACCTACTAAACCAAATAGTAATAGTACTAGCTGGATGGGATATCTCAACTGCTCTAGTCTCGATTTATTCGATTCTTCGATCGGAAGCTAGTTAGCTCATCGATGCTTACACGAAGTACGAAATGACAAAGATGATGATGAAGAAGATGGTCGAATGAGGTATTAATGGAGCTGCATAACTCATGAAATCTTCAAGAAGAAGCAGACATTGCCATTCGTGAGTAGTCTTTTTTATATTCTGATAATTACAGCTAACACTTTGACAAAGATGGTATTGATGCAGAGATGTGCTAGAGTACAAATTTCTCTTCTTATGCAAAGTCCAGTCAAATTACCAAAACGCCACTACCATTACTATATATGTAATTATGTATTGATTATTGAACAAGTAAGAGGGTTAGCGCGCATTGACTAAGAATGATTCAATTCAATCAAAGTGGATACGAAAATTAATTTCTTGTCACAATATAATAATTCAAACAAAGGATTTTACGAGATGAGTGGCAATTATTTGGGCACGACTCACGAGGTTCAAGGGTTGTCTCTCTGTTACACCAAGATTTGGATTTTCATAAACTACTTTGTTAATTTGGTTGTATTCTATGTGATATGATATACACGATCCAGTCTCCAACCACCTTCACCCATCTCTAACCACCCAACCCTTACTTGGCTACTCTACTCTCCTGCTCCAATTGGATTATGGGAACATATATGTTTGGCTATTTACTACTATCGCTTTCTACGAGTATATAACTATATATATACTAAAACCCTAAAATATTTGTATATATATATATATATATATATATATATTGTGATTGTGATTGTAGCATCCTTGCAACTGTTTACTTGTTTAGGTTGCAAAATGAATTTGTGCTGGGCAATGTCTCTAAAACAGTTAACGCTAACTCCCCCAAACATAGTTACTTATAAGAACAAATCAATAATTCATAAGGTTCTAATCTTATAAATCAATCATTTGGGAATAAATCCACATAAGAACAAATCAATAATTTGTAAGCTTCTGTTGAAGATCTATGTGACCTTCTTGCACAAGCTTCGGCAGTGAAACTCATACATGTGCATCGATCAGCTAACGAGGTAGCCCATCATGTTGCTAAAAATGTTTTGCATTTAAATTTGTCTAAAATTAATATCTACATTACGACTGCCCCTCCATATATCTGTGGAGGCTATTTTGCAATTTGATTGTAATAATCTTTGATCAATGAAACATTTTTTCCCTAGTAAAAAAATAAAAAATTGTAAAGGTTCTAATCTAGATATCTCATTAATGCGTAGTTTCGAACACAATTCTTATGATCGATATGATTGGCAGTTATTTTTTTTTTCTTTCTTCCTGGCATGTGCAATTGTGCATAGAATATATAATGAAGAAGTGACAGTTTAAGATCATCTTTGTAATATTCGGTGTGGTTCTAGCTAGCTGGGTACTTTTTAATTGTGATTTAATAATGGGTGGGAAAAGGTTACTAATTAAGACGAAGACTAATTAAGAGTAAGATCGAGTGGTTAAAAATGGTCACCAACCCATACGACTGGGATAGCTATAGGATAACTCGGGTAAGCGTTTTTGTTTGTTGGGTATCTTAATTTTCTTCATTCATCACCTTTTGTCTTTCCAAGCTTCTCATCAAATTCATTCCTAACTTGGAACTTTTCATGTATACAGTACGTACTACTACTACAACTTCATTTCCTGCAAGCCAGCTAGCTAGGGTTTCTAGAAGCACATATATATATATATATATATATATATATATATATATCTGGATATTCAGATTTCCCCTGATGCTCATATATAGTATAATTTCTAGAAGCATATCCAAAAAAAATTAAAAAATATATATCACAAATGAATTCCTTCCTTAGCACTTATGTTACTTGGTTTGATACGATTTTAAGCTACACACAGAAGATGGAGAATCAAACTCAAGACATCGCTGAACAATGGGACATACATTGGAGAGCGAAATTAGGGTCTGTTTGAGAATATTTTTTGGAAACCTAAAAATGTTTTTAAAATAATTAAAAAATTTAATTATAACTATAAAAAAAATTGAAAAAGAAAGAAGTCATATACTGTATGAATTTTAGAAGCACTTGGTAGTGGTTTTGTCAAGTGTTTCCTTATACAAAAACGTTTTTAAAAAATTTATAAAGCATTGTTAAGCCTTTTAAAAACATTCCCAAACATGCATTTAATCTCACTAAATCAACAGCCAGTTAGTTAGTTATTTATAAATTTTGGCGTTAATTACTTTATTTTATTTGTTTTTAACTATACAACAACGTATTGATTGTCATTAAATCGAAATCAGGGCATTAACTTCACTTACAAATAGAAAATTTGTGCTACTAGACCCAATACTTTATTCTCGTTGCTATCTGATAGAGCTAAACGAACTTGAAATTAATCTAAAAGAGCTTGAATTTATTTAAATGATTAATAAGGTACTCGATCTTTCAAAAACACATCATCGGGATATCTCTATCCATTTTTGTCATTTTTTTAATTAATTATAAAGACATATCAGTCATTTGATCTACTATATTTGAAAATTTCTACTATCTAATATCTATATGATGTGGGTTTGAAAATTTTGATATCTCATAATTGAAAAGGAAAAACCTATGCTAACTTAAACCCTAAATCCTAAACTAATGATATCTCATAGGGTTAGGATTAGGGAATAAATAAGGAGCTCAATTAATGAGATATCAAAATTTTCAAACACACATCATATTGATAACTAGATAAGTATGAAATTTTCAAATAAACTATATCAAATAACTTATATGTTCTTATAATTAATTAAAAAAATGACGAAAAATGGATAGAGATATTCTGATGATGTGTTTTTGAAATATCGAGTACCTTATTAATCATTTTTAAAAGTTGAGTACTCTTTTGTGACCATGCTCGTAAAAAAATAAAAATAAAAACTGTATATAGCTAAAAACAATAGGATCTCAAAAGCATTTTAAAGATTCAAACCATAAAATTAAAAAATTCAGAGATCATATGCAATTGAATAATTTAGTACTTATTTAGGTATAGTGTTGATCGTGATTGACTTGATTCGTGACTCATCGAGTAATCAACCTCTGAGTTGATGGACAAATATTTCTGCGGAGGATACTTAGTGCCAAAGTTAAAGACAAAAGAAACAAGAAGGAAATTTTCCAAAAGAAGCTCCAATTTGGCAACAGCCCACCCTACCCTTTACAAAAGGCTCTTTTATTCAATTACAATTTAGGAGGCAAAGAATACTAATACCTTCAAGCCTCCACTAAACTACGTTTACCAAATATAATTTATTTTCAACATTTACAAAAGGTTCTTTGGGGAAAATATTATATCTTAATACTTCTTTTAAAAAGTTTCATGTATACATGTCTACCAATGCGTGTGGCTTGGTTTTAGTCTCTTTTTTTTAATTTTTGTTTTTAGTTTATATTTTATTTTGGATATCATAAGCCCTTTTGACCCTTCCTTGTAGATTAGAGTTTTCCATTCAAGAGAAAAATAGAGGAAAATGAAAATTTTATAATGTAAATACACACTTTAATACAAGATTTTTGTACTTTTAATACAAAGCTAGCGCATTAGAAATGATTCCATTTAGTTTGTTTTACAAAATGTATGCATATATGCAAAAGAAGTTCAATCCATCCCAAGGTTGACCTAGCCTTCAACCTAAGACTAAAATTTTCAAAAGCAATTTTAATGCACACCACAACATTGGTTTCAAATACAATAGCTTGCAAAGTACGAAAATATTATAACGTCTTATATTGAAGATATTCGTAATCTTCGATTTTTAACCTCTAAAATTAAAGTAGGTTGTGTTTTTGTTTATTAAAGAGTTTGTTTTAATAAAAAAGTGTATTATAGAGTTCTATAGTATTATTTTTCACTCATATATAACTCTATAGTATCATTTTTTTTTTCGTGTCTAAGATTATATTTTATTTTCAGAATTTTAAGATCCGTTGATATCGTCATTTTTGTACGTTGTAGTTATCAAAATAGAAAACTCGAAGATTGCAGGACATATTAGACATTAGTTCAAAAAACAAATGAACCAATTTGACCAACAAGGAAGAGATTTTACGAAAGCAACCAAAGCACACACTTTTGCTTTTTGAAGGGGGTAGCACTCCACTTTGTTTTGCTTTGTGAAGGAGGAGTACCCATAGAAACTCATTTTGGAGCACCAAGGGAATTAGAAAATGCCATGTTCAACAGAGGAAGCACTAGTTAGGCTCTTCTACAATACTTCATCCTCCTTCCACCTCCTCCTTCTCTTCCTCTATGTCTCCTCCATTGTTCTTGCCAAGTTCTTCTACTTCGTTGGCAGCAACCCAATATTCCCAAGGTCTTAATTATAGTTTACATGCTACTAGATATATCTACTTAAATCTTCACGTATACCCTTTTGGTTTTCATACTTTAATTTGTTGTGTTTTTGCAGAAACCAGAATGGCTACGAAAACTATTTGTTTTCGGAAGATGAAGAAGAGGAGGAGGAGGACGAACTAGAAGAAAGACACAGCTTTCATGTACATGGTCAGCAATACTACACTGAAAATGATCATCTGGTGGCCGACATCATTCATGGAGGTGAAGCACTGAAGTTTTTGCCTAACGACAACCTTCAGAGGGATCGAATAAGCTTTTCTGATCAAGAGTTCATTAGTGCCCGGGAGAGCCTAATTGAAGAAGACCAAGATGATGTGTTACAAGGCTCCGAATCAGAACAAGATCGTAGTGCAGAGGAAATCATCCCTGCAAGAGATACTGCTTCGGTTCGCAATTCTGTCCCGAATGATCGAATCTGGACCACTTCTCCGATAACTATAGACCTACGCAGAAGTGACATGATCAGGAGAAATGACAAAAAATGTGACGGTATGTCACATTTTATCAAATCAACGTCTAAGTTTGTTACACTAACTAGTCACATGTTGTACTTCTAATGCTTTCATATACAATCTGCAGTCTGACATTGCTTATGGTTTTCGTACAGATAATTGTGGTGATTCTGATCAGATTACTGAAAACAATACAGAGACGCATTTATCCGGGGATGAAAATTTTCTAGTGTTTGCGCCGCCTCAGTTGGAGACCAAGAAATTAATCCGAGTTCAAGAAAATAAAGAGGATGAAATTTTCGGTGACTCAACAGTTGGATCAACTTCCAAGAGCTCTTCTGAATGGAGAAGCTCAATCAATTGTAGGGATTCTGCGACCGAAGATCCATTTTCTTCCTCATCACGGAGAAGCTGCCCTAAGTGGGAGTCTTACACAGTCTTTCAGAAATATGATGAAGAAATGATGTACCTAGACAGAATTAGTGCCCAAAAGCTCCACGAAACAGGTCATTTAATTTCTCTAGCTAGATCCTTAATTATTTGGTTCGTAACGTTATTTAAAAGCTTAGTTTGACCCTAAAAATGCTTTAATGTTTTCAGAATCACTTAGGTCTATTCAAGTTTGTCCAAGATCTATTTCAGAGAGGATTGTTCACAGAATCTCATTGGCAACTAAAAGGCCATCGGATGTACGTCACAACCCTTATCATGAACTAGAGGCTGCTTATGTTGCTCAAATTTGCTTAACATGGGAAGCTCTTAACTGGAACTACAAGAAATTCGAACAAAAAAGGGCCTCATCGCCTCAGGATTTCGACACTGGCTGTCCTGGCAAGATTGCGCAGCAGTTTCAGCAGTTCCAAGTTCTTTTGCAGAGATATGTAGAGAATGAGCCCTACGAGCAGGGCCGGAGACCTGAGATTTATGCTAGGATGAGGCTTTTGGCACCAAAGCTACTTCAAGTTCCAGAATATCGAGGTACTCGATCGTACAGGCAATTGCACTTTAACTTCTTTTAATTCATTATCATACCCCCTTTTCTTTAACATTTGAATGTGTGTAGTAAAGTTAAAGTCGTAGTTCCATCATGGAATGGTATCAGGAAATGCATATTAAAGAGTATATATAGGGATCAAACAAATTAACTAAAGTATTATTAATTTTTTATTTATTTATCAAGCTTCAGAAGATGATGATCATGAAAAGGAAGAAGGTTTTGGCTCAAGAATTTCCTCGGCAGCATTTTTAATGATAATGGAAGATGGAATCCGAACGTTCATGGAATTTCTTAAGGCTGATAAAGAGAAGCCCTGCCAAAAGCTATCATCAATGTTTAGAAGAAAACGAAGAGGTTCAGTTGATCCAACTCTTCTCAATCTCATGAAAAAAGTTAACCAAAAGGTACGTAAGTTATGTTATCATTAATTATCAAATTCAATGAGAGAAATGTTACTCATCACATTCTCATAATGTCATTCTAACTCTTTGATGGAGTGTTTGAAGACAATAAAAGGTTGAATTTAGAGTAAAAAATGACTTTCTTAGAGTGTGAAATAGAAACTATCTAATACACGTGCCCATGTACTTGATTTTTCGTGTTTTTAATTTTCTTCTATCCATTTCGTGAGCAGAAGAAGATGAAGATCAAAGATCTTCGGCGTTCGCACAAATGCTTGAGAAAGAAAAGCTTAAAGGTGGAGGAAGAGATGGAGATACTGCTGGGCCTAATTGACCTAAAATTGATTTCTAGGGTTTTGAGAATGAGTGACTTAAGTGCAGAGCAATTGCATTGGTGTGAAGAGAAGATGAGCAAAGTGAGAGTTCTGGATGGGAAATACCAGAGAGATTCCACACCACTTTTCTTCCCAGCACAGTGAGTGACCCACCATCTCATGTAAATTGCTTGATGACTAGATCATGATCAATGTCCATGAGTGCTGTACAAGATGAATATCCTAGCTTTTTGTAAATACACATACAATATTAGGGGAGCTAAGCTAGGGTGGGGGACCTCACAGATCAAAGCAAGCACATGTGGAGTGACATGGATTTGGAGATTTGGAATCCATAAGATGGTTTATGTGATTCATGAATATTGAAAGTGAAAGAACAAAGCAAGGAACATGAAGATGGAGACAAGGAGGCCGGGTGAGACTTTAGCTTTTAGCTTTAGCTTTTTAATTAGGGTTTATCTGTAACTAGAGGGGAGATTTGAGCTGAATCAAAAGAAGAGCAAGGCTGCTACAGATGCAGTGGGGAATAAAAAAGACAGCACATGGGTACACTCAAGGGATAGCAATAAAGTCCAATAAATCATTTAACCATTCTAAAGATGTATTTATCTAGAGCATGCATGAGATTAATTTATTGACTCTCTAAAGTTGATGACCTTGTAGTTTGGGGAATATGGGAATTTGGAAACTATGACATAATATCCCAAATATCTCAATCTCATTTGTAGTATGTAAACAGTAGTAGCAAACTTAGCATTAATCTAGTTATTTTACATTTAAAAAAGAAGAAGCATTAATCTAGTTATCTTTTTTGTTTTGATTGCTAGATTTTGGGACCTAGCTAGCAGTAACAATATTAATCATCCCTGCATACTCCAACTCCTCTACAGTAAATATCCAAAAATGATTGTTTTTGCGGAGGGTTACTTTGTTTTTGATAAACAAGGTCAAATATTATTCATAGTCATACCAGCATGGTAAAACTTCATGACCAAAAAATAAAAGCATGGTTAAATTTTACTATGAGTATAGAATAGATAAACCAAGTACATAATCAAAATACCTTGACAAATGGTAAAGCCAGTTTCTGCTGTTGTTTTGTTGTCAATCCAATTGTCCCCTTCTTCTTATCGTTACAATTGTTTTCAAAACATGGGCTGATGCCATCGCTCTGTAACCCATGGGCCAATATTAATGGGCTCTGTATTTAGCTTGAAACATGGGCCGCCGTTGTGATTTGATGAATCTAAAACTTAAGCCCAAAACAAGCTCAAACTTTCAGCCCAAATGAAGAGGGAGAAACCCTGTATTAACAATTTTGAGATTCTTGCAAAACCCTAAATTAGCCAAAAGATCATCGAGTAAACACTTGTGGCCATTTGGTTATGGGCCGGATGCATAAAGCAATCTAGATTTTCATTGAAGTCGACTTCTCCTTTCCCAATTGGCTCACTCATTCGTATGGTGTTCTATGATTCCACCTTACCATTTGAAGATGGGAGAGCAATCAACCATAAGGCATTTCACCGTTTGATCATGACATGATCTGTAACCTACAGATCAAGATGTTATAGGGCAATGAATATTCCTATTCCTATTCCTAAATGAATTCCAGTGGACCACTGTTGCTACTTGGCATAGAATTTCTTAATAGGAACCCAACCTACCAATTGAAACTCCACCCAAAAAATAGAAAAACCTTACCAAAGAAAAGGCAAGGCGGAGGGAATAGGGAAAGGGAAAGGGGAAGGGAATGTGGTAGGGTTGTGGAGTCCCCACTTGCATTCTCTATTTGCAAACATGTCTGTCCTTTCCACCTTGGATCGGAATCATAGAGCCTCCTCCTCACTTCTTAGCCCTTACTCCTTGGCCTTTTCTGCGTAGCATAACACACTTTGCTGCCACTCTGGAATTTAATTTCCTCGTTTTAGATAGATGCTTCCTTTTCCTATAAAATACAGATGCTCTTTTAAATCCTTAGCTTTGGTTTTGATTTTTGAACGTGTGTGTGGTTTTTTCTATTCTTCATTACATGTCAGGGTTCGCCTGTCAACTTCAATTGAGTCAAGATTTGAACATCACTTAGATTAGTGGATGTTACAAAACTCATTCGGTAACATTTTTGAATCAATAAATTTGGAATACTTCTTGAAGAGATGCTTATTCATAAAGTACGACAAAAAAATATTTACACTTTAAAATGTACAATTTGGTTATTTATGTCAAATGTTATCAAAAGCGCATTCATAATCATAAATCTATAAAACAAAACATAGATGATTCATGTTATAACTTATACACTTCCACATACTTAAGTATACTACAATTTAATTGCTTGGAACCCAATATCCTTGTTATGGCTTATTTGAGTTAAGCATGCTCCCATTCAAACGTCTCTCTCATGCTCATTATGGATAAAATATTGAGGCACGAACTTGTTTGTTGCCAATTGATGTGAAGTCGATAAGAAGTATGCATACAAATTTAGTCAAACGTTAATCTTATATGAGAAATTTTGTTGCACACACTGAATCTTAATTAGAAGAAAAGAAAGGAAATTATTAATGCCTTTAAACTTAGTCAAAAGAGTTGAATAGTTTTGAAATATCACTCTCAAAGTGGGAGAGTAGTGTTTATTTTTGATCGTTGGGTTGAATTTAAGGAAAATAAAGGTTAAGAGCTAGTGAGATCTAGTTGAAATTTCTTTGGCAAACCAAATCTTATAAAATATTTGTTTGGACTTGTATCATATTAAACTTTCAAGACTCTTGATATTTTCAAGTATTTACTGTTTTTTTTTTTAACAAACATCTTAATCATTATTAAAATAGAAGCAATATTTCATGATATAATAATTATCTATTAATTGATATGACATGCATAACTAC
The DNA here is from genome assembly GCA_030142095.1 of Rubus idaeus. NCBI lineage: Eukaryota > Viridiplantae > Streptophyta > Magnoliopsida > Rosales > Rosaceae > Rubus > Rubus idaeus. The sequence goes on along the minus strand of CM057969.1, from coordinate 2,924,066 downwards.
TAAAGTACCAAGTATCACAACCCTTTATAAGGCACCGATTCTATTGTAACCCTAGGTAACCCCTATCCAAGTCGTCTTCGAACCAAACAACCAACTCACAACGTGAACTCCCTCAAAAGCCTACAAGCACTATTTGCAGCCACAACCGCCTAGACAACACACACATTCACGGCCAATCTAACTAGCTAATCGCTTGCTTCTTGTACATCTCATTGAACTAAAGTTGGCCAAAATAGTCGTTTGATAATCTTCATAATATAGTGTGGTAGATTTAGTTTTCGGATAACTATATATTTTTTGATTAATTTTTTTTTTATAGAAAATTTAAATTGATCCAAAATCAAATGTATATATTTGCTCCACTCCACGTGATACACTAACGCCTTGTTTTATGGAATGGATTTGAGAAATTGGTAGCAAACAATGCACATGCTATATATAGGTGAAAATTAGATATTTTCCCTTTGCTAGATTTATGCTTCGTGCTTAAAAAGAAATTTTAATTTTGGGAAATTATCACAAATGATACCTGAACTTTACCTTCATTATATGGATGGTACCTGAACTTTACTTTTGATCACAACTAGTACCCGAACTTTTCGTTTTCATCTTAAATGGTATCTGCCGTTATAATTCGTTAACTTTTCCGTTAATTTTTTTTTTTACATTTTTCTTTCAAATTTTTTTTTGTTTTTTTTTTTACATTTTTCTTTCAATTTTTTTTTTTTTTTTTTCGTAACATTTTTCTTTCAATTTTTTGTTTTTACATTTTTCTTTTTTTTCGTAACATTTTTTCGTCATTTTTTTCCTCCCCTCCCCCCCCAACCCCCGCATAGCCTCTCCTCTTCGCCGAGCCGTGCCGGGGGGCCTCGCCTAGCGAACTCGAGCCATGAGCCCGTGTCTCTTCCTTCGCTTGCGTTCTCTCTCATCCACGGTGTCACTCCACTACTTCTCGACCCGTCCCTCTCTCACGCCGCCGTAGATCCTAGTCCATGTTCCCCACCGTCGCATCTCTCTACTCCGATCGTCCGTGCACCCACATGCCCAAACCGCCGCCATCATCGAAGTGCCTAGCTTTGCCATGCCACCGTCCGGCCCTCGATGCTCGGGGCCGCGCACGGGCTCGGCGGTGTTCTAGAGGAGAAGCCCCCCGACACGGCTTGGCGAAGAGGAGAGGTTACGAGGGGGTTGGGGGGGGGGGAGGGGAAAAAAAATGACGGAAAAAGGTTACACAAAAAAAATTGAAAGAAAAATGTAAACACAAAAAAAATTGAAAGAAAAATGTAAAAAAAAAGAAAAAGAAAGGAAAATAAAAAAAAAAAAATTTGACGGAAAAGTTAACGAATTATAACGGCAGGTACCATTTAAGATGAAAACGAAAAGTTCGGGTACTAGTTGTGATCAAAAGTAAAGTTCAGGTACCATCCATATAATGAAGGTAAAGTTCAGGTACCATTTATGATAATTTTCCTTTAATTTTATTACAGAGGAATCTCAAATCTCAATCCATAAAACAAGGCGTACGTGTATCACGTGGAGTGCAGCAAATCGGTCAACATACTGTCCCTCAAACATAGAAGTCAAACTCATCAACGGCGTAGAATCAAATAAAACATAAACACACAACACTGCACGGAGATGCATACAGCTTAATTTAACTCGTTCTTTCTCTGTCATCGTTTGTGTGAATCATAATAAATAGTCAGCCAACCCTTCCCTTATCTCTCTCTCTCTGACCCCAAAACAATAAAGACAAATCTGCTTCATTGCAATCCCCTTTTCTCTCCTCAATCTCTCTCTCTCCTCCTCGGAGGAGCCTCGGCAGTTCAAGGTTCGTTGATTTCTCTGTTCTCGTAGATCTGCAAAATTATTATGCTTTCTGGGTTTGTCTGGTTTTGCCCGAAATCTTCAAGCTTTGTCCCAAAATTGCGTCTTTTTGATTTTTTTTGAGTTGATTTTGACGGAATGAAATATGGGTGTGCAGGCGTTCTTTGGCTAAAGATCTGTAAGAAATAGCTGAAAAGATATGAACAGATTCGCTTGCGAGCAGAACGCCATGGCAGGCTTCGAGGAGATGAAGATGGTGGATTCAGTTGTGTGCCCAAAACCGCGTCGTTTAAGCGCTTTAAATCCATCGCTTAACGACTCCATCAGACCCTTCAGATACTTCAAGTATGTATCTTTTCGGCCTCGAGCTTCTTAATTTTAATTTTTCCAGTTCATAAATAGGGTCAAAGTTTTGATTTTTTTGTTGCTTATAATATTAATTTGTTGCTGCTTTAACAGTCACTACCAATCAGAGATTGGAGAATCTCAAGCTGCGTCTGAACTTCTGGACCTGATTCTCATCAAGGTTCCTTTCTTTTCCTCCCTCTCAATATTAAATTTATTTTGTTCTGTAAGAAAGGTTGAAAAACATACTATTTGTTTATTGTTAATAATCAAAAGCTTTTAAAAATGAAAAATTGATCTTGTTTGTGTATTGTTAATTTATGAATGAAATACAGGGAGATAGTGGTGGTGGTGAGAGATCCATTAGGCAACTGGCTTCATCGCCACCGTTCTTCAGTGGGTCTCCGCCAAGCCGGGCATCCAACCCTGTCATCCAAGATGAGCAGTTTGGGAACAGCAAGGTGGGCCCTTTTTCGCCGGCTCCGATGTCCGTGGGGCGCAACGGAGGGTGTGTCCGGATGAAATCCGGCGACAAGCCCGTTGCGGTGCGCATCGAAGGGTTTGATTGTCTTAGCAGGGACCGCAGAAACTGCAGCATCCCTTCTGTAGCTTAATCTGACTACAATTTAAGAACACCAACCCTCGGAAGCAAGCAAGTTTTTTAATCAAAGTGATGGAAGAGGGTGTTTTGGGAGATTATCATCTAGAGGAGGAGCTTACTAATCTTTTTTGGGGTCTTTGAGTCCGAGTGTGTAAAATTTTTGTATATACAAGTCATGGTCAATCTCTGATGTTGTTATTCCTGCTGAGTTTTGTGTTTTTGTAATGTAAAACTGAAAGATGAAGTACATGTAAATTAAGGTGAGGTGGGAGATGATGATGTTCGATTTTGAGGAATAAAGAGGGAAAAGAGAGAGAGAGATAGGATGATAGCCATCTCTGTTTGGGAGATGGTGTGTATGGAGGTTTCATGGGACAAGTTTGTAATCTCCTAAAGACTACTTTGTCTGGTTCTCTGTCATCCTCCGTTTGTAATTGTATTTTGGAGGAACCGAGGATTTAGATCTTTTGGAATTTATAATGTTGAAATTCATGTATTATGTTATCGTTCCGAGTTTTTTGTACAGATAAATGTGATGGGTCAATGACTTATATAAAATAAATGGAATATTATTATTGAATATTGAGGTGGCCGCCATTAAAGGGCTTTTTCTCCATGGTAGTGTGATTAAATTTCCTAGTTGTTTTGTGGAAAAGAGAGAGATGGGTACGATGTGTTTGGGTGGGTGGAAGAGGACGAACAGTGTGGGGTATTGGGTTTCCGACTCTGGAAGCATCGATGCTATAACGTAATAACATGTGGTGGATTGAATTGGATTGGTCTGCTTGTTTTGTTTGTTTGTAGGGTTGCGTTTGGCTTGGCTTAGGCGACAGACGTGGAGGATTGTCATTAGGATTTTGAAATGGTCTAAAAGGAGAGGGAGGCTGATGTAAAAGTGACTAGTCCTCGGTCAATTTGGGGTTGCAGCCAGCCAGCAATGGGAATTGATGATGGTGTTGGTGTGCATCTATCAAAGGCCAGTTAGGCATGTGAAATTGCCAAGAGGGTGTTTGCCTGTTTGGCTTTTAAAGATTTTAGTGGTTGAAAGGTGGCTTGGTAGCTAAAGCTGACCGGCCAATTCATTTTGTTGGGCAAAGCTGTCAGTAGCAACTGATAAACTGCATGTGATTAGCAGGCAGGGGTGGGCTATAGGCTCCTCGTCCTCATCAAAATTTTCTTCCTTTGCTTTTGTTGTATCCTAGTGGGAGTTGTGGTGAGCCAACAACATAGGGTAATACCGTAATAGTAAATTTAGGCAACCGTTTAAAAACTTCTAGAGCTTGTCTTTTTTGTAAATGTGGTTTACTTTTCTAGGCCGTGATTGGCTTATGAATTGTTCTTCGGTAGGTTATGCTTGTTTCTCAATCCATTGAGACACAATTTGACACTTGAAAATATATTTTAAGAGAAAAATGCAAGACACGTAAAACTGTTTAACAATCCTTTGATAGTATTTTTTTTCTTTCACAATTATAATATTTTTCTTAAAATCACTTCTAACAAGTGCATTATTGCATTGCCTGTTATAGCTCAACAAGGTCTCCACTCTATTGTACTAAAGTGTTTACATGAATGAAAGTAAAAGAAAGGTGTTGGTATAGAATTTCATGGCTGTAGCCTGTAGGATTCACCATCACTTGTATACACATATCAAAGTCGATGTAATGCACATTTGCATTTCTATTTCAGTACAAAATTGAAGTCTGTAAACTCAAATTTTCGTTTCTTCAGTTAATACAAAACTTACAACTAAGAGAGCAGATTTGGAATGAGATATTTTTGGCTAGAAGACCTTTTAAACCTCAGAATAATTACACCTAAATCACCAATTGGGATTGGAAAAGCAACAAAAGTATATGCACAATCAAAGGAAAACTATACATGTATACAAAAAATGAGAGGAAAAAAAAATTGTAATGACTGCCTTCGGATTATTGCCATCGTTTAGAAGCTGGCTTCAGTGAAGAATAGCTGTTACTTTTTCTTAGACCTGGAAGAAGCTATAATGTTGAGAGACATACCACATTACTGAGGAACGGACTACATGCTTTTCTACTAAGCAAAATAGTAATCTACGTTCGCATACCTGATGACACCTTTGGAGAGCTCTTTGATCCTGACATTGTAGGTGTGGAAGTTACTGCTGGTTTTAGTGAAGGCCGCGGAATCCTAGTAACCCTTTTAGGCCTGCAGAAAATATGAGTTGGTGCTGGTTTTAGTCTAATTAATTTATCAAGGAAGCTGTACAATTAGAATTTTCATTGAATACCAAAGTGGAAATTAAAGACAGTAAGAATCGAAAGTGAAGTAACACTCACTTTTCTAAGTTATCTGATTTTGTGCTTTCAGAATAGTTCGTGCTGTCAGCAGAGGCAGAGCCATCAGTTTCTGTTCCAGCAGAAAGACCACCGTCAGATAAGTCACTTAATTTCTCCTCATAATCTGCCTCTCCAAATCCCAACATCTCAGCATCCGCAAATTTATTCTGACCTATGTCACCTCCGGCAACCTTTGATTGCCGGAGTAAATTATTTTGGTGTTTAAGGTCATGCATGGACTGGTGGGAGTCAGCTTCAGAACTGTACAAAAACGCAGCTTTGAGGATCAAAAGAAGCTGCCTTAAGTCCTAGGCCTTTCCCGCTTGGCGGTTTTCGGCTTTGCTGGGGAGTGAGGAGTGAGGACTTTTTTGTGCTTAGGAGAGAATATTCATACCTTAACGAGCCTGTTCCACGCTTCTCAACTTGGATATCTTTAAGTAAATACAATCGTTCGATCTCATTGTCCTTCTTCGATATAGTGTCTTTGAGAATTGCCACCTGCAAATTAAGCCAAGAGAAATTCAGAACCCCAATTTGCTTGTGATGCAAGAAAATGATGTATAAAATGAGGACCTGTTCCATTAATTCCCTAGCATCCCTGCCCTCTTTGTTGCTTTTTGCAGCCCCGAGCTCAACTCCAGCAACCCTCTCAGCAAACTTTAGAGTACTTAAACTTTCAGAATATGAACTTGTTTCAGGATTAAGCTGCACAAACATAAGTGTTTTTGCTTGTCCACCTATTGTAAACCACCAGAAACTATTGTTTGAGCTAAACTCCTGCGAAGACAAATCTTAGGGAAAAAAAGAAAATTAACAATTCTAGGAGCAAAGGAGTACCGAGAGAGCTTTGAAGGACTTGAGTAAGCTTGCTATTTCTGTATGGTACATGAGGGCTCTTCTGTGCAAGAGCAAATATGACATCTCCAAGTGCAGATAATGATTTGTTAATATGTTGTGCTTCCTTAAGTCTGTCTCCGGTTACCTCGGAGCGATCTACCCTTTCACTTCCTGCCAAATCTACAAGATGAAGATTACCAACCAAGGCAGAACTAGTCTTCAAATCCGTCCCACGTACATGAACCGTAAGAACACTGTATACACACATTTAAGTGTCACAATCCTCAAGAAAATACATAAAATGTAGACAGATTTCATTAAAGATGAGATACACAAACCTATGAGAGCGACTACTTCTTTCGTTGAGAGCAGTGGCACTAACAGCCCGGTTCTTAAATCCGATACCCATTAATTTCATTACATCTGAGGTTGATTTGACAGGGTGCATACTAGCATCTGGCACAGCTAACCCATTGGGTTGAGAGTGTGTCATAATCCCGAGTGTGTGCAAGTCAAGGGAAACAAATGCTTATAGCCAAAGTCAATGACACTATGATCTTAACTAAAAGAATACACCGATTTCAAGCAATGAGAAAGAAAATATGATTTGCTAGAACCCTATGGGGCAAAATATAAGTTTTCTAATAGTGCATTTGAAGCACATTTTGTAATTTGAGAAGGATATTTTTTCGGAGTACCGTCACTTGATAGCAAATCGCGCACTTGTTCATTGTATATTTCAACCATTTGAACTCCAATTTCATACAGAAGGGAGCTTTTTCTTTGCTGAGAGATATCAAAAAGGTCATTTAAAGCTCGATAATTGACCCCCCAGTTCTCCTGAGTTGCATTATTAGGACCACTCTGAGAAGAAATAATAATTATCAGTATTAGCATCTTCTGAAAATATTAGTGCAGAAAAAAAAAAAAAAAAAAAAAAAAAAGGGGGGGGGGGGGGGGGGAAGGGGTTTTTTGGGGGGGGTGGTTTGTTGGGGGGTGGGGGGGGGGGTTTTTTGTTTGGGGGTGTTTTTGGTGTCGTTCCTTTTTTCTGGTTCTTTCTTGTGGGGGGGGGGGGGTGGGGGGTGTGTGTGGGGGGGGGGGGGTGGGTGGGTGGGGGGGGGGGGGGGGGTGTGTGGTGGGGGGGGGGGTGTGGGGGTTGTTGGGGGGGGGGGGTTTTGGGGGGTTTTTGGTGTTAGTGTCCCTAAAATATTAAGATGAAATGAAGCTCCATACCATTGTGTAGGTTTTTCCAGATCCAGTTTGACCATAGGCAAAGATACATACATTATATCCGTCAAGAACAGATCGTATCAACGGTTGGGTATCAGTGTATACTTCAGCTGCAAACATTAAAATAAGGTTTACGATTTAAGTATCACAATGTTTGCCATAAGACAATCATTTTCAAGTAGAAACAGTGCAAGTATCATCAATCTGATGAGTCAAACAATAGCTAAAGACACAAAAAATGAAAACTATATAGCAGAGAACCTTGAGTTGCATCTGAACCATAGACCTTATTAAACTTGAACAATCGATGACCATCTTTCCCTGGTTTGGAGCGGTCTGCAACTACCAGTTCCCCATTGTCACCAATATGTTCCACCAATGTTCGTTTCTCTTTTTGTCCAGGTAGAAATGGTCGTATTCGACAGTATACTCTAATGTTTCCTGAGCAAGAAAACTAAGAAGTGAACTCCAATGATTTCTCTCAGATATAACCTAAGTAAAGCAATTTATTTTGTGGCACCTTTTAAATCCTGAAGTTCATTAAACAGCTTCCTATTTTCGGCAAGAAGTGAATGATAGTTCTCAGCTGCATCTGCTAATGCTTGAAGCTTCACTCCTGATAAACACCGTAACAAGGCATGAAAATCTTCCATCTTTCAAGTAAAAGAAATAAACACAGATTTCCCTTTCAAAAAAAAAAAAAAAAAAACTAAACTAAACACAGCTTTCCAGTAGCACAATTCTACCTAAGTGATCAAATTCATTCGTGTAGCTCCGTTCTGCCTTCAGAATTTCTTGTTTAATGGACACAGAAGATAGCCTCAATTCCTGTATTTCAAAACATTGTATGATTATTCATCGAATACATTTAAAACTAAGAATAGAATTTGATTTATGGCATATATACCTGCAGAGAACCAAGTTGAAAATCCATAAATTTGTGGTAAACGAGTTCTTTCTTGGTCCAACTCTGACATTTTGACTCAGAATTTGCCTGAAGCTCTTTCTCCTTTTGCTTTGAATCTGCCAAGAGATGTTCAAGTTCTTTTACCCTTTCTTCAAGCTGTGCTTTAGAAAACTGATATTTTGACTCTGAATTTTCCTCAAGCTCTTTCACCTTATTCCTTGAAGCTTCCAAGAGGCATTCGAGTTCTTTTACCTTTTCTTCGAGCTTTAAATTTTCTTTAGAAAACTCAAGCTTTAAAGTTTCATTAGAAAACTGATGTTTTGACTCAGAATTTTCCTCCAGCTCTTTCACCTTATTCCCTGAATCTGCCAAGAGGCGTTCAAGTTCTTTTACCCTTTCTTCAAGTGCTGCTTTAACACCTTTCGCTTCTGTTTCCATTTGCAAGCAACGCAAATCGTATGTCTTTTTGGTTATATCCAACTCTTGCTTCAATCCTGAAATTTCAAGGTTGCAATGCTCCTTCTCTTTCTTCAATCTGATCACATCCTCATCATCAGTTTTCTTCTTTTCTTCCATTTTGTACTTCTCATTCTGCCAATAATAAACATTCCCACCAAAGATATTGTGAAATTTATCTAAAATTCACGAAGATCGTTATCTAGCTAGCAAACATTCCCAAAGGTATGTTTTAGTGATGGAGTAAATAGTGAAGAAAATTTGGTGCGGCCAATTTGGAGCTGGATAAAAGTAGCAGAAGATGTGAATAAACACCATTGTCTCTGAAATATACCTTCATTTGCTGAATAATATGACTCCTAACAAGCTGTAACAAAAGTTTCATTTAAAGAATAAGACATAACATGTGTTCAAAGCTGTCAAATCCTGATATAATTGTTTGCATCATCTTTCGTACCTCGCTTTCATTGGTTCCTGATGCAAGAGCTTCAAGTACTCTAATTCTTGACTGGTACTTCTCTTCACGAGCCTTGAAAAGATTGTTTTGCTGGATGCAGAAAAGCATAAAGAAATTGAGACAAAGCATTTCTCAATTGGATCATAAGTAAAAAAAATGTTAATTTGTACATATTACAGTTCTTAAATGTTCTGCTTGAGTTGATATACGGCGCTCAATCTCCTGGACAACTTTTCTCAGAAGACAAGCCACACGCTGCAAAACAAAGGCAGTTTCATATCAAACATACTGCATTTGTATTGACGTACTGTAATTATTTTTCACAACAAAGTGCTTTCTGATTGGCATACATGTGGTATTTCACCATTGTTTCTTTCAACGCTTTCATCAAGAATTCCATTTACAACACTTAAAAGAGACTGAGTTGGAGCATTCTGCAACAAGAGATACTGAAATGCATTAAAGCTGCATCAAAATTGATGAGAACACAAAAACAAAAACCTGACTCAGTTTCCAGGTACATTGACAACTTACATCTAAACTGTTGGATTTCATCATTTCTGATATTTTTGCAGCAGGAAGATCTGCGTAGCGTCCTTGTTTCATCTGAAATACCTCATGGAACTTATGTCCAACATGATGCATCAATCCCGCTGATGGCTCTGCGGAAGGTAAAGTTGTATCAAACATCAACTGTTTGAAGAAAACAGCATCTAAAAGTTTGTCAACTGAACCAAATAAAGGCTATATCAGCGAAACAAATTTTGATATGGGAAAACAGTTTGAATGCTATTTACTATCATCTTCTTGTATGCTTAATCACTATCAGCCAATTACCATGCAGGATGTGATGAGTACAATAGAATAACCCTGTACCTGACATAACAGGACTGCGCAATGCACGTTGAAATTTTGACTCAGACAAGACCTTCTGCCTCTCTTCTACAGATAATGGAGAACAAAATCCACGAGAAGATAAATCTCTACGAGGGCTGTCACAGTTAGCAGTTGGACTAAATACAGACAAACCATCTGCTACAAGATTTGGCGTAGGTCGTGATCTAAGTGCTAAAAGACAGTCTATAACATTCTTCATAGATCCCTGCACAATATAAACCAGAAATGAATTAGAGAGAACATATGAACAAGTAAATTTTCAGAATGAATTATCAAAGAAGTTGTGCCATATGAACTTGCTCGTGCATGGAAATCTTAGCTCTTACGAATGTTAGGAAATATATTATAATTGTTCAATCTCAAAGACCTAAATCTTAGCACATTGCAAAGAAATCTGTATACATAAAATTGATATTTAGATATACCTTCTCTAGGTCAGACATATCAAACCGAGGCACCCCTAATGCATTGACAGCTGCCAGAAACCTCGCAACATTTTCTGAGGTTGGCACTGAATTCTGATCAGATTTATTCCCCTATTATAGAATATGTACATTGAAAGTTAAAAACCAGACATTCAATCACCAAGTTGTGAACAACAACGTACTTAAAGGGGGGAGACTAGGAAATCAACCTCATCAACAGAACCAGGTCTAAGCCTGTTCAATATCCGACATAAAATGGTACCATCGATCAAGCATGATCTCAAGTCCTCTTCTGAAGCAGTTACTGGTAAAACTAAATCAGGAAGTAAACTATTTAACCACTCCACTAAATAAGCTCGCCGCTTGCCTGCAAAGTGAATTACAAAAAACATGAGCAAGGTTTTAGATTGGTACACAGTATAGCAGAAAATAGTTGAGCAGACCAGCTTGGCAGCTTTCTTTACCTTCAGTCTCACCATTACTGTTTACAACTCGTCCGAAAATATCCCCATTAGTAGGAACACTTGAGCTTGGGGTTCCTCCATTTTCATTTTTGTGGTAATCGGAAGAGGAATTCATGATCGAAAACTTGGGAGTGACATCTAGCTTTGGAGCTCAACTATAAAGCTCATGGCAAGCATTACTGCTCTATTATATAAGAAAAATCCTGAAAGATGGAAACTTTGAATGGACAAATAAGCTAAATAACCACTCAAAGAAATCCACAGAATGACAGAATTAAGCAAGTAATGGTTCAAAACACAGTAGTTGAATATCCTTCCTCTGTAAAGCTTCTTCATATGTTAAGCACACATTCTCTATAGGTAATTAACGGGATTAAGATTATAAAAAATAAAAAAAATTAATCTGACATATGATGCATATATATATAGTAACCTCCATCAATTAGCATTCATATACATATATAGACCAAATATTTATATCCTTATTCATAAAGATAAAATTGACAAATGCGAGCTGCAGAAGGCAAAAGCATACCTTGGATTATAAATTTGAGTACTAGTCTGGGACCAACCCTTCAAAAGAACCTGTATTTGAACGACGTCTTAGCTATTCAAACACCATGATTGAAAATGAAGATAACCACAAGAAATGAGACAAAAATCAAACAGAATCAATTTTGTATATTCAATGATTGTGTACATACATAAAGAATAGTATGATCAACAGAATGGGAAATATGAAACAAAAATCCAACCTGAGAGAAATGAAACAGAGGCCAATTAAGGTATGGTTATGGTTGGTCTGCTTTTGATTAAAGTAAGGTGCCTGACGTCATAACTTGTGAAAGCTAGGGGAAGAATTGAATTTGGTCTTTTACTTAATTCCTTAATCTTCACGTTTTCTGATTCAAATGTTTTTCTTTGGATTTGTTTGGAATTTGCCGTGTTCCCCATTCATGTTCAATGAGAGTTGAGGACCAGTCACCGGTCCGTGAAAATAGGAGCACAACTCTCTCTCTCTCATCTATACGTCTCAATCAAAGACGTGGGTAACTGCCACGTGTTCTCAACCCGACTGTGACGGTCCATCTTCTGTGCCACTGCTATCTTTGGTGGTCAATGACAGGTTGAAACTTGAAAGGCCAGGGTCAGTATCCATGACCCAAACGCATCGGGTCAAGGCTCCGAACCAATAGTCATTGCAACAACCTTTTAATCGTCTCATATGTTGGGCCTATTGGTTGTTACAAAACCCCAGACAATAGAACGAATTGTTTTTGTCCAAAAGGTTAGTTGAAAATTGTACGTAAAAACTAAACGGTGTGTTTGAATGAAGTATTTTATATTTTCACAGATATTTTTAAATGATGGGAATTATGATTCCATGAATTTAAATTCCGTTAATTAATAATTCTGTTGTTTGGATTTCATCATCTAAATTTTTTAAATGACAAGAATTTAAACTTGCTTGGAAGGAATTCAAAAAAGACACCTATTTTGGAAGGAATTCAAGTCAGGAATTTGCCTCCCCAAATTTCACAATTATTTTCCATGAGAATTGCTAATTTCACTGAATAAGGAAGCCAAACACTAAACTTCAACCGGAAGAATTATAAAATTCTTATTTTTAATTAAATTCTCTCACTTTTTCCTTCATCCAAACACACCGAAAAAGTTTAGTGGTGTAATTGTGTCTTTATTTTGATACTATAGTTTTCCTAATACTAAAAGGAAAACTTATGGAATTTGGGCCCTGAGCCCGAAACTAATCGGCCCAACGACACTTGAAGTATGACCCAATCGGGTGTGTAGCTAAAGCTGCAACAAGATCACAAGTGAAGAGGAGAGAGGAAGCGAGTGGAAAACTGGAAAAGACTCAAAGAGAGCGAGAGTGTGAGAAAAAATGGGGAGGAAGAAGGGAGTGGCGGACTTCGATGAATCGCCGCCGGATGACTTCGATCCGGCGAATCCGTACAAGGACCCGGTGGCGATGCTGGAGATGAGGGAGCACATCGTCCGAGAGAAGTGGATCCAAATAGAGAAGGCCAAGATTCTCCGAGACAAGCTCCGGTGGTGTTACCGCGTCGAAGGCATCAATCACCTCCAGAAGTGCCGCCACCTCCGCGACCAGTACCTCGAGTCGACTCGCGGCATCGGTTGGGGCAAGGACCACCGTCCATACGAGTTCCATGGTCCGCCTCCTACCCTAACATTTTCTCTCTCTCAGATTATTTCTTTTAATTTAATTTAATTATATTTATTCAGGCCCCAAGCAGGAGGTGAAGGTGGAGGCGGCTGAGTTGGACTGATCGTTTCAGGTGTTCTTTCTTACTTTGAAGCTCTGAATTTGATAATGTAATTGATATTCCGGTTATTTTGATTGTGAAACTGATGGAATGGTGATGTTGCTCCATTCTGAGGCCTTGGGAGAGTTTCCATTCTAGAGTTTTCAATTTGGTTAAGGGCTTAGAAATGGTTTAGGATTTTCGGCAGGAGTTGTATTCAAGTTTAGTCCTTTCCGGGCAATGATAATCTGTAAACTACACATGGATAATTAATCACAGAACATTCTTATAATATACACTGATAAAGATACAGAAGGGACCAACCCAAAATTCTGCCAATTTCTGATAGTGGAATCTCTCTTTTCTTTTCTCAATTCAATGCTAACTGTGTAGGTTTGGTCATTAGTTTCTTAGTTTGGCACTTGAATCCAGACTGGCTTCCAGCTGGACTAAATACTATATCAGTTTAGCTTAAGAGTTAAGAGGGTAATTGGTTCAATGGTGAAACCAATTAAGCTCACTTTTTACGGCCTTTATTTACTTCCATTCAGAAAATTAAACGAGTATACTGGAGCTTGATGACAAGGGGTCACTAGATTTTGGAGGTTTACCACTGCAGTTTCCCTTATTGCTTCTTTGGGACTTCTGTGGATTTTCTTTGTAAACAATGTTGTTGTAGCAATCAATTAAGTCAGAGGGGAGGATGTAATACTGTTATGTTCATTGGAACACGAAATATAGTATCTTGATGCATTTTGCATGTCTTGCACTGTCTTGGTGGATTTTGTTGCATCAAACCTTTTGGATGGTTCATGGAACAGTCTCAGAAAGTTGAAAAGGAGTTGCCAAAAGGAGTTTATTTGGTAGGTCTAGAATAGTTCCAAAAGGAGTTGCCAACTCAATTCGAGTTTTGTGGAAAAGAAATTATACAAATAGTTGAGGGTCTGACCTTTTTGTATTAAAATGTATGGGTGTTGAAATTTGCTGGCATTTTCATCAATTGAGTTTTGTTCAATCTCCACATTTGAATTGAATTTGTAGATGAGTGTTTGGAGTTGTGTGCCCAATCTTGTTGTCATATCTGCAATCTGAAATTTGAACATTGTTGAATGAGATGACTTTCAATATTTTGCTTTGGCATGATATGTAAATTTTTCTGCATCAGATGATACACTTGACTGGAAGTGGTGATCTTTTTCATGTTTCCTTCATGCAGGTGAATAAGTTTGGCCTGCAGAGTAATGCTTAAATTGGAGGGAAGTTGGGGATCATATACATTATTTGGTGCATTGTTGTTGTTCTCTTGATCTTTCTTAACTAGACCCTGTGAAGAATCGTTGTTTCTTTTCTTGTTACAGATGAAGTTCAGATGTTGAGCTTTGACTTTTCTCTAGATTATCTTATCTTTGCTTGTTAGCTTCCAAATATTGAAAGAGATTTGGACTCGAGCTATGCCTAGACAAAAGTAAAATAAAATTCTCTCGTCTTTAATGATGTATGAATGATGGATCATAAATCTCTTCCAATGCTAACGGGAAAAGCAGTTAATTTTCCTAGTTTTTATCAGAAGAAATGTGTACTTTTTAAAAATCTAAAAGTGATCGATCGCCTGACGTTTTCAGCACCGAAATGATGGGTTATATAGGTTTCGGAAAGGAATAAATTGAGAAAACAACCTTTGCCTACGAGAAATAAAAAGTGTTCCTCCATTTATTTTTTGGAAGTTCTCTTACTAAAAGAATCCATTTTTTCCCTAACGTTTGAGTTCTCATGGGAATCATGAGACGTGGGCGGGCCAAGTTCGGAAATCACTTTGCATGAAGTATGTCGAAAAGGTGAAAAATACATGTGCTATACACACGGATTTTGGTAGAATTAAAGTGACAATTTAAAAAAAAATTGATAGAAAATGGCAATTTGACATATTGCTAATGGAATTGTTAGCTATGTTCAATATTGCACTTGATTGTTTCAACTTTTAAGTACAAGAGCTTCTGCTTTTTTACACAGTACGTGCTTCGAATTTCTCAGTACTAGCTATGAGTATTGAGAGACAGATATGAACAGGTACGGCAACCTACCTAGTCATATACTTCATTAATTGTAAAGCAGGCCATATATGAGATGATATATGGGCCATGCATGCATGCATCAATTAATTGTCAGTCCAATTTTGCCACAAAACAAGCAAAATTGGGGGTTGTTCATGATCATCAGTACGTAGTATACAGTACTGCTTGTTATTTTTTTGGTTGGTGCTGGTGCTGGTGCTGGTGCTGGTGCTGGTAGGGAGATGCATTAGAAGTAGTAGTACTAGCTAGTCCCCATCCCCAGCTGAAAGGAGGTTCTCTTAACGAATCGTCCTTTCATTCTAGGCCTCTTCTCCGCGTTGAGCTTCCTTACTTCGTATCTAATCTTCTTCGAAAACAATCGAGTCCTCCGCTTCTCTCTGTACCTTGAAACTCTTGCTTCTCTTCCCGGCCGCTGCTCATTATTGCCTCTCATTCCCATCACGCATCCTGCTGCACTACTATCTCCATGTCCCTGCAGATTATGAATTTGATCTGCTCCCCACATACCCTGCAATATATAAAAGTTTATAACCAAACTAATCCCATTGTGCAGCATTAACAATGTGTAACATTAGCTTATTCGTGAAAATCATTGGATAATTTGAGACTGTAAAAGCGTAATCATTAAGGTTTTCATGCTACATACACAAACCATGGTACATATCAATATTTGCATTTTTGCTTCATTGATTCGTATTGTAGTGCTAACAACTCGTTAATTCTAGAGCGCTCTTAATAAGGTATATATATATATTGTATAATATACACACATGTAATGACACACATAAAACCACATGATTTGTTTTGTATCAGAAATCACATGCATGACATGATCATGTACTCACACCAGAGTTGAGTACATTTTGTTTTGTAGTAGAGTATACTATAGTAAGACGTACCAGAAAATTAATAGAGAGAAAGGGAGAGATTATTCTTTATTACCATGCAGTCCGGCCAGCCATCGTTGGGGTTGAGCTCCGGTTTAACTCCGGTGGTCCATGGACAGCGTTGGCTTGACCAGGCAGTGATGACTGCCTCATAATTTAGCCTCAAACATATTTTCTTCCTCTTCTTCTCGGCCTCCAGGAGCACCACTACCTTCTCCTCCTCCTGATCAGTACTAGTACCACCACCCAGCAGCACTGCAGCTGACTCATCATCATAATCCAGATTCCAATCCAGCATTGAAGGATTGAATTCACATTCCATTCCTTGATCTTCCTCTTCAACCTTCACTAACTTCCTCTCTTCAATGCCAATATCACAAACATCCATACCATATTGCTCTTCTTCTTTAGTCCCATCCAATAGTCCCAATCCCTTGATGTCACTGCAGTCCTCATCAAGTCCCTTACCAAGCATGGTCTCAACATCAGCAGCAAACTCCGCGAGCTCCATATCCGAAGGCAGAATTAACCCCTGCAAATTATCCAACTCGTCACACGGACTACTAGTCCGAGCTCCATAATCTTCATGGACATTTCCCATTCTGACTTCATGATGATCAGTGTTTGTCATGTTATTGCAAAGCTCAGCTTCAAAAGGGTCGAATATGGGGACCCTGTAAAGCATCTGTTCGAGATCTTCACTCTCGTGATCATCCTCTAGGCAACAATAGTCAACTTCTTCGCTCCCCATCTCCGGAACAAAAGGCATGGGCTGCTCTAGAACCTTCCCGGCTTCATCTTTGCCGCTCTTATGATTGCCATGGCCACGCGGAGTCCGTGCCTTGCGCGTGACTCCCTGCTGCCAAGCCGGCAGCGGAGGCTCATGAGCAGCCTCCGTTGCCAAGTGATCATTGAGCTTGTAAGATGAAGTGTTGAGACGAACCCTCTCGTGTCTGCTTGCTAACAGGTTCGCCGAGTGTACAGAGGCATCACATCTCTTGCAAAGAAAAGCATCATCAGCTCCACAAAACCACCGAGCCCGCTTCACCAAGCAGCTGTCGCAGGCTCGCGTCGTGTTGCCTCCCATGGCATTTGCAGCTTTCTTTTCAGTGATCATAAAACCTGTGCATCCGAAACTGAAGGTGTTTGATGAAATTAATGCGCAATTGCGCGCAGAGAGTAGTATCTAAGTTGAGCTAAAGTCGAATTCTGTTTGATGAAATGCAAAGGAATATTGAGGTGGCTTCACATATTTATTTAGGGGCCCAAATGGTTCAATTATTTTGTGTGGGGCTATAGTCTGAGAGTGATCAGTGTGAGTGAGGCTAAGAGAGCGTAAGACCCACACCATGCAGCCGCGCTTTTACTCTATCCCTCGGTGCATATATGTAATAAATCCATGCTGTTGTTTCTGGTTTTTAGCTAGAGGAAGAGAGATGTATGTCGATGAGCTTCTTGGGACCCATGAGGTGTTCTAATCTCACTGCTCATTGGCTAAGCTTCTGAACTTCATCTTATTCTCTGAATTCTCATTGGTCACAAGTCTAATGGGGATCCATGTGGATCTCAGCTAGACTGAGACAAGGCCATAATTGGTCTCTGTGTATTTTGTGTGTACCTGTGTTTGTGGGGATTGGAGACTCTAGAATGTGTGAAAATTTGAGAAAGACCCTTTTGGTGCTTTGCTTTGGTAATTCAATAATTTCCTACTAGACGTCTAGACCTTTAAAACTTCTTGTTTTTGGTCCCCCCCTGGCCTCATGGCAGAGCCAGGGTTGCTTTCAGCTCCACCTGTGGTTTTCATCTCTCTCGCTCTCATCCTATGCATTGTGCTCAAGATAATGATGAATTAGTTGGCTGTGGCCCTGGTAAATTCAGATAAAGTCGTTAGTTCTGTTAAAACTTGTAAACGAATTTGAATCATAAGAACATAACTGCAACCCACGTACGTCATGTCGTCAGCTATGTATAGTAAATATGGAAAATATCTGTTTAAGGGTAGAGGCTTAGAGCTTCTAGCTATTGGCACCTAGCTTTTATTAGCCTCTGCAGCTACTGCCGGACCGGCCAAAGATAATTAAGCAGCGCGCATCTGATCGATCCAGATGAGGTGTTGCACAGGGCAGCACTCCATCTGGTCAAGTGGCTGAGCTAGAAAACTGTCAAAATAGAGGCCCGTGAATTTTTAACTTTTGAAATATTTACTGTGGCGTTTCATCGAACATCTTCTATATTGTCATTTGTCAAAAATCTCAAAAATAATAAAGCAAGAGGTATACTTTCACCCAAATTAAGATGGAAGAAAAATTAAATTTAACCGGATAAATTGACCCATTGACAATGTGATACATTATTTTGTCTCTTGTTAAGTATCCCCAGCCTAGAGGCAATCATTCACTTTCAAACTAGTGATTTATGATTGATTCAGATAGACCACTAATTCATTGTCGACATTGCTGCTAAATTGCATCCATATATGTATATGGTGTTACTTCCCACCATCCACCAACTTGTTAATTTGATCTTTCCCCCCTTGGAATAATAAGAGTCTCGCACACACCACACCCACACCCACATATATGAGGGAAATGAACCATAATACATCTATATTTACCGGCCAATTGTGAGAGATGACGTAGCTTCTGCAGCTAGCAGTAATTTTTAATGGCGAAAATAGAAATTTATCAAAGTTGAGGCCGGCATGAAATTTGAACTTACGAAATGTGTATTTTTGAAGGAATTTCATTGAACACCTTCCATGCTAAATATAAAAATTCATCAAGAATCGTGATGCAAGACATTTACTTTTAGCTGGTCTCTGTGTGGCTTTTGGGTTTGAGCAACTGCTGAGGTCCATCAAGTCATCAGTTGGACTGGCATAAGAGCAAGAAAGATATATAGTTTTGGCAAGATATACAGAATCAGTGACCCGAATCTAATACATACTTTTGGCAACTCTTCCCAGAAAATAGTGATTGACAAAGCAATCATTCACCAACAAATAGCGATTGATTCACAGTTTCACACCACTAATAACACCTCATCATTGCCTTGTTGCAGCTCGAATTCTTCAATGTTAAATTGCATCCATATACAGTATGTCTTGATTGAGTTACTCCCCACCATCCTTAACACCAACTTGTTTAATTATTTGACCTTTTCTTTCTTGAATGATGATAAGTCTCACACACACCCACGTATATATTTATTAGGGACACTTGAAAACAAGATATAAAATCTGCATATATCTATATTACTACTAGTCTGAGATGATCGAGTTTGGAATGAATAGACGTCCAGATTAAAACAAGCTTTTAATTGTAAAAGAGGGCCAGCCAACTTTTGCCATAGTACGTACTATTCATGATAAAAGATGCATTGTAGTCTAATATTATGAGGAAGAAGCGATAGAAGTGATGGTTTGGACATGTGCACCAGAAAAAGTGATGGTTTGGACACACACAACACATATATTAAACAAAATGAATGAATGTGTACCACTACCACCATACATATATGTATCAGTTGTCCATCTCAGAAGAAGGCTTCCCTTCCATGAAATCTGAGAGAGACAGAGAGAGGTTTCTGTTGCCAGATTTATTCATACCAAGGTATACCCAAAAAAAATTTAAACTGGCGGCCCAAAGCCCCAAATCACATGTAACCAAAAAAAAAATCCCCAAATCACCTTAGATATAAACTCAAATTTAAAAAAATGAAAATGTAAGCAAATGGAGTCCAAGCACCTAAAATAAAAAGAGAAAAATTTAAATAATTCAAAATGTTAGCTAATGGGGTTCAAACTAGAGCAGTAGAAGTAATAGAAACCATAACACGATTCTTGGAAAATTGATTTGATTGCACATCAAGAACGGAATATATTGAATGTTCAAATTGGATATTGAATGGAATTTTGAATGTTCTTGATATATATCTAGTTTGAATTTTCAAATCAAGAATTATGCAAGAATTAGATATCAAGAATGGAATATATTGCATTTTCAAATTTTGAATTAGCATGATATCATATCAATTAAATTATATTGAACATAAAGAGGAAGACGAGATTTGTGGGAATGATCTTCGTATTTATTCTTTGCTTAAAATTTCTTTTTTCGTCAGGAAGTTTTTGCTTGAATGAAATGATTGAAATCATAAATAAATAAATAACGCCCAGACTCCAGAGAACGTAAAAACCAAAGTCCAGAATTAAAAGGTCCAATTCCATTTCAAGTTGCAATCGCCTGAGTAGCTTAAGCCGCCGGCCAAGATCACCACGGAAAAATGGCTGCACAGGCCGAAAATTCAGGGGAAATTTCTCTGCTGAGCGAAGATTTACTTGCCTTGATTCTTAAAAAGGTGACAGACCAAGATGATAGAAAGTCGTGCTCCGAGGTTTGCAAGCAATGGTTCAGATTGGAAGGTCTAAACCGATGGTCACTTTTGGTTCGCAAACCCAACTTTCCCTTTAGTGTAGTGACTAGGTTCCCCAATCTAGTCCAATTCAAAGCCTCCCAGCTCACGACCGACTCCGATCTCGAATTCATCGCCCAAACATGTCCCAAAATCGAGGACGTGAAGATCACCGACTTCAGTTCACACGAACGAGGTTTCTTGGGTCGGAAAGGTCTGTCGGCTCTGGCAAATGGATGCCCCAAATTGTCCAAGGTTTCGCTGGTCGGGGACAAGATTGGGAATGCCGCAGTGGTGGAGCTTGTAAATTCAGCGCATAGCTTGACCTCTTTGGAATTGGGGCATAGCTTGATTGGGGATCCATCTCTTAGAGCAATTGCATCATCATCTTCGATTAAAATTTTGAAGTTGAAAAGCTGTTGCAACATCACCGATCGCGGATTGGGTTGTTTGGCAACTGGGTCTACCTCGAAAACACTCATCAAACTGGTCCTTAAGAGGTGCGCTAAGATCACCGATGATGGGGTCAAGCTTTTGAGCAAAATGCGTAGGTTAGAGCAGCTGAGTTTGTGTTGCTGTCGCGGAGAAATCACTGATATCGGAGGTATGGCAATCTCTGCAATCCGAAACCTCAAGGAATTGAAACTGAATGGTCTTGTTGGCGTGTCGGACCTTGCCATTGCTGCTCTTGCCTTTTGCCGCAACTTGGAACTACTCGATATAAAGGATTGTGTAGGGGTAACCGGAGCCGGCATTCGTGCGTTTTCGAGTCATCAAGGCTTGAAACGCCTAGTGTTGCTGGGTTTGAGGAATTTCGATCTTTCTGATGTGGAAAGCTTAGCACTTGGATGCCCGTCGTTGGAGTCTGAATCTGTTGTGGTGGATCAAAGTTGGAGGCTGGATCCGACTTGGAGCGATGAGTTGATGCATGACAATACTAGAAGAGTTCTCAAGTTCTCTGAATATAGTGAGCACAAGTGATAGCTAGCTTTAGATGGAATATATATTAGTAACTGGTAATAAAGCAAACAAGTCCCTTTGAATTCAATTTCAAGGGAGAATTAGTTTTCTGTTGACGAAAATCTCAAATGGGTTTTATATATTTCATGGTTGGTGACTTGGTGTCAAGGAATCATGCATGCTTCTATTTGTTTTTTTGTATGAACTAGATTGTGTCATAATAAGCATATCTAGTTAGTCTCTGTGTTTGTTTTGTTTCTTTGGTTCAAAATCTTTGGTCTTTGAAGTTTCATTCTTTTTTGGCGGATGTGCAATTGAAGATGCCAAGATTTGATCTTGACCTGATAACTTCTCACTGTCGCTACCTTTTTCTAATTTTCAAAGCCTCTGATATAGTTAGGTAATCTTCGTCCATAGGATCTCCAGCTTCAAGCTTCAAGCCTATGGATATTGCTGCTATCGACATATCCATGCTGAGTAAAGTTGCTCGTGTTTCGGAAAATATAGGTAATTGAATCATTTAAATGGGTTGAGGACAGGTCAAGATTGTTGTTGCAATTTCATCATGAATATAGGTGCACTTAAAAGTAGCAATTGTTTGCCTAAAATTGCTAATATTATTGCCTGAAAGTAACAATGTTGGCTTTAACTATATGCATTAATTTTTTCAGCCTTCTTATTTGCAGAACATGAATAAAAAAATTTGGGGTTTCATTTCATGATGAGTAGCAATTGAACACTTTGAAATTGTCATTTTATCACAAGAAAAAGCAGAGGACAACCCACAAACTGTAATATGGAGCTTGAGTGAGCAATCTGCCATAATAAGGTGCACTATTTGGATTTTGTATACTGGAAGGACCATAGGCATCTGTTCCAGTAGTTGGATTAGGAAATGGTGATTGTGAAGGAGGTAGTGATATATATGGGACTGTAGGATTATTAGGAGATACCACTGGTGACACTGTGCTGTAATCTTCATCATCTGCAAAGAGAGAGTCGGAAAATTTACCAGTGAACCAAAAAATGAAGGAATGAAAGCAAATTAGACAACTAATGTGGGTACTTTACCTGAGCAATGGGAATGAGAAGAATTTACTAAGCTGCAAAGAAGAAAAAAAATGATATTACCATGATGAATTTCTCTAATTCTAGATATATGCTCCATAAATTTGCGAATCTTATCCGTGGGAGAGTAGACAATGAAGTGACATGACAGTATATAACCGGCGATAGGGAAGGTTTACTCCGGACTTACCCCCTGAAAATTTTGCCGCCATTGTGGCCTCGATACACACATGTGCTAACATTACAACCAGTAGACGTTTGGGTGATGGAAACATCTCCGATGAAAAGATTAGATCCTTTGCATTGCAAATGAGAGCATGAGCTGACAATCCCAGATGGGAAACACTGCAAGCTGCTCATGACCAAAGTACCAAACAACTTATATATTAAGAACAAATAAATCGCAGCCATGATAAAGTCTTAAACTTTGATAATTGCATTACATTGGTGCTTATTAAATTTACTTACTCGAGGCTCCTTGGCCTACAAATGCACTTGATGCAGTTGCTGGCAGTTAAAGCATATGAACCATTTGGAACTATTAAGCTCTCATTGTACCAGTTTAGATTTGCTGATGAACATGCTGCATAAATGGGGACACCAAATTAGTGAAGCTAACACTTTGTATAACGGGATTCAATGTGAAAAACACCCTATACTTTGTTGGTTAAATTGTAACCGACCCTACATTTTACACTATATATTAACTTACCTTTCTGCTAGATAATCTATGACAAGTAAGAATTGCAAACATATACCTACCTAGCTTTCTGCTAGAATTTCTCATTCTCAACAAGACAATGACCAAAAAAAAACTATTAGCTTTCAGGAATTAGAACTGTATGATCAATGAGTCTAACCTGAAATTGGAATAGCCAATATGTCTCCAGGGTCAACTCTCGGTTGGTCAAGGCCATTGACGTTGACCAACTCCATCACAGTAGTCCCAAACTCCACTCCAATGTTGCTCAAGCTCTCCCCACTCTGCACAACATACGACATAAACACTGAAGTGACCCCATTGTTAGTATTGTTAAAGCAAGTACATGGCAGTTGCACCAAAATACTTTGCCCGCTCGTCAATGGATTTTTGGGACTAATCCCATTCAGAGTCCTCAGTTGTTCACCACTAACAAGCCTGCCATAACCTTCTGATATCAGATCCAAACTGTCGGCTGCGCGAACCGTGTAGGATGACATAACCCTCCTGATACCATCCACACAAGAACACGAGATGGGCACTTTGAGTTGCGATTTTGCTCCCAAAATTTGGTTTCCCGGTGATGGTGTTGTGATGTTGATGGAGTTGGCGGCCATTATATCGGAAACGTTCACTTGGAACCGGTAAGCGATCTCGGAGAGCTTCGAGTCCCAAGGGAGAACATACGAGAGGAGAGAAGGGCACGAGTCTGAAGAGGTGCATGGTTCTATTGTGGACTTGGCATGTGTTGGTTTGGAGGAGACAATGAAGACCAGTATCACAAGTTGCAGAAGACGATGGTTTCTCATTTTGAACAAGTACGGATTTGCTAGTTTGTTTGTGCTGAAGAGAAGCAAACAAGATCTAATCTTTTTGTCCAATTGTTTTTGAACTGAGATTGTTGGGAACTGTGTCATAATTTATGATTGTTTTTAGAGGGTTGGTGACTTGAAAGGACGGGGATGAGTTTGATTCTTAGCTAGAGAGACATTAATTGGACCGACCAGTATGGACCCTTGGGTGCTATGAGTAGCTAGCTGACCATTAATTGATTAATTCTTCCGTTACATTCTTACAGAGTTCCATGCCATGCTAATCGGTATCTTCTTAAAATAATCATCGGAAAAATAAATTAGGTATAGTTTTTGCCTTTTTGGTTCCATCATTTAAATCATTCTCACTTTACTACTTTAGTTTGAGTGGTCTCGATTTTGATAAATTTAATTTAAATTCTATAAGGTCGAAGACAAAAAATATTACAAGATTTTTTCGATGGGGAAAATTACAAGATTTTGTTGGAAACACTTTTGTCTAAAGTAAGATTCTTGTTTTCTCTAAAAAATAAAAAATAAAAAATAAAAAGTAAAAAAAATTTGTTTGTTTTATTTATGAGTCAACAAAATAAAAAACCAAATTAAACTTAAACCTAATTAAGCCCATAGTATTTATACTTCGATCTAAACCCTCTTCCTCTTCCAAGTTGACACAGATTACCGATTCTCGGACCAACCCACCACCCTCATAACACAAGTGGCGCGTTCGTTTGACCGCGCCACCGCATATAAAAACGTTTCGTCAGAATGGAGGAAATCAGCGGCTTACTGCGTCCCAAACGCAAACAGTCACAGAACACTGAAGCAGAACAACAGTCTCAGTCTGAGCCTCACAAAAGGAGGCGCAGAAATGTGGAGTCCGAAACCGAAACACTAACCCAACAACCCGACTCGTCAGGTTCAAATAGGTTCCAACTCTTGGCTTCTACTTCTCGGAAGAAGGAAGCAGAGAGCTCTCGGGAATGGGTTTCCTGCAACTCTTCTACTTCTTCTGCTTATAGAGGTAAAAATAAAATCAAAAGAAATTGCTCAACTTTACTTTAGGATTGTTTGTTTGCTATTAATGGACTGCAATTTGCTATGTGGCTCACCTGAAATTGTAGGAGGCCAGGTTAATATTATTGCAAGTGTTGGACTTTAGCTAAGTGATGATCATCTGTTAAATGTACATTTATGTGTTTTTGTGTTTTCTGCAGAGAAGTTTGTGGTTGTTTCTTATAACATTCTGGGTGTTGAAAATGCATCCAAGCACTCAGATATGTATGATAATATACCACCCAAATACATGAAGTGGAAGCGTCGCAAGAGGCTTATACGAAAGGAGATTAATCGTTACAATGCTAGCATTGTGTGTTTTCAGGTATAATTCAAACCATGTGCTATGTAGATAGATTATATGTAGGCTAGAGTGTGAATTAAAATATTTTACTTCTTTTTTTGCTTAGTACTGTTACCAATGGAAAATGGGATTGATTTATTGTATTACTTGTATGGATGGTAGGAGGTCGATCGTTTTGAGGATTTAGCCCATAAGTTCCGTAAAGATGGGTTTGAAGGTGTGTACAAGGTAGCTTCAAATTCCTTCTTATTGTATAGTTACTTATCAAGTACCTTTCTTTATTGACATAATTTTTGCTTACTAATTATCTCTAGGCTCGCACGGGTGAAGTAAGTGATGGATGTGCTATATTTTGGAAACAGGACATGTAAGGTTTCATGGCACCTTTGAAATTGCAAATTCCTGCCATGTCACTTTGACTTCTATGTTTGAACTCTTGAATCTCCTGCTCAAGCTAGATCCTTTTTCCTTTGATATTCATTGTAGAAAAGTATTGGTGTTTTATAGTTCCTTGAGGCATGCTTTTAGGCCTAAAGAAACACAAAGGAGAATTGCAAATTGATTATGTAGCCTATCTAATTACAGGCATGCTTTGTTATAGTCACATGTTGGGCTGTTAGCATTTCTTAATATATTATCAATTATTCATTTTCTATCTCCAGCTTTTAACCAACTGATCATTTGAATGCAGGTTTAGCCTTTTGCATCAAGAAAGTATAGAGTTCCAAAGTTTTGGTCTTCGTCACAATGTTGCTCAATTTTGTGTTTTAAAGGTACTTGGACTTTAATTTTCTTATGTTAATTTCAAGTATTATATCTATAAATCGAAATGCACATCGATGTTCCATTGTGTTATAATGGTTCGGTTCTGTAGCATCCCTTTCAAGTAGCATAAGTATGCACATCTTTGTTGTTAGGTCCCTATTACCCTTCAGAACTCAATACATGCTCATTCAATCAGTCAAGTTATGCTTGGCATTGTGCTGTTTTAGTTCTGTGACTTATGGTGACGTCTCAGATACTGCGGATGTCATGGAACCCAGTCTGTTTTGTGTATTTTCATTTGATGTGTGAGGCCGTATATGCTTCCAAATGTGTTGTCTAATATAATTGCTTGTTGCTTAGTTACAAGATCAATTAGAGTCAGATGTACCTTCCGATACATCAATGTAAGTTTTATTTTATTGTGTTTGCATATCATTTGTGTTGAATGTGGGTTGACATCACATATTAGTAGGTTTTTAATGACTGATATTCATACGTATAGGAGGCCATGCACCCGAAGCAGAAGCTTAGTAATTGGGAATATCCATGTACTATTCAACCCTAACCGTGGAGATATCAAGCTAGGGCAGGTATTCTCTACTCCAATATTTCCTGAACTGTGGTTATGCAAAAATATAATTTGTAATATCCTCAACTATGGTTATGCATTAAACATAGCTTGTAAAAAACAATTGTGTAGGTTCGACTGTTTCTTGAAAAGGCTTACAAGCTATCACTAGAGTGGGGTTCTATCCCTGTTATTATTGCTGGGGACCTAAATAGCACACCGCAGGTGAGATCGTGCAATGATGACATCATTTATTGGTTTGATTGAGATGCTCAGTGTGCTATTTACAATTCATTATCGTCTTATACCTGACTTTTTGTTTGATGTCAAATGCTCAGAGTCCTATTTACCAGTTTCTAGCTTCGTCTAAGGTGAGTCCATTTTAGCTCTCCCCCCTCTCCTCCTCTTATCCTGTTTGTTTTTTTATCCTCTGTTGTGTGAGTTTCATTTTAATCATGCAATTGTTGCTGGAATTTTGTTGCAGTTGGACATCCAACTACATGACCGCAGACGTATTTCGGGACAGCTTGAATTTGAATCGCAGTACAGAACCTTCACATCTAATGCCAGCAGGTATGGAAAGCCATTCTTTTATAGATGGAGTGCGGAAGAAGTAAGGCTTGCAACAGGCAGTGAAGGAGTGACTCATCTACAACACCATCTAAAGCTTGGCAGCGCATATCTTGGAGTACCTGTAAGTTCTTAAATCTTCTCTACCATTGCATTTCTCGGTGCTTCAGATTTCCAGCTCATATTTAGAAAGTTCCAATCATCTTCTTCCTAGAAACTTTCCAAGTGCTTGATTGTGCTTGAGATTGATACTGTCATATCTGATTCCACCAGGTGGATGTCATATATGAAAATATCATAGTGTGACACATTTTTTGTTGTTTGATCTGAAAACCGCAAAGTGACGATCTTTGGATTGGGAGTTGTTTCAATTGAAATATATCCCTTCTTTGTCTCATGCTCTATGTTCTTTCTGCAGGGTAGTTCTAGCACAAGAGATAGGTGTGGAGAACCCTTGGCGACATCATACCACTCCAAATTTATGGGAACTGTTGATTATATTTGGTATTTCTTTTATACTGTAGAAAATCCCAGATTTTACTGTTTGCAACTTTGCATTAAATAGTTCTGGTTTCTAAAATCATTGAGTGACAGGCATACAGAGGAACTTGTTCCGGTCAGAGTTCTTGACACGTTGCCCATTGACATTTTAAGAACAGGAGGACTCCCTAGTAAGGTACCTTCTATCGCCAATTATTCTATTCATTATCAGTTGCCTAAACTGATTTGATAGTTAAACATAATATTAAGACAGATCAATGAAGGTGGGTAGATTATTGTAAATTGTTGTTCTAAAGTGACTCAGTTATAGTATTTAATCATTTATAAACTTCTTTGGTTAAAGTCAGTAGAAACGTAAATTGATTCAAGAGATAACAAGTTAATTACTCATAGTAAAATTGGCCTGAAAACTCTTAAGAAAAGGTGGTAAAGGAGCTGGTTCTAAGAAAAGTGGACATTTACCCTTGATTTTCCTGAAAGGATTTGTTTATAAGATATAAAGATAATAGGACTTCATAATGTTGTAGATTTTTATTATCTATACTGCACTGTCGTGTATTTCTGAACTTTAATGTTGCTTGGCAGAGATGGGGGAGCGATCATCTTGCTCTTGTATGTGAACTGGCTTTTCGTAGATGAAAGCAGTAGGCCTTGACTACTACCATTTTCAATTCAAGCCCTAGACCAGGTGGTGTGCATTCTAAAGGGTTTGGTCTGCTTTTTAAGTATCGGCCATTATGAGAAACCGGTTTTCTGAGATTCTCATCAAACAGTTGTATCATTTATTTTCAGTAATTAGCAACGATAGTATTTATTGAGGAATGGAATGTTTAAGACTTTATGGGGCTTCTGCAGATACAGCATCCAAGATTTGATGTTCCATTACTCTTTGAACATGGCTGTTGTATCAATTTCAAAAGTTATTCTAATTAGAAACTTGGGGCTAAACATCCTTCTCCGTATGTTATCCATGAACCGTGCTGTGTTTTAGTGCACCATATCAACATGTATGATATGGTGTGAAGTGTGCTGACTTGTTATACCCCCAATTTAGTTAGTTATAATCCAAAGAAAATTCTTTCTGATGAAGAATTTGAAGTTTCCGTTGTTATTTAGTTGGGAAAATGGTGTAAAACAACAATGGAATAATGGAAAAGCCAATGCCCTGTCTGATGTTTGTTATGGTTGTCACGGGGTTTTTGTTTTTGGATTGTGTCAAAATATTCTAGATTTTGGAAATTTGTTCGCCAAAAGAAAGACACAAGAGAAAACAGTGGTTAAGATCGGTGTTGCTCGAGGCCAATTAAGGTTGGCTTTCCTTGTCATATGTAAAAGTCGCCATATAAATACGAAGGTCATTGCTTGCAATGGGACAAAAAAGCACAAAGAGAATAAGTAAACTCATTGAGCAATTTGATCCTGAAGCCAAGAGAATCCTGACCCAAAAAAAAAGCCACAGAAAAAAACAGAGATGAGAACTAACTTAAACTTGGCTCTCTTTCTGATTTCTCAGATTCTCAATAGCTATGGCACTTTCTATAATATAGTTGGCGAAATAAGCAAGGTTCAATATTCTAATGAATCAAATCCATACCACTCTCTTCGAAAATCTTGGACAGCTCCCAAATGAGCACAAAGAAAACCCAAGAACACTTTCGTATGTTCATAACAGAAATACCGATTGCCTCAAAACTGCTCAAACATTTCCTGAGCTTTTTATTTTAGACATGTACTGAATGTAAATATGTATCTTCTAGTAATTCCCAACTACAAAACTTTATGAACATTACGTCATCGGAGTTTAATCAATCCCAGCAAAACCCTGCTAAGTCACTCATAAGAAACTTAGTAGGAGGAAGATTGATAGTCTCACCATTTCCATCATAGCGCGGTGGAGGATCGACTATGTCACTCGAACCAACAAAGAACTGATCCAAACCATCAATCATGTCTGTGTCCGCAAATCCCATAAAATCTTCAGCCCTTATTGGTGACAATATTGGCGCTTCAGGAAATTTCAAATTAGGTAGCTCTTCTTCGGAAAGAAGTTGCAGAGAGCCTACTTGCAGAACAACTTCCCCATTGGAGAATCGAATACCAAGTGCAGCTCTACTAGGAGGCATATCGAGCACAGATGATGGTGATGGATGACGAAACACACTTGCAGTCTCTTCATATGAAAAGGTTTCATTAGCAGCAACTGATGAATCCCGACTCTCTCCCGATAAATGAAAGCTTCGACACTCGTAGTCATGATTGCTCTTCTGAGTCTTCTCTGATAAATGAGAACTCTTAAACGCCTTATTTGACAATTGCAAGTCATCATAGTCCATCTGAGTTTTTCTCCTTAACTTTATGTTATCAAACTCAAGCTTCCTTTTTTGATAAGCAACAGAAGCCTCCTCTGCAGTATTAAAAGTGCCAAGCCATTCCCGAATCCCTCGAAATGGATCTCGAATCTCTGCAGCATATTTACCCCATTTTCTACGCCGAACTCCCGTATACATAGAAGAGGATCTATGAATTTTCTTGCTGTCATCAGATTTCATACTGTTACCAATTTTGCCTCCATTGGTTTTGCAATGGGATAACCTCTCTGCAGATGATTCATCTTGCGTGCCACCAACCACAATCTTCGAAACAAGGACCTTTTTTCTGGGCACTGATTGATGCTCATTAACATCATCTTCACTCGAAGAATCGGTAGCATACGGATCAGTGTACATGATTCGAACTCTCTTCAAAGAACTTGTATCCTCTTCTTTGCTTCGTTGCTTTGCCTTCAATTTGTTGCAATTCCTATCTTG
Organism: Rubus idaeus; assembly: GCA_030142095.1. Lineage (NCBI taxonomy): Eukaryota > Viridiplantae > Streptophyta > Magnoliopsida > Rosales > Rosaceae > Rubus > Rubus idaeus. Next base: position 2,893,534 of record CM057969.1, on the reverse strand, counting down.
ATTCAAGACTTGAGTTCTAAGGCCCGGCATTTTTTTTAGTCTAAACCCTAAACCCCAAAAGTTCTTACAAAATTGAGTATCAAGAAAAACCCAAAACCCAATAACACCCAAGTCCCAACAGCAAAATTGAAAATTGTGGTCTGAAATAAAACACAAAGCACTCGACTCCGGAACAATTCCTGCATAAAGATTAGAAAAATAAACAAATAAATCACAGCAAACAAGAAGGAAAGAAGACAACCAACCACAAATCAAAAAAGTTAAACCCATCAACCCCAAATCACAAACCAAGAGTACAACTACATTCATTCAGACGTTGAATATGATAGAGTGAATTAAACCCTGCCAAGTGCCAAAATAGTAAAACCCACATACCTTTTTGATGTAAATGGCCTGTAAGAAACAGGGGAGCTTTCTCGGAAGGTGTGACTGTGAGGCCCAAATTGCATGCAAAAGGTGGAGACTTTGTGAAAGAGAGAGTGATAAGAAGAGGTCAAGAGCTTCATCGGAGCCCCATTCAATATATCCAATCCGGACGACATAAATCCTCTGTGTTATCCAGAAACTTTTCTAGCGGAGAGAGAGAGAGAGAGAGAGCAAAAGGGAAAGAATCAAAAATCAAAACCCAGAAACCAAAAGTCCCAGAAAAATTCGAAGATTTTGTTTCCCAAAAGAAGTCAAGAATCGTGAGATAACATGGCCGAAAAATCAGATGAATTAAATGAAAACAGTGGACAGGGAGAGCTTGATTCTTACTCAACGTTGATGATGATTCTGGCTTTCTTGGGTTTTATCCCTTTGAACGTGTCCCTCTCCCTCTCAGGCTCTCACCCTCACCCTCATGCACAATTGCACACTATGGGGGGTGTATTCAATTCAAATTTTAATAGATTGTGTCAGAGTTTTTATAATCCGTGGATTCTGCTAAATCCATGGATTGTTTTAATTCCATATGGACTTTGACAGATTTTAATACATTTTATTATCAGGATTTGTTTGGATTTTAATTAGTCCATGGATTGTCCTATATCAATAATAGAATATAAAAAATTAACAAAAAACCTTTGATTAAAGATTATTACAACTTCAAATGAGAGTTTTATACATACAACCATGTATAAAATACTCTTACCATGTCTACTGCATTTATGCAGTATTCTACATCTAGGTAAAATGGGAGGATAGTTTCACTTTCAATTAGTTGTATATCTAAAATTGAAACAAAAGGACCTTACAGGAAGCAATGTAAGGATTCCAGTTTAACACAATGATTCGCATTTGAATGCTTCACCGCCAAGGGACAAACAAAGCATATAAAAATCTAATTCGATCAGTCCACTATCCAAATCTTCAAGCATAGACCCTCTACCAAATTCAGCATCTATCATCATGGGTTCAAAAACTTTCCCAGAAGTGATCCCTTCTCCAGTTCTCCCCACCTGTTGGGGTCTTCATTCTTTATGGTTGTAGAGTAAGTATATATTCATTTAGCCTACAATAAAGGAAAAAACCCATATGAAAGTATTCAATTAGCAGCATATCCTCATAAATCTGTAAAAACAAAATAGGTAAATCTTATTTGTTTCTCTATAATGTATTTTGTTTCTAATACATTTTTGTTTCAATTAGTATTCAATTATTAAAAAAAAAACAGCATTTCATCTATGTACAATAATCTGAGAATGATCATCTATAACATCAATGATATGAGAACCATTAGTACTCCAGACATCCTATATCAAATGGTTAATACAACATAAGACATGGTATATACACGTAAAATATTACCAAATATCTAACAATAAATAGGTTGGCATATTATTCTATTATCAGATTATGCTTCTAAACCTCACCAATCCCATTACCTACCACAAATTTGCCCAAAGCAGAAAATGAATTGATTCCTTGTTGCAATATGTCTTCACGTACGTGGACTTAGACTCAAATCCCCGAATCACAATATTGGAATGGCATCAATTTGCTTGCAACCTATTTTACTTCTAATGTTAGGACCATAAATATCTCTTTGCTAGCTCCTGAAATCTCTACAATCATGAGGTGACTTGAATGATAGGAGACATGTCATTGGAGATCAAAATCATGTTATGAAGAGAGCGCTTTAACAGAATCTAGAACAGAATTTGTTTCTAGTGCCTTCCCAAAAGAATTTGACTTCCTAAAAAATGTAAATTTGCAGCATAAAAAATGACATAGATGCAAATATATCTGAGCAATAATACCAATTGATATAGACGAGATATCATCATTGGTCCAATTTTACAAGAAAATTGCAAGAATTTCAAATTAATTGATTAGAATAAAGAAATTCAGTTCCCAAAAGAAAACAGAAAACTGAGGTTGCTGCATATAAGGTTTCTTCAATTAAAATAGGTAAATCTGTAAACATTCAAAAGAAAATATAACAGCAATATTATAGAGAAATGTTGCAGATTAGTCATGTACCATGATCTGATATTGGTCAAATAGACAAATTGATCAAATGGCTTTAATGGTTTAATTGACAAAGGGTTGCAATCCAAAGTCTTTTTTTTTCTTCATTCGAGTACATGCCCATTTGAACAACATATAAATCTGAAAATCAAATTGTCCAAACAAACGTGTAAATTCATTCATATACAGTAACTAATATGAAATTTCCAAACAAACAAGAAACTTAAAATAGACTAGAATCATTGATGCCCGAGCATACTCCTATAGAAAATCACTCTAACCCCTCAAATCATCATCCAAATTGATCAAGATTCGATCACCAAAAGCACCATTAAAGAAATAAAGATGATAAAGTGGACGAACCTGGAAGAGATGGGGTTTGAGATTTGCGATGACTAACCTGGAAGAGATGGGGTTCGAGATCTACGATGAGGAGGTGGAACTGAGGCCTGCAGTGACGATTTTGTTTGTGGGTACGGAGGAGAGGGAGAGTCCGTCAAAATCTTTTGGGAGGAGACGGATTTCTAATGGGTCTTGCTATTTATACCAAGACTTCTAAAATCCTCCACAATCTATCATTTAATGAAATCTTTAAAAGTCAATGAACTTTTCAATACCACTAAATTTACATGGAAATTTTAAAATCTTGATTGAATACATCAAGATTTTAAATGACTCTAAAAAATCCTAATTGAATACCCATAGATTTTCAAAGTACAAAAAAATCCTATAGACTCCAAATTGAATACACCCCCCTATGTTTCTTCGGCAAAAAAAGACACTAGTACAGTGTACTCTCTCTCCCTCTATCTGTCTATCACCTAAAAGACTAAAATGCCCACCGATTGGGTAACACCTTTGGCTGCAGTGTACTCTCTCTCCCTTCATTTGCATTGTAATACTTTAATTCATTGATATCAAGAGTCTCAAACTAATTAAATCTTTTTATATAAATATATCTTATTTATTGTTCAATTCATCGCTACAAAGTGTTTTTTTTTTAACAAAATAAAAAATAAACTTTTATGGTCCTCATGTGGTCTAGCGTGCTATTTTATTAAGACTCTAAAATAATTTGAGAAATTCGTGTAAAGCGGTACAGAGAATTTCAAAAATAAATCATGTGCTTTATTAAGGTTGTATTAAGAATAACAAATAATAGGTATTAGTACATAAGAATAAGTAACATTCAAGGATTTAAGGGAAGGATGCAAATTGGGCGACTTAAAAAGTAAAAACGGTAGCCAAGAGACAACCCATATAGAATCCAACATAAAACACATGTTATGAAACATTAGCAATAAAAATGGCCAAACATCCAACTTGGAAATTATGAAACAAGACCTTCATTCTTCCTCGACATCAGTTCCCTGGATGTTATTCAAAGTCAGAGCACAAGGGCAGTAAGCAGCTGTGGATATGATAGATTTTCCGGCCCAACGTATCCAAAGTGGCGAGTACTGAGCCAGCGGTAGTGGATGTCCAAGGATGATGATTTGGAGTTGGTAATTAATTCATATTCAAGAGTTATGAGAAAAACACAGCCGCAGGTGATGCCCTGCATTTTGCCAACAACAATGCAGAGTTTTTGATTTCCTAGATGGACACAATGCCAAGTTACAGGATAACAAATTCCTTTTTCTTCGAAATCGTGAGCAATTTCATAAGGTAATGCTGGTAATGGCAGAGGTTGGTGCAGGGGTTGCAAGGTATCCCGTTGTCGGGTTTCCCGGCTTTTTTCCCCGTCGTGAGGGGGGTTTTCCCCGGTTGTTTTTTCTTTTCAAGTCCAATAAAATAAATTAAATAAAGATTATTTACAGTAAGTAAGATTATATATATACAAATTAAATAAACTACGGTCTTACAAAATATACTTATAAGTTTTTGGGGGTTTTTGGTTTTTGAAAAAATAAATATAAAGAAAATATTTTTGGTTTTTATTTTTTTGAAAACAAAAACCCAAATTTGTTTTGAATATAACTAACCCCGCCTATTCAACTAACACTGATGCCTCGCTTATCTTCTCCAATAACTTCTTCCTAAATCCCGTAACTAGATTAAACATTAAACTGCAAGGTGTTATAAATAAGTAAAAATTGTTATTCATGTAATTCTGTTTATTATTTATTTCAATTAAAGTAAAAAAAAAAAAATTTAAGTTAAATATAATTTAAAATTATTACAAAATAAAATAAAAAAAATAAATTTAAAATTATTATATATTAAAAAATAAATTATATAAAAAAATTTGAAAATGGAAAATGGATTTTATAATTTGATTGGAAGAATTGACTTTATATTTTTGATTTTCAACAATTTTTTTTTCTTTAAGTATTTTCCTTGTTATTTTAACTTGTTTCTATTGATTAATTCTTTATTTTTATCTAGCGTTTTTTATTTTTTCATCTCCTTTAATTTTTTTAGTTTTTTTTTTTTGTGAAAGAGAGGAGAGAGAATGGAGATTGGATGAGAAGGGGGCAAAGAAGGGAGGAGGAGGGTGTATTGAATCTGCAGAGGAGTTGAGAGATATTAAATTGAATTTAATTGAGGGGGATGATAAAGGAATGGAGAGGTGAAAGGAAATAAGTATGTTAGGTGTAGTGAGGAGGAGGAGTTATATAATGGAAATAATTGTGAGAGATTGATTTCTGGGTGTGCTTTACTTCCAAATGAAGAAAAAAATATAAGATAAAAGAATATAATTGATGTTTGAGGAAAATTGAGGAGAGGAGGTGTGGAGAGATTTTGATTGGATGGTTTTGTCGATGAGGAGTGTTATGGTGAATTGGTGAGTTGTGTTGGAACGGTGGCTTAAATAGGCAAGGAATGGGGGAAAGAGTAGAAGGAATATTCATTGATGGTGGAGTTCGTGGGGTGTTGGAAATGCTAGAGGGGGTGGTATGTTGGAGTAGAGGAAAAGGAGATTTGGGGGGATGTGAAATGGAAGGGAGTAGTGGAATGGTTGGTGATGGTGGGAAGAATCAAAAAAAAATAAAAAAAGAATAAAAAGAATAATTGTAAAATAAAAAAAAAAAATAAAATAAAAAAGAAATAGAAATAAAATAAATACAAGAGAAATAAAAATAAATAAATAAAAAGAATAAAATAAAAATAAAATGGGAAAATAAAATGGAGATTTAAAATGGGTTTTGGGTGTGGTGGTTGGGTATGTGGTGGTTGAAAATTTCGGATTGAATCGAAATCTTTAAAAATTTTTAGTATATGTGAGAATTAGGAAAATAAAAGATATTGTTAAATTTTGATTTTCAAAAAAGAAAAAATATTAAAAAATTAAGCTTTTCAGAATAGCAAAATCCAGTAATTAAAGGCACTTTGTGAACATATTTTAAGTTCACATCACCTGTGTGAGACATAAGGAAGCCTTGTATCTGAAGGTACTCATGTTCTTTACCATCCAAAACGAACATTAAGAAATAATTATCGCCACCATTATGATCCTAATGCTCCACAAAGCAAGGATTTGTGGTGACATGAAAGGGAATAAAGGCTCCCAAAGATGAAGAAAATTTGGTCCATCCATGTCGGGGTTGTGTGACATCGAAGCAGTGCACCCCCTCCTCATCCATACTCCATGCTAAGACTTTGGTGCCGGCAGCTGCAGCACACAAGTCATGCCAAAGATATGTTTTGGACATGTTAACTAGAGGTGCATCGAGAGACACCCATTTTCTACTACAACTCATGTCTAATACCTGGAAAACCTCACTCATGTCATGAACGAAGAGATCAGTGGCGACACAATAGAATTTACGCGGTAGCTGCTCCTCCATCATGAGGGTATCATCTGGACCTTCTTGCATCCTTTTAATTAATGCGGACGGAAACTTGCAATTGTCTCGCCGGCGTTTAGGTTGGCTGGAACCGGAACCGAAACCGGAATATGAGGGACCACTTTTGCCGAAGATATGAGTGTCTTTCAGCCGCCACCCCTCGGTTTCAGGTGGCCACCACCATGATGACGACAACAAATGGCTCAATTTGATCGAGCGTATCACGATTCCTTTGGCAATCCCCTTGAAACATAAGTATAGCCACCTATCATCCTTCAATTCCAATTTCTTTTTCACCTCCGCCACAGCTGCTGTTGCTGAACAAAAACTAGTACTAGTACTAGATTTTATGATAAACGAGGGAGAAAAGCTGCTAACTTTCTTGGATATCATCATATCCCTTGAAATTTCCGCAGCCAATCTTAACCCTAGCCTTGCCACTGCTCCTCTCCTGCCCATACTACCAAACCCACCCCGCCGCAGATACCCAATCTAATCTAATCTAGGGTTTCTCGGTGATTTTCTTTCAGGCCCAATGAATCTTTTGGTGCGATCTGATGCATATCTACCCAACCCAACCCAACCCAATAACATTACCCATAAGTTAAGCTTAACCATATAACAAAAATTTGGACTAATTTAGTACTTGGTCCCGTCCGTGAGGGGAGCAAAATGAAGTACCATTTTTTTTATTTTGGACAATGAAATGTTACCATTTTAAGGTTGTCAATTTCAAAGACTCTGAAATTTAATGCTTTTAGATTTGGAAACTTCTGGTGTGCTCCAGGAGTAGGTGCTCTACCCTTACGAAATGACGGCTTTACCCCTTGTTGTTTGTCATATTTTCCTTTTGTCTTCTCTCTCCTCTCTCCTCTCTCCCTCTCCCTCCCGCACAACCTCCATTTCTTCCTCACCGTGTCCGTCGAGCATCTCTTGCTTCAGTCCCCTTTACGCATCACCGCCCTCACCAAGGGAACCAAAGGAGGCCGACGAACTCAGCCCAGGTGGTATCGATCCCAAGCGGTCTCGACCCCAGCCGTACACTTCGCCGGAAATACAAGGATTTTCACATCCTCCGTCCTGCCAACTCTGGCCACCTCAAGACCTCAAAATGGTCTATTTCGACTCCTCTACATCACAGGAAGCTTCTCATAACCTTAGTTCATCCCGAAAGCTACCGTTTAAGAAGTTTCGAATCGTTGATTTTTTAAGTTTCCAAACTTTCGTCGTCGATATCTCCCGATCCACTTTGAATTGGACCTCGATATAGACACTAAATGTGATCCTTAAGATTTGGTCTACACGTTGATATAAACTTTGTGGTGTTTGGAAGTGGTTGACGACGGCGCCGATGAGAGGGGAGAGAGAGAGAGAGAGTTCACAGGGAGAGAGAGGAGAAGAAGAGGAAGAGGGGAAAAAAATCCAAAATAATTATGGACACGTGCCGAAAAAATGTTGTGGAGCACATGCTCCAGGAGTACCCAAGAAGCTCTCTTTAGATTTGACTAAGAATAACAGTCATCTAATTTCTCGGAACTTTCCTTCTCAATTTTCATAGACTCACATTTAAAACGCTTATGAGTGGTTGACATCTTATTTTTCTTTCGAGTACATGTCAACATCATTTTAGGTTGGCTTGAAGGACGCAAACTTCCTTAATGTCTAGGCCAACCCTAAATCCACAATAAAAATCAACTAAGCAAAAGGTCTTGAGAAAGTTTGAGTGGCTTCTAATAGATCTCAAGTGCTAAGTAGTAAATCTTTGTTTCTTTTTGTATTTGTAATCGAAGACTTGTATGGCTACGAATGAAAGTAAGTAAAGTGTTCCTCTTTACAGACGTGGGTAGTGCACTGGATTCAAATTGTCCCCAATTATGTCCTCATGCTGCCCTTACGAAGCTAAGATCTAGCAAAAAAGACTCATGCTTTGGGGCAATTGGTAATTTGGTATCTTAGTATGAGGCAGGCGTCTAGTCAAATCAAGCTTTGCTCTATTCATTAATGGACCCGCTAACAACAACTATATTGGCCGAAAAAATTGTAAGTAGCCTAACCCCGTCATGATTAGTGTTCACATGCTTAGTAGAGTCAATGCTCAGTCACCGTTGAATTTAAATCAAACGGTGGAGAATGATGAAAAAATAAATATAATTAAAAAAAACTATCATTCTCTACCGTTTAAATCCAACGGTAGCTGAGCATTGACTCTACTGAGCATGTGAACACTACTGATGATTTATGTATTGTGATTTAATTAATTAATCACTTTTTTTTAATCTAAGCGTTAGTTTACACACACACGTGTCAAACCATTGCACTAACTACTTTGGATATTAATAGATTACTTAGGATAAGATAACCCAAAGAAATTAGATACTTTGGTGCCAAACCTAAAGTAGTATAGTTGCTGAAAATGAGAGAAACAGTTCATAAATGACGTGGCAGATATTGGATGAAGAGCATTATTTTTAAGATCCAAATCCTCTTATAACCTAACTTTTCTCATAACCTACCTAAACTTTTGATTGCAGTCATCTATTCAAAATCTTAAATATCAAGATTAATCTACCTCAGCATAATAAGTATTTAATAATGACATAAGTTGAGTATTTAATAACCATGTACTGGAAAGTATAATTTTGAATATTTAATAACTATTTGCTGAGGTAGATTAATTTTAACCTTTAAGATTTTGAATAGATGATTGTGATTAAAAGTTTAGATATGTTAGGAGATAAAATAGGTTAAGAGAATAGAGAGATTCTCTAATGAGGACCACTATAATGAGAAGTTGGTGAGGACTTTTCGATAAGACCTATATTTTGATTACATCTCGACAAATCAACCGTTCAATATTTAGATATTTATGAGAGATTTTAGTCCTCATTTTTAGTCTTTAGGTTTAGTCTTCACCCTTTTTTTTTTTGAAAGATTTTAGTCCTCCCTTTGGTACACCTAAATATAATATGTTGACCCACAAAGTGACTAATGCTAGATCCACGCGAATTATCGAGGAAGAGACCCATGATCTGCTTTAGCTATCCACCATCCAAACCACCTCCCACCCGCACCTTCGTCCACTCGCGCAAACAAATAAACCTCATCATCACATAAAAACCAAATTTTCGACTCATTATTATTATCACTTCCCTAAATTTTAGACTATAACCTGTTCCATATAGCTCATAAAACAAACTAATTTAATTTTAGCATTTTTGATCGAATTTAATCACGCAATTATTACCTTTAAGCTTAATTTGCACGTTGCTTGAAAGTTGAAACTCAACTTGTTTATTTATATCCAACTTTTTTATAGGTAAAATGACAATTTTTAAAATTGAAATTCTACCGCATTTTAAACAGTTTCTTGACATATTTTCTATAATAAAAAAATATTAAAAAAAATCTCTATAATTTTAAAATTTGCAGTAAATAACTAAATATATAAATTTTTTCTTCTTCTTCTTCTCATTATCTCTAAAATAAAATTAGGTATAAAAAAATGTTGGAGGCTGAAAAAAAAGGTTAATTTTTCCTTAAATAAAAAAAACAAATTATAAAAAAATTATTAAAGAGGCTCTTAAGATTTGAATTTCTCAACGAAATAATTAAGCTCCTCACATAGTAAGTCCCAATTAAAAGGCGGATCCTTAAAGAGGGCGGTTGGGGGTGCGCGCGTGAGGTATAGATTTCCTCGTGATAGTAACGCATGCGCATAAATATGGAAGGGAGCGGTAGTATCGTCAGCTAACGCAATGCGATGACGTAATCATCCCAGAGTCATCCAACGGCTGAAAAGCAACGCGAAATATGACTAGAAAAGAGCAAGTCACGATCGTCATCAACACAACCACCACCAAAGAAAGAATATTTGACAAAAGCTTCCCCCCTGGGCTCTGGCCTCTGCTGTTAAATTGCGCCAATTCAGGCTGAGAAAGTAACATCACCAAAGCAAAGCCCGAACCGGATTCAGGCAAGATTACCATTATTTAAAACGCTTTAGCGTTAGTTTAACTAGAGCCAAATTTTGGTTGGTCTTAATTAATTTTATGGAAATGGAGAGGGTTAGGAAAAGGAGGGAGAAAGATGGCGAGGACGATATCGAGAAGGGCGGAGGGAAGAGGAAGAAGATGGCGCAGCAGGTGATCAAGGCCGATAAGGAGGCGGCGGCGGCCACGGAGGAGGAGGTGGAGGAGTTCTTTGCCATAGTGAGGAGGATGCAGGCGGCGGTCAACTACTTTGAGAAAGGCAACGTTAATAATAAAGGTGGCGGGGGCGGGGATCAGGTGCGGTGGAGAGTAGCGATGGAGTCGACGCAGCCGGTGGTGGCGGCCGCCGATGATCCTGCAATGGACGGTCCTGATCTTAACGATCATGTGAAGACCGCGACTTCTGATGATCAACATGAGCAGTTGATTACGGAAGGTGACAATAATGGGGTTCTCCACTTGAACTTGAACGAGGCGCCGGATCAGGAGACGGAAACGGAGACTACGAGGTAGTACTAAGTCAGCTGTCTTGGGCTAATTGCTAATTGCCGTGCTGTGGTACGACGTCGTGTCAGAGGATTCCCCGGCCGGCCGGCTAAAAAAGTAAAAAACCAAACAGCTTGCTTTGTCTTGGTTGGCTGTTCATCAATTATCACTTAATTTGCTTTAATTTTAATTTCCCTGTTTTTCCTTCCCCACCCCACTACTTTTTGTTTCCATGTTGTGAGGTTGATTACTCCTTTTCTGTATTTTAATCATGGCTACTTTGAGTGGGGAAGATGTTTTTTTCGCTCTCTGAAATTTGTTTTAATTTCTTTATGAGCATATTATAAATAAATTATAGAAGTTGCCTTCCTACATTTCCATAATGTGATAATTAGCAAACAAGCATGGCATTTTCATAATATCCGTCCTTTCATTATATTTAATTACTATATATACTCGTGATCACAAGCTTGTTCCCCTCTACCATAAGAAAATGTGATTACTTGGATGTATAATATTCGCTGATCCAAGGATTGTAATTCATCGGGGAGTGAGAAGAAAGAAACTTGCTAAGTTGTTTTGCTTGCTCGATTATTTTCTGCAAGTTATTTAAAATATTTTGTCAAACATCTTGGTTTATTCTTTGGTACTTGTCACCGCTAACTTTTTGTTTTTTTTTTATTATTTAAGAAAAAACGTATATTTTCTCATTTAGTAAAAAAGAGTCGAAATTCACAATCAACAATAAAAAGAGTCGACCAATGGGGATTGGTCCGAGTGGTAAGCAGCTCGGTTCCGCTTAAACAAGGTCTCGGGTTCGATTCCTTGTGTATGCAGTTACCCTTGCTGGGAGACTCACCCACCAGGCCAGGTGTGCGACCCGGGTCGACCAACGGATTAGTCCCGCAATGGCCGGGAAACTGTGGTAGGCAACCTAAAAAAAAAAAAAACCAATAAAAAGAGTCGAAGTTTCAAAATGAGAATGAATAAGAATATTTACTTACTGAAAATGAAAATGAGAATGAATTGGAATTTATTCCTAATATCTTCTCCTTTTTGTAATCAAACTTTGGATTTTTTCATTTTCACATAGGACACATATATATTCCAACTAGTAAATGTCAGATAACTTAAGAATTGAAATCAATTCATTTATTCTTATTCTTATTCTCATTCAAAGTAAGTAAATGTGTACTGATGAGAGTCATTTGAAAACTCTAGCCCCCATGAAACTCCTCTCTCTAGCAAAACTCTAGCCCTATGAGATTCCTTAGTGTCTCCTTTGTGCGCATCAATTCCAGTAACACCTTCGTGTGCGATCCTCCTAGTCTCTGGTTTCTTTCTATATATTTCATCGCGAAAGTCCTAGCGCCGTCAGCGATCGCTGGTGCGGCTTTCTATGGTGAGGATGGTTTTGGCCTCTCTCACTCGCAAGGATGGCTCTGTCCGTCATGCTATTTTCAGACATTTGGTGGTTATGCTCCTGCAAGGCGTTTATTGGGCTCTCAAATATGGTTGACACCTCGCTTAGATCTGATTTTCTGCTTGTTGTTGCCGGTTCTGTTGGGTGTCAATCAAATCCAAAGATTCAAGGTCTGTGATCCAAGTGAGTTTTGGATGCTCGATTTTGGCGGCTCAACAACCTTAGTATTCCAAGTCGGCGACCTTATTACTGATGGGGCGCTGATAAAGTTTAACCGAAGTCAAATTTGGTTATTTAATTTGGGTCGTTTTACTTTCTTGTTTAAGAATAAACATGATCAGTTGTGCAAGTTTCGACTGTGATTTTACTTTTTTTTTTCATGGGTTTTCCTTGAGCTACATTGGATTTATTGGTTTCAATGACAATACTTGCCGAAATTTTTTTGTTGGTTGTTAACAACAGTGATGCATGGTGTATGTATTGTTCTAAGTTTAAACTCATTGATTAATCCACTTGTGTGATCCATACTGATTCTTTTTAAGATGCTCGTATTAAAAATTGTAATAATTTATTGATAAATAAAGTTTTTGTTTTTTATTTTATTTTAAAAGAAGTAAGTAAACGTGTTAGTTATTTAAAAAAATATCGTGTTAGTTTCACCTAATCTTTATAGAATTGCCTGGTCCCTCTCGAATTTTGCCATCCTCCATCAAATTTTGCATGAACTAACAACGAATGGTCCAATAAATGGAGCTCACTATGGTTGGGTGGCATTGGATGTGATGAGTTATAATAATCAATTTGAATTGACTCTTTGAGTCTATATATGGTTTGTTAAAACAATTGTTTCTTATTGTAAGTTTCCCACATCGATTCGGGAGTTTGAGGGATTATAAAATGCAAAGTTGTTGCCTCATTTCTTGGCGAGAAGACTGAGAAAATGCCAAGGGAAGGGGTCGTCATTGTAAATGTCCACTTTGTCTCATCGCTTAACCAAAATTAAAGCCTTTGAATCTTAGCAAACAGTATTGCATAAGGTTGACCAATGCAATAGTTCATTTACGGACAAAACATGTCCAAAGCATCAACTTAAAATCAAAGAGGAAAATTTAAGGCCCACATCATTTGGTGAAGAAAAGGCAGAAAAAGCCCAAATCTTAAAGGCTTGAACGCTTGAGAGGAAATTTCAATTCTTGTGTTTTTTTAAGATGAAGATGGTAGTTAAGGGTTGTTGAACAATAATGAGTGAAATTAGTTGAAGCATCTACATTTATGACTATATACATTGGTAAGTATGTAGAAAATGCATTGCCACCTTTAGCAAAAACAAGTTAAAATGACCTAAAAAAAAAGGAGTTGAACTTGAAACATCTAAAAAATAGAGAAATAACATTCAATTATAAATTAGATGGCACATGCACTTTTATTGATATTCCTCAGTAAAAGCATTGTATGAACTATGAAGCATATGGAATCCGAGATTTAAAATTTACATATGTTTTTGTTATGAAATCTACACTATGATCATATTATGAGTTCATGTTAAAATTTTGGTTTTTGTTGGTAACCTGGGATCAAAAAATTTCCTTATATTAAGGAAAGTTTACTTGTATAACCAAAAGTAACGTCTAATGGCGACCATCTTTTGCAAGTTGCGACCTACTCAATTGGAAATCTTTTGCAAAGGTTAATTGGTTGCAGATTTTTATGAATCCATTTAAGACGACTCGAGGGTTCTCTTCTATTTCTTAATAATAAATCTCACTGGATTCCAAGCACCAAAACCAAACAAACACAACCACTATCCAAGAGTACGTTTGTTTGCTTCGTAATTTCAAAGTAGGTCTGCATATATACTGCAGTTGTTGACTCACAGATTACCTGAGCAATAAGGCTTTAGGTGTTTTTGCCGGGGAAATTCTGCCATGTTCCGAACATGGTATGTTTGGGCATGTGGGCACATTGGCTGCCCTTGGATTAAGGAATAGTCTACAATTTTCTCATCTTGCTCTTTTAAATGCAAACTATTTTTTCTCAACTATGACTATTCCAAACACTAAAGAAACACTTTTTTTTTTACGTTGATCTCCTTGTGCTTTTGGTGAAAAGGGTTCATTCGAAAGCGGGTATCTATCCATAAAATTAGGGTTTCTCTTTCAAGGTAGGCTGCAGTCTATCTGTCTTTCTCTCACAGAAACAGAAATTTAGACTAAATCAATCATGAGAATTTTGGTTTTGTTTCCAAATCTGGAGGCGTTACGCGAAGTCATTGATTGAAGGAGTACTGTATAAAGACAAGATAACATGCATAATATCTAGTAGATATCAATTAATTAAGAGTATGCATCACTAATCCACCTAAAACAAGTGTACGTGTGCATATGTATATGACTTTGAGCTCTCTCAAGAATTTTATAAGATTTTAGCAATCATGTCTTGTCACTCTGAGTTTGATTGAGTTGAGACGGGTTTTTGAAGAGAGGAAAATCTCGGATAGACGTAGGTGCGTTTGATTCGTCAGTCATATGTACTAAGATCGAGAAGTCGACGCAGTTCACTTTGAAGGATGCCCCACAATCCATGTTCGTTACACCTAAAAACTTCTTCACACCGAATAAACCTGTTTAATTATACGAGCAGTGTGCCAATTAATGAACTTTTCTTTCATGTTAATTATCGGTAACATGCATGCAGAGGGACATATCCGGAATCCCCTTGATTTTTTTTGATAAATTATATATGTTAATTGCTATGATGCTCGACTGGTATGAACTTTCCCATATATATACTCCTAAGTGCAAGGAGCTGGTTAAAAAAGCAAAAGGAGCTAGGTTGAAGAAAGATTGGAATTCGACGACAAGCATTTATTCTGATAATTAAAGGAGATCGATCAAGCAATTAGATGATTACAAAATGTCATATGTAGAATTGATGCTATTTTAATTTGTTTGAATTTTGTGGAATTTGATGTGGATTAATCCCTCATCAACCTTGTTTAAGTCTAAATTAGTGCAATCATCTAATATATATAAAGCATGATGTGGTCATTATGCATTTTGCTACTTGCACGACAAACCCAGCAAGAGATAATGTTTATCTACTTTTGGATCTTAAGGTGATCGATGTTTGAGATATGACAGAGACCTGTTCGATCAAAGTAGGTTATTTCCTCCAATGAATGAAAATAATGATTGTGCGTAAATTCGATCGATCAATAATAATTTGAAACTAACACGGATACTTATCCTAAAGTTAACATTCGAAAATTCAAGATACATAAACGTAGATTATACCAACTTTTGGTGGTGCGAATCCTCGAAACGTCTCCTCAACTACAATTTTTTTAGATAATATAATTTGATGGTTTGGTTTGAAAAACATCACCAATCTAAGCTAGCTTCAAAGTGCGATTGAGATTCTTTCAGCTAATTAAGCTGCTCTTGAAATAGGGTTGCATGAGAGGGATTGAAAGGTCGAGAGCCGTCGATTTCTTCTCGAGCATGCATTTTCATTGTTTTTCAAAGTGGGATATGATTCCACGAAACGTGAAACCGAAGCAATTGAAGTCGCACAAAATTAACTTTGCATAGAACTTGATGGCGCGCCTAGCTTTTTCCAAGTGGAACAATTACCTGTAAAAAGGTCTTGGTCATTTTAGACCGGTGAATGTGTTGTATACCATATATACACAAGCTAGGTTAGCAACTTATCAATCAAGGCAGAGAATTTTCCAAGAAAAGAAAAGGTTGAAGAATGACGTGCGTATGTTTCATAGGAAAAGGATCAAGTATATATGGATGATGCTAGTGGTAAATGGGCACAGCCGCCCATCACTGAATAAACATAAAGCGGTCATGGGCCTCGTGTTCGATGATGCCACCCACTTAGTGAACACCTTTAAATCTCAATCTTTAATAACTTAATAACATGGTCTTTGAAGGAAGAATATTTTGTTGTTGTTATGAAACGAGTGATAGTAGAGGAAAAACTGACCGTACTCAAATGCAATAAATCAAAAAGAGATGAATACAGAGGGGAGACATAACCAAAACATCCTGAAGCACCAAACATAAACAAACAAATTAACGAAACTTAAACCGAGGAATGCCCAAAATATCACTATTACAATATGACAAAACAAAAGGGGGAGGAGTATCCCACCATTTTTTGTCAGATAAAGATGTACCATAATTAGCTAAAACATCTGCTACCTTATTTCCTTCTCAAAATTGTGATGATCGAAAGTGCATTAGCGAAATCCTATACAAATAATTTAACCAACGAAGAAAGAATTTGAACTCGAGACTTTTGTGATAAAAAAAAAAGTAAAAATTAAGACTTTAGATGTAAACAAGTAAACGCTATTGACTAGTACAACTACAAGCCCCTACGGCAAAGTTTTACTTTAGTTGTTTCAATTACTTCAAGTAAAGGGTGTCGGTGGCTTTAAAGTTTTTTCTTTTACTTTACACGTTTTGAGTAATTGGTTCGAATTTTAGGTGATTTTGTTTTACTAAATTTTTGTCACGATTCTTTTCTCTAGCCAAAGTGCTGAGTAAATGTTAAGTTTCAATAATTCTACATGTTTTGAATTTCTTAATTGTTAGATCCCATAAAAAAAATTGAATGATTGAACCATCATAAGCATTACATGCTCGAAAGTATAATAAAAGTTGTCAACAAGTTCATCTCGAATATAAATCGACATTTTTATCCGAGTACGGCTACCTTTGTACTATTTATTCCAAATGCCAAACTATACAACCCACTTTACCATTGTACGCCCACAACATGGATTCCGCTCCTCTGCAAACTGTAGATTGGACTGGCAAATAATCAAGTGGCAAGAATTAGTGCTACGTGGCAACACGTAGGCCATTGATAGCATGTGACATTGATATTATGTCATTGACTATCAGATTGTTTCAATGATGTTTTCTGTAGAGAGAAATGTAGATGTGGGTTTGAGTGGTTGAGGTACATGTGGTCCTTGAGGAACAGAACCAAAATATGGATCATCATAATAGACTCACAGTTGGGGGATGTGACATTGCCTAGTGGTGTTGTAATAGTACAGTACAATTTGACTCAGCTCAGTACCATGCACATGTTTGGGCGTTTTGTTAGTTAGTCACTTACTATGTGTTTGATCGGATTAAACTTATGAAAGTGCAAGAGAGTGGTCATAATTTTATTTTATTTTTAAAAACAAAATAATAATTTTATTATCAACTTGACAGTATTACACATAAATCTATCACGTAAAGTAACGGAGAAAGTGAAAACTTTGATGCCCAACAAAGCTAAAAAATGAAAGTGTACATGTTTGGAATTTTTTTTAAAATAACCTCTATATTTAACAGTGGGTTACTATGCATAAATAGCATCTAACTTAAAAGTTAAAACCAATTGACAATCTATTCGTAAATTTTTGTTTAAAAAAACATAATATAAGTTTTTTTTTTTAAATTTCTTATTCCTGTTTACACACATTTTATGATGTCAATAAAATTTGAATATGAAATGGTTACGGTATTGATTATGAATTATTAAAAGATATTGTTGGTCGTATCTATGGAGGGTTGAGAGATGCAATGGGATAGAAATACCCGAGAAAACACGTACTGGTCCAGTTTGGAATTCCATCTTTTATTAGTTGATTTAGTTGCTGTGTGTCCTCATCCATGACATGGAAACCAGGAAAATGATTCACCACTAAAAATACTCTAAATATTTATTAAAAAAAAGCAGATCTATAACAGAGTCTAGATATTTATTTGGCGCCCGGCTCACGCCACCACAACCTTTGGTACGTGAAACCCACGACAAAGCACCACCTCACGTAGTAACGTGTCACTCTCTGCCCATGATCTTGTTCATTTTAGGTCGGTGATTTTAAATGGGTCGCGTGAGAAGGTTGTGGTTCTCGCAACGCGTGGCCGGATCTGGATTTGAGGTGGCGCCGTGCATGCGCCGAAGAAGCCGTAGAGAGCTGACTCAGCCTTGGCCGTCTGTCTTCCTCGAGAGCCGTGAAAAGCCGCTGTTTCTGAATGAGTCGGCTTTGAGATTCGGTTGGACAAGTTTCGAGGTCGTATCACGTACACACGTGGTCTCAGATAAAGCCTTGGGCCCAAACCATCATGTAGATATGGGTTTTTACCTTTTCCTTCTTTTTTTTTATAAAATTTTTATGCAATTA
Organism: Rubus idaeus; assembly: GCA_030142095.1. Taxonomy (NCBI): domain Eukaryota; kingdom Viridiplantae; phylum Streptophyta; class Magnoliopsida; order Rosales; family Rosaceae; genus Rubus; species Rubus idaeus. The sequence continues at coordinate 2,875,195 of CM057969.1, read as the reverse complement.
ATTGCGTCACACCCATATGTCTCTCATAATTATTATTTGCTCAAAAATGGCGGAAACTATACGCTGCTGTGAGGGTTCTTGTGGGCGCTCATATAAGTGGGACCTACGGCTGATAAGATGTTGACACGTATTCTGGAAGACAAGATTACCGTATTGGTTTTGGTTTTGTCCGACATCTCTTTAGTTAAAATAAAAAATAAAAAACTCAAATCATCAACCAGGACAAGCTATCCTAAAATGAGAAAAAGTCATGGCTAACTATTCTTATGTTTGTTAGATTTTGTCCAGCATAATCATGTGGATAGTTTTCATCATGCACTGAAGATATTTTCTGATCATTTTAAAATTGTTAGATATGGTAAACTAGTCAAATCGGAGAGTTCTCGAATGTACCGTATATTTCATTAATAATACAATAATTTTTTTTTTATACAAATCAAAAATAGAGAGAAATGCTTCAAGTAATTTTTCTATTTTTTTTAAGAAAAACAAATGCATATTTTAGATTGAGGCCTTTTATAGATGGTGAATTAAGCCAAGGTAACCCAATGAGTTTGGTCTAGTGGAAGCATGTTAGGCTGCAATTGGGGCGAACGTTGCAGTGATACTCCTTATAATAAGAGATTCTCAACTTGTGAAAAACATTCTTTGGATCCTTTGGGGAAGAGCCATACCTCAATTACTCCGGGCTTCAGAGTGATAGTCCACTTTGGACCATCATTTTTGTAACAACAAAAAATAGGCTAAGGTAAAAATATACCATACTCACTTGCCATGCGAAGTCTTAAAACCATTGGTATTGAGAGCAAGTACAGGCTTCGACATTGAAGTCTAGAAAGATTCTTTTCTTTAATATTGAGATCTAAAAAAAGACGTTCAACTATCAAGTAAAGCACCCCTCGATCTGGTTGAAGGTTAAGCTTTACTATATTAAGGCCAATGTTAAGCATGAAATCGTCAAGAATAAGAAAAGGACAGCAAAGCACAAAATCCCCAACACAAAAGAGAAAAGTAGCAAAACCAAAACCAACCACATGATCTCTCGCCCAACCCGGTCGGGGCCTCCATTAATTTTAGTTAATTGACAGGATTGATTTAAATCTTGAATTTTTGTAATTAAATTTTTTTATATATTATTTAAAAAAAAAAAACAAAACGCGAGACTTCCGTGAGGGGTTTCAATCCTACGCAGCGTCCGCGCCTATCGTTATCTTCCCCTATTTAAAAATTGAATAACAAAACAAAATCCTATCCCCAGCTCCCTCATTTCTCTCCCCGTTATATAAACCCTCCTCCATTTCTCAACTCTCACTCATTCTTCAGCTTCAGAAACCCTAAACCTAAAGCCAGATTTGCACCCACCTAACCTTTTTTCTTTTTTGGTCCCTCCAAAATTTGCTAACTATTTCCCTCCTCCTTTTCTCTATCACCCAACGTAAGAAAAGTAATAACTAATATTGCATCTTGCATCCCACTATAAATACATAGCCTCTCCACCACCTCACTTATTATACTCAAATTGCTTTGACAGCTCTCTCTTCTTCCATAATCTCTAGATTTGGGTTTGTACGTTGTCCCCCCTTTTGGAATGGATAACAGTAACCCCAACAGGAAGAGAGCCCGAGATGACTCGGAAGCCAGCCATCCCGAGTCGAAGCTCATCCGAGTTGACTCGAGCAGCTCAGACGCCAACTCCGGTGAGTCGTCTTTTCCGGATCGGGTCGACTCGGACGAGTTGGTCTTGGACTTAGACCCGGCCGAGGCGAAGATGATCCAGGAGGACCTTTTGAACATCCTCGAAGACGCCGACGCGGTCGTGGACCGTGACCCGGCCATTCAGGGGCTGGACTCGGTGATTAAGAGCTTCGAGGAGGAAATCCAAGTTCCGGCGGCCCCGGCATTTGCTCCTCCGGTTGAAACCACGTCCGGTTCAGGGGAGTCCTCGCAGCTGGAGCTCGGTTACTTGCTGGAGGCTTCAGACGACGAGCTCGGTCTCCCGCCTACCAACAGCGAGGAGATGAAAATGGAGGCCGCGGATTTTACTGCGAGTTCTTCGGAAACGGCGGCCGCATTGGACGGAGTGTTTGAGAACGACATGTTTCCGAGTTACGACGCGTTCGATTTTGGAATCGGTGGATACTCGGAGAGTAATGGCGGCGGAGAGTACGTGGCGTTGGGTGGTTTGTTCGATTACTCTGAAGGTGGCGTTTCGGAGGTTTCGTGGCGAACCGAGTCGCTCTCTGCTCTGTAGAAACGAAACGTTTCGAACGGGTTTCCTTAGGGTTGGTTTTGTTTGCGACCCGGGAACCGTTTGATAGGTAGACCTAGAGTTGTTCATATCAGAGGTTGGTTGTAAGTAAACTCGAAAGAAAGAAAGCAAAGATAAGGAAATGAAATGAAAGGCAAGTATGAAAATGGAACGGAACATGTTGATTTTGGCATTTGTGTGTTCGGTGAACAGTAACTTGTTGGTGAATTCTTTGTTTTTACGTCGACGGTTAAAAATATTTCATCAAAATTACTTTTGTTTATCTCAGCAAAACTATTGGTCATGTAGATATCATTATTTGAAGAGTTGGTACTTGATAGTTGTTCACTTGTTTGTTTCTCTCGTTTCCATGATTTACTTTTCTCAAGACAAAGATCCATCAAAATTAAGTGAAATTTAAGTAAGAATGCATAATGAGTTGTAATTTTAATCACTTTAAATATTAATTAAAATTTAAAATATTTATCTAACAGTGAAAATTAAAAGTCATTATGCATCTTTATTAACGAGGACATCATAAGTCTAACATGGCACATTAGTTTTAAACATTGAGGACCAGTCCATTTAGGGATGACAATAACGCTTGCAGGTTCGGTACTCACTAATAACCAAACCGAATGAGTCGGGTTTAAATCTAAAAAATGAGTATGAGTTTGGATTCGGGTATTTAAAAAAAACTTGTAGTGGGTTCGGATAGAGTATGGATATGGCACACCGAAACTCATATCCTAATTCAACCCCAATTGTTACCCAAAAAAAAAATTCAACCCCAATCCGTTGTATATTAACATTTTTTATTTGTATATATTTATCACCATGCTTATCAATATTGGCATATTATTTTTGTAGTTCGGGTACGTTTGGGTATCCGTTGGTACCCGTTATCCAATAGGTGTGGATTTGGGTTTTCTTTGAACTTGATAAATGAGTTTTTGGTTTGAATTCAGGTAAGATATCCGCTACGAGTTTGGGTATGGATAATGTAAACCCATAGCCGACCCTAGCCATTGCCATCCCTAAGTCCATCGCTCTATATAATCTATAGTTGGTTTATCACTTGATGAAGTTGGTTTATTGATACAACGTTATGATATTTTGGTATTAAAAAATTTAGGCGAGAAATTAGAAATCGAATGTGTTGTATTGTTTCATTTTAAAAAGGTGAGAACTTTGCATAAGAGCTCATAAAGATTTAGACTTAAGTCGGATGCCTAGATTGAGTTTAACTTAATGGTGATGGAAGGTGAGAAATTGAGGTGTAGAATCAGACTGGTTAGGGTTCTTTCTAGTTTCTCATCTAATGCAACAAAAAAAATATGAAAAAGATAAAAAAAATTCTCAAACATTAAAAAAAAAACCATTTTTATTTGTGCCGAAGTGGAAGTTGGGCCTAGTGAGATGATCCAATAGAGAAACAAATCGGGTTATTTCGTGACGGGTCAATTTTGAAAATACATCCATTATCTTCTCGCGACTCATCCACAAGGATTTCACTCAATCATCAGTTTTCTGCTAAGAACTGATCACTCTCACTCTCCTCCACTCATGGCTCTAACCATAGCCAACAGTGGTACTAACGGCGGAGCCAGAGTCCTCTACAGAAGCTCCACCACACACCCCTACACCAACCTCTCCTCCCAACGCCACGTCCTCTTCCCTCTCTCCCCGAGGAGAACCCTCCACGTGGTGTCCGCCAAGCGATTCACGTCCAGAACCGGGAGGCTGGACAACAATAACAACAACAACAGGAGGAGCAACACCACGACCAAAGACCAAGACCAGGACCCACTACGACAACGGACGGCCGAGATTGAAAACGTTGGTGCTGATAACGTTGATGATGGGTACTTCTTGCCTAAGCTTCCGGGGGATGAGCCTGATTTCTGGGAAGGTGAACAGTGGGACGGTCTTGGATTCTTTGTGGAGTACTTGTGGGCTTTCGGTTTTGTCTTCGCGGTATGTATAGTTTCTTCATTTTGGTTTGGTTTGGTTTTGATCCTCCAATAATTTCACTCTATGAGGTGAATTAATTTGCTACCTGTGATATTTTACTGTCATTAACTTGCTTGATAGTTCATGGTCTTTGTGTCTTTAATGTGCTAAACGTATAGGGTCACTAGGACTTGGGCTGAATTATGGTTCAACTATTGGATAATATTCAATCTTCAAGAAGAGGAGAGATCAATTCCCATTATTTTGATTAGTTGTAATATGCTAATTAAGACTCAACGGCTACATGTGGTTTCACATCCCTCAATATAAGTTGTTGATGTCCCACATGGAAATGTATAGCCTTGTATAACAGCTTACAAAGTATTAGGCCTCTCCATCCATGCCAATTGATTGGGGTTTTGAAGCCTTAGTTTATCATCACTTAGTTCCATTGGTTAGGTGATAGCAAATTTGCGGTCGAAAGCAAGGCCTCTTTTGGTGGGGAAGTTGTTAATAGCTTTTCGTTTTCCACAGCTTATTGGAGCCATTGCAGCTGCTGCTACATTCAATGAAGGGGCAACTGATTTCAAGGAGACTCCTACTTACAAAGATGCCATCCAGTCGCGCCAGTTACTAGAAGAACCGGAGGGATCCAACCCGGATGTCTTTGAATCCAACCCAACTGAAGTGGCTCCTAGTTTGGAATAGTAGTCTCTGTAGAATCAAATGTAAAATGACCTCTACATCAGATGATAGATGATACAATCCTAGGCAAAGAAACACTTGTCAAAGATTTTATCTCAATTTGTAAGGTGATGTTTTCAATATATAAACATCTTTTCTGAGAATTATATTTGATTTTCTGGTGCGGTATCAATACAGAAAGGCTTCTGAGGATTGAGCTTTCAAGCAAATTGTCCAAATGTCTTATCAATATTGTTTTCTTTCACTTGTGGCAGGGTTTATGCTCTGTTCTACTACCCTTTAAACTATTAATGCTAGGAGCCATTGCTTTTGAGTTTTGACTTTGCTGGAATATGATTTTGAAAATGTATCAACTCTCTTAAGGTTTACTACAAAGCACTTAGTTTTATTCAAATAAATTCAGTAACATCAAAATGAAACGAAAGTAGTACCGATTAAAGTTACTATTACATACCTAATAATATCCCATACTAATCCTAAGTAATACATAAAACCTCTTAAACACACCACAAAATCCCAGGCATCAGAAAACCAGCCATAGTCAATGTCATTGCAACATAAGTTCCAGTCTTCGATTTGATACTAGTACTTGCACTTCTGCCAAAGCCTGCTCCCATCATGGTTGGTCTTGGTACAGCTTGAACCATTGGAGAGGCTGAAATCCCAAAAACAGTGAACCACAACAAAACCAAGTCAAAATTAGCTAATTATTTTTGAAGGCATTATTATATAAATAAGAGGGATTATGAAAAGAATGTAAGAGATGGATAGTATTGCATACAAGCCACTGTAGAGTTAGTAACAGTTGAGTTGTTTGCCCCAAAGGAAACTTGAGAACTAGGTGAACTTGGTGGCACCTGTGCCCCTGCAGCAAAACCACACAAATAATAATGAAAAGATTGGACTCAGAATTGTCTCAAATTACCCTTTTGTGTAGCAAAATGGAGAGTTCGCTTACTCAGACAAGCAGAAGCGTCGACTGGTAGGGTGCAAAGAGCAGGCAGCTGAAGAGCGAGTGTGGTGTTGATAGGGAAAGAGCTCAAAGTAGTGCCGTTGAGCAAAAGGCAAAGGCAGCTCGGCTGCTGGCTATAGACCAGGATGAGGTTGTCGCAGCATGACTGCGCAGGTGATGGGGCGGTGCCTTGCACAAATGGTGCGCATGTGGCCAGTGGAAGCAGCCGAGGGGCGCATTGAGCTACAGTAGGGATTGAGGAGTTGGGGTCTTGTGAAATGGTGGATGATGGAAATAGGGAAATGAGAAAGATCAGCAGAGTCAGAGAGGAAATGGCAAAAGGAATGGAGGCCATATTTTTGTTTTGTAAGTTCTTATGTATATGAGTTAGAGATTACCAAGGTGTAAGTAAATAGATGAATTGCATGTTCTTATTGTGAGTTGCTAGTAACATGTATTCTGTGTGTTATTTTGCATAGACTTATTGCTCCCTTAATTTCCAGAGAGCATGTGCAGGTAGTTTTTGAGTGTTTGTTGCTACATGCTTGGTGTGTGTTGGACTACTGCATCAACATGCACTTCTTGCTCTTTTTACCAAAGGTAACTAACATGCATATTAAGCACAATTGCTGGAGCTATGATATTTGTGGTTGAAAAACAAACCTTAAATTTTGGCATATGTATAATGAGGTGTAACACCAATGAAAATGAGCAAAATTAGTATGTAAAAGCAAATTTTGAAGTGAACTAGTTAGTTAGATGATGTCAAAAAAGTAAAAGTTTTTTTTTTGGGTGACAAAAGTGAATTAGTTGTGTTAAAAATGGTTGAGAATTTTACATTTCATACTAGAACAAATAGGAGAAAAAAAAGGAGGGAGCAAAGAGGGAATGAAAAGGGTGGATTGGTCATAGATCATGATCTATTAACTCGAATCATGTATTATAGGAAATTAACTTCTCCTAATTTAAGCATCTAACTAGTAACTACAACAAGTACCTCTCAAGTACCTGTAAGTTTCCACTATAGGTACGGATTGATGTTATTCTTGCAACATTTCCAATTCGCCGACTCACCATGAAATGAGCAGCAAAATTTTAAGGCCAGTAATAGACACACCATGATGATTGATCAGATTAGAATTGCTTTGTTAATACAGTGCAGTGCAGCTCATGAAGTGGATTAGTCTTTAGTAATTGGAATGTGATTCTGATTCATGGAGCCAATTAAAAACTTTCAATTTTAATTCCTTGTGATGAAGGCTTTAGCTTTTACCATTTGGAAAAGTGTATTGAGAAAAGTGAAGCCTCGGTGTTGGCACAGGCACCTCTGGAAGAAAGAAAGGGATGCTCTAGTTAGCTAGCGTAGTGCATATATAATGAGAAAAAACTAACCACAATGGAATTGAATCAGATTCCAAGATCATGAACAGATACAAAACACCATGAATCAACACAACAGCATTAAACCAGCTCATGATACTTCTTTTCCATTTCCTATATTATCTCATGCATTGTTGCCTTTCAATTAATATCAACTTAATTTATTTTCCTCGTCTATTCCATCATTTTGGATTCTGATAGCAACAATACTTGATACGCGAGTTCATGACAGACAAGGTATGCTCATCGATCAAACCGAATCAAAATTTCATTAATTAGTTCTTCTTATAATTATAATATCGATCCGCATGATCGATCTGATACAAATTGATCATCATCATTTTGGATCAGTTCTGCTGCATGCTGATGAGAATCAACATGGACTGCAATGGTTGTTACCGAAAAGTAAGGAGAGCCCTTCTTGATATGCGAGGTGAGATCGAAATTTCATCAACCATTTTTGTTTTTCAAGTACTAATTAATATGTTCGTTTCATGATGATCGATAAAATAAATTTAATTTGTAGAGCTGGAGACACATTTGATAGAGAAAAAGGAGTGCAGGGTGAGCGTGTGCGGTAGATTTATCCCACAAGACGTAGCAATCAAGATTAGGAAGAAGACTAATCGCAGAGTTGAGATACTCGACATACAAGAGCTTCAGGTCAATGACAATGAGCAAGATCAAAACCAAGATCAGCAGAGACTACCTTTGATCAGTTCTTCTTGGAATCTCCTATCCAACAGCTGCGATAACCAAATCGAAACTCGTATACTCAATCTCAAACATAACTGACTCGTCTGGTTTTCCATTGGATCTGCAAGAGCTAGCTACATCATGCGTGTGTAGTATTTCATTTTATTTTCTTAACTATATTGATTATTTGGACTAGTACGTATTACTAACTTGTATGGTCACATTTGATACTAGAGGGAATTGATCGATGAGCACAAATTTGGCTTCGAAGTCAAGTGCACATGTAATGCTGCTTAGTATATATGTGCTCCATTCAAACTAGTCGGCCATGTGTTAATGTCTACGCATGATATTGTACTTCTTTTGCCTTTGACCTATCAATTTGTAAACAAAACTTGGTAGAAAATTAATACCGATCAAGTATCTATGGTAATATGGATGACGGTTCTCGAATTTGAATGAGGAGTTTTCGAGTTCAATATTATTTTGGTAAAAAGGAAAAAAAAACACAAAACTTTTAGACTTTTCTTTTTGGTTCGAAGTGTCTCGAACAAACTATAGATTATAGAATCTCATAATAATGTAGTTGTGGCAAGAGTAAAGTTTAGAAATAGTGTCAAAAAGGTTCATCTATAATGAATAGCTGATTTTTGAAGAGAAATGATGACTGCATCATCGATTGTTGTCCAAAACTAATTATTCCAGTAAAAGAAAGTCCTATTACTTTTTTTTTGAGAATGAAAGAAAGTCCTATTACTAATTGGACTTTTTAGTTTCCTAATTTAATTTAATTAAATTCCTCACTTTTCTTGCTTAGTGGCATTCTAGAGTATACGACTCTTTTCTTATTCTTCACTAAAAGTAAAAGGCAATTTCATTTATTTAATTATTCTAATGAGGAATTATTATAAACAATACATGACTTAAGGACTGTACATTATTTTATTATCCGACATTTAAAAATTATTACATTAGTACATGACTTTTCAAACTCGATCTAATTTTGGTACATGCCGTCAATAGCTCTGTGAAAAAAAAAACTCAATGAAAAAAAAATCACGTGGACATGTTTTAAACGGAGTTATTGATGGTTGGTATCAAAATTTGGTCGGGTTTGAAAAGTCAGATACTAATATGATAATCAGCTACCGTTTATGATAAAGGAAAATTCTTAGGTTCACCCCTTGGGTGAACCTTCCCGTTCACCCCCCTCCCTACTTAACATAGTTTTACTTCATAATTTTATAATCCAACCGTTCATATCATAACTTATCCTTCATAAATCACCTCTGCAAAAAATCAATCGAATCGGAGATATTTTGGTCACTCATTCATATGAAATAAATAGACGGTTCCTCATAATAGTAGTAATTGTTGTCAGAACCGTTCATTTGTTTCAATAATTAGAGTGACCAAAAGATCTTTGATTCGATTGATATTTTGCAGAGATGATCTATGAAGGATAAATTATGATATGAACGGTTAGATTATGAAATTATGAAATTATGAAGTGCAACTATGTTAAGTGGGGAGAAGGGTGAACGTGAGCATTGCTCTATGATAAAAGAATTAGGCATGGGTGCCGCGACGTCGTTTACATGGTCATTATCCAATCATAAATGGCACCTGGAATTCAGAAAACAAGCCGTAACTTATCCCCTGCAGTTTCTTCCTTCCCTCCATATGCTATTGCTCCTTCACTGAGTTTACCAACCCAGCTTCTTCATTCATTCACTACCTAAATTATCAAACCCATTTCTTTGATTTGCTTGCAAACAAAACCAGTTGCTTTAATTACAATCCCGTTCCTTTTGCTTGAGATCCAAACCAAAGATTCCATATCCACCAAAAAAAGAAGAAGGAGAGATACATATTGAGAGAAATTCAACTTCCAAAAATGGCAGCGAAAATGGGTTCGTTCAAGTACAGTTTCCAAGAGAAAAGGGAGAGGCTGCTCTCAACCAGCAAGCGCTATTCCGAGCTGGGCTACGTCCCAATCGAGGAGCAAGACCCATCATCTGCCTCTTCTTCTTCGTGTTGCACTTTCCGATCAGTTTCCGATAGAATTGTGGGCTGGTGCCGGACCATCCAAGATGTTTCTCGCCGGGCAGTTCATATGGGTCAGTCCGATCCCAGAAAGATCGTCTTCTCCGCGAAGATGGGTCTGGCTCTGATGCTCATTTCACTGCTGATTTTCCTCAAAGAGCCTTTCAAGCAGCTCGGTCGCTACTCGGTTTGGGCCATTCTTACTGTTGTGGTGGTATTTGAGTTTAGCATAGGTATTGTATCTATCCACCCCCAATTTTTTTTTTGGCTCAATTCGAGTCATTTCATCATATGGTGACTTTGTCAATTTGCACGTGTGCTTCAGCTTCTGGGCCTCTCAGGTTCTTTGCATTTTAGTTTTCATTCTCGCAAAGATGGAGTCTTTTATTCTTTTATGTCATAAGAATTGAAACCAACTTGCAGCTTTTTATGAAGTGGAATGGTTGACAGTTTAATCACGGAAGGGAGTGGAAAAAAGCGTGGAGCTTGTGATTGTAATAATGAAGTAAACTTACAGTTTTTATCTGGTGCAGGGCGACATGTCTTTGTTTATTCGGATGTTTTTGATTAAATTATTAGATTGAGTACATCATCTTTCTGTTGGTTTTACTAATAATAGCTTTAAAGTTCTTTTTTCTTTGTTACTCGTGGGCCTTCAACTCGGAAATAATTCATTGCTGGGGTTCGCAGTGTATTATTTTCTGTTCCAGTGTTTTTTTTTTTTGGTTCCTGGCTTCCAGCATGAGCATGCATATGTCTAGTTTGCTTTCTAAGTTTCAGTGGCTATATTCTTCTGTAGGAGCTACTCTGAGCAAAGGATTTAACCGTGGCTTGGGGACATTATCTGCTGGAGGCCTTGCATTGGGTGTGGCAGAGTTATGTGAGTTAGCTGGAGAGTGGGAAGAAGCTGTTATTGTTGCCAGTATCTTTATCATAGGTCTGAATTTGGAACCAGTGTACTTTAATTCTTTTGGCATGTAATTTGGAAGCTCAGTTTTGCTATTACTTTTTTTTTTTTTAATGCTCATGACATGTTGTGTGGTTGCCAGGATTTATTGCAACTTATGCAAAACTATACCCAACAATGAAGCCTTATGAATACGGATTTCGGGTGTTCTTGTTGACATATTGTTTCATCATGGTATCTGGGTATAGGACGAGGGAATTTGTCCATACAGCTGTGTCACGATTCTTGCTCATTGCACTGGGTGCCGGTGTTGGTTTGGGAGTAAATATATTGATATATCCCATTTGGGCTGGTGAGGATCTACACAACTTGGTGGCAAAAAATTTCATGGGCGTTGCAAAATCTTTGGAAGGTGCAGTTTACTATATGCTTTAAACTTGGTTCAGACATTCTAATTTTTTCTTTTCTTTTCCATAGTCCGTTCCCCTGGTTTTGTTATAATAAATTTCCTTTTGTTGATTATTTTGTGCATTTTTTAGGTTGTGTCAGTAGTTACCTCAACTGTATTGAATATGAGAGGATCCCTTCCAAAATTCTTACCTACCAAGCTTCTGATGACCCGCTTTACAGTGGCTACAGATCTGCAGTAGAATCTACAAGCCAAGAGGATGCTCTGGTATTTTTTATGGCAATAGGATGATGCATTGTTCATAGCATTAGCAGAAGTGATATAAATGTATTGTATTTTTCTTCTTTTTTTGACTCATTATTTTGTTTGAAGATGGGATTTGCTATCTGGGAGCCACCTCATGGTCGTTACAAGATGCTTAGATATCCATGGAAGAACTATGTGAAAGTCAGTGGTGCACTTAGGCATTGTGCATTTACGGTCATGGCATTACATGGATGTGTACTTTCTGAAATACAGGTACTAAAGATTTCCTACTCTAACCCCACTATTAGGCTACTAACAGTAAAGTTACAGTAATTATATTTTCATTTCATTTATGCTTTTCAGTTCATGGCAATGATGATATATGAGCCTCTGGATCTTTTTTAGTTTTTTTTTCCACCAAAAGTATTGTTCATTTCAAAATATTTCCTTCTGATTTGCAATTCTCCTGAAGGAGTGAATTGCAATCAAAGGCCAAGATGTTTGTTGGTTATACTTTCCAAAGAATGGGTGGTTATACCATTACATTTCTTCCAAGTGAGACTTGTAGCAAGCATATATGCTATCTGCATACCCATTGTGTTTGAATGCAAGAAATTTCTCTTCTATCTGCTTGACAACAATGATAATCTGTGTACTTGAGATGTTTAGTCAATTTGTTTGTTGCTTGAATATATCCTCATTTACTACATTTGTGAGTAAGAATCGAATGTCAATCAGTGTTGCTCGTAAGGAAGCTCATTTAGAAACAGCACAATGGATTCATGCCATGCTCATTTTTCAAATATAGCTTGGTGGCATAGTGGTCTTTTACTTTAGGATTTTGCAGTTCAAATGTTTCTATGTTGTGTCTGCTGGCCTATTAGCTGTTCAATTGGTGTCCTTGCAAGAGACATGGGTCAGGTCAGGTCCTATTCTGCAATATGCAAGGACTTCCACAGGGCTTTAGTTATTGGAGAAAGAGGGTTCTTATGAGTGAGTGGATTATATTCCCTATGGACTCAAATTATTATTCTGGCAGTGACATACTGACATCTAATATTCTTGTGCATTTAAATTCTTACGTTCTTATTTCACCTTTTTTTTTGGAGGGATAAGTTCTCTACACTTTCTCAGTCTAACTGGAGCTAAATACTAGGTTACTGGCTAGAAAATTTCTTCTTGCTAAGACCGAAGTGATATTTGGTGTTTTTGTTCTGAAAAATTCTCATTGCATAACTTACAATATTCTATTTGGTATGGGCGTATGAAGACTGTAGTTCCATGTTCCACAGTACTCACTAGGGAAATATATTCTTGTATTGGATATTTTAACTTGTTTTAGGTATGCTCACCCATAATGGTTCTCATGCATTTGAATTACTTTTAAGAGTAGTTGTAATTTTCCTTGAACTATGTATCTGTTTATGTTATAGATGCAGCCATAAGAATTGTTGTACACGCACCCATAATGTTTTTATTTGAAAGTTGTAATGTCTTTTTGTTGAAACTTTTATATTTGTATATGTAGGCTCCTGCTGAGCGAAGACAAGTATTTAGTAGGGAGCTTCAAAGAGTAGGTTACGAAGGTGCTAAAGTGTTACGTGAACTTGGAAACAAACTGAAAAAGATGGAGAAAATAGGGCCCATAGATATACTCAATGAAGTGCATGAGGCTGCAGAAGAGTTGCAAAAAAAAATTGACCAGAAGTCATACCTTCTTGTCAATTCAGAAAGCTGGGAGATAGGAAATCGGCCAACGGAGCTGGGAGAACCTCAAGACTTCCTGACCTTGGAAGATGGCAATAATAATTTCCATGAATACAAATCCCGTAGTGAAGCGGAACTTGATCTCAGATCTTTTCCTGTGCCACAAAGTTGGGATGATCCAGTACCTGCGAAACCTACCAGGGTGAACGCCTCGCCCCCTGATAGCAACCCCTCCAACCTGCCTGTATCCTCAGGAAACATGTTCATGAAACAGATCTCGTGGCCTGCAGGAATGACATTTAAGGCTCATGCAGAGCCACAAGTGGAAGAATCAAATACCTATGAAAATGCTAGTCAATTGTCGTTGGCCACATTCACATCCCTGCTGATAGAATTTGTTGCTAGGCTTCAAAATCTTGTCGACTCGTTTGTTGAATTGAGTGAGAAGGCGCATTTCAAGGAGCCTGTTGAATCACCAGAATCATTAGAGTCCCACGGCGGGTTTTGGACCAGATTGCTCGACTGTCTGAAGTCATAAAATTGAGGTATGGCTGCCATTTCGCTTTATTGAAATCTGCCATCAGTTCAATTCTTAGGTACAATGGGGCTGATTTGTGCTGCTGACATTACTCATAGAAGAGTCTGCTTTCTTGTTTGACAACGATAAGGCTATAACCATCGATGGACACTTCTGCGTTGGTCGGATAACTTGCTATATTAGTATTACTCATAGCAAAATGGGACGACTAGAAGGGATACGATGGAGTACAAGAAGGCACGAAATTGATGTTTCAGACTAACAATCAGAGTATTTTAATTGTTACACTATATTATTAGGCTCTCTCGGGCTTCTGGATTAGCTACCAGATTGGCTTTAACGATGACCGTAGTCTGTAGTATGAAGTTTTAAAGGTTACTATTAATGCAATATGTAATACATGTTTCACCCAACAAGAGCTATATATCAATTATGAACACATGAATGGAGTCTGGCATATCTTCATGCTTTTCTATCACTTTTTATCATTTCTTCCAATTTTGTTATATTAATTTAGCCCATGATGAACATTATTATTACAATTTCATACCAGTAGACAATAAACTAGTTCTAGATGTTATGAAACACAGATTGTATGCATTGTTCCATAACATTTTTCTTTAAAACAGACAGCTTGTTCTTGTTCCACAGCCTCCAGAGATGATGATTCACACTGAAACAAAATGATTTTAAAAATGAAAACTAAGCTCCCTAAATTTTTGTATATATGTATATGTATATGTAGTTTATTTTTTGAACAAGTAACATTTTTTTAACACACTACTTAATTCATGGAGGTTTTGTTTTCTGAGTGTAGAGTGGGAAAAAAGAGAGAGAAAGAATAGACAAATTGGATCGGGTCGGCCCACAGAAAACCAAAATCGGGTCGGGCAGGATTCCGTTGTCCATTGTTTGCTTGGTCAAAAAAAAAAAATCCACGAATTTGGAAAAAAAAATTTAGATTAAAGTAGCAGATCTGTCTCTCGCTCTCTCCTCCCTCTTGTTCATCTCAAGAATCTGGACCAAAAGATCTCTCTCATTTCTAACACTATCCCCCTTTCAGATCGAGCCAAGCCCTAAGCCGAAGGTACTTGGTTCTCTTCCTCTCTTGCTTGACCTGCTTGTTTGCGTTCTATAAATTAATTTCGCACTTTGCTTTGTTGCTTTTTATTTTCTTCCAAATCAATTCCATGCGAAGATTCACTTCCCGCCGTTAAGATAGTTAGTTTGTGTAATTATGAACATTTCTAATTTGTTCCAATTTCTGGGTAGTCATTTTTTAGTTAAATTTCGGGTCTTTGATCTGTTTTGAGGTGTGTTGGAGTTTGTTCCTGTTAGTAAGGTATCAAATTATGTCTCATAGGCGCATCTCTTGGTTTCTGAGAGACTAGAGGAAAAGCAAATGATAGAATTTTATTATTTCTGAGACATGTATTTGATGTAGAAGTGGATTTTGCTAATTTGTGTTTGGTTTCAGTTGGGAGTAATTTGTAGCAAAAGATGGCTATGGTTGATGAGCCTCTATACCCAATTGCTGTTTTGATTGACGAGCTCAAGAACGAAGACATTCAACTGCGGTTGAACTCAATCCGCAGGCTCTCAACTATTGCTCGTGCACTGGGGGAGGACAGGACCAGGAAGGAGCTGATTCCTTTCCTGAGCGAGAACAATGACGATGACGATGAAGTGCTTCTTGCAATGGCAGAAGAATTGGGGGTGTTTGTCCCCTACGTTGGCGGTGTAGAGCACTCTAATATTTTGCTCCCACCCTTGGAAACCCTCTGCACTGTTGAGGAAACATGTGTAAGGGACAAAGCAGTGGAGTCATTGGGTAGGATTGGGGCTCAGATGAGGGAACAGGACTTGGTTGAGTATTTCATTCCTTTGGTTAAGGTATGATGGTGGACTCTTTTCAATTGTCTGTTTTTTGTGTTTTGCCTTGTCATTTTGGTTTAGTTCTTGTGAAAATGTAACATATATTGATAATTTGGTGGTAGGAAGTGACACCTCAATATAAAATGCTTTAAAGTATTTTCCTAACTGGAAATTTTGTAAACTCGAGAGGTCAGTGTATCCTCAAATGTCGAATGCTTGCACGGTTGTAATGAGGTAGAAGTGCTTGTTTGTATATATAAACCAGCAAGGAGATGCCATGTCAAAAGTAATGCTCGGGAATCAGATTACGAAAACAACACACTTCTGACCAAAAAAGAGAGAGAGAAGAAACCAAAACCTCACACTAAATTTCATTTTGGTTCATGCAATTTGGTTCAGCGCTTCTATTTCCACCCTTATTTATAGCAATTTAATTCTTCTGGATAATGTGGTGACACTTTGGCCTCATTTATATTGAATATTAAGAGTAGCAATCAACTCGATTTTAAGCCCTCTTTATTCAAAATGTTTGGGTGCCCTTTTTGTTTAATTCTGGACACCTGATCTTGTGGTTTGACCGCCCATGCATTGGGTTGTGGAGTGTCTCTAAAGGCTTGGGTTGTAGTTCGCAATTATAAAGTTTTATTCTTTTCTTTCCATTTAATTACATGTAATAATTTGCTCTACCTTTTTTTTTTGTTCTTTTCTTCCATATGGGAATGCACTGCCTTAGTATAGTTTAAGTAACACTATCTTTCTTTTGCTTACTATTATCTCAATTATACAGAGACTGGCTGCTGGCGAGTGGTTTACGGCTCGCGTTTCATCGTGTGGTTTGTTTCATATTGCTTACCCTAGTGCCCCTGAGACTATAAAAACTGAACTTCGAACAATATACAATCAATTGTGCCAAGATGACATGCCCATGGTTAGAAGATCTGCTGCATCCAACCTGGGAAAATTTGCTGCAACTGTTGAAGCTGCGCACCTCAAAACTGAGGTCATGTCAATCTTTGAGGATTTGACCCAGGATGGTATGTCCTCATGGATTTTTTGGTTTCCACTCTTCAACTATATTAGTTTATGCTTGTTGCTTGCGGATGATGTTGTTATTTTCTCATTGGCATCAAGTATGAACTTGACTCTAATAACTCATGTATTCAGATCAGGATTCTGTTCGGTTATTGGCCGTTGAGGGTTGTGCAGCTCTTGGGAAGTTGTTGGAACCTCAAGATTGTGTCACCCATATTCTTCCTGTCATTGTCAATTTTTCACAGGTACAGCATATATTTGAATGTTAGTACTATACATGACAACCAGCACATGTTGCTTCTTTTCATATTTTTGCCAACATATATTCTGAATTATGAATAGCAATCTGTTATGTACTCTTGGCAATACTTGTAATGCAAACATGTTCCTTTTACCAGGATAAATCTTGGCGTGTTCGTTACATGGTTGCAAATCAATTATACGAGCTGTGTGAAGCTGTTGGTCCAGAAGCTACCAGGTAATCAATATTGTCTGATCTCTCTCTCTCTCTCTCTCATATGACTTCTTAAAATATTCTTTGCATTATTAGTGTTCTTACCATACCTTCCTTTTTGTTTAAGAAAAATAAAAAGTTCATTTTCTGGCTATATATTTTCAAGTTAGACCATTGGATTTTTTTTTTCCTTTATATATATATATTGTGATTTGAGCCAATATCTTAGTATTAGTTGAGAATTTGCCACTTGAGTTCTAATTTATGGTTCTTGTGATGTTGACATTCTTTAGGTCAGACCTGGTGCCTGCCTATGTTCGACTTCTTCGCGATAATGAGGCTGAAGTACGAATTGCTGCTGCAGGAAAAGTAACTAAGTTTTGCCGAATTCTGGACCCAGAACTTGCTATTCAGCAGATCCTACCATTTGTAAAGGTATACATATCCACCAAATGCTTAGCTTATATTTTCAATAAATAGTTTTTATGCTGTTCTGATAATGTTTAGCAGCTTTAGCTGTTGCTTACATATAAATTCTATAATTTATAAAGTTTGCCACTTTGCCTGCTATAGGAATTGTCAACAGATTCATCCCAGCATGTTCGCTCTGCATTGGCTTCAGTGATAATGGGAATGGCACCAGTTTTAGGAAAGGCAAGAATCTTCTGTTGATTTTGTTATATAATGCATAAAAGTAATCGTGCTCTTCCAATCCCTGTATTAATTCATTTTCTGTTGGTGGTTGCAGGATGCAACCATAGAGCAACTGCTGCCTATTTTCCTTTCTCTTCTCAAAGATGAGTTCCCAGATGTCCGGCTGAACATTATTAGCAAGCTTGATCAAGTCAACCAGGTATGTCAATTGTTTTTCTATCTATGACATCTCATTTGCTTAATCATTGTTTTAACCAAAACCACTGTTAAACTATCGAACAGACTAGCATGTTAAGGATATTGGCTAATGGTTTCCTATTGAATTTGAGTCGTTCTTGTTGATTTATCTGGTACAGGTAATTGGAATTGATCTGCTGTCCCAGTCTCTATTGCCAGCAATTGTGGAACTGGCAGAGGATAGACATTGGAGGGTTCGGCTTGCTATAATAGAATATATCCCTTTATTGGCAAGTCAGTTGGGAGTAGGGTTTTTCGATGATAAGCTTGGTTCTCTTTGCATGCAGTGGTTAAATGATAAGGTTTGTGCAGCCCTGAGATTGATTAATAATGTGTCAACATCTCATGCTTATTGCTTTCAGAAAAGCCAAAAGAAAAAAGAAAAAATGATGCTTTCTGCCTTTAGTTCTTTATACTTCATCATCATCAGAAATGAATTTTATTACCTTATATTGTTTTACTTGTTAAGAAGCAAAAACATGGGAATCGTATCGGGTGGTTAATGACTTCCTCTGGTTTTAAAACCCTGAATTGGTAGTAATCTGTCATGCAGTTTAGGCTGGGAACCTTTTTTAGATGTATACTGACAAAATTGTTATTTCTGGTAGGTTTACTCGATACGTGATGCAGCTGCTAATAATGTGAAGCGCCTGGCAGAGGAATTTGGCCCTGATTGGGCCATGCAGCATATAGTCCCACAGGTTTCTTTTCTTTTCTTATTTTAGACTAAATGTAGCTATGCCTTGGTTTGTAGTTCCATATTTCTAAGGGCTAGTTTGGTATCGTTTTTCATTTTAATAAAGATAGAGTAAGAAATGAATATAGTGAGAAGGGAGATGTTAGATATGCGAAAGACTGAAAGGAGAAACCATATATGAAATGATTCATAAATTAACAACCAAAAACAATTTTAAAGAGTGTTAATTTTTACGTGTTCTCCCTCCCTCGTATCTTTCTTCATATCTCATCTTCATCTCTCATTGTTCCTCACATCTCAGCTTCCTCCCATCTTTCTCTCATATGTTTCCCCTTAGCTTGACCATATGAAGAGGCTGATTCATTTGGTAGTCTTATTTCAAAATTGGCAATCTCGTGACAGGTTTTGGATATGATTAACAACCCCCACTATTTGTACCGGATGACCATTCTACATGCAATTTCCCTAATTGCCCCTGTTATGGGATCAGAAATTACTTGTTCCAAACTTCTTCCGGTGGTTATCACTGCATCAAAAGATAGGTAAATATTACGAGCTATTGAACTTAGTTTTTCTGTTTGTTTGATTTAACTTAGCTGTTGGGCTGATAATTGCTTCTTTCAGGGTACCAAACATCAAGTTCAATGTCGCCAAGGTGTTGCAGTCACTTATTCCTATAGTTGATCAATCTGTAAGTACATATTGTCCTTATGCACAGCCGCGTAAAATTCAAAGTACAATACTAAAATTATTTTTCAAAGATGCAATACTATAATGACTGAAATCACTGGAGTGACTTTTGCTCAATATAATAACTTTCAGCAGTTGCATGTCATATCGGTTAACATGAGAAGAAAAATACTGTTCAGTATAATTGTGGTTACCGATCACCAATTTCATTATATAAGTTTGACTGGGATGTGGATTGTATACTCTGGTTAAAAGTGGTGAAAGAAATTGTCAGAATAGATAATTACTGGGTTGCCATATCAACAATGATACCTTTCACATAGACAAAAAGAACACCTATGAGATTGAAGATTGATTCGTAATGCATATTCTGGAAATGTCACTGTTGAAGTGCTTTGCATTAGATATGTAACTTGAACCGTCCTTTAATGCATAGGTGGTGGAGAAGATGATTCGTCCCTGTTTGGTTGAGCTCAGTGAAGATCCAGACGTTGATGTAAGGTCTTTTGCCACCCAAGCCCTACAGTCAAGTGATGTCATGATGTCTAGCTAGCGAGATATTGTCCTTAGATTCCATATTGTTTAAAGTTCTACCTTATTTTTTGTTTCCTTTGTATGTTGAGTACAATTCTTGTGTATCTAATGTCTTACTTGAGAGGCAGAGGTTCTTTGGTCCACTTAGCAATTTGTCATCATCTTGATTTTGATTGTAGTAAATTTGTCCACGTTCGTTTTAGTCTTCTTACGTGCCAATGTGGTTAGAGTATTGATGAACAGTTTTCATTGCCTTCGAAAACACACGACAGAGAATGATCTTAGCTAAAGCATTGGAGTGTTTGATTACAAAGCTATTGAATATTGGTATACTTATTGTCACATGACAGTACAGCACTAGACAAAACAGAGAATCAAGGTTAAGAAATTCAGCTTCATTTTTTATTTTTTTTTATCTCCACCTAAAATCATCTTTATATTTCAATGAGATTCAAACTTTCGCGGACCAACGAGCCATAATTCACCAGTATTATGAGCCACATTTGATTTTTGTTTAGGTACTCTATCACTTGATTGTACTCACTGTAGGGCTTGGGTGGCTTCAACGAGTTGTTTACTAAGGTCGATCTTTCCCTATGCATGCCATCTTTCCTTTTACATTTTATCACATTCCAAAACTTGAAAATAACATGCATAAGGAAAGATAGACCTTAGTAAACAACTCCTTGAAGCAGTTTTCGAAACAATGCCCAACCATTAAGGAAAGATTCGACCCAAATAGGCCCAATGGACCTGGCCCGCCAAGAAGTATTGGCCAATTGGGCCGAAAAGAAAAAAAGTATTTAAGGCATGAGAAATTTGTAGACCAAAACTCCAAACGACTTCAGACCAAAAAAAGAAGAAGATGGGGGATGTCCTGGTTTAAAGTTAATATTCGGGTTATAATGATAATATTGATAAAATGTATTTATAGAAAATTTTATCAATAAAATAGATCGAAAATAAATAAATAGAAAAAAAAGGTTTAATAAAATGATAAATTTATCTTAGAATCTAAGAATTTAAGTAGAAAAGAGTAGAAAAAAAAAAAAAAAACTCAAAACGCCCTTGCCCAAGATTTGAAGACTTGCAGTCAATTGACACGCACTCCCGTTCGATCACGTCCGTCAAAATCCAATTAAACGGCCATAGTAATACGATACACTGAAGCAAAATTTACTCGTTGTCTTTCTCTTCTCTATCTATAAAATCAACCCTCTCTAATTTTCTCTCTCTCTCTCTCTCTCTCTCTCTCCACATTAATCTTCTCTGCACCTTCTCTCCTCCCTCTACGCAGACACATACTACATATATATACACATACACACACAAATCAGGCTCTGGAGGTAAATTTTGGATGCATTAGTGAGTCATTTGGATCCTCTCACCTACTGATCGGATCTAAGGTACAGTTTTCATCAACACTAGGTTTACGATTCAGATCTGTTGCGAATTTTCGTTCTTATCTTTTCGCGTTTTGATGAATTTTTGCTATCTACTTCGTCGCCGAGAAGAAACTGTAGGGACTGAATAAGATTTTGTTTGTGAATTTTGTTCATGCGGTGGTGAATTTTGATGCGATTGAATTGAACAACAGTGATCGCGGTGGTGAAGATGTTGACCAAGTTCGAGACGAAGAGTAATAGAGTGAAGGGACTGAGCTTCCACAGTAAGAGACCATGGATCCTCGCAAGTCTGCACAGTGGTGTGATCCAGCTATGGGACTACCGTATGGGGACTCTCATTGATCGATTCGATGAGCACGACGGACCTGTTCGTGGCGTCCACTTCCACAAATCTCAGCCCCTCTTCGTATCTGGAGGTTACAAATTATATATGATCATATTTATTTTCAGTTTCATTTGTCATTTGATGTGTGCAATTAGTTTTGGTAATTTTGGTATCTCGTTTGGTTCGTTGTCGTTGGAATCCTATAGATCCTAGATTGAAGAAAACTGTAATTGGGGGGAAAATGGAAGAGAATTTTTGAATTTGTTGCCAAGAGAATGTGAAATTGACATAAACTGAGCTGAATAGTAGTAGTTGAATGGTGGAGTCTATGATTCATTAATGTTCCGATTGATAGAGCACCTAATGTGGTTTATCAGATGAAATCTAAACCTTATTCATGTTTGTTTTCAATTTTATCAGATGTAACACTTTCGAAAATGTCTAATGTTAAAAAATTATTGGAGACAAATTCTAGTTGCAGTGAGAAACACTAAATGATTCCAAGCCATGCGACCATTTTGTGAGTGGGTTATTCATAAAGTTGATCAGATTTCAGATTTCATATGATGTTTGTATTACATGTAAGCAATTTTATTGATGATCAACAGTGGCAACTGGCAACATAAATAAACGTTTGAACTTTAAAAAAAAAAAAATTTGGCATTTGAAACAAACTAAGGATTTATTGTCTCCTTACTCCAAGGAATACCCATCTTTGGTCTTCTTTTTCTTTATTAGTAATTTTATACTTTTATAAGCTATGGCCTTTGTGTGTGTGTGTGTGTTTTTTTTTAACTTTTTATTATTATTTTATTTGGCCGAGGGGAGAGTATTGAAAGGGGTTCTGATTGTTGATACTGAACCTATCCACCTAGCACAGAATCTGTTACCATTAGTAGACACTGTTTTATAGCTTAATTATTTTAATTTGTTATCTTATTTTCAATGATTAGAGAAGTGGGTGAAAGAGTCTAATTGTGGAGTTTGAGAAATTGCTATTCTTTAAGACACTTTAGACCCAGAAGAGTAGTAGGATTTTGAGACACTATTTACTTTATCTGACAAGGAAACCAAAAGCCTTTGCCATCTGCAGTAGAATATAGTGACATTATCTTGTCTTATACACTGCAGGTAACTTTGTGCTGTTTCAAATATGTCTTGTTTTTTTTTTTTTCTGTTTCTAACTGAACATGGTATTTCTCAGATTTACCTGAGATAATCCAATGCAAGCATGAGTGTGATGTTGTATTATTTTGAATGACACCTTATGATTGATCAAGGAGTAGAGCAACTTTTATTTTCACATTTATTGTAATGCTGGGTTTTAGCTTAACAACTTTCATATCCACTAAGATTTGTTTTGGAAACTTTATGGTATTAGAGTTTAGAAGTGGCTTACCAATGACCCTAAATTGAATAGGTATGAGTATTAATGGAAAACAAGCCCCCCTTTCCTTGTTTAGTTGATACCCATGTTACTCTTGCATAAATTGATTTACCCCTGGGGCAAGGGGATTCTGTATTTTATTTTTATAGGTCACTAACTTGTAGATTGTACTGTTCATGTTTTAATCGATCTGTGTTGGGTTTTTGCAGGAGACGATTACAAGATTAAAGTTTGGAACTACAAGATGCACAGATGTCTTTTTACTCTTCTAGGGCACCTAGATTATATCCGTACTGTGCAATTTCACCATGAGTACCCATGGATTGTGAGTGCCAGTGATGACCA
The DNA here is from genome assembly GCA_030142095.1 of Rubus idaeus. Classification (NCBI taxonomy): domain Eukaryota; kingdom Viridiplantae; phylum Streptophyta; class Magnoliopsida; order Rosales; family Rosaceae; genus Rubus; species Rubus idaeus. The sequence goes on along the minus strand of CM057969.1, from coordinate 2,851,772 downwards.
GACTATTCGTATATGGAACTGGCAGTCACGCACTTGTATTTCAGTGTTGACAGGCCACAACCATTATGTTATGTGTGCCGCATTCCATCCTAAAGAAGACCTTGTCGTATCTGCCTCCTTAGATCAGACTGTCCGTGTTTGGGATATTGGTTCTCTGAAAAAGAAGACCGTGTCCCCTGCAGATGACATACTGCGACTAAGTCAGATGAACACGGATCTTTTTGGTGGTGTTGATGCTGTTGTTAAGTATGTCTTGGAAGGGCATGATCGAGGTGTCAATTGGGCTTCATTCCACCCAAACTTGCCTCTGATTGTCTCAGGAGCAGATGATCGCCAAGTTAAATTGTGGCGGATGAATGGTATGGAATGATATATTTTCTTTCTTCCTTGTTATTTATTTTTCTTCACTATATGAGGAAGCCACCTTTGTTAATTTAATTCCTGATACATTAGCAGGCAGTTTACTATTGATTAGTTGCCTTTGACGTGTACTTTGCATGTGACTATTGATTACTATTTAAGGATGAACAATTTGATACTCTTGCTTTCTTCATGAGCAGATTTGTTTTATGCCTTCTTCACAATTTTATATCTCCTTTATTCTTTCTTGCACATTTGGTATGTAGTTTGAACTTTGGTGAGTGGAACAGTGGAAGAAAGAAACTGACGAAATTGGGAGTGGTGGGGTAACTACCTATCGAACCAAGTTATGAGTTTGGTTGAGTAATGTACCGTCATTATATTTTTACGTTGTTTCAGAGGAAGTGTATTTTCATAGATTTTGATTTTTTTTCAACCAAAAGGGGCTTTTGTCTTAAATTAAAAAGATAATGCTAGTTTCAGAGAATTCCATGAAACAATGTTTTTTATGTTTATAACACATATACTTGTCTGTAAAGTAGGCCCGGCCTGAATGCCTGGAATTTTTAGAAACCAAAGGATTGTACTGCTTCTGTGTTATCCGTACAATCATTCTAGTGCCTGGAATAATTTCAGTTATTGATTTGCATTGTTTACTCTGTATTTCAGATACCAAGGCTTGGGAAGTGGACACGTTGAGAGGTCACATGAATAATGTTTCATGTGTTATGTTTCATGCTAAGCAGGATATAATTGTATCCAACTCAGAGGACAAAAGTATCCGTGTCTGGGATGTAACAAAGCGAACTGGAATTCAAACTTTCCGACGAGAGCATGATCGCTTTTGGATTCTTTCATCTCACCCTGAAATGAATCTATTGGCAGCCGGTCATGACAGTGGTATGATTGTCTTTAAGTTGGAGAGGGAAAGACCGGCCTTTGCCGTTAGTGGTGATTCTCTGTTCTATGCTAAAGACCGCTTTTTGAAGTACTATGAGTTTTCAACCCAAAGAGATACACAAGTTATTCCAATTCGACGCCCTGGTTCTATCACTTTAAATCAAAGTCCAAGGACTCTTTCTTACAGTCCTTCAGAAAATGCAGTTCTTGTTTGCTCAGACTTGGATGGGGGATCCTATGAGTTGTATTTCATACCCAGAGACAGCATTAGTAGGGGTGACAGTTCACAAGATGCCAAGAGAGGTGTTGGTGGTTCAGCTGTGTTTGTAGCGCGGAATAGGTTTGCTGTGCTTGAGAAAATCACCAACTTTGTCTTGGTAAAGAATTTGAAGAACGAGGTTGTTAAAAAGACTCCCCTTCCTTTTCCTGCGGATGCAATATTCTATGCTGGAACAGGTAATTTGCTGTGTAGGGCAGAGGACAGAGTGGTTATATTTGATCTTCAGCAGAGGATTGTCCTTGGTGAACTTCAAACCCCCTTCATCAAGTATGTTGTTTGGTCTAATGACATGGAAAGTGTTGCCTTGCTCAGCAAACATGCTATAATTATTGCTAGCAAGAAGCTTGTGCACCAGTGCACTCTTCATGAGACAATCCGTGTGAAGAGTGGTGGTTGGGATGACAATGGTGTTTTCATTTATTCAACTCTGAATCACATAAAATATTGTCTCCCTAATGGAGATAGTGGAATAATTAGAACCCTTGATGTTCCTATCTACATTACGAAAGTTTCTGGAAATACTATCTTTTGCTTGGACCGGGATGGGAAAAATAAGGCCATAGTTATTGATGCCACAGAATACATCTTCAAGTTATCCCTGTTGAAGAAGAGATATGATCATGTTATGAACATGATAAGGAACTCACAGCTCTGTGGGCAGGCGATGATTGCTTATCTGCAACAGAAGGGGTTCCCCGAAGTTGCTCTCCATTTTGTGAAAGATGAAAGAACTCGATTCAATCTGGCTTTAGAGAGTGGGAATATTCAAATTGCAGTTGAATCAGCTACAGCAATTGATGAAAAAGATTATTGGTATAGGTTGGGCGTGGAGGCTCTTCGACAGGGCAATGCAGGTACTGTGGAACACAGCTGTGATATAATTGTTTTTCTGTGTTTATGTATTAGAGTTTTGGCAGGTGTCTGTAAAGCTATTTTTGTTGTGCACTGTTTTGCATTGATTTTTTCTTTATCTGAATATATGTTCCTTATAAAAAAAAATGCAGGTATTGTAGAGTTTGCCTACCAGAGGACCAAAAATTTTGAGAGGCTGTCTTTCCTTTATCTCATAAATGGTAATACGCAAAAACTGTCCAAGATGCTGAAAATTGCTGCGGTCAAGAATGATGTCATGGGTCAGTTTCACAATGCTCTGTATCTGGGGAATGTTGAGGAGCGCATTAAGATATTGGAGAATGTTGGCCATTTGCCTCTTGCTTACATCACAGCAAAAGTTCATGGGCTGCATGATGTTGCTGAAAGGCTAGCAGCTGAGTTGGGGGATAATGTCCCAACTTTGCCAGAGGGCAAAGCACCGCCTACTCTTTTGGTTCCCCCAACACCAATTATGTGCGGTAGTGATTGGCCACTTCTCAGAGTAATGAGAGGTATATTTGAAGGTGGGTTGGATAATATTGGCAGGGGTGCTGTGGATGAAGAGGATGAGGCTGTTGATGGTGACTGGGGTGAGGAGCTGGACATGGTTGATGTTGATGGGTTGCAAAATGGAGTTGTCAATCCAGTTTTGGAAGGTGAGGAAGTGCCTGGAGAAGATGAAGAACAGGGAGGATGGGACCTTGAAGATTTGGAGCTCCCCCCTGAAGCTGACACTCCAAGGGCTTCTGTTAATACTCACTCATCAGTTTTTGTCGCTCCAACTATTGGCATGCCTGTAAGCCAGATTTGGATCCAGAGATCATCTCTTGCCGCTGAGCATGCTGCTGCAGGCCATTTTGATACTGCAATGCGGTTGCTGAACAGGCAACTTGGGATTAGAAACTTCACTCCTTTAAGGCAATTGTTTCTTGATCTTCACTCTGGAAGCCACAGCTATCTACGGGCATTTTCATCTGCTCCAGTGATATCACTAGCAATTGAGCGTGGGTGGAATGAATCTGCCACACCAAATGTGAGAAACCCACCAGCACTCGTGTTCAATTTTTCTCAGTTGGAAGAGAAACTCAAAGCTGGTTACAAGGCTACAACTGCTGGAAAGTTCACTGAAGCTCTTAGACTCTTTCTTACCATTCTTCATACAGTTCCTTTGATTGTTGTTGATTCAAGGAGAGAAGTTGATGAAGTTAAGGAGTTGATTGTAATAGTCAAAGAATATGTTCTGGGATTGCAAATGGAGCTGAAGAGAAGGGAAATGAAAGATGATCCAGTACGTCAGCAGGAGCTTGCAGCGTATTTCACACACTGCAATCTTCAATTGCCTCACTTAAGGCTCGCCTTGCTTAATGCAATGACAGTTTGCTACAAGGCAAAGAACCTTGCCACAGCAGCTAACTTTGCCAGACGGCTATTGGAGACTAACCCCACCGTTGAGAGTCAGGCAAAGTTACCCAGGCAAGTGCTGCAGGCTGCAGAGAAGAATATGACGGATGCGTCTCAACTGAACTATGATTTCAGAAATCCATTTGTGACTTGTGGGGCAACATATGTACCAATTTACCGAGGACAGAAGGATGTCTCTTGCCCTTACTGTAGCTCACGGTTTGTGCCAAGCCAAGAAGGGCAGCTCTGTACTGTGTGTGATCTTGCAGTGGTTGGCGCAGATGCTTCAGGGTTGCTGTGTTCTCCTTCTCAGATTCGATGATCTGGCTGCAGGACTAGGAGGATTCATCCTTTTGGCAGCAGATGCCGTCGTGTCAATTGATTTTTATCTGCCAGTAAATTGGTAAGAAAATACCGAAGAGTCAACTTTCATAAGATTTGTTTATAATGTCTTTCTGTCTTGGTCTTCTCCCTTTTCCTTTCTTTGACCATTGATGAAATAGTCTGAGCTTGTAAGCGATTGCTTGAAGATGTAAAACTCTTTGGTTCATTTTATTCCTCTAAGCTGTTCTGTAGTTGTGTAATATGATTGTGTATCCAGTTGAAAAGCCTCACGGATTAAGAACTTGTGTGCATCTGGTCTTGTCGAATGATTATCGATCAACAGCTAAAACAGCTTACTTGATTCCTCCTAAATGAATTTCTAAGCGTGTGTTTTTCTGTTGTGTAGACAAAACCAAGCACGAGACAAGTGGGGGACCTTTCGGAAACTAGGAACTATTTTTTTCTTGACCAATGGAGGTGTTATTACTCATAGTGAACATGTCAGTCTAGTTTGAGCAAATTCTTTTGTTGAGATGGTTATGTAATATTAAGCAGAGTATGCGCTCACAATTTTTAATGGTATAGTTACTTTTAAATGGCCAGGGTTATAGTTTCTTGTTTTCGTAATAATTCAATCATGTTTGAGAGATCGAGACTTTTGTTGATTTAATAGCTGCCTATGAAATCATTTTATTAATGTTCACCCATGGTTGCATTGCGTACATTTCTCTTTCCTGAAGCTACCCAATAATAGATGGATGAATATTTATTGAGACACATCAAACTACACAAGACGGTAGGTTGGCTTGGCAAGCAAGTGTTCGGCTTTTGACACAGATAAGCCGAACTTCTCGGTCATGTCCAACTCTTGGGGTAGCAAGCCAATTGGGAGCTCCCAGTTAAAGCAGTGCACCAGTTGGGCCAGAACTAGTCGAACTGTGGTTAGGCCTAATTGTAGACCCGGACACCCTCTTCGGCCAGACCCAAATGGGATGAGTTGAAAGTCATGTCCTCGGAGGTCAATATTGTTGTGCATGAACCTTTCAGGATAAAATTCCTCAACATTTTCTGACCAAACATTAGGATCTCTTCCAATAGTCCAGATGTTTACTATGATCCGCGACTTTTTGGGTATGTCGTATCCATCGATTGTAATGTCCTCGATGGATTCATGTGGCACTAGTAATGGTGCAACTGGGTGTAGTCTAAAGCTCTCCTTGACCACCATACTCAAGTACCTTAACTTTGGCAGATCAGTCTCTTCCACCATTCGGTCCATACCAATCACACTTTCGAGCTCTTCTTGGAGATTTTTCATAACCCTTGGATGCCTCAAGAGCTCGACAAGACTCCAAACAATTGCGGTGGCTGAAGTATCGAAAGATGCCGTAATCATGTCGAGTAAGATGGCTTTCACGTTTGTTTGATCAATATAGTGTACTTGCTCATCTTTCGAGTTTAACGGTCGGTTTGTTAACGAAAGCAACAAGTCTACAAAGCCATCATGCTGGCCTTGTTTCTCACTCTTGGTCTTAGAAACTTGTTCATGGTCCTCAATTATCTTCTCCAAAAGTTGATCGATTGTTTTGCTCACTTTCTTTAATCGCTTGGTCAATCCCTGAGAGAATAAATAATAATGCATTAATTATAAAATTTCATAGTATAGTCCTATACTCCTATGTTATAATACAATGTTTAGTATTCCAATCAGACCAAATAAAAAAAAATTGTATTAATACTCCAAGATCAGATCACCAGTAAAAAGGCTAACCTGCTAAACTTTAGCAGGAAGACAAATGCTTCATGCAGTGTGCCCATCAACGAAATAAATTAATGTGAGCACTGAGCAGATATATATGGCACAATGAAATAATTTATCTTCTTATCCTATACGTAAATTGCACTCATGAACGTTAAGTGCGCAGAGAAAAAAGCTCTCCACCAGTTCTTTAAAATATTTAAATTTAATTTGCGCGTTTTCATCCCCCTTTTCCCCCTAAAAAAAATTTTTTTTTTGTTCCCCCACCCCCACCCAAAAAAAAAAAAAAAGGGAATAAGTGCGCAGAGAAAAAAGCTATCCAACAAAACGACTACGATCTGGTTAATGCTCAGCTTGTTACTTCCCCAAAACTTGGTTTCTTAATTATGTTGACTTTTATTTTCTTGACCCTAATGTAGTTCACAGAGGCAAGGAAGCGAACTCACCTATTCAATTGGGTTCCATGGAGATGTAATGTGGTTGGATCAAATAGTCTTATGCACTGGCGGAACTAAGTGAGGGCAAAGGGGGGCCCACCAAATAATTTTTTTTCTTGGTCAATCCCCCAAATATTTTTTCAAACCAATAGAATTTTAGTACTAAAATAAAATATGACCCCCCTTTCTTATATTTTCTTTTACTTGGAGACTTGTCTCTTTATTTTTCTATTAGGTATTTATTAAATTTCTAGAATATGCCACTAAAAAATGCATTTCTCCTTAAGATTTTTTTTTTCTGTTATATTGTGTTGGTAATTTTTTTTTCAAAAACAAAAACTGACGGAGCTCGTCTATCTTTCTATCGGTTGCTATAACATTAATCATCCAAGAGAAATACCTATGGCAAAAGAGATTAGGATTACCATATACCTGAATATCAAGTGCACTGAGGAAAGGAACAAAATCGGATATATTGAAAGCCCCAACCAAGAAAAAAAATTCCTCTACAATGGCTTTCAAATCAAACCCATCATTTTTGTTGCAACCCAATACCATCCTATACGTTATGTCCTCATTCATCGCACCAATCATCTCACTAACGTCCACAACTCCACCTTCCTCTGCAGCTTTCCTCAGCTTTCTCACCAACACTCTTATCTCCTCCCTTCTCAGCGGCGCGAAAGCCTCGATTTTGGCCGGACAGAATATCTGAAGCGTGCAGAGCTTCCTCATATGGCGCCAATACGGACCGTACTCAGAAAAGACCATGCCCTTTGAGCCGTAAGACAAGTACTCCGATGACTGGACTCTGGGCCGGCTTAAGAAATTAGTGTCGTGAGTTTTGAGGAATAGCTCTGCGGCTTTTGGGGAGGAGACTACTATGACGGGTACGTTTCCTAGACGAATGAACATTATGTGTCCATATTTTTTGGCCAATTGTTGGAGGCTTCGGTGTGGGAGGGTGCCTAGCATATGGAGGTTACCGATTATTGGTAGTGATCGAGGGCCGGGTGGTAGTTTTTGATGTTTGGATTTTGAAGAGGCATTGATGAGAAACCAGAGGCATGTGATTAGAACCAGGAGGATGGCTATTATTGTTGAAGGACTGGTCATTGTTTGTGGCCTGCTTTCGGTATGTGTTGTATTGAGTTGCGAGAGAGAGATAGAGATATATATATATGGGACATTTGGGTCATGGCATGGTCTCGTATTTATAGATATATATTGCTGGACATGCAACCCCGTCCAAAAGTCCAAACCAATTTGTAGCTCTCACATGTTTTTTTTTTATGACACAGCTAGCTTTTGAAGTGTATTGTCATCTACGTTTATTATTTTATATTATTTTGTATATCCATACAAAAAATATTTTTCATGTTTTTTTTTTTGAACAATAGAATATTTTATGTATATCCATACATAAAATATTTTTCATGTTTAAACATCTAATACCTTTTAGATGCAACGTGTGTTTGGTGCCTTTGGTGATGAGAACAGAGAACGCCACTTATGACGTACTGGTCTTGGGCAATGGAGGTGGCTATAGTTCTGTAGAAATAAAAATAAAGGTAACAAAGGACCGTTTAGGGGTAAAAAGTAGTAAAGAGGGATGGAGGTCATTCAAATACCAAATTGAAAGGTATGAATACATGCATAGAAGAAAAAGACGGTACGAAAGAAGGTATATCATGAAGGATATCATAAAAATGATCGGAAAATTATGTTGGTGGTTGAAGGGCACGGTTTGTGCCAAGCCAAGAAGGGCAGCTCTGTACTGTGTGTGATCTTGCAGTGGTTGGCGCAGATGCTTCGGGGTTGTTGTGTTCTCCTTCACAGATTCGATGATCTGGCTGCAGGACTAGGAGGATTCATCCTTTTGGCAGCAGATGCAGTCGTGTCAATTGATTTTTATCTGCCAGTAAATTGGTAAGAAAATACCGAAGAGACAACTTTCATATGATTTGTTTATAATGTCTTTCTTTCTTGGTCTTCTCCCTTTTCCTTTCTTTGACCATTGATGAAAGAGTCTGAGCTTGTAAGCGATGGCTTGAAGATGTAAAAACTCTCTGGTTCATTTTATTCCTCTACGCTGTTCTGTAGTTGTGTAATATGATTGTGTATCCAGTTGAAAAGCCTCATGGATTAAGAACTTGTGTGCATCTTGTCTTGTGGACTGATTAAGTGATTATCAACAGCTAAACAGCATACTTATTCCTCCTAAATGTATTTCTAAACGTGTGTTTTTCTGTTGTGTAGACAAGCCATGCGCGAGACAAATGGGGGACCTTTCGGAAACTAGGAACTATTTTTTTCTTGACCAGTGGAGTGGTGTTATTACTCATAGTAAACATGTCAGTCTAGTTTGAGCAAATTCTTTTGTTGAGATGGTTATGTAATATTAAGCAGAGTATGCGCTCACAATTTTTAATCGTATAGTTACTTTTAAATGGCCATGGTTATAGTTTCTTGTTTTCGTAATAATTCAATCATGTCAGAGAGATCGAGACTTTTGTTGATTTAATAGTTGCCTATGAAATCATTTTATTAATGTTCACCCATGGTTGCATTGAGTACATTTCTCTTTCCTGAAGCTACCCAATAATGGATGGATGAATGTTTATTATGTTTATTGAGACACATCAAACTACATAAGACGGTAGGTTGGCTTGGCAAGCAAGTGTTCGGCTTTTGACATAGATAAGCCAAACTTCTCGGTCATGTCCAACTCTTGGGGTGGCAAGCCAGTTGGGAGCTCCCAGTTAAAGCAGTGCACCAGCTGTGCCAGAACTAGTCGAACTGTGGTTAGGCCTAATTGTAGACCCGGACATCCTCTTCGGCCAGACCCAAATGGGATGAGCTGGAAGTCATGTCCCCGGAGGTCAATATTGTTGTGCATGAACCTTTCAGGATAAAATTCATCGACATTTTCAGACCAAACATTAGGATCTCTTCCAATGGTCCAGGCGTTCACTATGATCCGCGACTTTTTGGGTATGTCGTATCCATCGATTGTAATGTCCTCGATGGATTCATGTGGCACTAGTAATGGTGCAACTGGGTGTAGTCTAAAGCTCTCCTTGACCACCATACTCAAGTAACTTAACTTTGGCAGATCAGTCTCTTCCACCATTCGGTCCATACCAATCACACTTTCGAGCTCTTCTTGGAGATTTTTCATAACCCTTGGATGCCTCAAGAGCTCGGCAAGACTCCAAACAATTGCGGTGGCCGAAGTATCGAGAGCTGCCGTAATCATGTCGAGTAAGATGGCTTTCACGTTTGTTCGATCAAGATAGTGTACTTGCTCATCTTTCGAGTTTAATGGTTGGTTCGTTAACGAAAGCAACACATCTACAAAGTCCTCATGCTGGCCTTGTTTCTCACTCTTGGTCTCAGCAACTTGTTCGTGGTCCTCAATTATCTTCTCCAAGAGTTGATCGATTATCTTGCTCACTTTCTTTAATCGCTTGGTCAATCCCTGAAAGAAAATAAATAATAATGCATTAATTATAAGATTTCATAATATAGTCCTATGCTCCTATGTTATAGTACAATGTTTAGCACTCCAATCAGACTAAATATAAAAAAATATTAATACTCCAAGATCAGATCACCAGTAAAAAGGCTAACCTGCTAAACTTTAGCAGGAAGACAAATGCACCATACAGTGTGCCCATCAACGAAAAAAATTAATAGGAGCAGATATGGCACAATGAAATAATTTATCTTCTTAACCTATACGTAAATTGCACTCTTGGTTTCTTAATTATGTTGACTTGTTACGTCCCCAACAAAACGACTACGATCTGGTTAATGGCGAGCTTGTTACTTCCCCAAAACTTGGTTTCTTTTTATTTTCTTGACCCTAATGTAGTTCATAGAGACAAGGAAGCGAACTCACCTATTCAATTGGGTTCCATGGAGATGTAATGTGGTTGGATCAAATAGTCTTATGCATTCGAAAAGTCTTTGATACATCCGTCAGTGTTTGTAGACTAAAACAAAAACTGACGGAGCTCGTCTATCTTTCTGTCGGTTGCTATAACATTAATCATCCAAGAGATTTAAAGAGTTTAGGATTACCATATACCTGAATATCAAGTGCACTGAGGAAAGGAACAAAATCGGATATATTGAAAGCCCCAACCAAGAAAAAAATTTCCTCAACAATGGCTTTCAAATCAAACCCATCATTTTTGTTGCAACCCAATACCATCCTATACGTTATGTCCTCATTCATCGCACCAATCATCTCACTAACGTCCACAACTCCACCTTCCTCTGCAGCTTTCCTCAGCTTTCTCACCAACACTCCTACCTCCTCCCTTCTCAGCGGCGCGAAAGCCTCCATTTTCGCTGGACAGAATAGCTGAAGCGTGCAGAGCTTCCTCATATGGCGCCAATACGGACCGTACTCAGAAAAGGCCATGCCCTTTGAGCCGTAGGACAAGTACTCCGATGCCTGAACTCTGGGCCGGCTTAAGAAATTAGTGTCGTGAGTTTTGAGGAATAGCTCTGCGGCTTTTGGGGAGGAGACTACTATGGCCGGTACGTTGCCTAGCCGAATAGACATTATGTGTCCATATTTTTTGGCCAATTGTTGGAGTCTTCGGTGTGGGAGGGTGCCTAGCATATGGAGGTTACCGATTATTGGTAGTGATCGAGGGCCGGGTGGTAGTTTTTGGTGTTTGGATTTTGAGGAGGCAGTGATGAGAGACCAGAGGAATGTGAGGAGAACCAGGAGGATGGCTACTATTGTTGAAGGACTAGTCATTGTTTCTGACCGGCCGGCTTTCTGTGTTGTATTGAGATTGTGTTGAGAGAGGTATGGCTGGGACTTGAGAAGCTCATGGACTTATATAGCTGGACAAAACCCAACCCCCTCCCCCCTCTCCTAACCAATAGCTCAAAACTGACTATTTACTAAAGCCTAAATCTATTCCAAGAGATCACCATTTGACATTTTGGTTTTCCCAAAATCAAGTTTGGTAGGACAATAATGGGGAGATGTGTATGGGTAGATCCGTAGATGGGATGAAAATTTTGACCGCAAACCAAACTGCAATTAGGAGTTTGTCCATTTGGCCAGGAAAAAGTAGGAGTTTGTCTGCAATTAGGAAAAACTGCAATTAGGACTTTGTCCTAATTGTAGCTTGAAATGTTGAAGAACTTGTCTTCTAGGAGTTTGGCTGCAATTAGGAGTTTGTCTTCAATAAGATGGCCAAATCATTAGGTTTGTACGACCATCTAAAAAAGTAAAGAGTATTTTCAAGTATTTGCATGAGAAACGAAAAATATTTTGTATACAATGTTTTACATTTTTGAAATATAATTGATGAAGCAGACTACGTTACGTAACAATATCGTTTTATTGATAAATGAGATAAATATAAAAATCGCTACTAGTTAGAAGTTAAAACTCTTTTCTTTCATTCAATAACTTTACTGCAAGGCAATAAAATTACCGTGGAAATGTTACTACCTGCAATAACCTTTCTAAAGTTTAACTCCCCACATAGAAAAAAATAACCAATGAAGAAAATAGCTAGTGGAATATTGGTGTAGGGATGGGGAAGGAATTGGAAACAAACACACCTGAATATCAAATGGACCGAGGAATGGCACAAAATCAGCTATGTTGAATGCTCCCGTCAAAAACGTAGCTTCCTCAATAATCTCCTTCAAACCAAACCTATCTTCATCCTTTTTGCAACCCAGTATCATCCTATATGTTATATCCTCACCAACCCCATAAATTTTGTCACTAACATCCACCACTCGACCTTCCTCTCCAGCTTTCTTCACTGACTGCACCAACAACCCTATCTCCTCCCTTCTCAGCGGCGCAAAATCCGCCATTTTTGAGGGACAAAGAAGCTCGAGGGTGCAAAGCTTTCTCACATGGCGCCAATACGGGCCGTATTGGCCAAATGCAATGCCCATTGTACCGTAGGCCATATACTCCGAGGCTTGGACTCTAGGCCGGCTCGCAAAATTGGCGTCATGGGTTTTGAGGAATAGCTCTGCAGCTTTTGGGGAGGAGACTACTATGGCGGGTACGGTACCTAGACGAATGAACATTATGTGTCCATATTTTTTGGCCAAGTGTTGGAGGCTTCGGTGTGGGAGGTTGCCTAGCATATGGAGGTTACCGATTATTGGTAGTGATCGAGGGCCGGGTGGTAGTTTTTGATGTTTGGATTTTGAGGAGGCATTGATGAGATACCAGAGGCATGTGATGAGAGCCAGGAGGATGGCTATTATTGTTGAAGGACTGGTCATTGTTTGTGGCCCGCTTTCGGTATGTGTTGTATTGAGTTGGGGGGGGGGGGGGGGGGGGGGGGGGGGGAGAGAGAGAGAGAGAGAGAGAAAGAGAGAGATGGGACATTTGGGTCATGGCATTGTCTCGTATTTATAGATACTAGGGTGTGGGAGTAGAGGTAGTTACTAAAGAGTTGAGGTAGTTAACTTTTTCTTTATTATTATTTTTTTGTTATTTGTAATTTGTCATTTTTATCCTTTCTGATTAATTGGTTTTGAAAGTATTTTAATATATGAGGGGTATTAACGTAAAAAAAATATAACTATATTGCTGGACATGCAACCCCGTCCAAAAGTCCAAACAAATTTATAGCTCTCACATTTTTTTTTATGACGCAACTAGCTTTTGAAGTTTAGGTCATCTACGTTTATTATTTTATTGAGCCAATTATCCATAAGGCCATTTTGGGTGGCCTTATGCTTTAAAAAGCCATCAAACATTTTTTTTCCCAAATAAGGCCACCAATATTTACAAAAATGTCATCGCATCAATATTTACAAAAATGCCACCGCATTTTTTTTGCTATTATTTACAAAAATGGCACTGCATACGGAAACAACAATAAAGCTATTGTCCAACGACAATAAAGCTAATGTTCAACGACAATAAAGCTACTGTCAAAGCACACTAAAACTTCTGTCAAAGAACACTACAACTATTGTCCAAAAACAATAAAGTTATTGTCCAACGACAATAAAGCTACTGTCAAAGCACACTAAAGCTACTGTCAAAGAACACTACAGCTACTGTCCAAAAACAATAAAGTTACTGTCCAACGACAATAAAGTCCGTCCAACGACAATAAAGCTACTGTCCAGTGATAATAAAACTATTGTCCAAATAGAATAAAACGTCAGTGGCATGAATCGTAATTTTGAAAAAAAAATTAATGTCAGATACAAATGGTTAAAGCTATTGAGTGACCTTATTTGAGAAACAAAGCTACTGTGACCTTTTGAAGAATAAGACCACTCAAAGTGGCATTATGAGTAATTTGTTATATTTTATATTATTTTGTATATCCATACATAAAATATTTTTCATGTTTAAACATCTAACACCTTTTAGATGCAACGTGTGTTTGGTGCCTTTGGTGATGAGAACGCACTTATGACGCACTGGTCTGGATAGGTGGGTGTATGGCAATGGAGGTGGCCAGGTGGGTGTAGTTATGTAGAAATAAAAATAAAGATAAAAGAATACTGGAAAATACTTTCATCCAAAACTCATTCAATTTTTGCTTATTATATATTATATTTTCATAATCCAACAATTTATCTTTTAAATCACCATTTAAAAATCATCTATATAAAAATTTAATCAAATTGAAGATTATTTGATCATCCAACTATATCAAATAAATGAACGGTTGTAATGAGAATATTAACTTTCATCAAACTGTCCATTTGTTTGATATAATTGAATAACCAAACGATATCTAATTTGACTAAATTTTTGCATAAATAATCTTTAGAGGGTAATGTAAAAGATAAATTGTTAGATTATGAAAATATAAGACTGAATATATGCAAAAATTGATAATTTGGATGGATTCATCCAAACTTATTTGTTGGTAGGAAAATTATGTTGGTAGTTGAAGACATGTGTAGTCTTAAAAGCTCGTACCTTACCATTTTAATTAGATTGGTGATCTAGCACGGCACGTACGTTGTGTTTCCTTTTTTTCTTTTCTTTTTTGGAAGGGATGTTAACTCTAAAGTCTAAAGCATGTGAAAAATGTGGCTCTGCCTTAGTTTTCCATTTTAGCTAGCTATACGTTAAGACATAGTTAATTATGTAGTCGAAATATATATGTGATCAATAAGCAGCTTTGTCCTAGTTTCCATTTTTTGTCCTAGGGATTTATTGTTTGCTTGGTTGTAAATGGAGCTACATAGGCTTGCATGTGATCCACATGCTCGATCTTGAAAGCCCCACCTGCCAACAAAAAAAACAAATCAAACCTATTATTATATTTATTGCATACCGTCAATTTATTCAATATAGTTAAATTACTAAATTATTTTCAATTTAGAAAACATACAGTTTGGATTGGACCGCCCGTATCCCACGAGTGAATAGAAAGTTGGATCTACATTGGATCTCACCTGAATCGCCCCATCTATCCTTCAATGCTTTGGGAAGTTGAAAATAAGTGTAAATCCGAAAATTTCCGAATAGGTTAACCTTTCGAACTGCTGCTTAATTCATGGGTAGGCAAGAGACAACCTGGTGAACTGAAACATCTTAGTAGCACCATATCTCGTATATTGTAGTTTCAAGCTATATTTTCATGATTAACTTTTCATTTGTTTGATACAATTGCATGAATTAAATTTTTTCATTTTAGTTGATTGCTTGTAGTAATAATTTTTAAAGGTTAATTAGAACATAAACAGTCATAAATAAACGAGATATGTAATCCAAACTTGTCATCTCTTTTACATTACTTTTCAAAAGTCATTAATTTATGTAAAATAATTAATGAACGAAATTGGAGATCGTTTATTCATCTAATTAATAAACATATGGTTTTGTTAAACGTTATATTTTCATGACTAACTTTTCATTTATTTGATACAATTGCATGAATTAAAAAATTTATTTCTTGTAGTAATAATTTTTAAAGGTTAATTACTTAATTAGAACATAAACAGAAACTAAAATGAAATAAAAAATAAAAAATAAAAAATAAAGAGTTTGGAAGAACTATTTCATGTTTCAATTTGGGCCGCCCAATTTCTCAGTCATGTCCAAAGTCTTGAGGCATCAACCCAGTTCCCAGTCAAAGTAATGAACCAAACTGTGGTCTGGCCCAAGTCCAGACTTTGACCCGACCCGACCCGAATGATCGTGCGTAATTTCCTGCGTATGTATACTCCCAGCGTAATAGTAAATCTTCTTCATTTACAGATTTACAGTTATAATGACGATCCGAAAATCTACTCTGCTTCTAGTAAAACAATTATTACGACTAGGAACAAACAATATCATTCAAGTTGGAATATGATTAAAACTGAAATGAAATCCCTGGACACAATCAATCATTCTTTCTCCATTGGAGACTAGCAGTGAACCAGATCTCAGAACCCTCTCTCCAATTTGAGAGTGGGAGAGAGAAAGAGAGAGAGGATCGTTGACCAATCAATGGCTCAGATTTTCGAGTATTTCGTGGTATGCGGGATCGGACCGGAGATTCGGACCCTGGACGGAGGCAGAGGATTCCACGGCTTTGGCATAATGTACCTGCCGTCTTTGCTCGACCAGTACCCTCCCGCCAACCACACTCTCTACCCTCCTCCGCCTCCCCAGCTCCCCACCGTAAGTATCACAACGACGGCGTTTCACTTGTGCTTTTCTTCATTTTGAACTGTTCATTCAATTTCAGTTGAGCTTCAATCCGATGACTCTGGTTTTCAGTGTGTGTTGCCTGCTGGTGTTTTGTTCTACTCGTCAGGCTTTGATGCCAATGATGCTTCGACGTTTCCACGGAGCTATCCCATTGTTCTAACTGGTATGCCTTAAGCTCTGGCCTCTGAGATACTCACTTTTTCAACAAATTGCTTGCAACAATGTCCTTCATTGTTATTAAACTGGCAGAATTAATATACACGTTTCATAGTTTAAGTTGGAGTTGCCGCTTATAAACTAGAATAAAGTTAAGTTCATGTGGAATTTGTGATAGGAAAAAGCTTTAGCAGAAATTTGAGCCATTCGATTAGTATGCGTAAGCAAAGCTTTAAATAGAGCTAATTATTTCCTCTCAACATTACTGTGTTTTGATCAACCATTCAGTCTGTTTTCTTCTATTTCTACAGTTAGTGTTCTTGCATGTGTGCGTGTAGCCAAGCTTTTCTCTATCTAAATGAGCTTCATAATTTGCTGCAGAGGGTGATGGGTCAAAAATCTATGTTAGTTGCATTGCTTTCCGGGATCCAGTTAGTGAGGATATTGCTGAAGCATATTGTATACCTGCAAATTCATTTGCAGACAAATGCATCTGTCTAGTTTCGCGGTCACCTAGTCTCCGTTTGCTTAAGAATGTGCTTGAGGAATTGTATGCACTTTGTTTTTCCTCTAGTGGAAGCAGGTAAGAATCTTTTGCTGGTAAGTTTTGGTGGTCTTTGGTACTCCTGCTGCATTCATGTTTCTGCAAAATTTACAGCAAACCATTATGGGATATTATTGCATCTATGGTATCCAATGTACCTCTGCCTACTCCCGGAAAAGATCGAGTTTTGTTTGCTATCGACAGTTGTCTGCTTTCTGTAGAGGCTCCACCAAAGGATGGACTCCCCCATGTTGATGTACGACCTCTATGTTCTTCTTGCTTTTTCCGCTGTGTGCTTCTACATTTTTCTGGTTGGGTACACACTTCTTGGCTTCTTGCTGCTGTTGAATATTGACTTGGTTGTCTTGTACGACATTTCATTAATGCAGATATCATTTCAGCCATTGGTACAGTGCCTAGATGTTGACAACTTAATTAAATTTTTCACAGCCGTGCTGCTTGAAAGGAGGATTTTGATCCGATCACACAAGTGTGAATCTGACTTAAAGACCATTTAATATTGTGTAATTCCGCATCCTTTAGTTAATTGTTTGTCCTATTTTTTGCAGATATTCACTTTTGACCCTTGCATCAGAAGCCATTTGCTATTTAATTTATCCATTTCGGTGGCAGGTAAGCTTCATTCTTAGTCAACTGCTTTTTGTTTCCCTGGCAAAGATGTTGCCCAATGCATATAGTTCAGGTGTTTTGTGGTTGATGGACTTCGTGTCAATTTTGTTTTAGAATGTCCCTTATTTCTTTATAAAGATAAGATATCCAGAGAATATTGTTTTTGTCTCTATTTTGAAGTTTTTTTTTTAATAATGGATGGCAATTCTGTAGTAATTTTTTTTTATACTTCTTGTATTTGATTCTTGTCTAATTTGTGCTTGTTTTTTTATGTGGAAGCAAGTCTACATTCCGTTACTTTTTTTCAGTGGAGTAGACTATATTGATGCCCCTACGCCATATATGATGGGTCTTCATTCAGGTGTTGATACATCTACTTTAGCAATGGATGGTGTAAGTTCTTTTCAATAAACTGCAGTTTTGTTTATACATAATCTGGTTGAATATACATTTCATGTAGTTTTTATATACATAATCTGGTTGAATATACATTTCATGTAGTTTTTATGTATTCTATATTTCAGCTATTTTAGGTTCCCTAACAGCATGTCTAATTACAATATGTTGGAATTCCCTTTTAAATTGATTCTGATTCTTGATTCTATTTGTATGTGGGCAAGTACCCACCATGGTATGGTATATGTTGCATAGCATTTATATTCTTTAAAGCTTTGCGAATCCCTCTCATCCATTTTCACCATTTTTTTTTCCGGGTGGTTTTGTTTTCATTTTCTGTGAATTCTACTTACATGGTCTTTAAGATTGCAAAATCATAATGAAATTTCTTACCACACAAGAAAGTAAACTGGTGTATTGTTTGTTTTGTTTTCCTTCACTGTGGTTCTAGGTAGTTGTTGTGGACCTTGAATTCAATCGTATCACAACAACAGAAGATATACCTTCTATTCCCGAGCCAGAACTAAGCTGTTTGCGTGAGGAAATAATGCAGCTATTGTATCCCAATGTTGTGGGGATAGATCTGATGAAGGATGGTTTTTGCAGTTCATCTGAGCAATATCCTAAACTGGGCAACAAACCTTGGGGAGAGGATCATGACCTTCAACTTAGGTATGCTTGGGTGCCAAGTGAGAAATACTAATGAAGTCTTGACTACTTCCCTCAGTTGTATAAATACTTCAGTAGAATGTTTTGATTGATAATATCATTCTCTCGTCCATGTAAAATCTAAGATGTTAGTGGCTAATAAGGGCTCCACTTCTATTGTATAATCGCAATTCTTTTATAAAATGACAGCCTTTTATTTTCTGGTCTTAAGTCAGTACCTCCACATAATAGGAAGCATTGTAGTAGTTAAATCAGAATCTCTACATGTTTGGGAAATTTAAGTACAATATTATATTCAGAATTTCAAAACAATCTAAGAATCTGGTCTTTTAGATATTAGTCTTTTGAGTCTTTTTTGCTCATTTTGGAATATGAACTAGAAATGCTCATCTTTTCTTAGACATTTAGTATATCCTACATTAGCAGTTTCCTGTTTATATATATTAAAATGGTAAGTACTTAAATGGTCCAATTATTCTTTGTATGCAACATTGTAGCCTGGATTCTTATTCCTTGCATGTGATTTCTTGTGCAGGTTAGTGTTCTTAAAGTTCTTTGCATCACTTTTAAGTGGCTATCGGAACTTCATAGTATGAAACTCTTTATCTTATTTCTGATGTTGCATGAATTGGTTTTTAATCATTTGTATTTGTAGATTCCTTGAAATTTATTTGGTTAAATTGTTTTTGCCCCGAAGGAACTCTCTGCTACTCACGTCTTCAATGTTCAAGCATTCTTGAAGATGCGCTCTCGGTCAACTCAGCAACCCCCAGAACCCATGGTATTTTTTTTGTTCACAGCACCCCTCTTGATCTTTGATTATCTTGATTAATTACGGGTTACATATAATAGCTATACTCATGCTTATAGTAAATTCTATTACCACTGTAGCTGTAATTGTGATTGTCTTATGGTGATTATTAGTTGTATTGTAATGTAATTATTATCCTTATCCGTCAGTCAGAAGGAAGATATGTGTGTGCATCCGCATTCTTTTAATTATTATATATTTAAAATTTAATTTTGTTTTTAATTTTTTTGAAAATATGTCCTACAGCTGCTAGTGGTATATTTATTTCGTTGTTGGTATTTACAGTTGACACAATTTTTGGAATCACATGGTTTCATGGATTATCTGGAAAGAGGTTTGGGTTCTGATGAAAACAACAATAATCTACTTGACAAGTTACAAGATGCACTGGGAAGGGGCCAAAATCCTATTTCAATTCTTCCCTCAAATTTGGTTGAGCCTGAGATTATAACAATTGCGGATACAGATGTGGGAACATCAGGTAAAGTTGATGTTGCTGTTGATCTAAGATTATGAGTATTATAAAAGAAGAAAATATTCCAGATAGTTTAAGTTCGCTATGGTATTTATCTATCTCCTTTTCTCTGGATTCTTAGGGTCAGGTGCCAAATACACATATGACAGATTTCCCTCAAACATTAGGACAGAAGAGGAAGAAGAAAAGAGGAAGCAAATCCTTGCTGCAGCAAGTGGTTTATCTGCTAGGTACATATACTAATATGCATATACATTGCAGGCTATTGCAGATGAAAATGAAATTTTTTTCCTGGTTGTTGTTTTCAGTCAATCTGGAAATAAATATGCTTTAGAGCTGTAACAGATGTGGGAATCTTTGAAATGTCTGAAAACTATTGGACACTAAAGAATGATTACTAACCTTTGCTACCATTTCCTGCTATACAATAAAGTCAATCAAATTTCATAGGATTAATTTGCATGCAAGTAATATCATGTATTGTAAAAACTGGTGGCAACATATATAATAAGTTTTCCTTTTGTGTATTGGATACATAGTTTCTCATGATTCATTATCTGTTGTCCACCAACGGAAAAAAAAAAAGAAGGATAATTATTCTTAAGTTAGACATAACCATTTTAGCTTAGCCTTTTTTTACAAGTTGTTTTCCGTATGGAGGCCATGGCCTTTAAAGTTTTATTTTTAATCATATGGGGAGGAGATGAGATTATAATTTATAAAAATGGGTTCTAGTTGTTGTTGGACCCAGCACCTTCATTTTAGTACAGCAGATTAGTAGTATACCGTAAGTCAATATTGTTTTATCAGATCAACTGTCAATGAATTTATTGGCTTGTTTTTATGGACTAAAGAAGTAGGGAAAGAGTCAGATGGAGGGGTAAATCTGAGTATTGAGAGTTTGTGACATTGCCAGGCTTCTCAGTACACCACTCTTAAGACAACTTTAGTCCTGCTGGAGTAATTGGATCTTGGACTCCAGTTACATTCACTTGGCTGGCAAGGAAACCAAAATAGTTGGGCATTTGAAGTTGAATGTGATGAATAAAATTGCTTTATAGAGTTGCAGGCTAATTGAAATACATCTTAATGCTGTTTCTAATTTTCTTTGGTTCTCTCTCAGCTCACCTTCTGTCCTTCCGGGTAAAGACCCCAAATCAGAAACTCTAACTCCATTGGAGCGGGCTGTAAGTGCTATACTTCATCAACATGATGTCCAGTAAGGTGTCTTTGTACTTTAGAGCTTTCCTTAACTAATCTAATATTGGTTATTCAGGCGGAAAGGGAGTGTATGGTTTTGGACATAAAAGTTAAGCTGCAGGTACAGTGTTGTTTTTGGGTTTAATTTTACATATTTATGCGCATTTGTGTTGGAGTTTTGCAGTCTTGTTTTACATTATTAATCTGTTATTGTTTTTACAGATGGAAAAAAGAGAGAGTTAATGTACATGGTTAATAATGCAAATCATCAGCTTGTACTAGGAGTTTATTATTATTTCTTTTGAAATAAATATTGACCATATAACTCTTGACCAGATGTAAAAAGAATTTAAAGAGACTATCAGCTTATGGTAGGAGACCCTAACTGTTAGAATGTAGGCCCACCATTGTTTTATACTATAACATTATCTACGTTCTAAAAGTTTATAGATTTCATTTTGGACAATGCTCAGCAGACCACAATTTGGTGTACCACATTTAAACCACACGATGTGGCACTAACATTGGTCTGCCATATTTTGGTCCCTTTAGCATTGTCCAATGTTTAAATGCCCCATCAATTGCCACATCAAGTGTTTAAATGTGGTGCACCGATTGTGGTCTATTTACTCACTATTCATTGCTTGTAACAGTCTTTATTAAGTGTAAAATGATTTGATTTCTAATTTGTTTTCAAGATGATAAGCAAAAGAGATTTAGAAATATAGAATCGATGTTCTTGATTCTGTTTGGCTGTTGTTAAAATGCTAGTGGAGGTCCTTTTTGACGTTTGCATTTTTAGTATATAATAATGTAATTATGTTTGATGAGCAGGGTCTGTGGCTGCGTCTTCTGAAATTGGGACCTACTGATGATCCTCTTTCGTCATTTGAATATGGAACAATCCTTGGTATGCCTTTTTGAGTATTGAACTCTCACAAGTCTTATGACGAGGCAAACTTATGATGTCTAGTTCTTGAAAATATATTTTGCTGGACCTTTCCAAGGGCCTGTTCATTAATACATTGGCTTTGCAGCTTTAATTGAATCTGATGCAGAGGGAATTGGTGGCAGTGGGTTTGTTGAATGTATAAGGGAGCACATAAATTCGGTATGTTGCTTTTGAAAGCATTCATGGTGCTTCCCTCCCTCCAGAAGCATCCATACAGCATTGAGATATATTAATACTGGTTTTATATGATCTCAGGGATGGCACTGTCAGTTGACTGAAGAACAATTTATTGCTGTGAAGGAATTGGTACAAATGCAAACTCAATATTTTCAAAAGAGTGATCTGATTTAGGAATATTAACAGTTGAGATTTGGTAACATCAAGAGCCATAGTTATATTCAATTGTTTTTCACCGGGTCGTCATTTCTTTTTACTAGTGTTGATACTTTGTAATTCAGGATAAAACATAACCTGTTCCCAGTTTAAACTAGATCATAGTTTCGGGTAAAAGAATACCTTCTTCTCCTTATAGTTTTGAGTATAAACTGTATATTTTTTTTATCTGTCATTTCTCATTTGAACACCAACTTATGTTTAAATTCAGCTGAAAACAGCTATCAGTCGTGCAACATCCAGAAATGATTGGTTGACCATCATAGATGCCCTTGAAGTGTCTGCTGAAATGTTTAAGAAGGATGGAAATAATGTTTCAGATTATGTTCAGCGTCATCTTATATCTTTGTCCATCTGGGAGGAATTACGGTATGTGATTACAAGTCATTTGCCCCCAGTTTCATCCAACAACTGATTCTTATGGTCTATAAGTTTTGCTTATCCATTTCAAAAACTATTTGTTAATTCTTGCTTATCCATTACAAAAACTAGTTGTTAATTCTTCTCGTTGGATTATCACATTATCAATTTTTATACTTAAGTCAATCTTCAAATGGAAAAAAGGGTCTATTATATGTGTCGATCAGATGCAGAACATGTGATAAGTTTCAGTCTCCTTTGGAGTTCAGAGATGCCGAACTTTTATTTAATACCAGGTGTAATAAAATAAACTGAATGATTTGCTTGGAATTTATCATCAGTTCAGAGATATATAGGAAAAGTGAGAGGAAGGAATGAATGATACATTATTGATAAGCAACATACTAGCAGTACATGAAACCTAAACTTTCTAAACTTTGCCATCTCATCCTATTCTATTATGCTGGTCAAGTTTTTCTTTCTGTATGTCAAATCGCCTTAAAGTTTATTTGTCTTATTAGTTGTTTAATTACGAAGTGGACTGATGGTTCACTGTCTATGTTAGTCTTCTCTATCTTATGTTTTATCAGTTTGCTGCCCTCCCCAATAAGGAGAAAAATGATCATATATTTTTTATCATTGCAGTTTTTGGGAAGGCTACTTTGACTGTTTAATGGAACGGTCTTCAAACAAGTAAGAATTTCAGACAATTTATCTTCTTTTTTTTTCTTCTGATAAAGACTACTCAATCCTGTGTTCTGCACTTATGATATTCAAAAATTATCTGATATTTCATTTCATCAATTGTGGTTGCATGAGTGCACACTGATGCTGTGTCTCTAAGTTTAAACATCTCATCAATTGGATGCGATTTTGGGTGCACAGAATGCAAATTTTAGTGATTAGATGGTTATGGGTAGTCTGCCCCACTGGGTAGTTTGTCATGCTTCAACTAGGTCTTGGTTTATTAGAGCGGAAAAAAAAGGATGGAAAAACCCAGGTCTTGGTTGCATTGGTCTGGCACCAGGGCAAGATAAACAAGATTTGTTCAATGAAATTTTCTATTTAACCAATTAAATTGAAGAAAATTGACACTCATTTCACTTTGATCTTGATATCTGTCAATTCCTACTCCTATCCAGGTTTTTTTTTTTCTTTCCATTTTTGGTAGTTTTTTTTTTTTTTGGAAAACTAAGACTTTTCAGGATAAGAGTGAAAAAAAAGCATTTATATGTCATGAAAATACCATTTATTTTACTCTCCTTAGTGCACAAGAATCAAGAAACCTCTATGGCACCATGTGAAATGTTATCTTTTGCAAAGTAATGTTTGCTTACTGTTGTCATCTGTTGTTACATCAGGTCTGCCAACTATGCCTCTTTGGTCACTGATCAGCTATCCTTGGTGGAATTACACATGGTTCTGTATTTCTTCTCTATTTATACTTTCCCTGGCACCTCTTAATTATTTCCTTGCTTTCAGTAATCTGATCATAAATATGACTAATGAAAACAAATTTGGTTTATGTCATCATGAAGGCCGGATTGGGACTTCCTGATCTTGATGCGTGGTACATGATCGAAACAATAGCTGAGAAGAACAACATTGGATACACACAATTTGTAAGTAATTTTTTTTGTTTCCTTTTAGTTTCTACTCAAATTACAGTAGTATCCTTGTTTTCTTTCTATTGCCCCCCTACTCTTCTTTCCCTTTTCCTCTTGAATTTATGAAACTGAACTTTTCTTGGGTTTACTAATGCATTGCCGATGATGTTTCTTAACTTTCTCCTTGGTCTTCAGATAAAGCTGAGGGGGTTATTATCACATGTTCAGCAACTACGAATTGGTTACTGGGGAATAACTTCTTTCAAGGCCCAATCCATGTCTCATGGATTAGCATCTCCACGTTCAAAAGATGCCACTGTTGAGAGTCAGCAACCTGCCGAGGCCTCTGGTGTTGGGAGGAGCTGGGTTCAGAGCATGTTCAGCAGGGATAATTCATCCAGATCTAACTCTTTCAGTCGTGTTCGCAAATGGACTTCTGATGGTGGCTCTTCAGGTATTTCGGTTGCTAAGATAAGTTGTTTGCATTTTATGTTTGATTTTCGATTGTCTGCATCTACATCACTGTAGTTTCTTGTCATTAAGCTACAAATGAAAATGGGACATCTCGTAAGCGAGAAATATCAGCAACTGGACAGAAGAAAACCCAAACCAATGTTCGAGTACTTAGAGGTCATACTGGCGCTATCACTGCTCTACATTGTGTAACAAGGAGGGAAGTTTGGGATCTTGTGGGTGACCGTGAAGATGCAGGTTTCTTCATCAGTGGAAGCACAGACTGCACGGTGAGCTCCACATATTTAGTTGCTTCTACCATACAATTCCATTGCATAAGAATCTGTCCTGTAAAGAGAAGTAATATTAATTCTTTCAGCAATCTTTCAGGTTAAGATCTGGGATCCTAGTTTTCGCGGTAATGAACTTCGGGCAACCTTGAAAGGACACACAAGGTTGGTTGTCTTTTTACTATTTTTATTGTTGCTGCTATCATTATTTTCTTGTTTAATTTTTATACTATGTTATTTGTTTTATTTGTTGTGTTTAATTTGGTTTCTTTTGCCTGTGCCCACACACATGCATGCCTTTGTCAATGCCGATGGGTGCCATTCTACATTTTCTTTTATATGGCTGTAGCCTTTGCTGTAATGACTAATTAAATTTAACGTTGTTTCCTTCCACTCATGTTCTTTTGGTTTTGGTCTTATTTGCAGAACCATCCGCGCAATAAGTTCGGATCGAGGAAAGGTGGTATCAGGATCAGATGATCAATCTGTTTTAGTATGGGATAAGCAAACTACTCAGCTTCTAGAAGAGTTAAAAGGCCATGATGCACAGGTTAGCTTACTTCTTTGCTTCTTATATTACTAGTTGTCAGACCACAGAAGTTTATGCAGGAGCAGAGAGTATATATTAACAGTAGACAACATATTATGTAGGCGCAATTTAATAAAAGTTACAATTCGGTCCTATCACCAAAAAGGAAAGCATAAACTCTGAAAATAATCAAAACAGACATACTCAAATGTTTCATCTGGAACGTGTACCAATTAAGTTGAAGCGTAAAACATGAACTGGCGGAAGAGGTGTCATCTTATATTACCATGCACTCTCACTTTTTCCTTATATTGTTTTGTACCATTATTTTGTTAACACTTTAGTGATCGGATAATTGTTTATGACCATAGTTGTTCTTATATGTGGTGGAAGGTTTGAGTTTAGGGCTTTAAGGGTATAAGCCACAAGAAAGTGACCATTATTTCCATCAACGTTAATATTTCATCCTTTGGAGTAGATATGAAAACTTCAGTTTATATTCTCGGTCCTTGTAGATTAGCTGTGCTCGCATGCTGTCAGGGGAACGTGTCCTTACTGCTGCTCATGATGGAACTGTTAAAATGTGGGATGTTAGAACTGATACTTGTGTGGCAACTGTTGGTCGTTGCTCTAGTGCGGTCCTATGCATGGAATATGATGACTCTACAGGAATCCTAGCTGCTGGTGGTAGAGATGCGTATGTACATTGAAACTCAGAATGATCCATTGCTTCTTAAAATTTTGAAATAAAATAATTTTTCCAACTAAATCCTGGAAATTAATCCATTGAGTTCTTGTTTGATCAGTATTGCTAACATCTGGGACATTCGTGCCGGTAGGCAAATGCACAAGCTTCTAGGGCACACAAAATGGATCCGGTGAGCTAAAGGAGCATACCCTTTTTTTTCCCTGTATATTCTTGATTAGCATTAAGCAAAATTTTATATGCCAATCATGCAGGTCGATTAGAATGGTAGGGGACACAGTGGTTACTGGTAGTGATGATTGGACTGCAAGAATGTGGTCCATTTCCCGAGGAACATGTGATGCTGTTCTTGCATGCCATGCTGGCCCAATATTATCTGTTGAATACTCCACACTTGACAGAGGAATAATCACAGGTACGCATTGTATATGCTACTATGTTTATATATATAGTTATATACTACTCTGTTTGCACTGATAGTTCATTAATTTCTAGGTTGCTTTTTGTGATTGCTATTTTTTCAAACTAGTGCCAATATGAAGTATAAGAATTGTAATATCTGATCTTTGGTTCCAGGTTCAACTGATGGGCTACTTCGATTTTGGGAAAATGTGGAAGGTACATTATCATTCTTTGATATTAATTTTCTATGGGTTTAGTCTAGATATTTCATTTTTTCAATAATCAAAAGCAGAGACTTCATTTAAAAAGTCAAGGGAATACACAATAATGTCCAGCAGAATCAATATCATGATTTGTATCTGAAAATACAGATTTATTCTTTATAGAAAACACAGTTCGTTCTACCCTTCCAACTAGTTAAGGAAATTGCACGCAATCAGAATCAGTATCTTGAAGTGTACCAGAGTTGTTTTTGCTGCTTGGTTGGTAACTTTTGAGTTTGTTTCGAACTTTGAATTGTAAGCTTCATAGTCTCTTGAAGTGAATAATATTTAATAGAAATAACTTCCAATAGGTAGAAGTGCTTTAATAAATCAGCGAACTAGTAAGTTCAGTCTATCTTGGTAATCGACCTTTTGATTTAGAAACCCCAAAACTGTGTTTTCCACTTTCCACTCTACTGTAAGTTGATCTAATGTACTAATTAAAAATTTAAGTGTTCATCAATGAATTTGAGTTCGTACTGTCATTATTGTTTTATGCTTGTCTATGGATGTAGAATGTTGAATAAGTCGATTAATATTTAAGCATGTTCACAAAGCTATTGCCATGTTTGGGCATATGATTCAACCGACGATAGATATTATGCTAGATTCGGTCTATTTTTCTTAGTGCAACTAACTGTTACTTGTATGCAGGAGGTATAAGATGCGTAAAAAATGTTACTGTTCACAATGCTGCTATATTATCCATCAATGCTGCGGAACATTGGTTAGGAATTGGAGCAGCTGATAATTCTATGTCTCTTTTTCATCGGCCTCAAGAGAAACTCGGCAGCTTCTCTAGCACGGGATCAAAAATGGCTGGGTGGCAACTATACAGAACACCACAAAGAACAGCTGCTGTGGTACGCAATATCCTTAGTTTCTTGATTTTGCTGCACTGTGTCTATATTATTCTTAGAAGCAAATATGCTTTTTTGTCTCCTTTCTGAACATAGTAATCGGTTCTTTTACCATTATTTATTTGTGTTAAATGATTAGGCAGATATTTTATTGATTAGTGGTTGGTGATTATTTTCTCCCTACCTTTTGCTATCCAGGTAAGATGCGTTGCTACGGACCTTGAGAGAAAAAGGATATGCAGTGGTGATCGCAAGGGACAGCTTAGGCTGTGGGAAGCCACCATAAACATCTAAGTCGTGCATTTGTGTATTTTGTTTGAATACTGAATAGTGAATGTCATAGGTATTTTTTAAAAACAAAAAAACCTTTTGTGGCAACAGATCTGACCAAGTTGTCCGGTTGTACCTAGCTACGGAATTTCCAAAAGAGGAGGGGGGCGTTGTTGCCCCTTTATTGTAGTATACGATTAGTATATTCTTGGTTGAGTGTGTTTTCATGTGTCAGTATTTTGTGATATCTTTCACATTAAAAGGAATCTTTGTTCTTTATTTTTTTGAGATATTTGATGCTAGCATTTTTTGCCGATTGGAAGCTATGACTAAAAGAACCTCTCTTCCTTTATCTGCAGAGTAGAACATGCAAAAGGAGATAATTGGAATTATACCAGGACAAAACATTTTGTATTCACATCCATCGTTATACATATGCATTGACTATCCCTCTTCTCTACCCCTCCTAAATAGGAAGTAAATGCACGTGTTACCAAAAAAAAAAAAGCATCCCATGACATAAAGCATTCAAACCAAATACCAACCAGACCATGTTTAATGTTGATATGAGCAGAGTGGACCTATCACAAAATTTTCCTTTGTCAATAGCCCATCATTCTTTGTGTCATTGGGGGAACAACCATTGCACCTTGCCTCTTTTGTTGCAACCTCTGAAGTTGCTCCATGTTTCCTACCCATCCTGTAAATACAATATTATCATGTGAAACACCACAAGTCAGTTTCTGTATACAAAGAGGCTATATATGTAACAGGCTCATAAAGTAGTGATTCATTCGCGTACCTAAAGAAGGGTCGAGGCCTCTGAGCTCAAGCTCCCTATGTTCTTGGCAGAGAGCACACGACTCACATAAGAAGTGGATGATGCAGTCGGGACCGGGGCTCTCGGGAAGGTTAAGCTTGTTCCTAAGTTTTCTTCGGTATGTGCATGACAAGCAGCATGGCACCAAGATGAAGCACCAGATCATCATGTAAATAAGTGCATTGCAACCAGAGGCTGTAGATGAACACCAGCCATTAATTAGATCAATCTGGACATTACTCATTGTAGTTAAGCAATGAAGATGATTTCACAAGCAAAAAAAACTCACAGGTTTGGCCGTTATCGACAATCTCTGCAATCTGGCCGAATGTCCAACATGGGAATATCAACGTTATGATAGCTGAAATATAGAATGAAACATTCATGAATCTTATTCCTGCATATATATATATATAGCTAATGAATAACCCTAATGAAGTAATCCATGGAGACACATTACCACTTGAGGGGTCAAGTAAGCAATCAAAAAGCCCCGTTTTCCAAGTAGTACCCTCGGCGCTACCGGACTGATCAGGCATCAGCAACGGTATGTATTGTACATTTTGCATCATGGGTATTCCAGTTGTTGCAAAATTATTGTGATGTACATAGGGCTGAGGGTTTCTAGAACTAGAAGGATAATTGTAGGCAGCCGGAGGAGGATATACTACTACTTGTTGTACATGCTGTGGTCCACTATAATTGTTAATAGGTTGAGAATGATAAAGAAAAGGAGGAGGATAATATGAGGTCGGATGTGGCCGTAAACCGGCAGGCATTGCCTGTAAATGGCCCTGTGATGCGTAGTGGTTAGGATAATTATGCAATGTCATCAAATTAGTACTATGATGGGGGTTTGGCGGTGGCAAGTAGCTACTATAGTAGTGCACATGGTGGTGATGAGGTGGCTGCGGCCATTGTTGATGAGTTTGATTTTCTTGCATTATATGGGAATTAGAGGTGGAGTTTCGGGGTGCAATGTGCTCTGCAGGCTGGGCTTGTTCTTGTTCTTGTTCTTGTAGACGATGCTCATCATTTTCTGCCCGGGACGGACGTCCTAATACATAGGTCTGGGAATGAGTGGGGTTTGGAGGCGAAATGTGCTGTTCAGGCTGCGGCGATTGTTGCTCACCATGTGTTTGATGAAATGCCTGGTTCGAATTCAGCGCTTGATGATCATGATCTGCCTCAGGACGTCCCATGAGGTCAATCCCAGGACGTCCCATGCTGTGCATGGAAGAGGGGTTACAGCATCAATGGACCCAATGTTCAACAACTTCAACACCTCTTTTATATACAAACGAGAAAACTAAGGACAGCCCTTCACTTTCTACACGGTAAAGCTACCCACAATGCAATTTATTTGTGCGGTGAAAACTAGTGCAAAGACTCTTCCGAAGACTTAAATAGTTTGTGAGAAAAAAAAATAAAAACTAACAATATCGATCCAACCTGTTCCCCGAAAAGAAATACTAATATCCAGCCTTGCATTTGAATCGTTCAATAATGAACTTAATTATCTTACATTGCTTTTTCTAGACAACTTGATTCATCGATCCATGTCAAAAAAAAAATCTTCACTTTATATTTAAGTAGATGAAAAATAGCAAACCGTTCACAATTCCAAGGGTGAACCACTACAAATTCATAATAGGATTCACCTTATTAGTACATGAAAAAAGAGAGAGATTATTAATTGGCCTTAATTGAGGCTTAAACATTTGCTTGATCAAATCAGGTTCTCGATCAGTCTCACAACATCAACAGATGGATCACCTCATCATGTGGTTCGTGGGAGGCGTCATCATATTAGGTTGCTGCTGCTGCATGGCCTTTGCTATATTTCCTTGCCATCCTATAGAAGGGTCTAGCCCTCTCATATTAAGTTCTCTGTACTCTTGGCAAAGAGCACAGGGCTCACAAAACAAATGGGTGACCCAGTCAGGCGCGGGGGTCTCAACTAGCCCATACCTGCTCCGAATCTTTGTGCGGTACGTGCATGACATTATGAATGGCACCCCGATGAACGCTCCAACCAAGCCGTACAGCAATCCGCTCGTTCCACATGCTGCAGTCACACAATTAATTAGTGAAATAATTCAGGCATGCAAAAAAAATAGTATATATATATATATATATATATATATATATATATATCTATGATATATCCCACTTGAAATCTTGTGAAATTATGAGGTTTGTATACAAGAAATGTATTAACGGCCGCCACAACTAGACTGTGTAATGAGTAGAAATCGTCACCATAAAAGACTTGAAATCTTTGTGCGGTAGTTTTGAAACCGTTGCTAAAAGACTTTTTTTTTTTTGGTTCTTACTATTAAGACCTTATAATTTTGTTAAGCAAAAGAAAAAGTAATTATATTATTGAATTTTCACTCACAGGTAGTGCCATTATCCACAACTTCTGCTATCTGGCCGAAGGTCAAGCATGGAACGAAGGCCGTTATGAGAGCTGAAATGTCATAACAAACTTGAAGTCATAAATATCATTCACATATATATATATATATATATTAATTTTGTGTGTGATCATAAATTTCAATGATCGATGTGAGGAAGTAAGATGATTACCATTATTAGGATCATCCATGCAATCAAAGAGCCCAGTTCTCCAAGCATCAGTGCCAATCGGGTTCATCATATTCGTATTCATAGCCGTTCCCTGCGGGCCGTAAGGACCCTGCATTGGAACTCCTTGAGCAGGAGCAGGAGAATAATACTGTTGTTGTGGTTGGTGTTGTTGTTGCTGCTGCTGCTGTTGTGGTGGCTGATAATTTGGCTTATTATAGCCTACTTGCACCGGAGGCGGCGCTTGATGCTTCTTCGAAGGTTGGGGAATGTCATTGTAGCCTTGAGGAGGTTGAGATGATGAACCTGCTGGAGGAGGATATTGTGGTTGCGGAGGAAACTTTGCCGGAGAAGGTGGTTGTCCAAATGGGTGGTTTTGTTGGTTAGGGGCCGCATTTGCGTAATTGTTTTGCAGATTTTGCGGTGGAAACTGTTGAGGCGGCTGGTAAGGTGGCTGTTGTGGTGGGTACTGTTGCGGAGGGGGCTGGTTTGCGTAGTTTTGGTGTTGTGGGCTCTGAGGAGGGAATGGTACAGGGAGAGGAGGCTGTGGAGCCAGATATTGGATTGGCCGCGGTGGCGCTTGTGTAGGTTGTTGTGGTGGGAATTGTACAGGTGGCTGATAAGGTGGTGGTGGTTGTCGCGGTGGCTGATATTGAGGTGGCTGCTGTTGTTGTGGTGGAGGCTGTGGCTGATATTGAGGTGGCTGCTGTTGCTGGTTTTGGTCATTGTTTGCACTATTGTCGCTACTATCTGCGGTTTCAAGCACTACTTGTTGATATTGATATTGTTCAACTTGTATGTCCACCTGAGGATGATCATCGTGGTGGTAGTTGTCTTCCTGATCTGGAGTATAATGATGATCCTCCTCCATTAGCCTCTACCACGTACAAACTCTTTCCTTATTTAGGCAGAGAGAGAGAGAGAGAGAGCTGTGAATGAAAAGAGTAGTGAATGTATTACAATTTATATATACGTCTAGGCGTCTAGCTAGTAGCTACTAACAAATTAGGAACCTTAATTAACATGCAATTATGCAACTGATCAAGCAAGCAATTAAGCGATTAATTAACAAATGCTGACAGCAGTACTGATCGATCGATTGTGTTTCTTTTTATTTTTGTCTGGATTAAGGTCAAACATACATCTGTTTAATTACAAGTAGCAATTAACAAAATGGATATACGATCTGTCGTCTGAGAGAATGGGCCGGGGTTACTTGTTTGACCAGTTCAATTTCTGGAGGGAAAGTCGTGGTGAGTGGTAGTATCTGCGTCCATCTCATAATTATGCATGTTCATGAAATTAATTGCTGGTAGGAAGCGTTTACTTTGACCAGAATGTCATTATATTCTTTGCAAAACAGCAAAAGGCTGTCACCTACCACCATGCATGTGCCTTTGATCAATATAATTTGCTTGCTTGCTGCTGAGTACTAATACTTACCACAAAAGAAAATTGGAACCTGACCTAGCAAGGTTAATTATTATAGCTAGCTAGGTCTGTGTGTTTATCTAGTTAAGATCATAATTAACTGGGGAGAGTACGTAGCTAGGGTTTACTTTGTATTAATCAAATTCTAATTAGGCTCAACAACCGGCTAAAGACCGGTTCGATATCGCTTACTAATATCTAATCATTAGTAAAGATCTCATACCCGGCCCCAAGTGGGATTAAGAATATTTGACTAATAAATCCATACTCAGTTGACATTTTTCTTATTCTAAATATATAGAAATGCAGAGTATCATTCTCAAAAAAAAAATTGCAGAATATCATATATAATGTATACTTAATTAGAATTGTCCACGGAGCTAGCTAGCTTTGAATTTAATACACTATGGACGAAATAAGTAGTGATGAGAACGTGATGCACCATTCACACTCATTTTCACCCTTTGCTGCCTTCAAAGCTGCATATATTATACATAAAGATCGAGTTTCTGACTTGAAACTCTACTACTTTCAGAGCTACGTATGATCGAGGTACGTTTATTAACCTTGGTTAAGGATGTTTAAGATCCTCATTTAATCTTCTAAATACAGGGGAAATTAAGGAAAAAAGAGGCCTTAATTAATTTCATGAATATGATCGACTTTCCCAAAGGATCGAAAGCAAAAGTTGTACTTGAATGCTCTGCCTTTGATTGAAAGAGCTAGAGAGATTGATGAGTAAACAATCAAACATGCAGCTGATCGAATCCAGAGATTTGTATTTTGAAAAGATCAATATATTAAATTACTCAGCTAGTAATTCTATGAACTTAATTACTTAGTCATGGCGATAATCCAATGGATCCGTCTAATATACAATGTTGCATACTATGCAACTTGTTTTTTTTTTTAAAATGCAATTGCATTTTGAAATGCAATTGCATTTTTGAAATGCAATTGCCATTTGAAAAAGTAAAACTGATAGTTTTGAAATGACAATTACATTATTTGAAATGACAATTGCATTTTTGAAATGTTTAGTTTACCCATTTTGAACGGCAATTACATTTCAAAAATGCAATTGCATTTAAAAAAAAAAACCTGCATGGTATGCAGCACTGCATATTAGAATTTTCCAGCTTATTGAACCTTTTTGCATGCTAGCTCTTGTTCTTTTGAGCACGAGAAATGTTTCATAATCTATAACACGGATTCCATATCAGCTAGCTCCGCTCCACAAGGTACGTTAATGTGTAACCATGGAGGGGTCTAGGTCGTACCTAAGGTGAGTCGTACTTAGAAATGATATAAATAATTAACGATTTGATTTCTCTAGCTTTTGAGGCTGAAAGTCATGCTAGCAAAGGTAATTAATGATACATGCCCATGCTAGCAAGGTTAATGATGCATATGTCCATACTTAGGAGTTAGGATGCTCTAGAAGCCCATGCGATTTTTCAAAATCGGAAAATTAAAAAATTCATAAAAAAAAAGAAACAATTTGAGATTTTCGAGTTCTATCAATTGCAATAGTTTTTAATAAACATGATTTACAAATGGTGAAGTTTTGAGAAATTTTTATTTTTTTTTGCCGAAATCATGGTAACACACGATTTTCGGGCCAAAATTGTGTATTTTTATTTTCGCACCAAAATATTTTCATAGTCAAATCATAATTTTTAAGCATTTCTCAATTTGACATAATGCAAAAATATCGAGTCATATTTTTTACGATTTTCTAAATTCGAAAAACTAAAACATTCATTAAAAAAACGATTCGAAATTTTCGAGGAAAGTCAGTTGCAACACCATTTAAAATCATGTCTTATTAATGGTAAGGTTTTGGTATGAGTAAAGTTAAAGGGAAAAGGGGGTTGACATGCCGTGACACCATGCCAACCCACCTTTTTCTTCAACTTTGTCTTTGACAAAACTTTATCAATATTAAAAAATATTTTTTAAGCTTTTTCATTTGACTTTGCTCGAACAACTCAAGTTGTTTGTGAGTGATGATTTTTCAAAGTCGGAAAACTTAAAAAATCATAACTCACAAACAAGTCGGGCATTTTGAGAAAAATCAGTTGCACATTTTAAAAATCATGTTTTATAAATGCTGAAGTTTTGACACTGGTAAAGCTGAAGAAAAAAATGTAGTTCAGAAGGAGGCATCTAGATGTGCCCCCGACACTTCTAACGATACTCATGCCAGTGAGGCTACTGATGCATATGCCCATGCTTAGGATGTCCACGATGCTCATGCGATTTTTGAAAGTCGGAAAACTAGAAAATTCATAAAAAATAAACAATATAAGATTTTTGAGTTCTATCAATTAGAACACCTTTTATTAAACATAATTTTACAAATGGTGAAACTTTGAGAATTTTTTTTTGTGCAGAAACTATGGTTTTCACCCAAAACCGTGAGTTATAATACACGATTTTCGGGGCAAAATTGTATATCCTTATTTTGGCACCAAAATATTTTTATAATCAAATCATAATTTTTAAGCACTTCTCGATTTGACAGAACGCAAAAATATCGAGTAATTTATTTTTTACGATTTTTCAAAGTCGAAAAACTAGAAAATTCATAATAAATAAACGATTCGAGATTTTTGAGCAAAGTCAATTGGAACATTTTAAAAAAAATCATGTCTTGTAGATGGTGAAGTTTTGGCATGGGCAAAATTAAAGGAAAAATGTGGTTGGCAAGGTTTGGCATGCTAAGACATGTTGTGACACCTCCAAATGTGTCAAACCGTGTCAACTTTTTTTTCTTGCAACTTTGTCTGTGACAAAACTTCACAAATGTTAAAAAATGATTTTGAATATGTTTATTGTTTCATACTAGATAAATCCATTACGTTAATCCTATGACCAATCTACGGCCATCTTCTTTAAAAATAAAATAAAAAATAGAACAATATAGTATATATCCACACTGAGCGTATAGGGATACATATATAAGTATATAACTAGCTTCTGGATCCCATGCCATTATGTGAATGGATGCCTTTCCATGGGATTAATATCCATTATATGATAAATCTTATCTGCAACCAATCTCCTCAACTGTACGTTGTAATTATATTGATATTCCAATCAACATGAAACTTTATCGCCTGTATAGATAATGTTTTAAAGAATTTCGCATAATAAACGTATACTCTCGCTTCATTGCCTCTTACTATATATATATATGGTTTAATAGTCGTTTACATAATTAGCAATTGATCTATATTAATGGGTATTTATCTGTGATAACAGACTAAATTAGTTTTGAAAACGAAACTTAATAAAATACTACGCAAAATTAATTATCTAATTAATTTTGCAGCATCGCAAACACTATATTCCATATATTTCTTAAATAAAACGGCGAAATTCTACAAAAACTCAAAGTAGCAAAACGGCTTACTAGAAGTACTAGCTAAAAGCCTTTATTTATTAGAAGAACCATAAAAATTGGAGCGCAAGTAACAAAAATGTCTTAAACCCTTAAACCCTTGGTGGCCAAGATATACCATTTCTTATAAAACCCTTAAACCCTTGGTGGTCACGTACGATTCACGCCGTCACAAACCCTGTAACTCCTCCTCCATGAAGCCACAAATCCTCTCAATTCTCAAAGGCGCCAAACCAAACCAGAACCATGTCAACATCCCATCAATTTCCCAACGCACAAGAATCCCATCTCCAACCCTTCTTCTTGGTCCTCCGGAGATCCGAACACCCACCACCACCGCTCCACCACAAGTCAATTCTGGCGACCCCTTCATGAATCTCATGGTTTCCAATTACAACAACACCACAACAATTTCCACACCCCCAATGAATTACAACAACACCACAACAATTCCCAGACCCTCAATGGGTTTGACAGAGAACAATTCGCCAACTTTTCTCACCTCCGGTAACCCCTGTCTTGATTTTTTCTTCCACGTGGTGCCGGATACCCCGCCAAAATATCTGAACCAACAGCTCCCTTTGGCTTGGTCCAACGACGCCCTAACAACTCTCAAGCTCATCTGCAATCTGCGAGGAGTACGCGGCACCGGAAAGTGTGACAAAGAAGGGTTCTACACGGCAGCGTTGTGGCTCTTCAACCACCACCCTAAAACCCTAGCTTACAATGTAGCCTCAGTGGCCGCGTTTGGGTATTTCAAGGACCTTCCGGAGATTCTGTACCGCCTTTTAGAAGGCCAAGACATCAGGAAAACCCAAAAGAGAAACTGGGAAATGATCAAGGCCATTTGCTATAAGGGACCGGGTCAGGTGGACGGGTTAATGTTACCAAGGGTCCGGCACATAGCGGGTCTGGAATGCTCTACAGCCTCTACTCATCCACCTAGAGATGTTAAACTGCTGAGGCTTTGGGAGAGACTTACTGCCTTTAAATCGAACAAGAAAAAACTGGAGGAGGACGAGTATAAAAAGGTTCAGAAATGGTGGGCAGAGGAGAGGGACAAATTGAAAAGTGAAGAAGCCAGAGAATTGATGCATAAAAAACTCTTTAACATAATCAAGAATGCTGTGGCTAGGTATGTTTTAGAAGATAATTTTTAAGTTCACCCATACTTTATTCTCGGCCGCATGAATTTTCATCATGTTTTATTTTTTTTTGTTAAGGTAAAATTTATAAAAGAAAAGAGAAAAAGGGGAGACCCCGCCCCACAATAAAACAACGAGGAGAAAGCGACAAACAACCTCAATCCAATACAAAAAAATACAATGCAGGGAGTAGAAACCGATGACAAAACAAAAAATCATCTAAAACGAAAATTAGGAAGCCCAATTTATCTCTAATACAAAAATGATTAATGAAACCGGAGAGCCCCCGTGAATTCGTGACAAAACAAAATCCAAAGCCCCCACTTGGTTCCCTTCTCTAAAGATATGAGAAGAACAAAATCACATTGAAATTCGATCATACAATTCTTCCATGCAACTTGTAATTGCCAAGGCACCATATGAGGAGAATTGAGGAAATGGAGAACAAGAGAGGAGTCGACTTCGAGCCAAATGTGCTTCCAATCACGAACCCAAGCAAGCTCAATTGCCTTAATCACCGCCATCACTTCAGCGGCAATAGAACTAGGAATATCTAGGGAAGATAAAAAGCACCAACAACCTCCCCATGAAAATCGCGAAAAACTCCCCCATAACTTGAATGATCATCACCTCGCTTCCAAGCACCATCTGTATTAACTTTGAACCAGCCAATAACAGGTGGGTGCCAATTAACCTCCAAAATTTTTGGTGCACGTTGCGGCCTGCAAGCAACACCAAACCTCTTCAACACACAAAGGTCTTGTGTGTTATTATACATGTGTCCAGAAGCTATGCGACTAGAAGCGTTGACATGCCCATCAATTAACCTGCAAGCTTTAGCAACATTTGGGATAACGCCATCATATCTCACCTTATTTCTTGTTTGCCAAATAAACCAAAGAGTGGTACGAGCAAGCAACCCATAGTTCCTTCAATTGAGGGCTACGACCATCCCTTAGGCCCAATAAAAACAGCTCCAGCAATGAATGAGGAAATGAATCCAACTCAAATTTATCCAACATATGACACCAAATAGACTTCGTATACGTGCAAGAAGAAAAATATATCATGACTCCGTCTGTTGACGACATAAGAGGCAAATTGAGCACAAAGAAACACCACGACGTTGTAAAAAATGCTCAGTTAAGACCCTTCCCTTAAAAACTTTCCAAACCAAAATTGACATACGAGGAGCGACATGCTTGCACCAAACCAAATTTCCCCAATCAACTGAAGTAAGAGGAGGCCGCATGAAATGAAAAGCCTCTTTTGCCGTAAGAGTGCCAGAAGAAGAAGCTGACCAAATTAATCTATCTTTTTCCTGAGGATTAATAGAAACTGGTGTATTGGAAATAATGTTGTTAAGAACCGGAAAATGAAGTTGGAGAAGAGAAGGAAGAACCCACTGCCGATCATGAATATAATCATTGACAAACCCCTCAAGCTGCTCCAACCTCCCTTCATAAACACCAAAAAGATTTTTTAGAGGGACACCAACAAAGTTGTCTCTCCAAAAAGAAATTTGAGAACGAACCAATGAGCCACCTGCCGTGCAATAAGACTTGAGGCCAAAATTTCTTCAAACCAAGCCAAATAGATGAAATAGCATATGAACTCCGAGGCATACCATTCCGAATAAACCGCACATGAAGAAACTTGCAGCCATTTGAAGAAGAAGAGTAAACTTCCCAACACTTTTTAAGAAGAAAAGAACGATTTAGAAGAGTCAGACACTTGAGCCCCAAGCCACCCTCATCCAAAGGACTGCAACAAGTCTTCCATGCAATCAAAGGTACACCCCTCCTATCAATTGATCCTGACCACAAAAAATTACGTGACCAAACCTCCAATTTCTTAAGTAAACTTGCAGGCCACTCATACACTTGAAAGCTGTACACTAGCATGCTAGATATTATTGATTTAAGTAATTGTAGACGCCCTGCCATTGACAATAAAGACCCATGCCAACTAGAAAATCTCACCCGAATTTTGTCCATGATGGAACGAAAATAAATCGCACGAGGCTTACCGCGAAAAATGGGCACTCCTAAGTAAGAAAAAGGAGCAGAACCAAGAGAAATTCCTAATGTAGCGATAATAGAATGTCTCCTCCTCTGAAGATGACGGCTAATAAAAACCTGAGACTTGGCTTTATTAATAATCTGACCTGAGTTGAGACCATATCTCCAAAATGAAGACCCTAAAATTTTTTATCCCCAGACAAAAATAATCACATCATCAGAAACAATAGTGAGAGGGAGATAATGTCGTGGGGATGATATGAGATGTAATTGACAAAAAAAATACTGTAAGAGTTTTCAAGACAAAAAAGAAGAGGAGAAAGAGGATCTTGGAACACCCCTACCACAAAGAAAAACGATGATCTTCCATTAATTAGAAGAGAGAGGAATAACAAAAAATCACAATAAAAACTAAAAAGAAAACATGAAGAAAATCAAGAGAGAGTGTTCTCTTCTTGTCTCCATTTCTTCTCTTATGGGTGATAAAGTTGTGAAGAATTGTATTGTCAATGATGATTTCTTCTCATATCTTTAGAAGGGAAAAGTGGGTTTTGGTGGTTTTGTAATTAGTGAAAAGATATATATTTTCATAATTTAAGTCGTCCACAAATTTATTTACATTAATTATAATGTAAAACCATGAACTGTTTGAGTTATGAAAGTAGAAGAAAAAAATGAAGCAACAGGTTAACAAACTTTTGTTTGCAATTTTTGCTGCTAAGCTCTACATTAATTTAATCCTCTCTTTTTTTGTTCTTATTAAAAATAAGGTACGAGCAAGACTCGGATTTGCATTTCCTATACCAACAAATTTGGGATGTTTTTGGGGAGTGCTTGAAGTCCATGGAGGCGGACAATGAGGCCGAGAGGAACGAGAGGATCCGATTGGAAAAGGAAAAAAGCAGGGCCTCCAGGCATCAGAAAATCTTTGACAAGGCCAGGAAGGTCGTTTCCAGGTATGAGCAGGACTACGATTTTCGGTTGCTGCACGAGCAAATTTCGGACGTGTTTGCCGAGTGCTTGAAATCCGACATGGAATGCTTGAAGAAGCACCAGAGAAATAAGATAAGCCTCGCGGCGAAATGGTGCCCTTCGCTGGAGTCCTCCTTTGACAAGGCCACTTTGCTCTGCGAAAGCATTGCCAGGAAGGTTTTCCCGCGAGAATTGTACCCCGAATATCAGGGAATTGAGGAGGCGCATTACGCTTACCGAGTCAGAGACCGGCTGAGGAAGGAGGTTTATGTGCCGTTGAGGAGAGCCTTGGACCTTCCGGAGGTTTATATGACCGAGAGAGAGTGGAACTCGATTCCATACAACAGAGTGGCCTCTGTGGCAATGGAGCTTTACAAGAACAGGTTCCTACAGAAGGACAATCCGAGGTTTACCAATTATTTGGAGGAAGTGAAAGCCGGGAAGACCAAGATTGCCGCCGGTGCTCGGCTTCCACATGAGATAATAAAATCTCTGAGTGATGACGATAAAGGGCAAGTGGCTGAGCTACAGTGGAAGAGAATGGTTGATGACTTGTTGAAATTAGGCACGATGAGGAACTGCATAGCTGTATGTGACGTGTCCGGAAGCATGGAGGGAATCCCCATGGATGTGTCTGTGGCTTTGGGGCTGTTGGTGTCTGAACTGAGCGAAGAGCCATGGAAAGGAAAGGTGATCACTTTCAGTCAGAACCCTCAGCTACATTTGATACAAGGCAGTGATCTTCAATCCAAGTGCGAGTTTGTGAGGGAAATGGATTGGGGCATGAACACTGATTTTCAGAAGGTGTTTGATTTGCGTCTCCAAGTGGCTGTGAATGGCAAGTTGAAGCCGGAGCAAATGATAAAGAGGGTGTTTGTGTTCAGCGACATGGAGTTTGATTTGGCTTCGGGGCATAGACCATACGAATACCATACTGGCTATTATGGGAGAACAATTGAAAATTATGATGATAAGAATAATAATAGCTGGGAGACTGATTATGAGGTGATACAGAGGAAGTTTAGGGAGAAAGGGTATGGGGATGCGGTGCCTCAGATTGTGTTTTGGAATCTGAGGCACTCGGAATCTACGCCGGTGATGGCAACACAACCGGGGGTGGCGCTGTTGAGTGGCTTCTCCAAGAATTTGCTCAAGATGTTCTTGGATGATGATGCCCAAATTCGGCCGGACCTTATCATGGAGAAAGCCATCTCTGGGAAAGAGTATCAGCATCTAGTTGTAGTGGATTAATTAATGGTGGTGATATATATATTCATCAGCATCTCGTCAACAAAAGTATGAACTAACAAGAATAAGTTGCAGATTTAATTTGCTTGTTAGGCCCGGAAGTACAATATATTAATTTCCTATTTTCCCATTTTGTACATAGGGCAAAAAAGTTTAAATGAACATGAAACCATTTGTTTGTGTTTTTTTTTTCTTTTCTTTTCTTCTGTCTATTTTAATATGTAATGTCAATGCTATTGATGTTGCTCTATCTGTTTCTAACCATTAGCAATTTTGCAGAATATATAGCGTGCAGATAGCTAGTTTAAGTTTGATGTACGTAGTACGTGTTCTGCCCTTTATATGCTCGTTTTGTCTGGATTAATTTCAGGATCAGGCCGTTACCAAATAAATATATGTATTGGTAGCATAGGTGTCAATTAAAGTATTAAACTCATATCAAACATTTACATTTTTTTTTGGGTACTCTCTAGTTTCTCTTCTATAAGAGCCCTCCAGTACTACTCTGGTATCGGACTGATCGAGGGGATTTTTTTTTGGCTATTGCTATTGCATATATTATTCATTAACAAGGCAAAATCTACTATTTTTCCTTCTACCTTTATATCTTCACTACTGTCAATTTTTGTTTCATATGGTCTCGTCATGCCACGTGACATATGTAACAAGCTAATATAATTTATGGATGTGTAATAAAATATTGAACGGATAAATCATAAATTATTAAGGTCACCACTCATAGCTAATCACCCGAAAGTTTTGACCCGATTGATTTGGGCTGGGTTGGGTTGAGTCAGTGTCGTTGATACGTACTGTTTTGGCTTCTTGGGCCGACAATCAAATTGGCTGCCATATATGGGGTAGCGGTTATCATTTAGAGCTTTTCATTGACGGACAATAACCTACTAACATGCCTCTCTCTTTTATTTTATTTATTTTTAACTAAGGAGGAGGGAAAATTCGGACTTTGGGCCTTTACTAATATTTTGTTGGAGAAAAATATATTAATCACTAGACAAGGCGACTTGTATTAATTATTTTTATTTTCTTTGGCATTATAAAACATTATTAATATATCAAAATAAAGATTCTGATGGTTGATTCGATTATCTGCTAATTCGAATATGGGGATCACACTACTGATAATTTGGTGGATTGTCTAATCAAATTGTATCCCGGCAAGACTTTTAGTCGAAACGAACCCAAATTTTATTAGCCAATTGTACGTCTTGGTCTGTCCAACCCAATTTTGATGGTTTGCGGTTCACAATTTGGCTCAACCGATTTTGGACCGGTTTGCGGTTTTTCGCAAATGACAAAAATTTGTATTTATAGAAAAAGTCTTTCAAGCCCTTGTTGGAAAAAAAAAACAAGTGTTTCAAATTAATTGCAAATACGATTGGCCAAAAAAGTCAATTACAAATACAATTCTTGGGTAAGTACCTAGAAAAATGAGACTAGTCGGTTTTTGAAAAAAAAGGAAAAAAGAAAAAAAGAGAGAAGAGAATAGTCGGTCAACAGCTGTCCATAACACAAAGAAAAAGATTTCATGGTGGGTCTGCTTCTTGGGCACCAAGTAACGCTCTCCTATAAAACGGGCTGCTCCAGAATCTCACTGTACACTGCAAAAACCCCTCTCAATAATTTCTCCTCAAAATCAAAATCAAACCCCAAAACCCTAATCCCTATTCAATGGCTTCTCTTGTTGGTCCTCCATCGCTAAAGCAATTGCCCACCCCAGCGGCTCAACCACAATCTCAAACCCCTTCCGGCGACCCATTCATCGACCTCATGGTCGCCGATTTCAACAACATGGCCCAGCAACCGATCAGACCCCAAATGGGATTCACTGAGAACGGCTCAGCTACATTCTTGACCACCGGAAATCCTTGCCTTGACCTCTTCTTCCACGTCGTGCCCAACACTCCGTCTTCGTATCTGAACCAACAGCTCCCTCTGGCTTGGGCCCACAACGCCCTCACCACCCTCAAGCTCATCTGCAACCTGCGAGGCGTGCGTGGCACCGGTAAATCAGACAAAGAAGGCTTCTATACGGCGGCGTTTTGGCTCCACAAGAACCATCCCAAAACCCTAGCCTGCAATGTCGCGTCTCTTGCGGAATTTGGTTATTTTAAGGACCTGCCGGAGTTTCTGTACCGCCTTCTAGAAGGTGAAGATGTGAGGAAGAACCAAAAGTCCGAGTGGATGCAGAGAAAGTCCGGCAAGGGTAGGTTTAGGACGGGCAGACGTGGCGGCGGCCCTAAATCGAGAACCAAGAGTGGCCGCAGAGGAAACAACAGCCATGTGTCTAGAGAGGTTCGGGTACTGAACTCAGTGGAGAGGGCGAAATCGGAAAAGGGAAAGGTCTCTGCCTTGAGGAAGCAGAAATTCGCGGCCATGGCCAAGAAGGCTGTTGAGAGGTACCAGCGTGACCCGGATTACAGATTCTTGCACGAACGGGTTTCTGATCTTTTTTCCGAGTGCTTGAAATCCGATATGGAGAATTTGAAATCTAATCAGCACAGGAATATAAGCCTGGCGGCCAAGTGGTGCCCTTCTCTGGACTCCTCTTTTGATCGTGCTACTCTGCTCTGCGAAAGCATTGCCAGGAAGGTTTTCCCGCGAGAATCGTACCCAGAATATGAAGGAATTGAGGATGCTCATTATGCTTACAGAGTCCGAGACCGGCTGAGGAAGGATGTGTTGGTGCCCTTGAGGATAGTATTGGAATTACCGGAGGTTTATATGGGTGCTAATCTCTGGGGTGCCATTCCTTACAACAGAGTGGCGTCTGTGGCGATGAAGCTTTACAAGGACAAGTTCTTGAAGCACGACGAGGAGAGGTTTAAGAAGTATTTGGAGGATGTGAAAGCCGGTAAGTCTACCATTGCAGCTGGTGCTCTGCTTCCACATGAGATCATAGCCTCTCTGAATGACGGGGATGGAGGGCAAGTGGCGGAGCTTCAATGGAAGAGAGTGGTGGATGATTTGTTGAAGGAAGGCAAGATGAAGAATTGCTTGGCTGTGTGTGACGTTTCCGGAAGCATGTATGGGACTCCGATGGATGTGTGTGTGGCTTTGGGGATGTTGGTGGCTGAATTGAATGAGGAGCCGTGGAAAGGAAAGGTGATCACATTCA
This sequence comes from Rubus idaeus, assembly GCA_030142095.1. Classification (NCBI taxonomy): domain Eukaryota; kingdom Viridiplantae; phylum Streptophyta; class Magnoliopsida; order Rosales; family Rosaceae; genus Rubus; species Rubus idaeus. The sequence continues at coordinate 2,807,025 of CM057969.1, read as the reverse complement.
GTGCCGATCCTCAGCTTCACTTGATACAAGGCCATGATCTAAGGTCCAAGTCCGAGTTTGTGCAGAAAATGGACTGGGGAGGCAACACTGATTTTCAGAAGGTGTTTGATTTGATCCTCCAAGTGGCTGTGAAGGGGAATTTGAAGCCGGAGCAAATGATTAAGAGGGTGTTTGTGTTCAGTGACATGGAATTTGACCAGGCTTCAGGCTGTGGATATGGATATAGGGTATATGGATCTGGATATGGATATGGGAATGTTCCAAGGGCATGGGAGACTGATTATGAGGTGATACAGAGGAAGTATAGGGAGAAAGGTTATGGTGATGCAGTGCCCCAGATAGTGTTTTGGAACCTGAGGGACTCCAAGGCTACCCCGGTGCCGGGGACACAACCCGGAGTGGCGCTGCTGAGTGGCTTCTCCAAGAATTTGCTCAAGCTGTTCTTGGATAATGATGGGGAGATTCGTCCTGACGAAACCATGGAAGCAGCCATCTCAGGGCCAGAGTATCAGAAGCTGGTTGTGCTGGATTGATTAGCTGGATGATCATCATCTCTATGTGCATATAAAAAAAAATCAAAAGATAGTAGTAGTAGTAGTTTTATTTTCATTTTTCCATTTTGCACAAGAAAACTGAAAGTGAAATGAAAAATATCTTCTTCTTTTTTTCCTGTACCTCTTCTTCTGCAATTTGGCTCTGTGTTTCCTGAAATTGGAATATACAAATTGGAACTTCCCTTCAGGTAAGTAAATTTGCGTATCTTGTCAATGATCATTACCTTCCGTTAACAGCAATGATTTCCTTCTGATATATACATTAGCTACGATCTCATGGTTGTTTGATATGTTTTGTACACAGCTTCAGATTTCCCGAATATTTGTCTTGGTCCCATTTTTATTTGTTCAAACTAAACTAATCAATTTCTAACAATTGTAATGGTTCCTCTAGATATATTTGAGTTATCTGTATTATTTACATGGTCTCACTACTACTTGTAATAGTGGTCTGCTTTTATTAGTACTAGTTTTTCTTTATATTAGAAAACCCTAACACTTCCCTCCACCTCATTTTCCTCTCTCTCTCTTCCTCCCTTTCTCTCTCCTCCCTCTCCCTCTGCAAAGTCGGAAGATTCGGTCATCGGTTCGACACGCAATACCAAATGATAGAGGGGAGAACGAAAGAACCCAAAAGGAATCACAGATTGCAAAAAGGAGAAGATACCTTGAGTTGGAACCACCATATCTCCACTCACCACCACCAACACTCGATCAAGCTGGAGATTAAAGTATGAAGACTTACAAAGTCGGACACGAAGTCAGTTGTCTGTGGATCGATCTGAATTCAATGTTCGAACACACACTGAGATGGAACAGTCAATAAATTTAACCTAGTTTTGTGCAGGTTTGGGTGACTCTATCCGGTCTATATTTTTCGTTCTGGTAAGAGTCTCGGGTCCCCTTTGATTGATTTTCAATTCAAGGAATTATGGGTTACCTTGGGTTCATTGGATTAGAGTTCTAGGGATTGATTTCGAAATGATGAAGGAATTCGGAGGTAGTTGGTTTAGTATGATTGAGTAATACGATGATGATGAGGATGGAAGAAATTAAAGGAAAAGTGGGGGGGGTTTCTCAAAACCAAAAAAAGATCTATCTTGGATTTATGGGTTCTAATTCTATGGATTATTGTTGGTTCACTAAAAGAAAGTGTTGTTTTGTGGTGAAGATGAAGAATCAGAGTGGGTCGAACAGCAAGATAAGACACTATGAGGAGAAGAAGAATTATGTTTATGGATTGGTAAGGGTCTGGGCACATTAATTATAATGTGGTGGTGTTCTGTTCATATTTGTTGAAGTTGTGATATTATCTATTAAGAAAATGGAGTTGGTGTATTGTTTTGATTGAATGAGTGAATGTTAATTGAGATGAAGAGTTGTTTGGTTGGAATTTGATATGGTAATGGACGTGAATGCTTGGCTGTTTGTATGTTAGAAATTGACTTGGCTACATAAATTTGTTTATGGACAGTAGCTCAAATAAGGGTGTTAAGGTTCTTAATTGTAATTAAGTTACTTTGTTAATTAAATGATTTGAATGATGATAAATTTGATAATGTTAATGACTTAATGTTAACTGAATATTAGTAGGAAGTGGATGATAAATAAGAAGGTGCTTGTCATGTTTGATTTATCATACAAGCATTTCAAGGTAGTCCCTGCTTCTCTCTCTCTCTCTCTTGATCTGTCTATGTATGTTGCTGCATCATTGTTGTTTTGGTTATGAAGTGGTGACGAAATCATGTAACTACCATTTTCATTGCTTGTTTTTAGCACTCTTTATGTTACTATCATGTCATTCTCTTCTCCTCTTTGGATTAATTAGTAAACTGTTATGGTTTCACACAGATATTATGGAAGCAGAGGTTGTAGATGCAGCAACGGAGAGGAATTGTCTTTGTATCATATATCAGATATGGTATATCAGTTGGTTTTGTGAACTATGTATTTCAGGATTCTAGTTGTTTAGTATTTAGTAGTTCAAGAACTTTAGCTTTTGCAAGTGATGTAATATATGTTATGGAGACATGAGCATTTCTGCTGTGCAATTGGACAGATTTATGGATGCTTAGAGCTATGTTATTTAGCCTAATTTTTGTTCATTATTGAAATTTTATTTGATGAAATAAATATTTTCAGATTTCATATTGGATATATATACATATTGTTGCAATATGACTGGAGAAAGCTAAGCCACCAATTGAGCATGGTTGAATAATTATTATAATGGTATGTATGTTGGTGGTAAATATAGCAACCATAGACAATTGGTGTATGTTCACCATATGAACAATAGTTGTACACATCTCTATTCATACCACAAAAAAGGGTTGTATTATCAATATAAACTATCTTAATAGTTAGTGAAGAGTGGAATTAAAATCTAATTGGTGATAAGGTAGGGTTTTGAAGAAAGGAATGGATTTTGAGGATTCACCGAAAGCTTTTGGATATGGGTAGATAGCTTTCTCAGGTGGTGTTGGGTTTGTTCAAGTAATTTCAGATTTCGTTCTCCATTTGGATGTTATTTCGATGCTGAAATTAATGTTTTGCTCTATCAGTTCTTAGTAAATAGGCTTTTAGGAATGATAGCTTTGTGTTCTCGATCTATAACTTTGACAAAACTAGACTACTCTCTATAACTGTCATTAATTTTAGCTCAGCCATTTCTTTATTTGTTATTTTCTTTAGGAATATTACTTTTTTACAGTTAATTTTTTAGTCTCTTTGAAGGCAGGGGAAGGATATTGTTAAAATTGAACGGTCAAAGAATTCACTGGCTTGACTTGTTTTCGTTGGTTAATAAGTAGGGATAGGGAGGAAGTCAGATTAATGGCCAAATCATAGGCATTTGTTGCCAAATAGTGAAATAGGTTACTGTGATGGTCCTCTCAAATTCAAACTTGTTTTCCATTCCTGATGACTACTTGGGTAATTATCACTTGCCTTCGATTTCCATTTTCTGTCGGAAAGTTGCATGATTTTTTGGTTTTCTTTGTTCAATTTCAATCTTAAGCTAGGGTTCTATGTTGGAGTACTAAATTATTTGGCTTTAGCCGGCATTAACCGTTAAGAGATCTGTTAATGTGAACTAGCGGAGAATGTCTTGTTTTTAAATTTTAAATTTTGGGTCATCACAGTTGGTGAATTCTAATCATTATTCACCATGATTATATTTAAAATCCGTGAGCGTTTTTATATTTTCGTGGTTCTGAAATCATGGTTGAAGTGTTTTTATTTGAGAAAGATAGATATTGAAATTGGTATTTTGACTTCAATGATACCTGAATATTACAGTATGAAATTAATTTGCATTCATATATGGAATCTAGTCAAGGTACTTGTGTGACATTATATGCATCAAAGTCTCAAAGCATATCAGTTCTTGTAATAAAGTTTCTGTGATATTATGTGCAATGTCATGTCACAAGTATTCCATCATTTTTAGGAATTTGTTTCGGCTCCATCGCCATGTGATAGATTTGAAGATGATATATTCCATTTTTTTTTCTGCCTAATAAAGTGATGCTTGCATGTTTCTAACCAATATGAGGGAATGTAGCATAGAGTTAATGACTTTTAACTTTTAAGATCTATATCAAAGACTTATTTCTGTTTTATGTTTGTGAGGGTTTAAAATTTCAGTTTCAAATAATGTTGCTTTTATAGGTATGTCATGTTTTTGTATTATGTTGCAAGTCTTTAACAGAAATGTCTTGCTGTTTAACAAGTAACATGATTTTAAGTGATTTAATTAACCTTTGCAATTAATCTGTGCAGTACGTATTATCAGTTTCTCAGGATTTATCTAAATTAATCAAACTCTCATACATGTCAGAAGGGGTTTAGTTCTATAGTAAAGGCTCCACCTCCCTGTGTTTTGGAGTCGTTTAGTAGTTCTTCTCGCCAAAAATGCACCAAAAATGCATGAGTGGCACTTGTAGCTCCAAAAAATAACCAAAAGGATTTTCTGGGGAATCCTTTCGTAATTGTTATTGAGGATTTTTTGGAAAACATGTTAAAACTCAGTGATTATTTATAAAAAAAATTTAGTACTCTAACTAACATTGACTTTGAATGGAAAATGACGTCATCACTCCATAAAATTGCTGACGTTCCCTGAAGAATTGGTAAATGACGTCATCACTCCATTAAAAAAAAAGCATCAGGACATCAGTTTCTCTGAAGAGTGAAGAGGTTCCCCCATTTTCGTAATGCAGAAAAAGTAACGTCGAACCATATTCATATTCCAATGCACAATGCGGATGCGCACCATTAAAAACTTAATAGATCGAAGTAAGAAATTAAAGGATCGCGGCATCAGGTTCTCCGAAGAGTGAAGAGGTTCCCCCATTTTCGTAATGCAGAAAAAGTAACGAACCATATTCATATTCCAATTCACAATGCGCACCATTAAAAACTTAATGGATCGAAGTAACAAATTAAAGGTGGCTAGGCTAATCAGATAGGCTTTCCATTTTGTATAAATACTGACATACTGTCATCCTCACAACACTGCAGTCTACCATTTCAGAAACGTTAGTGAAAATCATATCTTAAGTACCACTCACCCTGCAGACCTGCAAGCAACCAACCAGTACGTATGTCTTGGTCTCAGTTGATTGGGGCATTCTCTTATGTCCACCAGGGTGTGGCCGCCGCAGTATCTGCTACACCGGCTGTGCAGAAGGCGATTTATGACGGCGTTGTAGCGGCTGCACCGGTTGTTAATGGGGCGGTGGCGGCTGCACCGACTGTTGAGGCTGTAGCAGCTGCTATAACAATAGCTTCCCCAGCTGTCATGGCTGTGCTGCCATGTTTTGCCCCAGTTGTGGTTCCTGTAGCGGCGGCTGCTGGTGCGGTTGTAGCCGTCTCTGAGGTGGTTAAGACTGTTTCAAAAAAATGAATAATCAAAGGGAAATAATTATAAGGGCAAAAATGTTTCATGTAGCCGTCTCTGAGGTAGTTAATAGAAGAATCATGTAATTGTAATATCTTTTTCAATGATAGTTAAGGGAAATAGTACGTTATAAGGACAAACATGTAATTGTAATAAACCCTAGTACTAATCTCTAGTTCTCTACCTCTATACAAGAAGGGTCAAGGGTTTAACTGATGAATGAAATATCTTTTTCTTTGCCTCCAGACCTACTTTCATACTTTCACAATTTGAGGTAAATTATAATGAAATGTAAACCAAGAATCACAATTCATATAATTGCATGTAAGCTTTAATCATGATTACCAACAAAAGCATCTTCTTAAAAGTAATCAAGGAAATTTTGATTCAACCAAATGATCTTTGCGTTAAAAAAAAAACCAATTTAGTTCAACATGAATGACTAAACACTAGCTTGTACATTAACTTGAGAAAAGAAGAAGTTAACTATTTGGTGCTTCTACCAGACTTGATTTTCAAGAAATGGCCGGTAAACTAAAACTGCCACAAGCCTTCTTTGATAATTTTTGAAGAACAAAATGCAAACAATAGCTGTATCTAAAGAGATATGAAAATAAGGATGCGACCCAAGAATAGAATCAGTACCAATGCGAGAGGATGATGACGATCCACAGCCAGGGTTAGGTATGAAAGGACGGCCTCGAGCTCCTCCTTAATTTATGGTTTCTCTAGCATAGATAATATGTATGCCTAACAGCAAGAGAGATCGAGTTGTCCTATCGTGAAATGCAAGATATGCTGATGGAGAAGGCACAAACTGATATTTCCAAGAAGCTTAAGGAGCAGAGCTCAGCTACTGAATCGAAGAATGAAAACAAAGAACAAGAGAAGCTGAAAGTAGAACAGAGGAGTGATTATTTCTTTGGATGATTATTCATTATTGTCTCAAAAAAAATAGTCATCGAATGTTTCTTTAATATTTGTTTGTTTTGTTTATGGTTGAAAAATGTATCTAATAAATCTGAGCCACATAAATGATCGAATGGCTACGAATACCCCAATAATTTCATTTAAATACATATGAGAAATTAGATTAAAGGATAAGATGACACGTAAGCCAAAAAAGAGAATGGTAACGCACATGAGCTGCACAGGATCCGCTCCCTGACTCTCACAGAGGTCGCGACCTCGTTCTTAAAAACCTAATTTCACATCCGAGCGTGCCCTCATCTTAATTTCCTCTCTTCTCCTTCATATACGATTACGGAGAGAGAGAGAAGCCAAGGCGAAGAAGCGACATCGAAGTCGTCGTCGATCCTACCGGAGGTGATGGACTTTCAGATCGAGCCGCCTAACCCAGAGTCGCCGGACGAGGCGAAGATGTCGTCATCAATGCCACTGGAGGTGAACGAATTGCAGAAGCCCTTTGTTCCAGAGTCACCTTGTCCCCGATGGATCGGTGACGTCTCCTCCCCACCGAAACACTCGTATGTAATTTTCTTTTTAACTCCTCTGGCCTCTGCGGTTGTTCATGTTTTTCTGTTCCTTTTTGCTTGTCGTCTGTGAGTGCTTGTGCCAGAGAGATTGAAAATTTAAGTACGAATGTGGAGTTTAGTTAGGTTTGCAATTGTAGAAACCCTAGGGTTTATGATTGTGTGGATTAATCAGTTAGTTTTGCTCTTTATCAAATTGAGATTGGGATCTAGGGTTTACTGACGTTTCTAGTGAATTTCTTATTTTCTTTTGCTTGTTGTTTTAGAGTATAAATCCAATCTTCGAAAGCGCATGAGAGAGATTGAAAATTTAAATTGATTATTTTCGAATTCGAACTTAAATTGATTATCTTCCTATTTTCCAACATAATGATAGCTATCCTCTTGAAGATCTATTTGATTTTGTAGACTATGTCTGTATGTACGTGGTATTCACACTGTTATTCTCATGATAAGCCCCCACTGAGGATTAGCTTTACATATTTCAGTTCTTAACCAATCAGTGCCTTATTTATTAAATGCGAGATAGACTATTTTATGTTGATTAAAAATTATTAAGTTGTTGGGGTAAAGCCAAAAGAGCCAACGATACATACATTGTATATTGAGTTTGATGTAGGGTTTGTTTCCTGGTGATCTGTCTATATCATTCTGAATTAGCTTTGATTGATGACTCTCTTGCGAGACAAAAACCCTTATAGATTTTACATGTACTGTCTAGTCTCCAAATCCAATTAACTAATCCGACCACTAATCAATTGCCCCCCCTGTTTTTGTTGTGTTATTGCTACCTAGCTCTTGTGTCAAACTTCATGTGTGAAAAGATGTTCTATCTGGAAAAGGACGTAATCTCTTCAAATAGAGAAAATGATGTTCTGTAGGAAAAGGACATTTTCTAAATTATATTTGTGTTTGTGATATCCTCATCATCATAAGTTACCACTCTGAAATAACTTGCAACACCTGTTATATGTTTTTCTTAATTAATTCTTCAAAGTAGTCAATAGTCTCACCGCCAAAAAAAAAAGTAGTCATAGTCTAGCTAATTGTCGTTATCATTGTTATTTTCTTTCTGGTTGAATATATATATATATATATATATATATATAGTCTAGCTAATTAATTAACAATACAGTTTAGGTCCAAAGTACCGTTTTTGCTTTATGTGTGAAAATGACCATTCTTATTTAAAGTCAATCACATGAACTTATTGAACTAAAAAATAATTTTGATTTGTTTCATACTTTTTTTTTCAATATTCATAGACTTATTGAACTAAGCATGAGGATGATTTTTTTATTTTATATTTTATTATGGTCTGCCTATAACCTTAGGAATACGTGTGAGCTATGTATTTATATATATACACACTTCATTACTGACTGTACATATGGTATTTGTTGTTTATTGATTTGTGTGATAATAGATCGACGACCATGACGAACTTTGCTAAGCTGAACCAGGAAATGGGATTCCAGAGATCATCAAATCTGATAAGCAAAAGGTGCAACCTATTAGTACAAAACTAGTAAAGAACGATGAGAACAGTGGTCATCTCTCCTTAGCATCAATAGCCTCAAACCTGCATGATATTTCCCCTCATCAATAGCTTGTAATTCATGGGTGGTACGTCCAATTTCTTGCCCTGCCTTTATAATAGAAAAGAACAAAAAATAGCCCAAGTTTAGTGGTTCATATTCTTGTATTGGAAATTTGTCCACATTAATTTGGACTTGGCTCTGTATTATACCATACATCCATGCTATCCTATTTATTATGGCTTTGCATTATACCATACATCCATGCTATCCTTTTTATTATGGCTCTGCTTTATACCATACATCCATGCTATCCTATTAATTATGTTTTATTTTAATTAGTCTTTTTATTAGGTGGAGCACCCTGCTGCACTAGGCTCCATTTGATCGGATGATGAAAGTTGCAAAAGGGAAGAGGCTTGTTGTTTTTTCACCAATCGTAGATGATCCAGATCGTGCTTTCATGTCCAATAAGGTATATATTTGTAATAATTGTTTCTCTTAATAACGAATTCTCGTTATTTATATGGCAGCGGCTAGCGACAGGACGCGAAGTTGCCAAATATTTTCCAGCGGCAGTAATCAGTGGGAGGAGTAGACACAACGTAATTGGTGACTAAAGGCCCAAATTCTAGCAAAATTGTATTTGACGGCCCACTTTGAATGAAGACTGAGGCCCAAACTAGAAAAGTCGTTGCGCCCAAACTCGAAAAAAATCGTTACTACATGCCCAAACTCTGCCGTAATCAGTGTGTTGAATCACGACTCCAGGGCCAATCTATTGCAATCTCGTGGCTATGGGCCCAATCTTTGAATTATGACTCCAGGTCCAATCTCTTGCAAAGTCGTAATTTATGCCTTGTAACAAAGTAGTCCTAGTTTAATATTTTCAGAAAATTCGGCCCATTAACATAATATTTGGACCCATTTGACAGAATATTCGGCCCATTAACAAAAGACTTGCGCTCATTTGACACAAAATTCGTCCCATTAACAAATGACTAGGCCTATCGAAAAAAATTCGGCCCATTAACGGAAAACCGGGGCCCAATGGTTAGGCCCTTCCGAAAAAAATGTAGCCAAGCAGCGGTATACTCGGCCCATTAAATGATGACTTGGGCGCATTGACATACAATTCGGCCCATTAAAGCAACACATGCGCCTATTAAGCCCATCAAAGTGCGGCCCATCGTTCTAATGTTCGCTCCATAAACTCCAGACTTGGGCCCATTGACAAAAACTTGGGCCCTAAACGGTAAACTTGGGCCATTAAGCCCATCGACATAATTTTTGGCCCATTAACAAAAGGTTTGGGCCCATTTGTGACGGCCCATTAGGGAGCTTGGGCCTTTGAAAAATTGTAACAAAATGTTTGGCGACATAATGACCGGCCCATTAACGGAAGACTTGGGCCCATTTGACAGAAAATTCGGCCCATTACCAAAATGTTTGGGCCCATTTAACATAATGACCGGCCCATTAAGGGAAGACTTGGGCCCATTTGACAGAAAATTCGGCCCATTAACAAAATGTTTGGGCCATTTGACATAATAACCGGCCCATTAACGGAAGACTTGGGCCCTTTGACAGAAAATTCGGCCCATTAACAAAATGTTTGGGCCCATTTGACATAATAACCGGCCCATTAATGGAAGACTTGGGCCATTTAACAAAATTTTAACAAAAGTTGCCATTAAGGAGTCTTGGGCCCATTTGACAAAAAACTTGGGCCTATTTGACTGAATACTCGGCCCAAGTAATAGAAAATTCGGCCTATTAACGGATTGTTTGAGCCCATTAAGGGACGATTGGGCCAAATTGACAGAATACTAGGCCCATTAACGGAAGTCTTGGGCCCATTGGACAGAAAACTTGGGCGTATTTGATTGAATACTCGGCCCAGTAGTAGAAAATTTGGCCCATTAACGGATTGTTTGAGCCCATTAAGGGACGAATTGGGCCAAATTGACAGAATACTAGGCCCATTAACTGATGACTTGGGCCCAATTATAGAATATTCGGCGCCTTAACGGAAAAATTGGGTCCATTGACAGAAACTCGGCCCATTATGACGAGCGTATTGACTGAATTTAGACCCAGTAATAAAGACTTGGGCTTGAAACCCATTAAATTACGGCGCAGTTTAATATTTCAAAACAACTTGGCCCATAAAAAATCGGTATATTTTCTAAAAATAATATTTTGGGAATTCAAGCCCAAACATTTCTGCTGCTTCAAGATTCTGGGAACTCATTTCCTCCGTTAATTCAATACTCTTGCACTACATATCTTGTCAAGAAATTTGAGGATTAAAGGGTTAAATTTTAAAATTTTGTTTCGATTGAATAGGTCCGTATTTTTGGTTTTAAAACCATATTTACTCTGTTCTAGTTCGCAGCTTATTTTGAGTTCGCATATGATGATTTATCATCTAACATTATAAAAAAAAAAAGACAATGTAAAAAAAAACAATAGTTATACAAACCATGGCCATAATAATTAACAAATTAAAAAAAAAAGATATATTTCCGATGCTAAATCTCTCCTCGTGTGGAACAAAAATTAAGAACAATAATTGGTACACATAAATTTAAGAGGGAAAAGAAAAACAAACAAAGGTTGTAATCGGAAGAGTATATCTCAACATAAGGGGAGATATTGATTATTTACAAGTTAAACTGAACTTGCATGTGATATGAGTAGTAGAAAAAATAATATGAAAATCACTAGACCACCACTTACCTGAAGTTGTAACCTCATAATGACCATTGCATATATTTTTCTTATTTAGTTTTACCTTTGAAACCAAAAGTTAAGCATTTGAATTAGAAAAAAAAAAAAAAAGAGGGAGAAAAAAATGTAAAAAAAAAAACCAAAAAAAAAAAAAAAAAAACAACAAAAAAAGGAAAAAGAAAATATTTTTTTAAAAAATAATAAAAAAAATTTATAAAAAAAAAAAAAAAAAAACCAAAAAGTACTAAAGTTTCACCATAAATTTTTCTTATTTAGTTTTCTTTGACCTGCATTTGTGTGCCAATCTATTGTCATCTTCATATAAAGCTAGTTCTCCTCCCACTCTTGCAATTATAGTCTGAATATGTAGTCATTGTACATTTGAATCGCCTGCAATCATATATAGGCAATTAATCATCAACTATGAAATATCTTGACATCAACAAGTTATATATATAATCATAATTAATTCAGGTCTGCAGATATTATAGTTGATGCAGAGAATGTTAGGCACTATAACAAACCATATTATGCTAAAATTGACTTGATCAAGTTGCACATTTAGGAAGCCAGATGAAGATATGGACATTTATTTCACTGATGTACGAGACCGGTGATAACATATTACTATATTAGACTCTTACTCAGATGTAACCACATTTTCAGCAAAGCCAAACTGAGCAAATACTACATTACATACACATATATGACAAACTGATTACTTAATGTTAAAGTACCCTGAAATGTGCTAAGGCAAACTCATAAAGTGAGAGCAAAGGAGAAATGCAAATATATGAAGAGTTCTTATGTGAATGCCACTATGAAACCGATACAACCTATAATAAGCCTACATCAAATTGAGCGAGTTTTGGTAACTTACAAGTATTTATTCTAACTCAGACGTATAGATACTTTTACTTAAAAATTGTGGTAGCAAGCAACACAAACATGTAAAGTATGAATCACTAATATTATTGTTTCAACCTTTTAACTTTTACTTTATCTTAAACTTTTCATTAATCCCAGGAATCCAGGGTAAGCTATCAAGAAACATGCATTATGACACACTAAAGGAGAAGCAAAGAGAACTGAAGAGCCAAATTAGATTAGAGACTGCAACATTAAACCCACTTGGATGTAAAAGCACATATGTAAATGCTTGACCTGACCTCTTTTTAGCCCACTTAGATGACTAAATGTCATGCATGCTCAGGTGGAAGATATCTCAGTAACAGCTACAGGAAATAACCAACGAATCTGAAAAGTAAACCAAGTTCCTAAGTTAGTTCATAACTTGTGTCTCCTTCATCATCATATATGCATAATAAGCTAAAAATATAATAATTTCCCAAGGCTTTGCCTGCATTTTCTCTACAAACAAACAAAAGCTAAACGCATGATAAAATGCTTTGTTTGGCTGTAGTTTTATTGTACCAAATCCCCTCACCATCTGATCGAAAAACAAGCAGAAAATGCAGCAATAATATACTGGTTGAGGCCAGATAACCTTTCATATACAAATAACAGGGACCAACATCATCAAAAATAGACTTAGATTCTATCATCTTACATCAAAATATTGCTTGGACTAAAGAGTTCAGTGAATCCACTAATAAATCTTACTCTATATGTTTCTAGTGTCCATAGGCAAACTTATACATGTGAAAGTGTTTAGTACAAATCATATATGAAAGCATTCTTAATGTGGTTTAATGTGGTTCGTGTACAGTATACAAAATGACAAAACCAACAAAACAAAATAGAAGAAACAAACAGGCATAGCTGCAAATGTACCCAAAATAAAAACCTCTACAACTTGCAAATTTTGTCTGAGCCTGCTACCCATTGAATTCCTAGACAGAATCAAAATTCAAAATTAAAATATAACCAATATTAACTCCAATTTACCAAAAATATACAGCAAACATAAATCAAAACGCAATAAAATAAATAAAATAAACTATCGATAAGAAATCGAATCCATTTCAGCAGCAAAATCAAGCAAAATTAAGAAAAACTATCGATATGCTCAGCTCGGCGATTTGAAAAACAAAATTTCAATCTAAAATTGAAAGAAAAACAAGATTAAGCAATGTTTTTGCAGCGATCAACTATCCACTAGAGATTCCAATCCCTTGCTTATTTTATTTCTGGTCAATCAAACAATCTAAATTAGAAATCGAAACCCTAAGTGTGTGTGTGTGAGAGAGAGAGAGAGAGATGAATTACAGATGGCGAGGAGAGGGCAGGGACCATTGTCATTCTGGATGACAATAGGCGCGGTGCGTCCCAAGAATTGAATGAGTTAACCGACTGGTGTGGTGGCTGCTGCGATTCGTGACTCTGCTGTGGTCGCTCAGACGGCGACGCCCCATGCCTGCCGATCACCTCCAACTTCTTCGTTTTTGCTTTTGCTTCGAGAAAGAAAGAGAGAGATGTTCTGCGAATTTGCTCAAGTTTGGTTTAGGTATTTGGAGCTGAGGTGCTAGGGTTTGTGTTTTGGGTATTAGGGATTTTGGGCCGGGATTGGCTTTAAGAGGCAATATATGAAGCATGATAAATATGAGAGGGTGGGACTTGGGAGAGAAGGATGACGGAGGTCCGATTCAGATTTAGAGAGAGTGAGGTCACAGAGCGGATGCGGATCCATGGAGAGAGTGAAAGGATAGAGAGAGAGAGAAGAAAAAGAAAATAGACCAAAGAAAGAGGTCGCGTCAACTCGCGTGCTCTGTGACTTTGAGAGAGCGGTTCCTGTGACCTTCTCTTATTCAGCCAACGTGTCACACATTATCTTTTAATCCAATTTCGCTTATGCATTTAAATGAAATTACTGATCATAGGGTATTCATAGCCTTTCCATCATTTGTGGCTCAAATAGATTAGAGCATCTTTACCAATGTTAGCTATTTTTAAAAAATTTAATTAAAAAAAAAAAATTATTAAAAAAAAATTATAAAATAATTTTTTAAAAAAAAAAAAAAAAAAAAAAAAAAAAAAAAAAATGTATTAGATACATAATTATTAGATATATTTTTCAATTCTAAAATCCAAAACAAATAAATAAATGGGAAGAAAAATCACAAACAATATTTCAACTTAAAGGACGATCGACACTTTGATACTTCAAGTTTGAAAACTACCACTTTAGTAGCTCAATTGTGTTCATCTCCAAGAAAAAAAAATCTTCAACATAATCTGGAAATTAAAGTTGTCTTTATGCGAAAGTGATGTTAATCCAGTCTCACCAAGAAGTAGGCTAGGGTTCATAATTCAATTGGTAACTAATTAATCCAGTCCCCAAGAGATCGACCTAGGTAGGTTTCAGATTTCCTAACTTGCTATTAATTAAAAAAATGAGAAATGTTAATTATCTTTCCCTCCAAGCTTCCTCTTCCAACCTTCCTCACTTATCAATTGTCACATGCACAATACCTAGAGAAATTTGTGATTTCAGATTAAAATGGAAACTGGTTCATTTAAAATTTGATGTTGTTATTGCAAATTATGCAAGAGAAGAACAAATTCTAGATAGTTTAAGTTTGATATGGTGGTAGTAATTATTTCTTCATTTTCTCTGGAGGGATTTGAAAATACCAACCATTAAGATAGAGGAGTATATACATGGAAAGTTATTGCAGATGATAATGGCTATATATGAATCTAGATCATTGGACTTTGAATTCCATTAGAGAAGGAATAACATCAAGGGAGGGACATTGAACCTAAACCTCGATAACTAGACAAGATTGAACGATTTTGGTCAGTTAATCAAGAAGGACCAACAACGTCCCACTAGAAAAAAATTCATTCATGTAGACCAATACGAGCAACTACCTACCTAACATATGCATGCAATTTGTGATTCATTATGCTTTGAAGTTTGAAGCACTTCATGGTTAAACAATTAATCCGAAGCACTCACATGTAATTTCTGATAGTACAGAAACAAGTAAATACCTATGGCATATCAAGGCATAAGTAGGTAATTTTTAAAAAAGTAAAATTGCACTAAAGTAATAAAAACACTAACACAAAGTTACAGCGGTGAAAAAAAAATTCCGTGGTGACCAAGTAACGAGCTCCTACAAAAAGGGGATATCAAGGCCATTCTATACCACTTCAAAACCCCAAATTTCAAACCAAATCACAATCTCCCAATTAAACCCCACGCCAATGGCTCCTCCAAGTCTTGTTGGCCCTCCACAGGTCATCAATACGGTGAAACCGGCCCAACCAAACTCCGGCGCAAGACCCCCGATGGGCTTGACCGAGAATTTGTCCACTACCTTCATGATCTCCGGCAACCCCTGCCTTGATCTTTTCTTCCAAGTCGTACCGGACACTCGGGCATCTTATCTGAACAAACAGCTCCCGATCGCCTGGGCCTACAATGCCCTGACCACGCTAAAGCTCATCTGCAACCTGAGAGGTGTACGTGGCACAGGGAAGTCCGATAAAGAAGGGTTCTACACGGCGGCGCTTTGGCTCCACAGGAACCACCCCAAAACCTTAGCGTGCAATGTGGCGTCTTTGGCGGACTTCGGCTACTTCAAGGACTTGCCAGAGATTTTGTACCGCCTTCTAGAAGGCCAGGACGTGAGGGAGAAGCGAAAGATCAATTGGCAAGTGAGAAAATGGACCACTCGGAGGGTGGTTGGCCGGAGACGCCGGACGGTCAGACGCGGTGCTAAAACGAATATCAGAAAGCCAAAAGTGATCGGCCGGCATAAGTTGCCTAAAGATGTGAGGGAAAAGATGGCGGCGCAGAAGCGGATATTGGAGAAGGAAAAAGTGAGCGCGGCGAGGTTGGAGAAGAAGATCGCCATGGCCAAGAAGGCTGTTGCCAGGTACCAGCGCGACTCGGATTACCGGTTCTTGCACGACCGGGTTTCGGACCTTTTCGCCCATTGCCTGAAAATTGATCTGGATAATTTGAAGTCCAACAATTGCAACAAGATAGGCCTGGCGCCGAAATGGTGCCCTTCCCTGGATTCCGCTTTTGATCGTGCCACATTGCTCTGCGAAAGCATTGCGAGGAAGATTTTCACCCGGGAATCGTACCCGGAATATCAAGGACTTGAGGAAGCTCATTATGCTTACAGAGTCCGAGACCGGCTGAGGAAGGAGGTGCTGGTACCCTTGAGGAAGGCGTTGCAGTTGCCTGAGGTTTACATGGGTGCCAACAAGTGGAGTGAGATTCCGTACAAGCGAGTGGCCTCTGTGGCCATGAAGCTTCACAAAGAGAAATTCTTGAAGCACGACCATGAGAGGTTTAAGAAGTATTTGGAGGATGTGAAAGCCGGCAAGGCCACGATTGCGGCCGGTGCTCTGCTTCCACATGAGATTGTGAAGTCTCTGAATGATGGGGATGGTGGGGAGGTGGGCGAGCTTCAGTGGAAGAGAATGGTGGAGGACTTGTTGAAGGTAGGCAAGATGAGGAATTGCATGGCTGTATGTGACGTGTCCGGAAGCATGGAGGGAATCCCCATGGAGGTGTGTGTGGCTTTGGGGCTGTTGGTGTCGGAGTTGAGTGAAGAGCCATGGAAAGGAAAGGTGATCACTTTCAGTCAGAGTCCTCAGATGCAGTTGATTCAAGGAGATGATCTTAGCTCCAAGTGCGAGTTTGTGAGGAAAATGGATTGGGGGGCAAACACTGATTTCCAGAAGGTGTTTGATTTGATTCTCCAAGTGGCTGTGAATGGCAAGTTGAAGCCGGAGCAAATGATAAGGAGGGTGTTTGTGTTCAGTGACATGGAGTTTGATCAGGCTTCGGGGCATGGACCATACTCATATGGCTATGGCTATGGCTATTATGGAGACAACAGTTGAAAATGATAATAATAGCTGGGAGACTGATTATGAGGTGATACGGAGGAAGTTTAGGGAGAGAGGGTATGGGGATGTGGTGCCTCAGATTGTGTTTTGGAAGCTGAGGGACTCGAGGTCTATGCCGGTGATGGCAACACAACCGGGGGTGGCTCTGTTGAGTGGCTTCTCCAAGAATGCGCTTAAGATCTTCTTGGATGGTGACATTGTGGAAATTCAACCGGACCTTGTCATGGAAGCAGCCATCTCCGGGGAGGAGTATCAGAGGCTGGTTGTGGTTGATTAGTACGTTTAACATCCTCTAAATATGAGTTAGAAATAAGTTCGTACGTTGTACTAGTCTAGATGTGCTAGACTTCCAGTTTTTTGCATTTTGTAAAAGCAAGTGATCGAATTGAAAATAAAATGATATGTTTTTGCTTCATCTCGATCTAATATTGTTTCTGCATTTTGGGTGGCTATGATGTGCATCGTATAGTATTGTTAATTTGATATGTAAATTATTGATTTTGATGATGTGATTGTGAATTAATAATGGCAGGATCATTATTTTGATTTAGGTTTGATGTGGTACGTACTATGAATTTCTTGGGAGTAAGTTTGTATATATATTCACTGTGGTTGTTTTAGGACTGTCCCAATCTATGCTTTGTACGTTATTTGGCAGTTGGTGAAAAGAAAAAGACTAATATTAAAGAATAAAGATATATATAAGCTATTAATTAATTGTCATTTCTATTTAAATTTTTGCTCCCAAATTTACTTCTTATTTTCTTAAACTTATATAAGCTGTAGTTACCACAATACCACGTGATCGATAGATGGATGGTGGTAGTTTAAGTCCAAATACGAAGCTCAAAAGAAATTTGTTTTGCAGATTGGGCAAATATCATGAACTTCTTAATTCAAATGGATGCAGGAAAGCTCAATTTTTTCTCTTTCTTTTAAATGGTAGGGGGGTGCGCGCGTTACTATCTTCAAGAACTAATTAGCATGCATAATCATCCTTGGTTATGTTACTTGCTGCTATATATTACTACTTTCTTTCTTCAGTGCTACATTAATGTTAAGCAAAAAGAGCGCTAGGTAGCCAAATCTTTATTTCACTTTGCTATCAAATTCAAATCGATTTTTAAAATCATTCAATATAAATTAAATAGACCCGATCGATAATTCGGAATGATTATTTCTATATCATGGTTATATTCTTGCTAATTAAGAACAGTTTTGGTATTATATATATATATATGCTGGCCATTTCCTTGATGATTCTACTCCTCCACATTTTACTTCAACTTCAGTGCTATTAACTCATCTCTGTGGCCTTACTAGGTGCAGCCTGATGAGGTTGGTGTATTTTCTTTTCTTAATTTTTTGGTTCGTGGTGCCCCCAATTAACCAAAAAATGAATAATACAATTTTATATGCACTAAAAGAAAAATGAATAATCACTCAAAATTGTCCAGCTTATAAGTTACAAAGCATACATCGGTACATGACACTGTCATCTACTTAATTTTTCCAGTTGATCAAACAATAAAAATAAAAATTAAAGTGGTTAATTATTTCCGAAATTTTACAGATAAAAGTCAGATCAAGCAAGTCAAATTACAAACTAAATGCGATCATTATGGTATTCAAATGATTGGGAGCCCCAGTAACAAAACCCTTGGTGCCCAAGTAACAGGCTCATACAAATACGGCAAATTAAAACCCCTTCCCTTAGATCTCATTGCAAAACCCTAGTTGTCCAACTCCCAAACCCTAGTTGTGCAATGGCTCCTCCTCCCAGCCTTTCCGGCCCTCCAAATCTCAACAGTCCCACCCCACCACCCCAAGACGTCACCAGGCCAACGCTGACAACGAAACCCCCAATGGGTTTGACCGAGAATTCTTCCGCTACATTCTTAACTTCCGGCAATCCTTGCCTTGATCTCTTCTTCCACGTCGTTCCGGGCACGCCGTCCCAGTATCTCCACAAGCAGCTCCCTCTGGCTTGGGCCCACAATCCCCTAACCACGCTCAAACTGATCTGCAACCTCCGAGGTGTGCGCGGCACCGGAAAGTCAGATAAGGAACGCTTCTATACGGCGGCGCTTTGGCTGCACAATTACCACCCCAAAACCCTAGCCTGCAATCTCGCCTCGATTGCGGAATTTGGGTATTTCAAAGACTTTCCGGAAATTCTCTACCGGCTAATCGAAGGCCACGACGTGAGGGCGAACCAAAAGGCCGAGTGGGATGGGAAAACCGTCGGCCGGCGAATGAGGAAGCTCGTTAAGCAACGCGGGATCAGAGGTCGGCGAAGGCTCAGACGAGTTGTGAAACCGGTCAGCGCGGTCCGCCGGAATGTGCCGAGAGAGGTAAGGGTGAAACGGGAAATGGAGAGGGCGAAACTGGAAAAGGAAAACGCCAGCAAGGCGAGGAAGGAGAAGAAGATCGCCGCGGCCAGGAAGGCCTATTTCCGGTACCAGCGTGATCCAGATTACCGGTTCTTGCACGACCACGTTTCGGACCTTTTCGCCCAGTGCTTGAAGTCTGATCTTAACAACTTGAAGACTAAACAGTTGAAGAAGATGAGCCTGGCGGCGAAGTGGTGCCCTTCGCTGGATTCCTCATTCGACAAGGCCACTCTCCTCTGTGAAAACATCGCCAGGAGGGTTTTCCCGCGAGAATCGCATCCGGAATATAAAGGAATTGAGGACTCCCATTACTCTTACAGAGTCAGAGACCGGCTGAGGAAGGAGGTTCTGGTCCCACTGAGGAAGGTTCTGGAATTACCGGAGGTTTATATGGGTGCTAATGACTGGGGTGGCCTTCCTTACAACAGAGTGGCCTCTGTGGCCATGAAGCTTTACAAAGGGAAATTCGTGAAGCACGACAAGGAGCGGTTCTGCCAATACTTGGAGGATGTGAGACAAGGGAAGGACACCATTGCGGCCGGGGCTCTGCTGCCTCATGAGATCATAAAATGTCTTGAGGACGACAACGACGGTGGGCTAGTGAGTGAGCTTCAGTGGAACAGAATGCTGGACGATTTGTCAAAGCTGGGGAAGCTGACGAATTGCTTGGCTGTGTGTGACGTGTCGGGAAGCATGAGAGGGACTCCTATGGAGGTGTGTGTGGCTTTGGGGCTGTTGGTGTCTGAACTGAGCGAAGAGCCCTGGAAAGGGAAGGTGATCACTTTCAGTCACAACCCTCAGCTGCATTTGATACGAGGAGACAGTCTCAAGTCCAAGAGCGAGTCTGTGAAGAAGATAGACTGGGGCATGAACACCGATTTTCAGAAGGTGTTTGATTTGCTTCTCCAAGTGGCTGTGAATGGCAAGTTGAAGCCGGAGCAAATGATAAAGAAGGTGTTTGTGTTCAGCGACATGGAGTTTGATCAGGCTTCGCAAAACAGCAGCAGCTGGGAGACTGATTATGAGGTGATACAGAGGAAGTTTAGGGAGAAAGGGTATGGGGATGTGGTGCCTCAGATTGTGTTTTGGAATCTGAGGCACTCGGAATCTACGCCGGTGACTGGGACGCAAAAAGGGGTGGCGCTGTTGAGTGGCTTCTCCAAGAATTTGCTCAAGTTGTTCTTGGGTAAGGAAGGGGTAACTCGCCCGGACCAAACCATGGAAGAGGCCATCTCCGGCAAAGAGTATCAGAATTTAGTTGTAGTGGATTGATAATTGATTGATGTTCATCATCTGTTTTAATTGCTTTTATGCATGTTTGCTCTTTTTCTGTGAAATAAAGAGCATATGAATAAGAATTGCATTTTTCCACTTTTTCATATTTTATCGAAAGTTTCAACGCCTATATATATGATCTTTACGATAAGCCGAAACGCAAGTCCTTCCAAAAAAATTGAGCTACATCTAATATTAATTTGGTGTATTAGGTGGTCATTGATTCCATGAGAAAGAGCATCCGGGCATATGCATGTTCGCTTAATTGTTTCTCATTAATTGTTGCTCCATTTCCCTTTATTTTTGTTTCTTGAATTGCCATTGTCCTACAAATTTTAGTCTAATCTTTCGAAGCAATTTTTCGATAGTCACTTCACAATCAGTAACTTTTCTGCAAGCAGAGGCGGAAAAACTGTTCCAAAGGCAAAGCTGCAGCTCAAAATATGGTTGAACTCATCGAACCATTCCAGCAGAAAATATGGCCATTTGAATGGGATTGACTTGATTTGTCGCTATATCTCTAATAGTACATGTTACGCTTTACAGCTAATTAGTGAAGGAAAACGGGGAAAAAAAAAACAAGAGATTAACAGTCATTTATGTTATATACATTCTGCAAAGCTTCAGAATGTCTCGAAGCCTAGAGAGCGTGTGGGAGGTTCAGAGTTGTGTCCCCAACAAGGACATCCTCCTGACCATTGCTGCAAAAACAGAAAAAGGAAAAATGAATAAGTGAAAAAAAAAAAAAAAAAAAGACTAACCAGCAAGACTGTTGCAAACACATCGGAACAGAAAATACCTGAGATAACTCAGAGCTGACATTCGATAGAGACAGGTGAACACCAGTATATGCAACCCAATGGTGTAGAAAAATGCAAAAGTCCGAGCATACCTGCAACCATGACTCTTTTTGTGTTACAACAAATTAACTGAAATAGAATATGTTTTGTCTGAATTCATGAACTAGAATTATATATAAAGTATGCAGAAAGGAATGAACCAAGGCAATGAGTGAAACTATCAAACAAGAGTGCGACTTCTCAATTACAACACTATCCTCGCATTGTAAATAAACAAGTAATCACATTTTGATTAAAGTTATTTTGACATTCATTCTCATCTTTTATGTGCAAGAGAGTTCTCTTTATAATAAGTAGGTACTAGAGGAAAACACACTTTTCTTTAAGGTCTTAGAGGGAGGAATGAACAAATTAAATGGACAGGTGAGTTTAGGGTTTAGGGTGAGCAAGCATTTACAAACATTATATATGTATAAATATATATATATATAGTTATAGTTATAGGCACAAACAAACCTGGAATTGGTAGACAACTAGCATCATTGTGAAGCTAACATCAAGAATGTTTGAGATACAGGAAAGGAATTCACACTATGGTATGTAGAAAATAAAAACAAAACGCTATATTATGAAAGAAAGGAAGCTAAGATTATGTATTCTTACTTGTTGCCAAGAAGAAAACGTCCACTGCTTAGAGTAATTCTATCCCTGAAACCCAATTCCTTGTACCTTTGATCCCTTTCCTGTGTACAAGTAAGTTTAATATATGATATCTAACAAATATAAGAACGCAGCAGGAATATATTACAGAAATCCACTTCCAGAATAAACACATTTTTGCTAAGAAACTTCACAAATTCACCAAAACTAAACATTGCCAAACCTTTTTTGAGAAGGCTGCAAAAGGATTTATGTCATCCTCATATATCTTCTTGTACTTAGATTCAACATCTGAGGAGAAACCACTTTCAAGATCCTCTGCTTGCTGAAATGTATCGGATAAAAACAAACAAGTATTAGCAAAACTACAATCCACATATTTAGTTGATGAGAAACCAGCTTTAACAAAAGAAGCATATACACCACAGAGGACAAGGAGTCCACTGGACTAAAAAACAAAATAGCCCCATAATATATTAACTAACTAAAAGCACATATTGGGATGAAGATAGCAACACAAATATATCACCTTCTTTGATCCTCTAGATACTACTTTTTCAAGACTGTAGTCCTGAACATAACGTATCTTTCCATACAGTTTGACATTATCAGCTTTTGTCCTTTCCAGTTCCACTGTTAGAGCTCCTATTTTTTCCTTCAACTGTCTTATTTCCTAGTATATAAAAAACAGTCAGCAAAATTACTCGTTTAGACTTGTAAGCCAGCCATATGAATAGGGCAGGTTAAAAAATCAAAACAATTATGGACGTTTCAAAATAAACAACGAACTTCTTCTGTTTCTCTCAAGCGTGTTCTGAATCGATCTCGCTGATTACAGATAACCTTAAGCATTGAGCTTTGGTCTTGGTCTGAGGAGATATGCTTTTGTTCTGCATTCTGATTCAGAAAGGCTATTATTAATAAACCAAATAATGAGGAAACAAACAATTGCATAACCAAAAAGAGTAATAAGGCATGCACTATGTATGTCAAGAACGAACTGTCACTTAAGATAACTTAACACCAAATGTGTACGCGCATAATTGCAGAAATTATCTTTATTATTAGGATTATATTGTTAATGGCTCAATACCAACAGAGGCCATTGGTATAATTGTGAACGAATTCAGAAATCAACGATGGCACTGATTGAATATACCAAAGCTGCAAAGCACTAGCATGCAATCTAAAACCACCCAAAAACTTGTGGTAGGTTGTTGAAGTGATCCACAGCCTTCAGCACTCACTCAAGATACTTTTAAATTTGTAAAGACAAAACTTCATGTACTGTTCCAGAAGTAGATGATATGCTTCCGATTTCTTGGGCAAAAAACAAACTAACCACCAAGAATTACCATGTGATAGTAAACTTTCTTGCACCAAAAGGACACATGTTATTTCCCAACAGAGCACACAGAAATTGCATCAGGTTAGCCAGATATGACTGTTGGGCTTTTATGTCAAGAAAATAATTATTTAAAGAAACGGAAATTTGTGATGGCAAAATGAAAGAGATAGACATATATGTAGGTGAGGGAGGGAGCGACAGACGAAGAGAGAGGAGGGGTACCTCTGATAGTTCCGTGTTCCTAGCCTCAGATAGATCCCAGTCATCAAATAAATTTCCTTTTTTATCCTTGGAGCTATAGCCCTGCAGTAGAAGGTGAACTTCAAATTTAGAGGAAAATGGGGAAAGCAAGTTTAATCAATATGCTTCATAGTTCATATTGTGGAAGGCAAAAGTAACACGCTCATTTTGGTCACCACGAGTCATCAATCCTCACCTTAAGTATATCATCCTCCAACTTCTGTATTAATTTTTTTTGTTCATTAACCTTTTCTGCAAGTTCTGATATCTCTCCGTCAGCCTTTTCCAACAAAGATGATTTTTCTGAAAGTTTCACCTGAAAGCAGCACAAGCAAAAATACAATAGATCCACAACAGATCTCAATGAAATATTCAATAACCCAACTACAGTCCATAAGTTCCCACAGAAAGACATTATCATCTATATAAAATGTTCCATTCAATTTCTCTCTCTGAAGAGCCAGACACTGATTCAGTCGAGTGTGTTTGCATGGAAGTGAATGTTTTTGGAGACTAGAAAAAACACACAAAATAGAACTAACATATGGAGATGGAGTTGTAGAAAATCTTCAGTGAACAAGCTTCATACCTTCAACTGTGTGAGTTGGTGCTCCATTTTCCGATTTTTATCAAGAAGAAGAGACTCCATTTTGCTCATCTCTTCCCCACTTGTAGCAGCTTCCCAATCTTCAGCCTCAATTGAATTATAACCCACTGCCTACAAATTCAACTAAAAGTTATAAAGAGATAGACAGAAAATTGTTGGGGACCAAGAAAAGGAGGACAATGTTTACAAAGTAACTAGGAGTTCCATGGAAGCAAACAAGATGCAAGAGAACAGCATAAAAGGCAAGATGAACAGAAAGATAAAAATAATATGGATGGGAAGTCAAAATTATTAATCAAATAAATAATAAAGCCACTGTTGTTGGTATTTACAATAATCAACAAAAGAGAACTTGAATTCTTCCAATCATGTAAATATTAACTTGATAATGGCAATTACGATTTCCAACTTAACAAATGTGACCTAATCCTTCTGATGTCAGTTTAGAGACCAGTCCCATTAATGGTCTTTCATTGTAGAATGATAGATGAAATACTCAAAACAACACTGCTGAAGTTAAAATATTTGTCGTTTATAAGAAAAATTGAAATAAAAAATAAATAAAAAAACAAGTGGTAAATTCATCCATGGAGTTTGGACATTGTACACACTGTACATAATTATGTATTTTGAATCTCTCTAAGCAGCATCAATGGCAAGTCTAAAAAATCAAGAAAGTAGAGCATTACCTGCAAAATCTTCACCTTCTTACGCAAATCATCAACTAGTTTTGTTGTTGGCCTTGCTTGAAGCTCTTTCTTCATCTCCTCAAGAGCAGCTTCCTGAATTAATAAGGGAGAAAAATATTTAAAGAAAGAAGTTAACAGCTTTGGTGTATAAGACACTGGACATTAGACTGTTAGAGAGGAGGATGTCAATTGCATGTGTCCTGTTTTTTTTGTTTTTTGTTTTTCTGGGCATCATACAGCTAAAAACCAGGCCTAACTATGAAGGGAAAACGACATTTAACAATCCAAACCCTAATCCCTAATGGTACTTTCAGCTTAACAATAAAGTAACACTGGAGCAAGAAGGTAAATGTACCTTTTCAATTAGCAGTGCATTCAACTTCTTTATCTCATTCATGTGCTCCTCTCTTTCATTTGATAAGGTGGTTTCAATATTGTGAAGTTCCATGTTGAGTTCAGCGATGATCTTCTCCTTGGCACTTATAGAATTCTCGAGGATGCTATTTGAATCTAAATTATCACTGTGCAAAGCAATCAATTTAACATAAAAAATATATCCCAAAGACAACAAAACAAATCTATGTAGAGCCCCAATGGAGAAGCAGAACATTAAAGACGTATCAAATATCTTATTTAAATATATTCCCAGGTACAGAGCCGGGGAACCCAAATAAAACTAGCAGAAACACTCATTCAGTCAGTTACTTCATGATATTCTTGTCTATTGCCTTTTATTTTAGCTGAGTTCTGGATTCAAGAAATGAAATATGGTTAGGACACCAAAACGCCATAGCCAAAAGCAACATAACCAGGTGACATAATGCTTAGTTTCTTATAATTAAAATTCTAGTTTCCTACGGATTTTCTCTATTTTAAATGGCTCACAGTACCAATCAAAAGGGGAAATAAATTGAAACCAAATTTTCGAGGGACATGCAGTACAAAGTATGACAGTGAAGTCCGTCACCTTTTCTTATTGTCAGTATCTTCATTAGCTGTCTGTAACTTGGAGCGCAAAAGTCCCTGCAAAAATGTTCAATGCCAATCAGGGGCTTCATCAATGAAGATCCAACTACTACAAGAATAAAAAACGAGAAACTAAATAAACTATAATAGCAGTACCATGAACCTTTACAAACAATAAAAAACTACAAAGTATAATCCAATTGCACAAAAGACTATTGCCTCACTATAAATGAAAACTTATCATCAATGTAAAAGGTGGATTATAAACAGCTAAAAAGCTTGTAAAATTAAAAGGTTTAGAACACACCTTCTCCATCTCAAGACTAAGAAGCCGTGTCTGAGCCCGTTCAACTTCATCCATCAGTAGATTGACCTCAGATTGCTTGGTTGCCTTCTCTTCCTCTGAAATCATTAACCATAAAGGATCAAATCACAGGGCCTCGTTAATATATGTACTAAAGATATTCTAGAGAAAACATCAGGGTATAATGAACCCACCTGATTGAGCACGAACCTCGAACAATTGGCTTTGAGCAAGCTCATGTAATTTCTGCATATTGAAAACACTGTCTTTAGCTTGTCGTAATTGATCCTGCAACATTTGTTCTCTGTATAGAGTGGAGAGATCATAAATCAAGGTATACAAGAAAATGCAATACATTCAATATGACATCAACAGACACAAAACAAATCCATTCAGAGATCTAATGTAGCCTCATCCTGACAAAGTTCCATAGATTTAAAATTTTAAATATATGAGCAATACATACCTTTCTGTTAGGACCTCAAGTACTTTCTGGTTCTCTTCAGCAAAACTCCGTTGCTTTATCTCCACAATTTCTTTAACTTTATCCTCCATCTAACCACATATGAGAAATTTCACCCATTAAAAATATAAATCAGTGTGATTAATAAGTCTACAATTGTAAAGTGCTAAATTTCTAGTGTTGCCAAATACTCCAGCAACTACATGTTAAATTATTACACCAATTGGTATTATAAGAAAATCAATAAAGCAACAATGCTATAGAAAAAATAAACTACAGGAGCATACATTGCTTGATAATGGAAGGTAATGGTCATTTGCATGTCCTGAACCTATATACTGATTACATCTAATCTAAGAGATATACCATACCAGAGACATGGAGTCTGGAGGGAAAACCATTTGCCCACTCAATTAATTTGCCTAACTGGAAATAAAGAATTACTATATGATACCATAATTTAAAAGATTGTAAACGTTTCAGTTGCCATATTGAGAAATGGAAAACTTCAAACCACCTAAATAGGCAAAGTGTTTCTTTTTTGAATTAAAAGAGATACTACACATTGCCAACCTGTTGCTCTAACTGACGGTTGCGCTCTTCAAGTCGTCTTATTGTTGCCTGTTGATTCTTTAGATGAGTTGCTTCTGTCCTGAACTCCTCAAGCTCAACTTTCATTTTCCTATTCTCAGATTCTAGCTCAGACAATTTCAGATCTTGCTCCTGTAAAAGATGAATACAAGTTGTACTAATGAAAAATAGACACAGCACACAACCTACAAGCTGAATGCACAAGAGCACAAGCACACAAAATACAACAAGCGGTCCACAAATGATGTCAATATTTTGATATGTTTTCAGTTCATCACTTCATCTATATACTCAGACCCTTCATGCAATATATCAAATTCCCATCTAATAAAAACATTTAAAAATTTGCTGTCATGGAATACTAAATGCATGCTGGTACTCACAGCAATTGAAGCAAGAGCAAGATAGGGATCTGGAGCCTCGTAAAGCTTTTGATATATGTTAAGAAAAGCATTCTCTCCAAATTTTGCTCTCTTTGTAAGATTATCAACTTCTTCTTGGTAACCCTTAAGTAAAGAGTTAAAGAGATTTAGCTTTTCCTCCGGTGAAGCTTTCTTGAAATCTGTTGGCAACCCAAAGTGTAGATTAAGAGATAAGTTCTTCATGATGCAATGTGGAATGAAAGTTAGAATTAAAACATAAAAGGCCCCCCACAAAAGCTACCAAATATCTCCACGTTTGAGAAGAAAATCTGGCTGGCAAAAGGAAAAGTGGTCCTCTTCCCTCACTAGACCGACTACAAATTAAAGAAATCCCTTCGGTGTAAGACACCTCAACGTTAGAAAATAAATGGCATACCTCTAGTGCTCTCTGCAAGCTTCCGCCTATTTTTCTGGCTGTTTTCCTGATTTTCAGCTATCCTAAGCCCTTGCTCATCCAGTACACTTTTTTCCTTCTCCAAATCAAAGTCTGTAAGCATAAAACAAAAGCAGCCATTAATGCAAGCATTTAAAATGATGTTCCTGATTTGTTTGTTACACAACCCAAATATCTAGGTGACTAGAGTGTTCACAGTCACACAATGAGGCCTCATTACGAGTTTAATAAACATACTATACTGGAGGCTTTTCCAGTTTCTTCCACGATTTTTCCATTAATTCCACTCTCACAACTAGTTTACAATCTAATTACTTCTGCTTCAATACTCAATAATCTACACAACACTAGTCTGCAATTATCAACAGGGTAAGCACGCATACATAGATTTCTACGTGATTGTATACATGATCAAAATGATGCGCAAGCTAGGATTTACTCCTTATTTCCAGCGACATAAAATCCAATCATTGACTTGTACATGTACCAGTACAACAGCAAAATGGCACGAACAAAACGCTATCGATTCCTTATAGAGATATCACACTCATTTTGCTCAAGCGAAACCGTAACAGTTGACCATACCTTTCCAGAAATTGGAGACGACGGGGATGGGAGAAGAGGACGAGTTCGATTTGTCTCTATCGGATCCACCTTGCGGAGCCTCCATCTCTACGAATTCGGATCTCTCTGCCTAACACAGCAATTCGCTTCTGATATCGCAATCGCCGATAGGTAGTGGCGAGAATGAGGGATCGAAATGGAAGAGAAACGGATCTGAGTTGCAGAGCTTTTGATTTCGGAGATTTTGTAATATTTTGCAGAGCTTTCTTCGAGTTTAATTTATCAAACCTCTTCGTTATATGCTATACTCGCGACTTGAAAGTGACAACCGTAAAAAATTAAAGAAAGTGGATTATAAATTAGAGTTACTTACGTTTTCACCCCCATTACTTATAAATGTTTGCAATATAATACTCAACTATTAAAATCTTGCAATTTACCCCCGAAGTTTGTTCCAAGCTGCAACTTAAGTCCTCCATCACACTATTATTAACAACTCTGTCAAATTATTCTGCTAGCTTTGTTCAAAATTGCATTATTTGATAAAAAAAATAAAATTAAAAAAAAAGGCATCTGATTTATCTTGATTTGGGCTCAGTTGTGGAACAAGCCCGAGCTTGAGTTATCTTCTTATTATTCGCATATGTTTGAAATGGTGTTTGGAGATTATACTGATCACCCAATCACATTGTGGTTTAAGCTAAATTAATGACATGTTTACTTACTTGAAATGTGTATGGGAATAAAATAATTGATTCAAACTCCTGAGTTTTCTTGCGTTTACTAACTTGTACAGGAATCAGAATGATTGTGGGTCTCATATAAAAGTAACTAAAAAATGATAATTCATTATTGAATATACGGAGTTTGATTACCAAAATGGGAGTATGTATTAGGAATAAACTCCATCGGAATGGAACTCCGATTCATTTATATTTTAATTTCAAGTAAGTAAACATGTCATAAATATGGGCTTGAATGGCAATCAAGCTTATAAGTACGAATTTTTTATTTTGTTTAATTACAAATAAAAAGAACAAACTAGAGGGAGAAACCTCTCCTACACCCAAGACTTAAATCGATCAAAGGTGAGGGCAGAGGAGGCCCTCGGAGGAATCATATTGAACCAAATCCTAGTATCTTCAAACTCATGTCCAAGATTGACGAGAGCATCATCAACTTAATTGGCTTCCCTAAAAACATGATTAATCTTCACATAATCGAACTTCCGAAGTAAGGATCGAATATTCTCCACAATCGTTTGGGCTCTCCATGGGGTTGTACAGTTACCCTTGATGCAGTCAATAAGAAGTTTTGAATCACCTTCGATATGTATTTTTTTGTGACCTGCTAAGAAAGCAATATGAAGACCAGCTGATAAAGCCAAGCCCTCAACTTGTAGAACTCCATTAAGGCCAAGGTTTTTAGCACCGGATATGAGAGGGGAGCCATGAGAGTCTCTGAAAACAAAGCCGCCAACAGTAGAGTTATTGCACTCGACTGAACCATCAAAATTGAGTTTAACTTGATCCGCATCAAAATTAAGTACGAAATTGTTACACCTTTGAAATATTTGATTGTTTTGTAAACAAATAAAATTAAAAAATTGTAATGTGTTAAAAATTTAAAGTTGAACAAATAGGTGGTAAAAATAAAATTTTACACCGATAGTAAAATGTAAATAACCCGATGGCAAACACTGGTGAATGGAGGGGTTTATGATAGACCGCAACTGAGACTGAGAGGCTCTCCGTCATCTTCCTCCTAGGGTTTATGTCCATACTTCTCAAACACTCGAACATTTATTGGTTTCTATAAATTAGAAGTTAGAACCAAACAAACAAATATGAGCGTCGCTGCTTCTATATCGTCCATCGCCACCATTCATTTCCCCAATTGCCACCGTTGCTGCCTTCGCTCCTCGAAAATCCCATTACCATCTCTCTCGCTTCGGATTATGTCTCAATTCTCGTCCTCCGCCACATCTCCGTCGCCGTCGAGCTCCAACACGGCGGCCGTGGAAGCCAAGAAACCGCCCAAGCTGCCGTGGCTCATCGTCGGCCTCGGAAACCCCGGCAAGAAGTACAGCAGTACCCGCCATAATGTCCGTACGGCCACTCTTTTTCTCTGCTGCATTTTCAGAAAAAAAAAAAATCTAAAAGTTCAATCTTTGAATTCAGTAAACATGTATTAGTAAGAAAAGAGTTCCGTATTATTTAATAACAGTTTCCAATACTAATTTTACAATGTTGCTTTGTTTTCATGATTTTAGTGAATGTGTTTCTCTCAGGTGGGTTTCGAGATGGTGGATGCTATAGCTGAAGCTGAAGGGATATCTTTGAGCAGTGTTTCTTTCAAAGCCCTTCTTGGAAAAGGTTCACCTGCTTCAAATTTATTATCTATTTCAAGTTTGCACCATCTTACTTGGAGAATTTTGTTAGTGAAAGACGCATTACCAAGAAGTTGCTTTCAAGGCTTATGGTGTGCTTAGTTTCCCTACTTATGTGATGCTCAGCACTTTGTCAAATTAGCAATTTCTGTTGCCTTTGTTCTCTTTCTATATTTGGTCCACATGTTCTAGTTTAAAGTATTGTGTGATTGGTTGTAATGTAGTTACTTAAAAGAAAACAGCAACTGAATTACAGTTCATTCAGAGAATTATACTAGGCTTGGCATAGCATGCAAGACAATTAGCAGCAGTCAATTCTCATGTACATCCCTAGAAAACTTTTCATTCAAAAACAACCAATTATATGTAGAGTACATTTTGAATATCTCTTTACACATTTATTTGCAGTTTTCAATCACATTTTCATAGTATTTATGGCTGCGTTATGGAGCTTATGGATAGAAAGTCCTTCACTTTGTTTTCAATATTCCCTACAGTTGGGGAAAATACTGTATTAAAACCAATTTTCTATTTGTACCACATATCTAGTTTTGCATGTTATAATTCTCGTGCTTGTTTTGTATTCCAGGTTTTATTGGGGATGCTCCGGTTATATTTGCTAAACCGCAAACTTACATGAATAAAAGCGGTGAGTCTGTAAGTAAGCTATCTCACAAGGTGTCTTTTTTTGTGAATTTGTTTCTTTGATGATTGTTTGATGCTTGGACCCTTTTCTGAAGGTTGGAGCCATTGTTTCATATTACAAAATTCCATTGCAGCAAGTACTCGTGGTATGGTTTCTCTCCCTTGTTGACTTGATCTCTACTTTACATTATCTTCTATCTTTTCCCCTCATTTTCCTTTTTCTGAGCCAGAGTGTCCTGTTTCTCTACAATATTAAAAAATTGTAATTCTTTTTCTCAGGTCTTTGACGATCTGGATCTGCCTTTTGCAAAATTGCGGCTGTTGCCAAAAGGTGGACATGGAGGACAGAATGGGTAAGTTAACGTTCTGTTATTCCTGCTATACTAATAATTGTATTAAATTTGATTCAAGTATCTCAGGTAAAATACAATTGAATTTGAACGAATTCACCACTGTATCCTAGTCATATAGTTTCAAGAGACCCTGTCAGATCCTATTATCCCCAACTTAATGAGTTGTATGCAATACTTCAGTTCTCTCTTAAGACACAATGGAGAATCTCCTAAACCATGATCATCCTCTTGCCAGGAATAAACATGTGAGTAGACAATATAGAGAGTATGAACTCTTTTGCTGCATTGTGACTTTTCCTACTAGGAAGAACCGGTGGTGTGGATGTTGGATGTTCTTTCCCCATGTTGTAATATCATTGCTGAGTTGCATGTATATTGATTTGTTTATTTTCTGTCCATCAATATTTGGAGTGCTCGAGGATTAGAAATCCTCAGCAAATAATATTGTTTTTGTTATTTTCTTTATATCAACTTTCAGAGAGTCAGAGGAAGCCCTTAACAGTTTTAATTGGTTTTCATTTTTCGCTTTATCTTGCAGGATGAGGAGTATAATTGATCATTTTAAAGGGAGCCGTGACTTTCCACGTTTGAGAATCGGTACTTTCCCTAGAGCACCCAAATTCCCTCCAAAATACTTTATACATTATTTTTGTAATTCAATTGGTAAAATTTCTTTATGACCAAACAATAAATGGTAAAACTTTTGTAGGCATAGGGCGGCCTCCTGGAAAAATGGACCCTGCCAACTTTGTTCTTCGTCCCTTTACTAAACAAGAACGCGAAGAGGTTTGTAAACTTTCTAATGCTACCGTTCTAGAGAATTTCATATAGCTTGACATTGCACTCTAACAGTTCCCAGCGAATGATTTTCAGTTAAATTTTACATTTCAACATGGCATAGACGCAGTGCGGATTCTTTTGCTTGAAGGGTTCAACAAAGCCGCAACATTTGTTAACACAGTCAAACCCTTGGAGCAATGTGGTTAATTGCTTTTTACTTTTTTAGGTTTCAAGCTTTGGTTATCATGAGAAGCAGAATTTTACATTTAGATTGCTCATTTTGGTAAATCATCATCCCTTTCATTGGTCACCCACAGTGCTACACTCAAGATTTATACAGAATCCCTTTGGGAACTTGCAAGCATTTACATTCTTTGACAGATAAGCTGCAGGTACACTTCATAATATTAGAACAACAGAAATCCAATGATGTAATCACTACTTTCTATTTATTTTTGCTTTACATTTCTGGCTCTCAGCAATTTATATCATCAGTGGCATTTGTCATATTCTTTGTACACAATAAAGAACTTCCAATCATATTCAGCAAATTACTGGGTATTGCTAAATTGTTTATTGTGAAGCAAATTATATGAAGTGATTGCATTGAACTGTATTCATCATGCCATTCATCATTTGTGTTTGAACTATAATTAATATGATAGTGACATTGGAGTTGGCTCATCCAATCAGGCAGGCTTGATTGATTTGTAACCACGGCCAGTAGAAGTTGAGCATATTGTCTTGTTAGAGCCATGTTTCCACTTAAAATCACTTCTTTGAAAAGAAAAAAATAACAATTCTACCTATTTTTCCGTTTTGACTTGGAAAAATTCTTGGATTCTAAGTCACAAATCACCACGGATACCAGATACGTGACCAAAGAGATTTGCCCAAGACCTTTTTCAATGGCTTGAAATGTGAAGTGGTCCAAGTAACCTTCAAGAATCCTTTAGAACCCGATTTGCCCAAGACCTTTTTCAGTGGCTTGAAATGTGAAGTGGTCCAAGTAACCTTCAATAGTCCTTTAGAAGCCTCACCTACCAGTTGACCTTTGTAATATCTTATGGTTGAACTAGCAAAACCACAAATAATCTAAATCAAAACTATGTCAGAAAATAAATCTTCTGAATCGAAAATGGTCTAAATTTTAGGGTATGGGATGCAGATTTTTATGAATTATTATAACCTAATTGCAGAAGTACCAATTTATAGGGGTTATAACCTAATGGAGGGAACATAATAGGGGTTCTAAAACATTGTATGCATGGGATTTGGGACCCTCTCATAATTGCAGAAGGAAGTTCGAATTTATGATTTGACCTAAATTTGTGGCATTCAAATGTTTCACACACTAGGGTACTAAAGGTGCCAAACTTTTATGGATGTGCTTATAACTTGGGTGACACAGAACCGCCACCAAATCAAGATATTGACAATAGAGTCTAATGATCCTTTATATTGCGAGGAAATCCGTGAATGTTCTTCTATAATGCTCAGGATCGGAAGACTCAAAAACTTGGAATATCTATCCCTTTATTACATGTTCCCGAACATAATAATAAAATAAATTTTTTAAAAAAAAACTCAAAACTCACTATGAAAAATACAAGAAATGATTGAATATCAAAGCTGGGCTGGGAAGTAGATATTGGATCCAGTGCCACGTGGTGAAAACGAAAGGGCCCAATAAGGACTTGCCGACAATCACGGCAGTTGGGCCCACAAGTAAAGGTTCGTCCAACTACAAGAGCGGGTCCTACTCTCCCATGTGATCTCTTCCCCCACACATCACACCAGACGAGCGAGATTGAAAGATACATAGATATATAGCTGCTAATTATTCATACAAGATTCACATGCAAACTCCATAGTCCATTAGTCCAGACTACAAACACAAACAAAAAGAAAATTCTCAGGTTAGGTGAACCTACCCGTTCACTCCTCCTCCCTACTTAACATAGTTTCACTTCATAATTTCATAATTCAATCGTTTATATCATAATTTATCCTTCATAGATCACCTCTGCAAAAAATCAATCGAATCGGAGATCTTTTGGTCACACATTCATATGAAATAAATAGACAGTTCCTCATAATAGTAGTAATCGTTGTCAGAACCGTTCATTTGTTTCAATAATTAGAGTGACCAAAAGATCTCTGATTCGATTGATTTTTTGCATAGATGATCTATGAAGGATAAGTTATGATATAAACAGTTGAATTATGAAGTGCAACTATGTTAAGTGAGAACTGGGAAGTCTTGAGCATTGCTCCAAACAAAATCCAATGACACGAGCCACCCTTTCTTTTCCTACCGTATTTGCCCACAAAAAAAAAATGCATGTATGTGTGTATTTCATTTGTTTGTCCTTTACGCTCAATTATGCTTGTATCCTCATTAACTGTATATAGTAATAGATAGTAGATGGGATGAGCCCCACTTTTATAGTAGTCGTTTTATCCAGCTCCCACCTACATAAATACATCCACATTAAATTTCCACCAAAAGCCAATGTAGAATGCACCTTTGACATTTAGATTGATTTATGAGGAATTAATAGGTACATATTACAAACCAAATATCCAAACCTATTTTTTACCTAACCAAACTCCAAACCTTCCTAGTTTTAATTTATTTTTCCATTAACACTTATTTGGAGAGAATCCCACGCGGTTGTTTGCCAAGTCGAAGCTGACACGTGTCCCTTGTTGCTGGACGTTTCCGATGATGGACATGGACGACGACGTTGGGGCGAAAGCAAAGCAGAAAGTGCCGGACGAGTCCACGGGAATCAAGTAGTTCTTGGCGGGCAAGCTCAAGGTTTTCCCACCAGAAAATTGAAACGCCACCGTTGGGACCCGCACGCTCGATCGCCCCGAAAGATCGTAACACGTGTCGAACAGTGCGAAGTTGCTCGCCGAAGGTAAGTCTGTCGTCAGCCTCTTGAACGCGTCGCGGAGCGAGTTGTATGCTGCCGTCTGCAACCGAGTTATGGCCGTACCCGAGTCAACGATGATCCCGCCGTTACCGGAATCGTCCATCTGGAAGAGCGACGGTGGGATTGAAATCGGACGGCCACCGACGCTGAGTCCGGTGAGCCCGACGTAATAAAACGTCCCGACCTTCCTGTTTTTCAAGAGCGGCGCGAAGACCGAGTCACCAGGTGCGGCCGAGTTGAACTCGAGAGTGGACGACGCGCTTGAGTCGCGGTTGACCAGGCAGTACGACAACGATGAAGCTTTGAGTTGCGTAGGAAGTGACAGAGGACCACCACCGAGTCCGAGCAATCCGGCGGCTCCAACGAACAATCCCTCATTATCGTGGCCACATCCCAGGGCGAAGTTGTTGATGGCACGGGTATTTCCAAACGACACCGTTTCCGTTACGAAATCGCCGACCGTGTAGGAGCCGTCGCCGTAGGACACCTGGTAGAGGCACTTATTGTTGCGGCACGCGGACACTCGGAGAGCGGCACATTGCGGAGCGTCACAGGTGAGCTGTTTAAAACTCGAGGATCCGGTCGGGTTGAAAACCGGGTCGGATTGCTGGTAACAGTCGGAGCAAGGCTGGCATTGGAGCCAAAAGACGTCACTCCCCGTGTCGAGCACCATGTAGAAGGACTTGACCGGTTGGCCGACGCCGATGCGCGAGAAGTACTCGCCGCTTCCCTGGCTTATTCCCGACGTGACCGGCGTGGACAAGTCCTCGGGTCGGATCTCCGTCTGCATGGGCTCCAGATCCGCCCTGTTAACCTCCTGCAATGCAAACTGGAGCTTGGTGTTGAGCGAGTTGACTCGGGCCGAGTCGCGGTCGAGTCGGGAGACGACTAAAGAGTTGTAGTCCTTGTGTTGGGAGCTGCTGAGAGCGTCGCGGGGGTGGAGTGGAAGCGAGAGAGAGAGCGAGGAGTTGAGAGGAGTGAGCTGGGCTTGGGCTTCTTGGAGGTCGACCAAGGGCTTGAGGGTTTGCGGGTCGAAGGAGATGACGGCATGTGCTTGGCTGAGAGAAGCAGCGACGTCAAGAAGAGTGGTGGTTTCTGTCAAGCTGCTGCGGCAGAGAGTGGAAGCAAATAGTTTAGTGAAAATGAGAGCTGAGGCCAAGAAGCAAAATGGGTTGTAAGCCATTTTTTTTTGTTTCTGATCGAGTTGCAGATAGATGAGATCTCAGAGGATGTGAGAGAGATGAGTGGGAAGTGAGTGAGGGTCGTTGGGCTTTATTGAGTTGAATTGAAAGAAGGGGGAGGAGGAGGAGGAGCTAAACGACGTCAGGGGAGGAAGATGAGAA
This sequence comes from Rubus idaeus, assembly GCA_030142095.1. Lineage (NCBI taxonomy): Eukaryota > Viridiplantae > Streptophyta > Magnoliopsida > Rosales > Rosaceae > Rubus > Rubus idaeus. Next base: position 2,769,801 of record CM057969.1, on the reverse strand, counting down.
CATTAAAGTGGGAAGTGGCGTGGGACCTACCTTTTTTTTTGTTGCGTATTTTGGGAAATGCCAGCTGGTTATTCGTATATGTCTGCAATACTGAATACGTCATTTTTTACTTGTTTTGGGTGCCCAGTACAGATCAGAGAGATTTAATTTTTCCAGTGATCGAAACGGAAACCACAAAAGCGGTGACGATGAGGGAAGTTTCTGTCTTCTTCTGGTTATGGTTCTGGCCTTTTCCTCTCTTTGGGGGTAAAGGTAAGTAAAGGTTTTTGACCGGAAAAGACTGCTATGTAAGAAGGGTAAAAGTTACCTGAACTGGGTTCAATTGATTTCCTTTGAGGCTTGAGCAGCCACTCGCTTTCGTCCGTACAACTGGTACGACCATGTCAGCATGTGGGTAAATGTGTAATTTAAATCTTTAGGGTTTGGAATTTTTCCCTAATGTATTGTATTTGTATAAAGGTATGTTTTTCTTTAATGATTTTGTTGGAAGCATAATCATAAAATTTCAACTGGATACTGTAAAATATGACAAGTGCCTTAATGCGGAAGCACTTTTTTTCCCCTTCATCCGAAACAAGAATTAGCATTCATAATACGCTACGTTAAGATCTCGTTTGGTTTGCGGAATGGAAGGGAAAGGAAAGGGAAATGATTCACTTTCCGATGGGAAGGGAAATTAAATTTCCCACCAACTGTTCTTTCCGGTGTTTGGAAAAGACTAGGAATGTAATCAGAAAAAATACCCACATCACTACAGGAAAAGCCTAATCTACCCCCCACACTCTCTCTCCCTCGAGCTTCTCTACTGTCTCCGCCGTGCCCAGCCACACCGCTGGCTTCCCAGCTCACTACCCAGCCCGCGTCGGCATCTTTGCCTTCATCACCACCGGCGCCGCTCCTGATTTCACACTCACCAAATCCATCACCCATCACCATTTCACCAATTCAAGCACCTGCAATTAATTCAACAATCAATCACGGCACCCCCCAATTTCAGTTCTACACCCATGGTTCCAGCACCTCCTCTCGCTCACGGCCTTCTCGTGCCGCCAAGCCTTCACGAAAAACCCACCGTTCACAATCACCACCGTCGCTCAACATAAACCATGGCCTCCTCTCGTGGGTCGGGGGGGTTTAGAGCTGAAATTAAATTGGTCTAGGGGGAAAGGGTAGGGGAGGGAAAAAAAAAAAAAATTAATTTTTTTTTGGTGGTGAAAAAAAAAATTTTTTTTTAATTAAAATTAGTTAAATTAAAAATTTATAAAATTTTTAAAATAAAAATAAAAAAATGAGAGGGGGGGGGGGGGGGGGGGAGGGGGGGGGGGGGGGATATATGTTTTAATTTTTTTTTTTTTTTTTTTTTTTTTTTTTATTATTTTTTTTTTTTTTTTTTCCGGCCGCCCCGCAGAAGGGGGCCGCCGTCGACCCCTCACCGAGCCCGCGCCCGTCCTCCCTTGCGGCGTCGATCATTTCAATCTCCCTCTCCTCTCCCGGTCTCCTCCCTCTCTTTTCTTCTTCCTCCCTTCTTCTTTTTCTTTTTCTTTTCTTCCATCTTCTTCTCTCTGCATCTATCTCTACACCCATCTGCAAGTACCCAAGCAAGCCACCGTGAGATTTGCAGAAATCCACCATCGTCGGCGTCACAATCACAGAGCCTGTGCTCTGCTCCTGACGGCGTCATCTCACCAATCCACCGCCGCTGCTGCTCCCCGCGTCTCTCACCGAGCCCAGCACCCCCCGCTTCTTCTCCGGCCACTCTCCTCTCTCTTTTGTCCAAACCTTTTCCTTTCCTTGTTATTGGGAAACTGATTCCATCCTTGGGAGGAGGGAATGAGTTTCCACCCAAATTTCCCTTCCCTTGGCAATGAGTTTCCTTTCCTTGTTTGTTCCAAACACAAGAATCATGGGAGAAGGAATGAGTTTCCTTTCCCATGCTCCAAATTCCTCCAACCAAACGTGCCCTAAGGGAATAGTCTCGTTAAAATCTTGTTAGTAATGAAGCACTCAATTTGAAAGAGGATGGTAACATTTATAACAAGTAATTGTTTACATGACCGAATGCTTTTGCCAAAATCTTGATAGCTCATAACAATTAACTAGTAAAAAATAATTTGTTGCTAGAGCTCGTTTCATTGCAAAAACAAATAATAAGCTTCAAAATTGAAAATACAATTTTGATCTCAACTAATTAAGCAAAATCTTACATCATTATCATTAACTGAATCGCTTAAAACAAGACGTACATACAAAAATAAAAACGCAAAAACATTATGTTATCAACTCTCTATATGACAAGAATTTATCTTTATAATTTGTGCAGTAACAAGAAGTGAAAAAACAAAAAAAACAAAGATGCAACCATGATGATAACTCCATCCTCATTGATCAGAGTCGGTTATTGATAACAATCAGCAATTCAATCAGACTATATAATTGTCGTATTCTCAGATTAAATGTGAAAGCCTTTTACGTAGTCATAATATACAGCAAAAATGCAAGTGGTTGGTAGTAGATATCTTATAGAATTAGCTAGCCAGATTATGAAGTGGAAGACAAAGACAGCCACGTATGTTCATTGATGGGTGATTTCAAAGACACCTCTTGTCCACTTTAAATTGTGACACTGGGAATAAGTTCAATAAAATATCGACTTCTCCTTTTCCTATTTTAACCATATTATGAACCAAAATATGAAAACCTTATCAAAAACAAAATATGAAAAGGCTATGACTAATGAAATGAAAGTGATCGAAGGAATCCAAACGTTGCAAAACTTTAAAAATCTCAAACTAGCTGTTTATGTTTGATGCAACGTTATTAACTATACATCCAATGATTTAATATGATGTTCAATGATCAGAAAAATTCATCTCAGTCAATATTGGTGTATTATTATTGGAGGTGGATAGCTTAGAAAAAAAAATTATCATGTTTATGATGATAACTGTATCACATCATGCATAAATCATATGATTTTTTGTATAAACATAAATCACATGATGTGAACTATAAAGTGTATCATTTTATTTTGCAGCGAAAAGTATTGAAGTAATGAAACAACAATACACTTTGAATCATTTACAAAATACTTAATTACAAATGTAGTTTATTTGAAATATGAGTGAAAGTATAGAGTCACTCTCATCTATGAGTCAATTAATTTTTATTAGGATTAAAATTGATGAGTCTCATAAAAAATGTGTTTTTTCTCATTCCCATCGGATTAAAAGCCGTTACCGTTATTTTTGCGGGCACAACGACTATGAATATAACCAATAAGATCACCAGCTGACACCAAAACACAAAATATGAAAGCTTCAAAGTTAGTCTCTCCGTTCAGGCTTTCCTCTCTTCTACGTGGCCAAAAGGACCCAGTTCTCGCCCTCCAACTCTTCCAAAACCCTAACCCGGATTCAAACCCTCAATCCCAAAACCCCTTTCGCTATTCTCTCCTTTCCTACGACCTCATCATCACCAAGCTCGGCCGCGCCAGAATGTTCGACCAAATGGAGCAAATCCTCCACCAATTGAAGCAAGAAACTCGTTTCGCTCCACCCGAAATCATCTTCTGCAATGTCTTCTCATTCTACGGCCGCGCTCGTCTCCCCGACCGTGCACTCCAACTGTTCGATGAAATGCCTTCTTTCCGTTGCCCACGGACCATCAAATCATTCAATTCGCTGCTGGATGCGCTTTTCAAATGTGGGAAATTTGAGAAGATGAAGAAGTTACTTGGAAGGGGTTGAAGATTACGGGACCCCAGATGCCTGTACTTACAATATACTGATCAAAGCTGCTTGTGGGAGTGAGGATTTGGATAATGCATGCAAGGTGTTTGATGAAATGCGTAGCAAGGGTGTTCACCCGACTGATGTGACATTGGTCACTTTGATTCACAAGCTTTGTTCGATTTTACGGGTGAAAGAAGCTTTTGCGTTGAAAGATCAATGGGAGCGCGTTCATGGAGTTTTGCCTAATGCATTCGTGTATGCATCGTTGATGAAAGGACTTTGTGGGATTGGTGAAATGACATTAGCTTTTGGGGTAAAGGAAGAGATGGTTAGGAAGAGCATTCAATTGGATTCCGCGGTTTATTCTACTTTGATCAGCGCGCTTCTCAAGGCTGGTAGGAAAGGAGAGGTTTCGGGGCTTTTGAAGGAAATGAGCGAGTATGGATGCAAACCAAACACGGTGACTTACAATGCAATGATTCATGGGTATTGCAAGGAGAAGGATTTCGAAGCAGCATATAGAGTTTTGGATGAGATGGTGAAGAAAGGGTGCAAACCAGATGCTGTTAGTTACAATGTAATTATTGATGCCTTGTGCAAGGCTGGGAAATGGAGTGAAGCAAATCTCTTGTTTCAAGATTTACCGAGACGCGGGTGCAATCCGAATGTGCTTTCATATCGAATGCTATTTAGTGGACTTTGTGATTGGGGACAGTTCAATGAAGCAGCATTTATCTTAGATGAGATGATCTTTAAGGGTTACGCGCCTCATTCTGCACGGACTCATAAACTTGTTGAGGGTTTGTGTCAGGAAGGTAATACGGAGTTGTTAGGGACAGTTTTGAGTAGTCTGGGAAAGGGAAATGTTCTTCATGGAGATACCTGGAAGATGGTGATTTCTACTGTATGTAAGGAGAAGCTGTTAAATGTCTCTGAGCTTGTTGATACCTTGATAGTGCAGTAACTTGGGGATGCACTCGTGCCAATAAGCAAAGCAGAGGCACTGCTATGTAATTCTATATATATATATATATATATATCTTCTAATGTAGATGACTTGCAACTATCATTTTCGTTGTGTTCAACTCCCAAAGAGAGCCAGGTATCAGTCTTCACTACATCAGGTTCTTGCTTTTGCAAAGGATCGGCAATTGGAGCTGTATTTTCCTATACTTAAAAACTCAAATTGCTGATGTAGTTTTAGGTCGGTGCAGAAGACATGGAAGGGTTAACAAAATTGATATGAACTTTTGTTTGGCTAAAGGAAATAATATAACTGCAGAGTTATTTGGGTAGAAACAGTTCAAAACTGTAACTGCTAACATACAATACAGATTAGAACGGTGTATGGTGCAAGTGATATAATATAAGCAAGTTTCCTGTCGATAATTGACTGTGCTACATGTCCTTTGGAAGATGCAAGCTGGAAGTTGCTTCAAGTTTGATAGTTTCCACGTTCTCCATATACACTGGAAGCTTTGGCAGGAAAGAACCATATTTTAACCAATAAATTTATTTAAGCTTTGGGAGAAAGCAACATGGGGACGTAGCTCATATGGTAGAGCGCTCGCTTCGCATGCGAGAGGCACGGGGTTCGATTCCCCGCGTCTCCATTTAGAAACGGCAATGCTTAATTTTTTTTTTCGGTTTCTTCATAGAAGCTGCCATGTATTTCGCTTGGGGCTGCAAATTTTTGATTTTCTCTTTGATAATTCAAACCTTGATCTCACCTTGTTTTAAAGAAACTAATGAGATTTCACTTCCAGTCCATTATTTGTTAATGGGGATTGGGGAAAATAGAATCATAAAAAATAACATGAAGAATCTGAGAAATGAAAGGAGTAGTCGAGTAGATGTAGAATCAAAACTCCAAGGGCTTTTTATGTTACTTTAAAACCCATTGTATTATAGGGCGCCCTTGTATATATTCTTGTTCACATTCTCTTCTCCTTCTGCTCTTCATCTCCTCTCTCTTTCTTTAATGAAAGAACTAAAACGAACAGAAGATGAAAACATTACTCAACATGCCCTGAAAGCAGTTCATGTTAATAGGGGCAAGTTTATGTACATACTACATCCATACATATTCGCACTACTCAAACCCATACTGTATATAACAAAAGTTATGACCTAGCTAAGACATCGCAATTCCTTTTATAATTTACTTTTATTTATTTTGTTTATGATGATGATGGTACTAGTCAACAATTATCAACATCCATCACTTGCAGGCTCAACTGAGCTTAGAAGACCATTGCCTCTGAGCTGCATGCAGTGGTCTTCTGCATCCACTTGAGCACACACAATCACCACTGCCAGGCCGTTGTGATGTGCCTCCTGCATCACGTTGACTGCAATGTCAACTGTCATTCCGGGGATAACCTTCATCAAAACTTGGACAACATACTCCCGCTTGTTATAGTTATCATTATGAAGCATCACACGATATGGCGGAGACATTTTCCTTGATTTCCTGCAAACCAAGGTTTCTTAGTTACTTAAAAACTTTCTACCATAATCAGAACAAGTAAAAGTATGTTTATATTGTAAACAGATATGAATCACAAATACATTCAGATATTGAGGCTTGCTGAAACAGCTCTTCCAAAAACCTGCAAGAATTGCTTATACGAAGAGTTAAATGATAATCTACTAATCTACAGGGGATTGGTTTTTTTTTTACTGAAGGGGAAAATTGGTATAATAACCAAATTTATGCCCTTCAGAGCACTAGTTTAACCAACTATACTCAACTTCAGAAATATAAACACTTGCACTATTCAAATAGTGATTGAACCCCTTGAGTAACGTTTAGATTCTCTCAAGAAATGCTCTAACTCCCCTCGAGTAGTTTTATTTTCTATTTAAAGACGTTGGCTAAATGTCCCTGAAGCATCCAAATCAGGGATATTTTTTTACGAAATTTACCGATCTACGGGTTCCACTCCTCAGGTATAAAAATGCTATCCAATACAATCATTGGTCAGGATGGGGCAGGCAACTGGAAAATTTGGAGAACTGGCCAAACTTTGGACTCAGACTTTTAGCCAAAATTTTCAAAATTGCAAATATAACCACTAGAGCTGTCACAGAGTAGTGCTTGTAGCCTCTCAAGTAGTGTAGAACCCTCTAGTGGTTTAAAAACTTTGAAATCCAAAGTTTGGCTATTGCTTCAGAGTTTACCCAGGTTATTCTGCTGTTACGACTACATTGTCTGCTTGATTACTTTGTTACATTCACTTGCTACTAACTATTACATACTAATTCTTACACTTCTAAGATGTCAAATTTGAGTTTTGTATTTTATGAATTTCTATTCCAAACACAGATTCATATTGAAGCTCAATAATAGAAGCAGAAAATTATACACTGTTATATTGTATATACCTCAAGTCAAACTCAGAATCACGACCGGGTGTTGTTTTCTCTATGGTTGGCTTCTCCAACAACCCACCCCCTTTTCCAAGCACAGTTGTTGTTGCAGTCATCAGGGTGCTCCGATTTGGGCATTGTTTATGAAAATAAGTTTTATCACCTCCTACATAAATTACAATCAAATTCACAATTAAGAAATCCAGCACGTTCCAAGAAACAAAGCAATGTTAAGAGTGCAGAAAACCCTAAATTGCTGAGTTGGCCCCAAATCTATGAATCTGCTTGTGAGTTAATGCCCGAAATGAAAGTTCCGATCACCAAATTTTTATCAGAATTTCATTTTGCAGATAACACAGCTCCATAAATGGATTGAATTAACCTGAACCGGACCACAGGCTAAAGATCCGATTTGTTTTATCGAAATTGAAAGAACCCAGAAACGAAAAAGTACCTGATTTAGTGAGATTGAATACTTGAGTTGGCGAAAGAGGGACTCGACCGCATAAGGCAGCCATGGACCTCTGACTCTCTCTCTCTCTCTCACACACACACAGACTCCGTGCTAGCTTGTGAGCCAAAATAGCTGGAAGAGAATGTGTGGCATAAACGGGTTTTGTGGGTTCGGGGCCAGCGCCTTTCATTTTCTAATGGTGTTGATTAACGACACGTCGTAGGAGTATCATTTTATGGAAATATCCGATTCCGGCCTTGTGGCCCTCAGACTCTTAAAACTGGAAAGATATGTTTTTGTCGTTTGATGCCAGTTTGGTTTTGATTAAAATCGTTCTTAACGGTGTCAAGTGAAATTTGATTCAAAATATATAGTTAAGAAAGGTAAACATGATTTACTTGTTTCAAAAATAGTTAAAGTCCTGAAATTTTCAAAGGCATAATGCAAAATTTGAACAAGACCTTCCTAATCCTCGTTTTGCATAAAAATACTATAAGAACGAGAAAAAAAAACAACGAATTATAATGAAATTAATCTTCATTGCCCATATACATGCATACTGCTTTTTGTATATCACCTTAATTGCATTTTTATTTTTTATTGCCTTCTTGCGTGACTTTCACATATTTATGTTCATAGTCCACTCCAAAACTTTGATAAATTTAGTAAAAACCAAATGAACCAATGTTATGTGTGTGAGATGTTAGAGGTAATTAAAAATACATCAATGACCAAGGGACGTATCCTTCACGTATATAGGAGAATCAGTTTTTGGTTTGTAGACACAAAAATTTCAATCTCACAGACGTATCAATTAGAATGATATATGTATAATTATTATTATTGTATCAATTAAAATGGTTGCTATATATGATCTTGAATATGTTTTGAATGAAACATTTTTTAGATCCGAAAAATATCACAAATAACTATTTTTTAAATTTATTAATTGAATAGTGAATTTTTGTTTTTGTTTTAAATTTCTCTTTGGCACTTATATCAAACAAATGATTAAAGTGAGGGTGAATAGAACGCGCCTCACGCGCCTTTGACGTTTTCGGTTGTCTTCGTTCGACTTCGTCCGGCGGCCCTTTGGGGGTGGCCCGGGCCTGGGGCCTCGGCGGGGGGGTGGGGGGGGGGGGGGGGGGGTCCCCCTTTGTCGGGGGGGGGGGGGGTTGGGGGGGGGGGGGGTGGGGGGGGGTGTTTTTGGTTTGTGGGGGGGGGGGGGGGGGGGGGGGGGGGGGGGGGGGGGGGGGGGGGGGGGGGGGGGGGGGGGGGGGGGGGGGGGGGGGGGGGGGGGGTGGGGGGGGGGGGGTGGGGGGGGGGGGCGGGGGTGCCCCGGGGGGGGGGGGGGGGGGGGGGGGGGGTTGGGGGGGGGGGGGGGGGGGGCGCCCCACAAGGGGGAGGGGAGGGGGGGGGGGGGGGGGGGGGGGGGGGGGGGGGGGGGGGGGGGGGGGGGGGGGGGGGGGGGGGGGGGGGGGGGGGGGGGGGGGGGGGGGGGGGGGGGTGTGGTGGTGGTGTTTTGTTGTTGGGGGGGTGGGTGGGTGGTGTTGTTGGTTGGGGGGGGGGGGGGGTTTTTGGTTGGGTGTGGGGGGGGGGGGGGGGGGGGGTGGGGGGGGGGGGGGGGGGGGGGGGGGGGAAACTCATTAAAGCAAAAGAGTATCATAACATAACTTGTTTTGAATAGCGAAGTATTTATTAAATGTAGGTTGTATCATGACAAAACAAGTTATATTTTGATACTCTTATGGAGTTGGCAATCTGAAATGTAAGCTCTATTACGCATTATCAGAAACTTGTGGTCGAGGAGACTCTACGGTTCATTATATTTTCCTATCATTATAGTCACTGCCACGTTGACAAGGAGTCCTATATGTTAGACTGTATCACAGTGTCATTCCTCTCAATAATGAAAATGTTCACTTCCAATTTCTTTTCCTTTTCAGTAATATTTATTTTCAGTATTCTGAATTTCTGATCCTATCATCCATGTTATTTTGGGATTAGCCATGGAGCTAATATCCTGTCTGCAATCTTTCCTCTTTCTACTTTTTCTCTCTATCTATGTATACTTTAACTTTTGCACTACTCCATCCAAGAGCTCCAAACACAACGGCTTCAAAATCTACCCGATTCTCGGGACACTACCGGAATTCTTGAAGAACCGGCACCGATTTCTCGAGTGGACCACCGAAATCCTTCGCAATTGTCCCACAAACACCGCCGTGTTCCGCCGTCCGGGAAAAATCCACGGCGTCATCACGGCCAACCCGTCAAACGTGGAGCACATGCTCAAGACCAACTTCGAAAATTACCCGAAAGGCGAGCGGTTCATATCTCTCCTCCAAGATTTTCTCGGCGGCGGAATCTTCAACGCCGATGGCGAGCTCTGGAAGGTCCAGAGAAAGACCGCCAGCTACGCCTTCAACACCAAATCCCTCAGAAACTTTACCATGGAAAACGTGAGGCTCGAGCTTCAGACGAGGTTGGTTCCGATATTGGCGCGGGCATCCGAAACGGGATGTCGTTTGGATCTGCAAGACGTCTTGGAGCGCTTTGCGTTCGACAATATTTGCAAGATGGCTTTCAACGTCGACCCAGCTTGTCTCGGCGGCGAAGGAAAAACCGCCGCCGAGTTTATGCAGGCTTTTGAAGACGCCGCCACGCTTATCTCCGGAAGGTTCCTCTACGCCTTTCAATTTATCCTCAACTTCAAAAAGTTTTTCAACGTTGGATCGGAGAGGAGGTTAAGGGAATCAATCGCAATTGTTCATAACTTCGCGGACAACATAATAAAGTGCAGAATGGAAAACAGTAGCGATAATCAACAGAATGATTTGTTGTCCCGGTTTATCGAAAATGAGAACAATAACTCGCCCGAGTTTCTCCGAGACATCATCATAAGCATGATTCTCGCCGGCCGGGACACAACGTCTTCTGCTTTGTCCTGGTTCTTCTGGATCCTGTCGTCTAGACCAAACGCCCAGAGCAACATTTTGAGGGAGCTCGAAACGATTCGGGTCCGAAACGGGAAGAGTATCGGCGATACATATGATCTTGACGAGCTGCGAGACATGCACTACCTGCAAGCGGCGATTTCGGAGGCCATGAGACTGTACCCTCCTGTACCGGTCGACACAAAGGCCTGCCTGAACGATGACATCATGCCGGACGGCACGGTTGTTCGGAAAGGGTGGTTTGTGACGTACCATGCTTACGCCATGGGCAGGATGGAGAGGATTTGGGGGGAGGACTGCCATGAGTATTTGCCGGAGAGGTGGCTGGGCGAAGACGGTACGTGTCAGCAGGAGAGTGCGTTGGTTTCCCGTGTTTCACGCCGGGCCGAGAATGTGTCTCGGAAAAGACTTGGCGTTTATTCAAATGAAGTCCATTGCAGCCTGTGTGATTGAAAAGTTTGAGATCGACGTACAAGATAAGGACACCTGTCCGGCGCATCTGTTATCCATGACACTCCGAATCAAAGGTGGACTACCCGTAAGCGTGAGGAAGAGATGCATATGAGTTCTGTATATCAGATTTAAGGAGATCGATGCATATATAATCATGTTTTATATTATTTTTAAACCCTAGCTAGTTCCTGTTCTTTCTTTTGTTTTGAAGTTTTGAACACAGTATGACACTTTTCCTTTTCCACTTATGAGTATATTATATATACCATAAACCATTAGTTTGTGGCAACTTTGTGCTGCTTGTATTGTATATGTGTGAATATATATATATATAATAAGGTAGCTAATTTTGACAAATTATGGTACAGTTTCTATTCGTATAATGTGATGGTACATTTTCCGATCGTTTGTTTTCTCTGTGATAATGGTATTTTAAGTCTTTCCTCCATTTCGTTATCTTTGGATTGTTTCTCTGGCAGGTTTTGGATTGTACGCGTGAGATGTGCTGTAAGAGTGTAAGGGACTTGAGAGATTTTTTCTTTTCTTTTTTAATTTGGACTGAAAAAAAAAAAAAAACTCCTGGGCCGTTGATTTTCTAACGGTATTACTAGACGACACGTCGTTTGAGAATCATTTAATCGTCTGGAAATATTCGTTCTGGTTGCTGATTTTCTAATGGTCGCTGCGAGTGTGTGGCACTGAGAATCTGAGAGTGATGGACTGATGGTTAAACAGTAAACTCACTCTGAGCATAAACAAACAACCGAGTGCATAAGATAAGCCAACCCAATCCCAACGCTCTCACTCGGCTCACCTTCTACAATGCGCTGCGACGCTGCTTCCTCTTGGCTCTGCGGCCGCCACGTGTCCGTCGCCACAGCCATGCCGACCGCCGGCCCGTCCTTCTTCTTCCTCTGCAGACCCACCGTCTCTTGCTCCACCGACGCTCCCAAATACTCCTCATCCTCACCGTCGTCTACACGGTACAACCCCCTCAAGCGGTTTCACTCCAGTCAAGCTCCGGATGTCGTACGCCGTTGGATCCAATCCGATCACCCGCTAGCTTCTCAAGGTCTGTTTCTTTCTTCGTGCATCACCAAATTACATGCATGTTGTGCCTGATTGTAATTGGTTATGTAACAGATAGATTCACGGTTGCTTCGTACAATATTTTGGGGGATAGAAATGCTTTCACTCATAGAGATCTATACGGGAATGTGCCTTCTATTTATCTGAAATGGAACCGTCGGAAAAGAGTCATATGCAATGAACTTGCTGCGTGGAATTCTGATATAGTCTGTTTGCAAGTAAGCCTTTAACCTGTTGTTCTCATTGTGCTAGGTGTTGAGAATTAGTTGTAATATACTGAGAGTGCTTGTTTGTGTGGTTTTACTAGGAGGTGGACAAGTATTTTGAGCTCTCAGACATTTTGGCGAAAATGGGATATGCCGGTTCTTATAAGGTTAATATTTCCATGTTATGCACCAATTTACAAACAAGTGATCCGGTATCAATTTCTATCTAGCATGTTCACTTGTGTATTATGCCCCTGGATTATCTATCAGCTTAACTTGATAATTAAGGTTTTAAAAGGACTGTTCTAGAAAAGTTCATCCTTTTCGAAAAACGTTGATAGAGTTTGATTCTTACTGTGTCTTATCAGTTAAATGGCACTTACATGATGTGTTCAAACCTTTTCAGATGATAATTACTGAAGATTAATTGACTCGGGACCTAATAGCTTTAAAACATATATAAACAAGTCAAGTTCATACATTCAAATACAATTTTTTTTTGCAAATGTACATAAAGTTTTCTTCCCGTGATTTGGATTTTGTTCTACTTATTAAAAGAAAGGACTTCTAAATCAGTTATTTCCAATGGTAGAGACGCACAGGAGATACCGTTGATGGTTGTGCTATTTTCTGGAAAGCTCATAAGTAAGACAGTTGTGTTTTGTTTATTACTTTATTAGTTACAGTACTTGTGCTTGTTTCATGTAACAAGAAGTTGAATAGCATTGTCACTTCATTCTGTCAGCTTTCGGTTGTTAGAGGAAGAGAGCATCGAATTCAAGGCCTATGGACTTCGTGACAATGTTGCCCAACTCTCAGTTTTTGAGGTATAACTTGTGGAAATCAGCCAATACTTTTTAGTTAGTATCCAATAAATGATCTTTTGATAATTTTGACTCTCTTTTGCATGTCCATTGCTGAATAGAATATGGATTTAGAGGTTATTGGGCATCATCCAATCTAGGGTTGCATCAAAAGTCATGCAATTTTACATTGCTAAATAAGAAATGTTTACCTGAGATTGTAAGATCAATAATTGATTGCTTCACAATGACAATGTTCCGGACTCTAGCTTTTTTCTTCTTATTTCAAGTCCCTAATTCTTACTATTAGAGAAACCTTTTCTGGTAACTAAATTGCATCTAGTTTTTTTCTTTTTTATACCAGTCACACCCCTGGGTTTATCTTTAGGCTTTACTAGTCACTTCTGAGATTACTTTGCTTCAGATAGAGTTTACCTCTTTTTAAGATGTCTTATGAAGTCTTTTGTTTAACAGGGTCCTTTCTATATCTAATTTCATTCCATACAGGCAGATGCATAACGACAATTCAAGAAAGTTAGTGATTGGTAACATCCATGTGCTTTACAACCCAAGCCGAGGGGAAGTTAAATTGGCCCAGGTAAAGGTCTTTTACATTGATGTCCATTTACATTGATGTCCATTTCCCTGCAGACTGATGTTTTAGGCTAACATTCTTGAGATATGATCCATGCGCTGTTTACTGGTGGGTCAACTTATTGGGAGTCTGTTAGTACTTAGTAGAAGTTTTTCTACCTGAACAAATTGGAAAATGAATGCCATCTACTTTAGGAGTCTGTCCCCTAACATAGATGAAGAAGGTCTATATCATTCAAGACATCAGGAAAACTAAATTTCACAACGGATGTTTTTGTTTTAGGTTTAGGTAATTATACTAATGTGCGTGTAACTGAATATTTTTTTTTTCAGATTCGTTTTCTCATATCAAGGGCGCAGATTCTCTCAGAGAGATGGGGCAATGCCCCTGTTGTCCTTTGTGGTGATTTCAATAGCACTCCTCAGGTGTGATATTCTAAAGAGAAAATGTCATAGAAATTTTTTATCATTGTTTCCTTTGTTTATTAGATATTACAGTAATAAACTATAATAGCTCCCATGCTTATTGGCAGAGTGCAATATACAAGTTCTTGTCAACATCTGAGGTAATCACTTTTCCGTTGTTAACCACTTGAATAATGTTTTGGTTACATAGTCCAACCTTTACAACACTGATGGCGAACAATGTCATGTCAAGAAGTCGAGTACATATATAAATTCCAAGCTTTGTGAAATCTGATATGGCTCTTATTTACAGCTGAATATCATGTCATACGACAGAACAGAGTTATCTGGGCAGAGAAGCTGTCATCCTGCCCAAGTTTTAGGTCTCAAACAAGAAATTAGCAGTCCATTGAGCTTGATAGACGGGTATGTCTAATATCTGTTAATGACATTGACATCTTTTCTCTTTTGTTTTTATTAGTTCCTCTAATGATGTGCCAGTGTAGTTCACATTAATTTAGAAGATTGGCGATTTTAAAGCTCAATATGGTTGATTATTCTTCATTTCAGATTGTTGAAACATAGCTGGACAGATGAAGAGGTTAGAGTCGCAACTGGAAATTCTGGCAGCTATGCAGTTGAGCATCCCTTGAAGCTTAACAGTTCTTATGCTACAGTGCAGGTATAAGCTTTTACTCCTTTCCCAATTGGTTGCTCACTTAAGGTTCCTATTGTATGGATTGTGTTGATTTGGGCGGTTGTCATATATCATCTTTTCAGGGTTCTACAGGAACACGGGGATCCAGTGGTGAACCTTTAGCGACTTCCTACCACTCAAAGTTTCTTGGAACCGTTGACTACTTGTGGTAAATTGCTTCTATCAAATGCTGTAGCAATGACTATGTTGGTGAGGGTGGTCGTAATGATAATAACAGTGAACCTTATGAAATGCTTGTATTCTACACAGGTACTCGGATGGTCTTGTGCCGACAGGAGTTATGGATACAGTTCCAGTTGACATTCTCCAGAGGATTGGCAGTCTCCCTTGCGAGGTATGAAAACATTTGATTCTGCTACAGCTACCTGATATATAAGTCTTGCTCGCATATGCATGTGTAGCTCGCAATAAGGTCTTCATCAAGAGCCTGGCCTGAAAGTGTTTGGATTTTGCTGTTAAACTGAAAAGTTTAGACCTTCTGTCAGGTCTTCAAATCATTGTGTCTTGTGTATAAGTGTATATATAAGTCTTGCTCGCATATGCATGTGTAGCTCGCAATAAGGTCTTCATCAAGAGCCTGGCCTGAAAGTGTTTGGATTTTGCTGTTAAACTGAAAAGTTTAGACCTTCTGTCAGGTCTTCAAATCATTGTGTCTTGTGTATAAGTGTATATATGTTATCTTCCAATATAATTCTATTTCTCCTTTATTTGGACACAGAAAGTGGGCAGCGATCACTTGGCTTTAGTTTCTGAGTTTGCATTCACACAAGGCACAAAGGAGGGCAACAAAAAAACTGCATGAAGATTCTGAACAGCATTGTCCAAGCATTTAGAGAGAGCAACATTTTGTTGGCACACCATGTATGGTTCTCCCCGGTAAAAGCCTTTTGAAGCATCCTCATGGAGAAGTAAACTCATGCAAATGCACGGGCCATTTTCAGATTCTTCACAGCTTGAAGCCTTGAACAAGAGAAATTTATGTTCACTTTGATTAAAGAGTTTCATAGCTTGAATAGCAAGTAGAAAGTAATACAAAGCTGGTGATTTTTGCTCACCACAAAATATTATAGGTTTGCTTAGTGTAAAGTTCTTAAACAATCGTGCGATTCTTTGTAATTTTTAACTTGTTTGATGGATCTCAATAGCGTAAAGTTCTAAGTGATGTGATGTTTTATTCACCACTCCGGAATCTAATAGAAATGTGATTTTTTTGGTCGGCATGTATGAATTTCCCTAATTTGTGACAGTCAAAAGTCAAAATCGACCAACAATGAGCAAAGATGGAGCTTATTACTGCAAACTCTAAAGATGAAGCTTTCCCAAAGGTTTCCTAGGTTTAAGAATTAATCCGCAGTCAGAGATTTTGTCAAAACATTTCCTCCCATTTCAATTCACAGTCGGTAGGATTCGAACCCGGATAGGAGGTACCACACCTGGAAAGTCTTACTAATTCAACCACCAGTGGTGGTTGGTTAATGTTATTTAGTATCGACTCAATGTATCATACTTTAAATGTATCACAATTTAACATCACATATCGCTGAATTGGCCAAATGGATGGTAAAAACTTTTACTGTAAAACTCCGAACATTCTCCGAGCTTGAAGAAAAATTTACCAAGAAAAGTAAAACTTAAAGTTTCACAAAAAAGAAGAAGAGAAAAACTTAAAGAAATGGCATCGCAGATTTGTGTGGCTGCATGGCAATTCAGCATATCAGGTCGCGGTGGCAGTGGCAGCATCTCATTCTCGAATTATAAAGTTCTAAACCGATGGAATAGACCACCGCCCACTTCCACGATGGACCCCACTACTGCCTCCTCACGGCTTCTATTTTTTGGTCTTCTTTCTGTTCAGATAAGACGGAACCCTGAAATCTAGTGGCCACGTGCACAACAAGTGCCCTCTATTACGATTTCTCATCTATTACTTAGAGACTATAATATACGTGTACACGTGTTCTAGACTAGAAAGCGACACGCATTTGAGCCCACCAATCAGAACCCACCGCGTGGATTTCCCCGACTCCCCTCCCTGGACGGCAAGAATCGCTGGCTCCTTGATCCTCCTAAAATCCCCCCAACCTGCCTTTTTGAGTGTCCGAAAATATCGGAGTCCCCCAAAATCTCAATATCCTCTCGTTTTTCCCTCGCTTTTCTCTCGCCGCCGATCCCAATTATCCCTCCGATTCCGTTGGATTTTCGATTTAGTTTTCGAATTTTCAGCCATTTTTTTTTTCCTTTTTCGCCATTTGAAATCGAATTTCGCTGGCTATGAAATGATGCAGCGACTCGTCGACAACGCCATAGCTGTCACCAAAGAGTGAGTTCCCCTAAATTGGTTCGATTCTTTTGTGCATGCATTTAAAGTTTGATTCTTTTGTTCATTTCTGCGTAAGGAAGTTTGAGTTTGAGGAAATTGTGGTTGAATTTTTCGTTTTACTTTGTTTCTGGTATCGATTTTGTGCTTCTTCGGTTGTGCAGGTCAGTGAAGACGTTCACGTATGAATCGCTGAACAATATTGTGAGATTCATCAATGGAGTTTCAGCTCTTTTGTTGGCATTTTTGCCAGGGAAGGCTAACATCCTCGAAGGAATACATGGCTGGGAGCTCAGGCCTACCTTTCGCGGACCTCGATTTCCTCGCTGGATGGAAAAGTAAGTTTGGGGTTTTGCGGTGAATTTAGGTTTTCTCCATTGCTCGGCTTCAATTTTGTGTGTTTGTTTCTCAATTGGGATTTATTCATGAAAAATGAAAATGAATGTTTCTGAGGGCTGCATGATGTTCCCTTATTTTGATATGTTTCTTTCTTTCATGTAAATTGTAATTCTGAAATTTGATATCTTTATTATTGGGCGCGCACATAAGTTTCTGGAATGACATGTCTGTTTTGGTGGTTGTTTGTAGTGGGGTGTCCTCTTTCAATCATTTCATACATGAGCTTTCCGTGGACTCTGATTCTGATGGTTCGGGCATAGATTATGCCTATGGGGAAGAAGATAGTGATGAAGACATGTGTCCTGCGTCACCATCTTCTCAAAGTTCAAGAGTCTCCAGGTCTTCTAGTATCCCCAAGCACGAAAGGCAATGGGCAGGTTGGATGTGGATCAAATACTTATTTTTTTGGATTTTGTTTCCTGCAAGGTTTCTGCTTGGGCTTCCTGTTCGCCTTTGCCGATCTTCTTATAATAGGTGCACAACAACCTCTTCTGCACCAGGAAGCAATCAGCTTTTGAAAAGGCCTTCTTTGAATAAAGTCCAGTTCCTCAAGGATCACTTTGTTCAGCGCACTACTGATAGAAGACGTGGAGTCATTGAGGTTTTTTGCGTAGATTACTCTTTTGCATCTTTTTTGGAATTCACATTTATGACGTCTTCTCATGTTTCACATATGCTGCAACAGGATCTTCATCTAGCGATTGAGATATTCATTGAAGCTGTATTCGATGTTGTTCATAAGGCAGCACATTTTGTTCTTT
Organism: Rubus idaeus; assembly: GCA_030142095.1. Lineage (NCBI taxonomy): Eukaryota > Viridiplantae > Streptophyta > Magnoliopsida > Rosales > Rosaceae > Rubus > Rubus idaeus. The sequence continues at coordinate 2,751,542 of CM057969.1, read as the reverse complement.
CCCCATCAGATGCTCTTAGAACACTCTTTTGGTGGTTTTCATCGAACAGCGACAGAGGTCAATATACTCACGGTAGTGTTTCAGAAGCTTTTGTTCCTTCAGCAACACTTGGAGATAATGATCCAGCTCCAACAGAAAGGAATACTTCGTTTCAGGCACTCAATACTGATGCTCGAACATGCCAGGATGTCATTACAGAGCTTGGGTGAGGCTGGGCTACTGTTTACTTGATTCCAGAACCTTCCCCCCTCCAACATTTTTCACAAATTGCTTACTTTTCTGCCTGTTTTAGGTATCCATATGAAGCTATTCATGTGATCACTAGTGATGGATATGTTCTTCTCTTGGAAAGAATCCCAAGGTATATAGATTTTTCCCCTCATCAAGTGATAACTTTTCTATGAATATGTGGTGTCTAATATTTGTAGTGTGATGCTGCAGACGTGATTCACGGAAAGCTGTTTATCTACAACATGGAATTCTGGATTCATCTATGGGGTAAGTTATTTCTCTCTAAGTTTTCTTCCTCATTAGTGGCCTAGGTGGTTGGTAATAATGAAAAGTAGTCTTTTAGAAACTGGAAAGATCAGATGGCATGTGGTATGACCAACTGGCATTGACCAAGAGTAGTTATTTTTGGAAGCTGGTAGTACTGCCTGCCATGGCCCTAGCCATGATTGGTACAATTGAGCTGGTGGTGTTCCTACAAAAATGGAAACAGAGTAGTGTTTGTGATGTCCCACGGAACTCGAAGCTCATCTTTACCTACATATTTTATTTCCCTTGTGATTGTATTACATAGCATGTGGATTCACCTATTTATGTGCAAATTCTACTACATCTTAAGTTATGGCTTATAAAATATGCTTTCTTTCCTATGAGGAGCCAATCTATATTCACTACTTATTGTGTTATGTTCTCTTGTCTTTGCAAACACTGTGAAAGCTGTGTTTAAATACTACCTTCATTTTTTTTGTTTCTCTTGGGTACATGACCTACAGATGATTCTAATGGGTTGTTTCCTTGTCCAGTTGGGTGTCTAATGGGGTTGTTGGTTCACCTGCATTTGCCGCCTATGATCAAGGTTTGCCATGTTTGATTAGAAAGCATATGCATCTTGCGGCACAGAGTGGTATTGGTTTACAAATTTGCTAATACATCTTACTGTTTCAGGATATGATGTCTTCCTTGGGAACTTTCGTGGCTTGGTTTCTAGGGAACACGTTGACAAAAGCATTTCTTCACGACAGTAAGTTGGCATATGAGATCTGCTTTTTATATTATTTGTGAAAGATGTATCCTTCTGTATTTTCTTCTGTTTTGGTCACCAAAAAAAAAATCGTTTTGATGCACTACAGACTCAGATTGTCATTGGGGAGAGATTGAGATCACAATATTTACGGATTGCAAAGCCTAAAATACCAGTTTCTAGTTTCCTTCAAGTAGCTACTAAACATATCAACCAATGCAGGTACTGGCAGTACTCCATCAACGAGCATGGGACCCAAGATATTCCTGCAATGATAGAGAAGATCCACCAAGTTAAAACTGCAGAGTTGAAGCTTAGTCAACCTGATATTGAGGAAGAAACCAATGGTGATCAACCTTATAAGCTTTGTGCAGTTTGCCATAGCTTGGGAGGAGCAGCTATATTAATGTATGTTGTAACACAGAGGATAGAAGAGAAACCCCACAGACTCTCGAGATTGGTTTTATTGTCACCTGCTGGCTTCCATGGTGATTCTTCCTTTATGTTTACGGTCATGGAGTATTCCTTTCTTTTATTGGCTCCCCTTCTGCAACCCCTTGTTCCTGGCATCTATATACCAACCAGATTTTTTCGCATGCTTCTAAACAAGTTGGCACGGGACTTCCATAATTACCCTGCTGTGGGAGGATTGGTTCAGACGCTGATGAGTTATTTTGTTGGTGGGGATAGCTCAAATTGGGTTGGTGTACTAGGGATACCACATTATAACATGAATGACATGCCGGGGGTATCATTCCAAGTGGTCCTCCATCTTGCACAAATGAAGCGTGCAAAAAAGTTTAGGATGTTCGATTATGGGAGAGATTCTGCTAATATGGAGGTGTATGGATCTCCAGAGCCACTAGACTTGGGTGAGTACTATGGGTTCATTGATATTCCGGTTGATCTGGTTGCTGGACGAAAGGACAAGGTAATTAGGCCATCAATGGTAAAGAAGCATTATAAGTTGATGAAGGATTCTGGTGTACATGTATCATTCAATGAGTTTGAGTACGCACATTTGGACTTCACATTTTCCCACCGTGAAGAACTTTTGGCATATGTCATGTCACGCCTGTTGCTTGTGGAGCCGCCTCCAAAGCAGTCCAGTCCGAAGGCTTTAAGGATGAGGAAGAAAGGACAGCAGGTTAATAGTTAATTCGAGAAATCAATGCAGTTCGTTTTCTTTTTGCTTTGCTATTTGGCATGTGCTGTATCTTTAGGTGCAGATTACTGTTATAGATGATTGAATATGTCGATACGTCTTTACTCCAGTGCAATCAGTGATAACAGTTGCTGCCACTTTTTTCTTTCCCACCAATTTTTCTTTGGGAAGTGAACTGTCTGGAATGCCTGGATGGAGCGTTGTACAAAAACCACTGTGTATAGTTTGTAAGAGAGTAATTGGATCCATGAAACATGTTTCTCTGTCCTGTAATCTTAACTGTGTGGGCTGTCTGAATTGTGCATTTATCATTTTGAGATGCCAAGGGCGCACTTCATCTGTTTCTTAATGTTGATATTCATATGATGAGAAAATCTAATCTGTATTTTTGGGGTATGATTTCCCGAGTGCACTTAAATTGTGAAAGATACTACTCGAATTGATTACTACTTAAAGGTCAGGTTAACATGGCTTAATCCCAATTGTTTGGGGTCAGCTATTAAGACCATAACTGTCTGAAGCAGCAACTGAAAGCATAATATAGATGAAGCTCACATTTTCATCAAATTGGCAGGTTCCCTGTTTTCTCTTTTACAAGCAGAAATTACTAGATGCTAGGATTTATTGATGGCCAGTCTTTTCCTTTGGTTTCTGTTTCTCAAACTTGAAAGCTCTCTGCCAACTCTTGAATCAGTTGCGGCTTAGTGCTGCTGCTGATGCCTTCATTGATAGTGCTGTTCTACCAGCACTATATACAGGAAGGTCCTGCCCGGCTGCCCCTACAGATTAAAGGTTAGTTCAGTTGAAGCTTATATATATACGTGTACATATACATATATTGTAACTGGATAGATCAAAGTAATCCATAAACTCACCAGCATAAACTCTCCCAGTGAAGTGGTTGTGTTCAGCAGGGGTAATTATCATTGTTTGAGTAGACAGACCGAATCTCACACACTGAAATCCATTAAGTTGGGCATTCTAAAAGTTCACAATCTTTTATTGAAAGCAAACCTTAATACCAGAGCTTTTAGGTGTTACATATATACGAGTCGGTGAAAATTCTCCCTATCTATGTCCTACGTACCATACGATCTGTTATATAAATAGGCAAATGCTTATATATATATCTATATGTATATATATTTACATGTGGTTAATCTACTTTTGCCCAAAGTAGTAGAAGTGAATGATCTTAAAAGATGAAGAATATATCCTATTTAAGAGAGCTGAGTTTGAGTTGCCTCACCAGCTCGTTCTTCTTCAGTAGGTCATATATTTGTTGATCACGCTTAACTTCAAAGAGCACATCATGTGCTTGTCCATGGTATGACCTGGTAAAAGCGAGGCGAGATACTCATATATTAATATGAGGGCATAATTCACATAAAAAGGTAATCTGGAAATATATGTTAATGAATGAATGAATATGCGGTTTCTGTTGTTACACTTGCAACCTGCTGAAAGCTTGTGGTAGAACATTTCCCATCTGCAGTGTCACTGGCCAGTCAGCCGTAAGCCTGAAACATATCCGAAGCTTATAAAGCTGCAAATAGTGCATTGGTTTTGATAGCACAGAATCACAGAATCAAGTATATAATGAATACACAAATCTTCTTGTGATTCTCTGTATGCAAGATTGCAAGCTGTTCTTAAACTTACCTCTTTGGCGCTGACGCCTTCTTGTAGACCTGTTACATCCAGAGAAGTTTCATATTCAGTGTTTCAGCAAACTTATAGCACAAGGGGAAACATATACCTTTGCTTTAGTAAGTAGAACTAGTCGCTCCTGGTATTTGGCAGATATGATGCCCTGAAAGCACAAAAAAATGGAAGGACAAAAATTCGTTTTAGGCAAGATCTCTATTAATTACTTTTATGTACTTGAAATAATGAGGCTTTCTATGTCAGGTGCAAAACAATTGGATTAAATACCTCCCATGCTGGCACATAGATGGCCTCTTCCCATTCCATACTGGTACTAGCTGGAGGAGGCTCCAATCCTATCCGTGGAGGCATTTTTGGTACTGATGTGCGTGCACCCGATGATTCGCCAAAGCGACCAAAAGCACCTGTCTGTCCATCTTGTACCGCAGTAGCTCTTGAAATAATTCTCCGACTTCTTCTAGGTTGGCAAGGAGCCATGCCTAGTGGAGATCTTCGAGTACGTGAAGATGCTCGAGCAACTCTTGAGTTGCCAGAAGTAGCAGTTTGTGGACTTCTCAGATCCCTGCAAGATCTTTGGGATGTATGTGCTCCCCTCATGGCACGAGTTGTAAGTATTTGTTGTGCATGCTGTGGTGAGTGGAGTACTTCTGCTTGTATGGTACTAGCAGCGCAGGGAAGTGAAGCATCCAAGACCGGGGTTTCCGATGCTTGTGTTGCAACAACTGTCACTGATGACTCCATGTTTTGGTGATATCCTTGCCTCCCCAGTTCCATTGTTTGAAGTTCCGGTCGCTGGAGATCCTCGGAACTTCCGGACACGGTGGGAGGACTAGCAGAAACTATGTTCATGCTTGAACTGCTAGTCTTCAGTACTTCTTCACATTCACCATATAACTCTGACCAGAGCTGCCTCTCATGGGGGCTTAGTGATCTCCCAGTGGGCAATATCTGATGACCTGATGAAGTTTCTCCGGCTTCGTCTTCCATAGCTTGTGGTTCAAAGTACTGATCAGGGAGACCGGACATTATATCCTCACTAGTACTCAAAGTGGGTGAAGGTGCTTGTGGAAAAGAGTCGTATATATTGTGCGACAGCGAAGCTATCTTAATTGGTTTTTCAAACAGAAATTAAACTCAGATTGCATTAGTTTTAGAGGGAATTAATAATGGAGAGATATTTAATTATTTACCATTTCTTCGGTTTCGGCAAGAATGTTTTGCGCATGATGCACTTGCTCATATGTCCCGGCAGGTACCGGTACTAGATTCCATATGTCTCTTAGTAACTCAAATTCACTGATCTCTTCTATTAAACAAGCACTATCATCTGATAAAATAAATAAATATCAGTGCTGAAGGAAATAAATAAGTATGAGATAAGTTGTGGTGCTTAAATTAACAATGTGAAGACAAACCTGAAGCTGAATTCTCGAAATTCGGAGCTGACAATCTGTTCACTTCTCCACACAGACCGATAGCCGTACAAAGCTCTAAGAGCTCCTTTGATAGTAGAAATAGCAACTCTGGATTCTTAGCATCACTGAAGGAACACCTTCCTTCAGGATCAATATATGCCTATTTCAGAGCAAGTAACTAGTTAGAAGCTTCCTTATCAAAAAAAAAAAATAATAATAATAAACTTTCCCAGTTCCACTAGCAGAAAGAAAATCTGTGTCCAGTTAACTAAAAGAACTAGTGGCAAAAGCAAGCTGGACCTAATCTGAACCATTCCAATATTAGCTTAATTTGTTTCAAACTTCCATTTAATTGTCTTTCTAATTTAAATTCGATCCGATTTAAAACCCGAAATCTAAGTTGTTTAATTTTAAATCAAAAAACGATGTCGTATTGGACATAAAAACAAAATCAATATATTAATATTGAATTGTATGTTTTACTGAAGTAGATAATAGATTATATATGGATGGATCTCAATGTCACTAAAAAGATAAAATGTATATTAAGCTCGACATCCGACTTGCTATAACCTGAATCCAAAAACGATATCGTTTTGGACATAATAACAAGATCAGAATAAAGTTTTATTTGCTAATAAATTAGATCTATATTCAGTCCAAAAAAAAAAATTAGATCTATATGATCTTAGTTTCTTCAAAACGATGTCGTTTTGGACATGAGCACAAGAACAGCGTGGAGTTTTATTTCCTAATGGATATATGGGATTATAGATCTTAGTTTCCCAAACGCTAGCTCGTAAAAGGAAATGAAAAAAGGACCAATAAAGTGAGGAAATGCTTGGGGTGTTCTTAGGGGGCTCCATTGAATTCTCTTTTGACATGCATGAGTGCTTGCTTTGGAGTCTTAGAATAAAAATAAATCAAGGAACGCGTTTCTCGTACGCTCAAGAAAGGGAAGAGAGAAATAGAAAGACAAAAGAAACTTGAAAAGTGGCAAAGCATCTGTAAAAGATGGAAGCAAAAGGTTAATTGAGTGAAATTTTTTTCCCTAATGAGTTGTTTTATACTAAAAGAAATTCCTAATGAATTTTCAATCAATGCATAGAAATTTTTCGAGACAACCTCTTCATCAAAAAGATTCGGGTCAAGCTGAATTGCACAATTAATTACTAATTCTACTAGCTAGGATAATTTTAGTGAAATTAGGTTCTAAGAGTCTTTGGTTCATACCACTCTAGTGTCACTCCCATAGTCTAGGCAGGATTATAATTTAATTGGCTCATCACAACTTCTTGGTTGGTTGTGGCCCTTGAGCCAATTTGGGCATCAGCTAGCAATTCTTATATGAAACTAATATTTTTCACTCTACTCTTAAATTTTTTAAATTTGTTGACATTATGCTGAAATAAATCTCCCAAGGAAAAATTACCAGTGTTGCATGGGATATGATGGAAATAACAAATCTATCCGTCAATTTTTCTGTGGCCCTTTTTATCGAATAGGATGGTTAATTTTTTTTTTTAGAAGAAGAGAACTTTATTCTTTACTTAAAAAAATTACAACCATAGGAATAACTATGTAAGTTCATGAACTACTCATATTCCTAACATAAAACCGGCGGTTACAGATACCATGAGCCAATAAGGCCCAAACTCTAACCACAAATATCGCCTTTCTCCACAGGCTACTAATAGATTGCACCCAATAGAATGGTTAATTAGCTCGTTTAACATTGTGAATAATAAATATCACTAGACTAACATGTAGTAATTTGATCACATGCTAATTCATAAAGCAACCAATTTATAATTAAGCTAATATATATATATATATATGAATATATAAATTACTAGCTATACTAGAACAAAGCCAAAGACTCATCAAACAACAACACCAATCGAAAAACAAACCCAAAGAGGATTCAGTAAATCCTTAATTACTCATATATATGGAATTTCAGCAGTAATTTTCAAACTTTTATTAAGAAATTAAATATAAATTCAGTGACAAAGTTCTAATTTGAAAAGCATAGATCAATTTTAGAGAGAGAGCTAATTAACAATCATAATCAGCAGTATATCTAGATGAACGACAAATTAATTTCAAAGATAGTACTAGCTACTAGCTACTACTAGCTAGATGGTTGGTTGCTTTTATCTCTCTGGAAGATTCTGGAAGATGCAAGTCATGGTGAGCTAGCTGACAATGACATTCTATTCAGATTTGATCACAGACTGAGAGTGATCGAGGGCAGCACGAGCCTCTGAGAACTTGTTTGATAATAGTACAAGAAAATGTGGGTACTTAACATTTCTGAAGGAAGATACTGTTCCTTCAGATTCAGGATCATTTCTTCCCTACATTTCAGAGCCATGTAATATTTAAAATTTAGCAAACAATTTCTCTTCACTTTTCATAAGAAAAAAAAAAGAAAAAAGAGAGAGACGATACTGCCACTTTATATAGTATGTGAGAAGTTCTACTGGGCGTTAACGTAAACATCAATACATTAATATAGATCAGTTCGATATACTTAGTAGTAGATCAGCTGCTTCAGGCAATAGAGATCAATATATATACCACTATTTTTTTTTCCCACCATTCCACTGCTAATGCGAGTTGGTCTAGCTACATCAATTAATGTATTGATGTATGTAACTAATATGAGAAAACTTAAAGTGCATGTCACACAAAAAATGCTACCAGTTTAGAACAAGAAGCTAGAACTAGAGCCAATCTTCAATTCAATTCAAGAAAAAGAAGAACAAATAAAGTTTAGGCTATTTGTACCGCATTATATATCTCTCTGAGTTTTGGAAACTGTTTTGGTGAAATGACAGATAGAGATACAGAGCACTGCAAATGAAAAGCAAACATTATTAGGGCTTTTAATGACATCACCGATCAATACTAGGAACGTACTGAAAATGAAAGAACGTATATATATATATATAATTTGCATATCTTCTTTGATATTTACCTGAGCATATGATTTGGCAACGGTTTGAGCATCAGCTAGAGACAATTGAATATTTGTACCACTGGAAAATTGGCCATTACTTATTATTGGCAGAGAAACGGCCGTTGGAATCAACATAGGGTTGCTTGCAGCCACAAGAATACAATGCCTTTCTCCGGCAATAAAATGGTCTTGAACTTGATCAGTTTCAGTTCCAGTAGGAGTAGGCTTCGGAAACATCTGTTCATTAACGCGTAAGAGAGTTAATGCCATTGCGATAGTGATGAAAACTTAACCAAACAAAGAGAATCTAACTAGTAGCTAGTTAGCTTCATAATATGAAGCTAATTAACCAGCCTTAATTTTGGGAAATTAATATTCATATTCCTCCCTACGTACTGAATGACCTAATTCAGAAAAGGGTAAAAACCCAATATAGTACCCAAACTATGGAGAAAAACCCTTTTTGGTACCTACAAATTTTTTTTACCCAAAATGGTACCTGAACTATTATACATTTACCCAAAATGGTACCTCCGTAACCCAAAATGGTACCTGAACTATTGATAATTACCCAAAATGGTACCTGAACTATTGAGTCATTACCCAAAATGGTACCTGAACTATTGACCATTACCCAAAATGGTACCTGACTTAACTACGGAGGTACCATTTTGGGTAATTGTACAATAGTTCAGGTACCATTTTGGGTAAAAAAAATTTGTAGGTACCAAAAAGGGTTTTTCTCCATAGTTTGGGTACTATATTGGTTTTTTACCCTTCAGAAAAACGTACCACAAGTGCTTCAGCCAGGCCCTCCGCAATGGCGGCTTCATTAGGACCACCACCACCGGAAAAACGTAAAGCTGAGAGTGATCCAAGAAAACCATCCACATCTGTCGTCAAATGACTTGCTTGCACTAAGCAACCTGCATGCACAAAAGTTAATTAAATCAAGAATTTTTCTTTCCTTTTAATTCAGGTTGAAATTAATAAGTTTTAGACAGTTAAAGTATATCTGCTCATCATATATATATATACCAGGGTTACCAAGTCCGTGAGAATTATACTGAACCAAACCCAGCTGTACCGCTGCACCAGCTGAAGCATCCTATATTTAAGAAAATAACATAACATAATTCATAAATTGATCAGTAGGAATTAAGGTGATTACTATAAGCTTTTATCTAAGGAATTAATTTTTATGATCAGTTCAAAACTTCAAATAGACATACCTGCCCATTTGATGACTGGCCACATAAGTGCCTGAATAAGCAAAAATTATTAACATTAACTTAGAATGTATATAAAAAAATTCTCAGTTAACCAAGAAAAGTACATGTCAAAAATGAGAAAAAGGGAATTACCTCATGCAAAAGTTTATTATATATTTTGTATCTTTTTAACTTATTGTTAAACTATACATTTCATAAGAAAGGATCGATCGAGTTTCCATATAAATAAAAAGGATTAAGTATGGACATTTTGCTCAATGAAATGAATAATTGACAAGAAATATTATCATTCTTCACTAAAATTCAAAATATTGGAGAAACTAGCTTGTTACAAACGTTCTTGACAATATTATCTTCTCACTAATTATAATAAATAGTGACAAGATCAACTATTTAATCTGCCTGAAACGATCACTCATTGACGTTACGTGAGTATATGCACCATGCGCCTTCGGTTGACGTCTTCTAACTAACTTTTTAAATCATGACGGTTTCGTTAAATTTATGCCTTTGGTGCCAAAGTTGATCTAGCTAGGGTGCAATTATGCATTTCATTAAATCACTGAATGCAACTAATAAAAAATCTTAAACTTTTCGCATTTTAGAATGTGAATATTAGTTTGCATGTGTTCTTGTAATAATATATAGCCTGATATATATCCAGAGAATAGAGATCCGATCATAGTCTTCATATATATATGCAACGGACCATGAGTAACAAGAAATAACAAATTTTGTGTTCAACCAAAAGAGACTTTTCGCTGAAATTTTGGCCCAAAAAAAAAAATTAATTGACACGATTTGAATAAAAAATTTCAAAACTATTGTTAGAAATTTCACAAATCAAGAAATCAATAACATTTCCTTGCTCTAAGAATACACAGCAAAAGAGAAACCATTACGTACATCTAGAATTCTAGATATATAGCTAGGGATAAAAACCTTGAAGCTAGCCCCAAATTAAACTACAATTCTCAAATAATCCTACCAGATAATTCAGACAAACCCCGGCCAAAACATACATGACAAAAACACATGAGAAAACCACAGCTATATATATATATATATATATGCATAAGAAAATTAAACAGACGTCAAACACGAATGAAAAATCTACCTGATGATCTTTTCAAGGTAGTCTTTGCGAATGGTTTGCCAGTAAGGCCCCATAGCTGTTGTTCCGTCAACGACCAGCACAAGCGTCGACTTTGCTGCTTCCGCCATAATTGCTTCTATATAACCAAAACCTGCGCGCGGGCGAAGTGGTGGCCGGAGCTAGAGATTGAAAAAGCTGGCCGGTGGCTGAATTAGACAACTGAAAGAGAAGAGAGTAGCGGTTTTGGTTTTAATTTGTTTCAAAAGAAATTAAGCTCTATCTCACATTACTCAACACTACTACTCTCTCGTCGTTTTTGCATACCACAAGTCTCTAGGTGCCGGGTGGACGTGAAACGTATTTTCCTTTTGCTGTCACCTTTCCTTTTACCATGCCATCAGGAAATTAATTTGACAGTTATGCCCCTTTATTTTGAAAATAAAAAATTAATATATAGTAATTTTTTGTGGTCAACGTACTGCAAATTAATTAACATACTTAACAAATATAAACAAAACTAATTTAGTCGATTTAGTGTGTATATATTTTTCCATGAGGTTGAATGACGTCTATAAGTTCGAATTTTCGATCTTAGTACTACTCTAGCTAGAATTATGTGATATATGTATGTACGTGGGTTAAATTGTCAATTTATCTAATACTTTGATAGAAATGTAAAATGGTTCAAATTTCAGAGAAGAGAGATGAAAAGTGATAATTATATATGCCAGTGGGGAATTGAAGAGGATTAATGGAAGTATGTGAGCAGCTGTTTTACTACAGAACGAGTGTTTTGCGGGAGGAAGTTGAGAATAGCAGAAGAACATCGCCAAGTGGACACATTCATTTTCTCAGGAAGGAACAAATCTAAAAAGTTTCTATCCTCATAAAAGACTATATACATATATATATATATATATAGATATATATATATAACAAAGTATTTAATATTATTTTTCCGTCCAAAAAAAAAAAAAAAAAAATATAACAAAGTATTTATGCTTCAACTGCATGTCCTGAGAATTACCTTCTTCCCTTTGAGTGTGTGCGCGCACTAGTAGCTTTTGTAAGCCAAGTGATGCACATTAAAATGACTCCATAATTTTAACTTTTAAGCACTTGATGCAATACAAGTGACATGAAAACAAAAATAAAGATGAAGTTTGAAAAGAGGCTACTCATTATATATTTTTTGTTTTGTTAATTACCAAATGTGGTTACGAATTATAGAAATATGTTGACTAATTGTTTCTTTTGGGGTGTGGAACGAGGGATGGAATCTAGTCAAGTTGGGGGTTAATCTTTCACACCCATTCATTCATTGAAAAGTGAAAATTAGGACACCGAGGTGGATTATGATCAAAGCCCTGGACATTGAGAATTATAGAAATATGTTGACGCGTTGACGATTTGTTTCTTTTGGGGTGTGGAACGAGGGATGGAATCTTGCCGAGTTGGGGGTCAATCTCTCACACCCGTTCATTCATAAAAAAGTAAAATTAGGATACCGGAGAGGACTAGGATCAAAACTCGGGCATTAACGAATTATAGAAATATATTGCTGCGTTGACAATTTGTTTCTGCGGGCATGCACGGAACCGTGTATAAAATGACTAGTGTAAGATAAACACCTTAATATTGGTGATGGGAGTATTACGTTGACCTATTTATTTCCTCACTCCCTTGTACCCTAAGGAGCCATTTACCAATTAAAATTAGGAGTGGAAAAAGACTCAATCTCGTTCTTTCTTAACATTGCATTTACTAACACTAAGTCATATTTATGTGGGGTCCGTGAAAAATTAGGAGCAACTCCTTAATTTTCATTTTGGCAGAGGGTAGACAGTGACTACCACACGTGGAAAATCAACTTTTCTTACTTAAATTATCTTTTTTTATAATCTATATAAAAACACAGGTCCTCGTATTTTTTTCTATAACACAAAATTTCTACCAAAAACACCCTCATATTTTTAAATAATTAAAAAAATACTTTTGTAAGTCTATTCCAATTTCGGATGTTATTTTGATAGGAATGACTCATGTCAACCCATTTTCTATCATTCACCTAATCCTTTTATCTCCGACCTTTCTTAACCCGATTCAAATTTAACCGGAAAATTCTACAATACCCAAGCACCAGTCAGCAATAATCTGAATCGTTGGATCTGTAAATTTCTATCTTACTCCTTATAAGTGAGGTCTTAAAAAATTCAAAGCACTTGTGCCCAAAACACTCAAAACGTTCCTCCAAAACCTTTCTCAAATCCGAAAGTCCCAATAAAAAGGTCCGCATTGAAAACCTTTACCACCAAGCCCACCATCATATTGGTCCTATTAAAAGCTGAAACTTCAACCCGGGTCACTGACCCGACGGGCGTGACCCACCCACATTTGTTAATATACAAAGTCAAAAGCACAGTCTAACGTCCACCTCCTAGCGCCGCTTGAGACTTTGCCGAGAAAATCAGATAGCAAAAATGGTGGTTGGGCGTTCCACTACATGGGCCTACGTCCGAATCATCTCCGGCACCATTCTCGGTGGCGTTCTCGGCTTCTACGTCATGGACCGCATCGAGAAAAGTTACAAGGTCATATCTCACTTCCCCATCTCTTATTAATTCTTCTCTCTCTCTGTTTGGATCCTGCAAATTCTGGGTTCCTCAGCTTCGAATAATATCACAAAATTGATCTTCTTCTTTTTTTCTTTCTAAATGCGGTTTTTGAATCTGATTTTCTATATGGATTATCGGGTTTTTGGTGAAATACAGGAGAAAATGAAGGAGAGACTGAGGAAGTATGAAAGTGATTTGAAGAAGAAAGAGGAGAAGCTGAATGAGTTTGAAGACTCTATGTAGCTCTGTAACACTTTTTTTTTTTTCATGAAAAATAGCTTCGTTCTGCTGTGTGGCTACTGAGAAATGTAATGGAGCTAAAAAGAAAATGAAATTTTGAGTCATTATGTTTTTATATTTAGAGCTCTCTTCCTGAAGATAGAAATTTAGAACATGAACATGACGCCTTTGTTGTTTCATTTGCATTTTGCAGTGGTCTTCAGTTAAATCATCTTGGTGAACAAACTTTAAGATGCCCACAAATTTTAGTACAAAAATCATAAATCTGGGGATGAATTTACAGAGACCCAACAGAAGGAAATGAATCAGTGACAAAATTAGAAGATAGATGTCATAGAACCAATACCCAAGCTTTCAAAAGATACAAGTACCAGTAACAAAGGGCAGAAGAAAATGGTCACTCTCTATCTACTATAGAACTCTTGTGTTCTACGGAAAAATAAAAATACAGAGCAACATAACAGGGCTGGTAAAACTAATCCTAGCAGCAAAACTGAAATTTGGAATCAACAATCTGAACCGGAGCTTCATTCCCATGAAGAGGTATAGACCTTCTTCTGTGCTTGAAACCAATTGCTGAAAGAAACAAGTGTCACAATTCCGGACACTGTTTCTTATCAAGCATCAAGAATTGGGAAGCACTGTAAGAAAGTGTCCACACTAACTTATCAAGCATCATGAATTGGAAAGCGGTGGTCTGGCCACTTGGGATATGTGCGCTTGTACAAGCTCATGCATATGGTGTCGTTCTGCTGGAGGGTTCCGTTAAGGATGCATTTCATTGCCCCTGCAACAGAATTGTATTAGAAATTTCACAAATCAAGAATCTTCATCCATTCGAGCATCTTCACACTGGGGGAGAATTAAAAGAGAAAAAAGTCTCTGTTATCTATCTTTAAAAAGTAATCTTACCATGTGTACCAACAGGCTCCTTGATGCGACCCCGACGCCCACATTTGGTCCACACTTCCACAGGCTGCCATCACCACCGCATCAAGAAACATACTCATACGATTATTGGGTACTTCTTTGATATCATGCACCACAAATTATAAGATAAAAAGAAAAATTGAAATTATATGCTATGAGATTCCCTCACCTTGAACCATCTCACATCCTCTGGATTATGGAACATATACCTCACAGCAGCTTTCTTTTTTGAAACTCGTTGAGGATAACTGCATCAATATGTGCTCAAGGTTCAATAAATCAAAACTTTCAACATATGTATCTTAGAGGTCATCTTCTAGTGGTTTCCTTAATATTCTAAACTTCAGCAGGAATTAACAAAAGAAGTACACAAGTCATGATCTCTGTGTATAAGTCTTAGACATATAATTCACCATGACCATCACAATACAAAGTATCCAAGTAAGAGAGGAGGGAAGAATGTAGGGGTGGAGGGATGTAAAATCACCATTTTTTTTTTCCAATCAAGAGTCAAGAATAAATCGTACCCAGTTAAAATGATCTTCTTTAGAATAATCCTGTCAGGATCAATGCTTCTCAGAGAACCAACAGCAGCAACTGTAGGTGCAGTGGCCTCCCCTTTAGAACTCTTGAAAGCTATCAAGGGAAGAACTGGAAAAGTGATAGGAGCATAAATTGAAGCCATGGAAAAACGCCCTGGATGAAGGAACCTCTCCATTTTGTGCTTGTCTGAATTCATGTTATTAGTAGAGTATATTGGCCTGCAGAGTGATACGCAACAACATTAAAAACTTCACAAGAATTCAAAAATAAGTACTGTTGATGGTACTTGAAAAACTACCTAGCAACAAATTGACGAAAGCCTGCATGAAATATTAATTCGTCTTTGGTTTTGATGGGATCACTGTAAGTATCGTGCTTTTTTATGCTGCAAACAAAGATGATCAAACACCATGAGACAATATCCACTTGTAACTAAACAAGGCAAAATTGCAAATATTGCTCAAGTAGTGCAAATAAACATAGATACCTGAAATGGAGTACAGACATCTTGGACTCATGCTGCAAAAGGCCACATACTATAATAGGCATAGTATTTGCACGCATACATAATTTAGAAGCAACAGTAGTTGGCACTTCTTTGATATACAGACTTGCATATGAGCTAGCTGTTGCACAGTCATCCCTGTTTTCTTGCTCCATATCTAAAGCTTTAGCAAGGATGTTTTTCTGTGTCCTGTTAAAATTGTCGAAGGCAAAGATTCTACCGTATTCTGGAGGTAGAGACTCCTGGAGTCCATTAGAAATTTACATCAGTTGGGGACTTGATGTTCAGAAATAGTGAAAATTACTATTACAGAATACAAGAATATTACTTTGGGATCCCATGAAGAGGTCCTAAAGGACTTGAGGCCTCTATACTTTGCAAAACGTTTTCTAGCTGGAAAATCCACAGGTGTATCCACTTCATCTGGAAATTCTGAAATATAACAAATAACCATTAACAGCCAACTAGATAATGCAGCAGCAACATACGCTGATTGTGATAAGCTAGTGTCAATGATTTCATAACATTACAATATGCTAATAGCATATTTTGTGAAACTATATAAAAGGCAGGGAAAAAATAGCATAAATCAATAGCCAGTTAACAAAAAAAAAACAAGCATAACCTAAGAGGTTTTATGTTCTTTCAAACAGTACTCAGCCCATGTATAAAAAATCTTTGCCTTCAATCACTATGAGCGAACCTAAAAAAATAAAATTAGAAAGGTTTTTAAAATGATAAGTACCCTCATCATCAGCATGTGCTTGCTTAATTTTTTTAATCTCATCCTCCAACTGTTCCTTGGTCAAGTTTTCACCTTCCTATAAATCAAAACAAAGAGAATGTAATTATTGGATCAATTGGAGAAAAAAATGCAGTCATACAAGTAAGGCGTTAATTGAATCCTTACAGACAAATGCATAATTTCCCTCGAATGTGAAGGGTTAAAATAAATAAGGGTGTTGGCACACAATCTAGTTGGCACATGTTCATAATGGCATTCTTGAGATTCTGATACAGAAAGCACCGATGGACAGACAAAATCACAGGTGAACCTAAATCTATAAGGTGAGTGGTTCAAATCTTTTATGAAACCTGTTGCCTAAACCATTTTTTTAATAGCTTAACCACATCTTTGGAGTTTTGCAATTTAGAATATCTAATTCAAAGTAACTTATCACAGTGTACCTTTGCATTTCATGGTTAGAATGTGGATGGTATCCAAACTGCTCACATTTACAAATGACAGTAACATAAAAGTATGGGTCAGGGTTATTTGTCATTTAGACCGAGACTGAGACACGACTAATGCTGGTAACACAATAAAATTCACTTACTACTTATATAAATATATATATATGTTAAAACTCACCATCATCACCGAATCAGCATCAGTTTCTCCGTCAGAGTCCCTCAAGTCTAAAGAAGCTTGATCGTCACTGAGATACGAATGATTATTGCCCTCTTCGCCAGGATAACCACTCTCTGTTTCATCCGTTACCATATGATCAACTACTTCATCAATACCGGACTCTTCTTCATCTGTATCAGGTTGAATCCAAGTAGCCTGCAAAATAGAAATCATGCTTCTGTCACTAACACATTTGCACATTACCCATCAACATGAAGAAACAAAGATGTCAAACAATAGACAAAACATTCAGAAATAAGGAGGTTGAAAATAACAAATGCAGACCTGGTATTCTGAAGTGCCTCGAGGAAGAGTCCTTTTTCTCGTCTTTTTTTGTTTTTGTTTTTTTTCAGCATCCGCCATTTCTTCTTCTGTTGGCCATGTCTGATAAAAAAGATCTATGTTTTAAGTAAAAGTTGTACAGAAGGTAGTCCTGTAATTCACCATGCCTCATAGTAAACATAGTATAAATATCAGAAACATATCAGCCTCTTGTTAGGAGCATTTGCAAGGTTTATCACCACTATGACATTCTTCTTTTGTTAGAAACATATCAGCCTCCTGTTAATTCGCCTCATATACCACCATTTTTTTAGTATACTATCCTTGGATAAGCAATATACAATCATATTCTTATATAAGTTATTCAAGGTTATGATAATAAGTAAGATAAATGATTAATAAAGAAATGATGTAATAATGTTACCTGTTCATCTCCGAGGCGATCAGGAACATTCTCAACAAGAAAAGCCTCCTGCTTCAGAGGATCGGGAACCAAAGAACGAACAACCTTGAAATAGATAAAGAAGACAGTAAGAACTCCAAATGATATTAATTTGGACCATATAATAGAGGCATCTACTGCTTATAATGGAACAGTCCCTACCTCTACATCACCGACTTCATCTGCATCCATGACATCCTGCTCTTTTTTTGCATTCAAAGGATGTGGATCCTTGAGGATGTCCATTTTGCACAACTGGAAATCCCCGGCACCAGAAACATGAACCTGATATAAAGGAAAATAAGACAACTACCAATTCATGTGACCAAAGGCAAGTCATTGGCTGAACTAGTTACCAATTGATTCACAGAGAGACTGCGGGCTCGAACATATCCAGTCAGGAGAAGGTTACATGTTCCCGGATTCATATCATCTGCTACCATTTCAACCTAGATACAATAAAGGAAATTTGTGATCACATGGATGAAAATAATTAGAATCATCTTTCTCACTACTTTTTTTTATTTATTTTTCAACTTTTCTTCTTTGTAAGAGTAGTTGTGGTTCTGCAATGTACACATGCCTTGTCAGATGAGAAAACCTTCAGTTTCTACTTCTATCTAACATACAAAACACCAAAACTCAAAGAGATCCAAAGCTAGCACCTTTTGAGCCATCAGGTAAGGTCGCTGACTTCGCCAGTGAGGAACTGATAGCCTTTGCTCCTTAAAAAGCCACATGAACTGAAATTAAAATAAGATGACAAAGGAAAGGCATGAGACACATTAAATTATCTAAACATGAAATGAAATAATCATCATGGGAATTCTAACCCACCCTGAACTTTAACATTAAAAGCATTAGCCTAAGATAAAGAATCTAGTCTCTAGCCATTACCTTATGCAACTCGTCCTTTGTATCAGCTGCATAAAATTTACAATCTTCAGGAAATTCAGAAGCAAGACTAGAACTACATGTTTTCTTTGACTCATGTCTTCTTTTCGCCTCAGTAGGAAGATCCTACATCCATAAAAAAATATAAAATAAAATAAAAATCCTATGTCAAGCTGTGCAAACCTACTTTTCAAGTTGGACGATAAGTTTCTGAATATACAAAGCACATCAACAATAACATACACGAATTAGCACGACGGTGCTCGGTAAACCAAGAGACCTAAAAACAGAAAGACATTGACTACCGAATGAGTCAATGTAGTCAGACTCTCCTTCACATGAAGAGTTTGCTGAAGCCACAAAAGCAATGAGATCAGCGACCTACAAGCCAAAGAGTGAACGTGTCAGAAAAGCATAGGAAGATTGGGAAGAATACCCAACGGGCAGACTTTCCTACCTTGGCCATTTCCAAACATGATTGCAAATCCCCATGAGGTGCTTGCAGTACCTAAACAATAAATTGTGTTAGATACTTAGAAATTTTCGCATCCGTAAGACAACACAATATTTAGATCATAGTCATCCAATTAAGATAAAGATAAAAGCAGTAGAGGCAGGCTACCGTTGCTCTCAGCCTGTACTCAGAAGAAGCGACTGTTGGCAAAGCACCTCCATAACCTTGTGGAGATAGCAAAGAAAGAATATCCTCAGAAAGCGAATTTAGGTTTACATCCGCCGAAAGCCCAAACAGAACCTGCCATTAACAGAAGTAAGAATGGCAATCAATACAGCTACAATGTTTTACTTGTACACATTCATCTACCCTATTCTTTTCTCTATCAATTCAATTCCACCTGACCAAAAAAAAATACTCACAATCACACGGGGAGGACTTGCTGATCCACTTGAAGCCCTCTTCTCTTTCAAAAGAGCTGCCCGCTTCTGTTCCCGTACCTACAAAATTTTGAAGTAGAGCATCAGCTATAACCATTGTGAAGTAGAGCAGAAAAAGAAGAAGAAGGGGAGCTTCGAAAATCAATCACCATCTTATTTCGTTGAATTCGAGCTGCCCGAGCACCCTTTGTAACATTGTGCTCTGATTTACCAATCCTACCCTTGTCTGGAGCACCAAAACACTCAAATTATAACCCCCATCGCATTAAATTGCCAGTTTTTCTTGATTCAACCAAAAGGAGGTTCAAAAAACAAAAGAAAACGAAGGCAGAACCTGAAGTTTTGTGCAGATTCCGAGAAGACTTGGATGAAAAACGCGTCTTGTGAGCCTTGTTCACTTGATTTCGCGAACCACCTGGCATGGCGACTCTTGCAGAGAGACACTGGAAAGTCGGCGGGGGCAATATAGTCAATATGGATTATGAATAGCACAGCTGAGAGGAATCCATGGGTTTCACTGCCACAGGCCACAGCCGCTCATTCACTATTATGCCGCCAAACAGAGGAAGAAGAGAGGAGGAGGGAGAGGCTTTTAAGTATTCTGCGACTCTGCGTTTTGGGTACAAGTAGGGTTGGGCTTACTCAAAACGCTGCGTTTTACTCGGTGGACTTTCAACTAAATCTGTAGACAATAAAAGCGCGAAACTTCAAACAGAACCGTTGAAAGTCTCGCACAGTCGCAGAGAGATTGGGAATGGAGGACTCGGGAGCGATCCTATGCCAAATCTCATCCTTGAAGGACATGCTTGACCAGGTAAAAATCTTTTTCATTTCTCCATTTTCTCAGTGAAGCTCAGCTTTCAATCTAATCACGATCGAGCGCTCAGAAACTGCTAGTGTAAATCAGGTGAACGAAGAAATTGAGGCGAATATTCAGATAACGCGAGAGATCGAGTCGGAGATCGTCAAATGCTCCGAGTTCGAAAGCGCTCTGGCGGCCAAAGAATCCGACCTCACCAAGACGCTCTACGTCTCGCACTTTGAGCTCATCGGATTGGTCACCGTCACCAGTGAGATACTCAGACCTCAAAATTTTCCCCCTTTTGCTTATTATGTACATTAAATTGGAGAATTATCAGCTTATTGTTCACTTAATTCATTTTTTTTGTTCATGAATTTATGCATAGATGATTTAAGGAACTCTGCAGCGATTTTGGAGAAGGAACTAGATGGTATAAGATTGAAACGCGATGAGACACTTGAGAGAATCCACGAAAACCGGTATACAAATTTTTCTTTTCTGTACTTTTGATGTGGTAGAATTTGAACTTTCTCAGTTTCGCTTCGATATGTATGTTCAAGTATTTCTCAAAATAGTTAGACTCAAGTACATAAACTGATATCTCTTATATCTAGCTGAATTAATTGTTTTTCTATAGGGAAAGGTTTGTGGCATTGTGCCTAGAATTCCAGAAGGACATTGATAAGGGCAATGGCAATGTACTAAGGGCTCTGCTGTCAGAAAAAGATTGCCTTCAAAATGAAATGCATATATTGGGTGAGAAGAACAATGCTTTGAAGAACTCAATGATGGCGTTTATTGAGGGAATTCTTGAAGATCTTAATAGTGGCAACTCTGGTAAATTCATCTTGCTTATGTTTGCAAATTCAAAGATTCATTTTCTTATTTTAGAGTTTAACACCAGCTTTGTGAGAACAAGTCGGCTCTCAATGTTTTGTCTCAAACTGCGTAGATTACTCTAGTAATTCCAGGTTTGAGACCATTTGTTACACAGTCAAAAAGGTCTTAGATACCTGAATTGAGTTGAAGTCTATTCATTCTCTAATCTGTTTTGGTTGGATGCACTACTTTTTCTTATGATCATCATGTCTGCTACTTTGCCTCCGATTAAGATGTCAAAAGGTCAGGAAAATATGGCTGCAAGTGGAATGAGTTGAAACTTAAAAGATAGAAATCTAATTGTTCTTTGAATAAAGAGATAGTTTAAACGAGTTCTACACACTGAATTTTTTGGTCGATATTTGGATCATATCATTTTAGTTATATATGGTGATAAATTATACAGTACGGTCAGCATTCTAGATTTGCATGAAATAGCATACTTCTTGTAACAAGTAAGCAATTATGTGAAGCTATGCCAAGTTTTGACATCTATAACCCATATCAGAATTCATTGAAGCACAATTCAGCATATAAGAGATTCTGTGTAACCATTATAGCCTAATCATAGTGGACTATTCTAGTCATTCATTCATAACTAATCCGTAATTTGCAACAAATTGTTGACCGGTAAATGCAGCTTTACAGGTTGAGATACGGAAGGGGCATCAGGAGAACGCGAAATTGCTGAAGGATATTGATAACATGAAAACTTCATTGCTCTCTAATTTTGAATATGATGATATCAGTGGTAACCTGTTGTCCTGATCTAAATGATTGAGACACCTAACTCCTTAAGATTTTGAAACGTATCTGTTCATTTTTTATTATAGTAGTCGGAAATGATTCTCTTTTATACTATTCTTATCAATAAATGACAAAATGTTATGTCCTACAGTGAAGAAAAGGTCCCATATGCAGAACTAGTGAAGCTATTATTATTTAGCCTCTTGAGATTATCAATTTTCTCCTCCCAAATATAAGCAAGCATACCAGTTTAATTTCTTCCCACCTAGTGTTGTGTGATCTGGGAAGATGAAGTTTGCAAAATAAGTAGATATGAAGATTAAGTTTGGAAACAGCCACACTCGTCTCTTTATCTGCTTTATAAAGCTGAAGATTAAGATTAGATCGATATGCTGCATTAGTGCATTATGTACTCCGTTCTGTATATCTACAGTATGAATAAATGGATAAGCATTTTCTTTATTGCCAAACCTTACTCTCTTCACCATTTTTGTGGCTTACATGAACTTGAAATTTGTTTTGTACCCCACAGACATCAATGCATTTATCTCTGCACAGATGCTGAGCAATATGATTCATAACAGGAGCAGGATCAGGATCGTGGACTTTACAGTAAGTTGAAGGTGTGACGTGTCCCTCCATTCTTCCAAAATAAAAAGGTACCAATAAATTGGTAGGCCTAGCTTTTTACTGTTTAAAGTTTTTCTTCATAAATGTTTTCTGGTATCAGGCTTTTGCAGTCATATGCATGCAGCATTTGCTATTTGAGTACAGTTGGCTTGGATTGTTGCCAATCGTTAGCTAGTCAAAACTTTGACTACCTGCAACGTAGATTTTGGATGTGTACTGTGTACACCAAAATTTCTCTGTCAGGGAAATAGATTTTAAGTGGCGTTACATTAAGCATTACGTTCATTCATATGCTTAAAGTTAGAAGCTTGTTTCTTAGGGGTTGGATCAAGGTTCTGAATTCTGGTTCTGGGTAGGGGTCCAACGTACTCCGGCCCTTCGCTACCAGCCAAGTAAAAACATGTCCTTGTTTTGTCACTTCCAAAATTAGGTAGGGTAGGGGGTCCAGCCCTTAGGTTCATGCTCAAGCACATTTTAAACAGTCCAAACTCATAATGCGATTTCATTTTTTCTGTTATTTTCGTTTCTGATTGTTAAGCTAAGCTAGCACAGACAAAGTACAAGGAGTTAAGGACCATTGTAGAGATGTAGTTTACTATTAGTATTATACATTAAAAATGGAAATTACTGCGAAGCTCCCATATTGAAAACAAGTAGAGCTGTAGAGGGTGATAGTTCAACACTTCAACAACCCAAAATAAAAGTGTGGTTCAAAACCTTCTAATGAAACTAGTTTGTCTTCCTTGTAAAGGACAGTGACCATGTCTCTTAGGTGAATATCACGTGCACCCCTGGCCCAGACCGTACCATACAGCTATCTCTTTTGCATTTTGATAATTGCTGTAAACGTTAGTTCAAGGTCTTTTCTAATCATGCACACCATATAAACTCCATCCAAGTTAACATCATCGATTAAGAACTCGTATTGTCGTTATGGTTTTGGTCCTTAACACAAAGTTTGTGAAAGCAGATTTTCTTCTACCTTTCCTAGTCTATACTCTATACTCTTAATTGCCATTGACCACCTACCCAAAGGTAATTGTAGTAGCTCCTACTTATCCAATTGTACTGCTCCCTTTTCTTTGTTGGCCCCAGTTCATTAGTTGAACTGAACTGAACCATAATTCATTTCGTCTCTGCTTCATTTTCTTCGTTTTGTTTTTTTATGGGGGAAGGGGAATTTTGGGTGTGAAAGAGAGAGTTGGGGCCAAAGTGTATATGACACTTGACCAGGGACTAGTGAGGTTATAGAGGCATTAACTACGTTTTTCATTATTCCCTTGATGATGCTTCATGCATAGTTTCTTTGGGGCCCAGTTGAGGCTGGCTGGATCGCACCCTATCTTTCCTATAAGAACACAGTTTCTTCCTGATCTTTTTCATTCATGCTATTTAATCACTGCTCCAAAGGTGAACCTAACACCCCAACCCAAAAATGGTTCTTACAGAAGAGTGATTACACCCAAGAGAAAAAGAGAGAGAGCCAGATAATTCAAGTAGGAGATGAAGATGGAAAGCAATACTGGTGGCAGTGAAGCCTCTAAGAGAAGGTTTTCGTGTAAAGGACTCTGCGGGTTTCTTAAAGAAGGAAAAGGAAGACTGTATATATTGAGAAGATGTATTGTCATGCTTCTCTGCTGGCATGATTAGGATTTTGCTGTTGCTGGTGTACTAAATTGAGCTAGCTATTCACCTCCGGAAACTGTCTATTTTTCTTTCCTAGCTCTTTAATGTTTCAATGCTATATATGTAGTACGTACTATGTATAGTAATCAAACTTTGCTTGAAAATTTGGACCTCTCTTTGCTATGAAGGCCTTAATTGTGTTATCTGCCATTACTTTCGTGTTGAACAGAATGTTAAATATAGATGTATGTTTGGATCAGCAGCAAGTTACCCTTTAAATCCTGTGATTCGGGTAAAATTAGCCTACTCTTTATTAAAACTGTTCTGTTTTGCATTATGAAGTTAACAAATTTGATACAGTTGGTCTTCATTTCAGCACCTAATAGTTGATGTTAGAACCAAACGCTTCCTGGCACTATTTAGCCCTTGAAATCTGCAGGGCTTTGTCCTTCTTCTTCTTCTTCTTCTTCTTTTTCCATTTTGGGGAGGTTGATGTCCCGTAGGGCTCACCTGTATGATCCAATCATCAGAGTGGGTGGGACTGTTACTGTTACTCATCAATGGTTTCCGGAAACAGATGATGAACATGAGCCTGAGAATGTATTGTTGTCTGGTTATGAAAGAATATGTGCTTGTGTATGTTATCTTGGTTTGGTCCAAAAAGGCCAATAAAGAATGTGACAGTACATATGAGAATCAGGGAAGATGTTCGAATTTTGATCTCTTTCTGTGGGTCTGATAACATCAGGCAGGCCCCTCAACCAGACCTTGTAATATTCCGGTAGTATTATTATGCATCTATGAATGTTTATATGTTCTCAGGTGAGAGAATTATAATCATCATTAAATAAGATACGAAATCAAAACCATAGCTTTTTGATTTGCAGGCTTAATGTGAAGAATGATATACGGGATAGAGGCTAATATCAGATGTATCTGTTTAATCTTCAGAATAAGACAGGTGATTAGCTTTGTATTTTGTAAAATGCACCACCCATTTATAAACTAAATAAGATAATTAATCATATGCAGTTTTCCATCCTGTTTTTTGGTGGTTCTGAGAGAGAGAGAGAGAGAGAGAGAGAGAGAGAGAGAGCTTGCTCTTGTTACCTTTTATAACCGGGTTAAAATTGCAGTAGTGTTTGCTCTTCCCTTTTTCACTTTTTGGGTACAAAGAAAATGACAGACAGGAGAATCAAGGTCTCCATAAACACAACGAAATATTGACCAAAGCTAAGAATATTATTATTGAGAAAGCCCTCTTAATCAACCTCAATCAAGATATGGTCATCTCCACACTTCTTAGCCTAAGCAATTTTGATAAACGGTCGAAATTTTGTGATAATTTGGTAACTATCTAAGATAAATTTAGGAGCCACAACCACCAACTTTCTCTATCTCCGGCCTTTTCTTGTACAAGGAGGGAGGAAATGAAGGATTGATGTTGTGTGACAAAAGTGTTGTTATATTTTTTTTTTTGCAATACATAGAAATTAGCGTTCGGCTTTTGTACGATTGGAAAATTAAAAACTTATAACACGTAATATTATCTTCTTATCTTTGGTAAAAGGGAAAAAATTAAAGCTCTAAAGCTCATTTCGGCGTGAATTTCTTTTCCCTTGAACATTGAATGATTTTCGATATGCGAACTAATTATACTATATACTTTTATCCTACATTTAGCATAATCTCGCCTCTTATTGTAACGTTCATTAAATTTTTTATGATAACTTTCACGTGGTCTCATATATATTATGCGTTTTATAGTAACACTCATTTCATCTTACATGTCGCTAATCTATTTAGATTGAAAATTTAATATTACTTATGTAATCATTTAGATTTTTGCATGGATCTACTTTCGGGGAAGCAAAATAGAAAACAAAACTTCCCCATCATGCACTCACAATTCATAAGTACATAGAAGTACAAGTTCGAAAATAAAATAAAAGGTACAAACTTGAAAGCAAGACGGGCACATAACGAAAAGAGAAAAAAACGATAAGGGTATGATTGCAAAGTTGAGTCAAAACGATAGTTGATAGGTCGCCACTCTTTTTGGCTCTGCGTTTGCCCTGAAATTTTGCTCTGCTTTCGCATCTACAGCAGATTGTACCCGCGCCTGTCCTCCACCTGGTAACACTACCACTCCTTCTCCTTCACTTCTTCTTCTTCGTCCTTTATATTCCCTCGAATATTTTCAGAGATATAAATACATGCGTTCCGTACAATCTAGGGTTTCCGCTTCCACTCTCTGGTTCTGGTTTATACAAACACCCAAGAATTACTTTGTTGTATAAAAAGTTCAAATCATACAGTAGCTCTCCTACTAACTGTGTTTAGGCTCACTATATTTTAAATAAAAAAATTGGAGAAATTTCTTCTGGACAGTTTTTGAGGCGTACATTTGGTTGTCTGCGGTAAAATTTAGGTTTTATATTGAGGTTGCATATACAGGTGAAGTGATTGATTTTTGGGGTTTTTTTTGGCGGGAATGTGAGGTCAAATCTTTTTTGGGGTTTTGGAGAGAGTTTTGATCGAACTGTCAAATGATGAAAAATATTTAAACCAAAGTACAATGATGAAAGAATTGAACTTTTCTTGCAAACAATCTTGGGCATTTTCTCGTTATGTTATGTGTTTGCCTATCAATATGTGACCGCATCTTTGAACATTATTGTTGATGGTTGGAATTTTTTGAAGGAATGATTGTGGCTTCAAATGAGTCGTTTAACAAATGGGGAAGCTGAGATAAGTCATCACAAACCGAACAATGAAGTCTTCTGTATTGATGCATCAACAGATGATGGAAATGCAAACATGCTGCCTGACATTTCGAGCGTAAGTTTTCACTTTAAAAGAGAAGTGCAAGAGATACATGGATATATGACTCGCATTTAAGAATTATAGTTGTTTGGAACAATTCATGCTTTATATAGGCTATAATGATTGCCTTTACATGTTCAACTTTATCGATCTGCAGAAAAAGGCAGGACAGCAAAAAGAAATGACTTTTCAAGATATGTATAACCAAGACCTTGATGACGATGATGATGACAGTGATTGGGAGCCCCTCCAAAAGCATGTTGAAATTGTGAGGTGGTTCTGCACTAACTGTACAATGGTGAACCTTGGTGATGTTGTCCATTGCGATGTAAGTTATTTCTCCCAGGGTTGCTGGGATGCAATTCTGGCTTTTATATGATCCATCTGTATTTTGTCAGGCAGACATGGTTGTGCAAGGATAATTTGGTGCTATTGTTCCCATGCAGATATGTGGGGAACATAAAGAATCTGGAATCCTTAGGCATGGTTTTTTGGCATCTTCCCTCTTACAAGATTCAGGCTTTACTGAGATTGAGTCTGACATTAGAGGAAGACACAAAGGTGGGTACATGATCGGTTATTAATTTTTTTGATATGGTTGGTGTGACAACATGTTAAGATTTCTCTTAAGGAATCATCTGTATGAAACTATTCATTGTCTTGTTGCCAATATTATTTGGTGGCCAATTGCTCTTTGGCACATGTTTATTTTGTTTACTAAATTTGAAGATTGCTTAAAATTACATTTTTAACTCCGGTATCAGAAGTTTTTATTATTTCCAGTCTATTCGGGTGGGTTTCTTGGTGTTTCTTTCATTCCACTTGGTATGAGGTTGAGGTGATATGCTCAAGGAGTCTAGGGCCCTTCATATAGTTCAGTATCCTTGTACGTGTGAAGTCACTTGGTGCTCTGCAGCTGTAGTTTCATATAAAAGATCTAAGACTAAGATCAAGCGAGTCGCTAGTTTTTTTTATCGTTCTTTCCAAGAGTCTGTTGTATGTCATTCTTGAAAAGTTGGTGTGTTTGCTGTACAGTAAATTGGTATTGAGTTTTCGTAGACTGATTGCCAAAATTGATCCTCTGTAACATAGATAACTTTCTTATGCAGTTCTTTCTTTGTTTGGTAGAATCAGGGTCACAAGATTCAGCGTCAAACAGTTCCACTGCTGTGGGTTTTGATGAGAGAATGTTGCTACATTCAGAAGTATGGTGTTGCTGTAATACATATCTTCTCGTAACTCTTTGTTAGTTTTCCTATTTTTTGATATACTTTGTTATTATTTTATATTTTTGGGCTTGTCAGCAATTATGTGTTCTTTCATGACATATTACTTGAGCCAAGATATATGTAGTTTTACTAGAAGTTTCGTATCAATACTTATCTGAACATCCAAACCGCAGTAACTTTTCATGCATTGTAGAGTTTTTTTTTTCATTTTGATTAGTACTGCTTATATTCATATTCACTAACATGATTTTGGCAAGTTGGAAACTCTTCATTTCTGTTTGTGTAATACTTCCACGTTTTTGTTCCTCCTCTTTTATGGTGGTGGTTATGCTAGAGCAGATTCAAATGAAGTCACATCCACACCCAGAAAGACCAGATCGTATTCGAGCTATTGCTGCTAGCCTTGCTACAGCTGGTATTTACGTTCATTAAAGTTTTCTAAAGTTGTGCACTTCAATTGTTACTGATAATTTTTTATTGTATTGTGGACTGGCTATGTGGTCATTTGTCTAGTATTGGATGTTACTGTTATCATATTTTAGACTAATAGCAAATGTGGAATTTTAACCTTTGCAGGTATATTTCCAGGGAGATGTTATCCAATTCCTGCTAGAGAAATTACGCGTGAAGAACTTCAGATGGTAAGTACCCACCCTTCATCTCGGACTTGGTGGAGTGCCAGTTAGCTGACATCTGATTTTGGGAAGGGTTTGTAGTTCACTTCATCATTAACTTTTTGTGTGCTGTCATGATGTTGATGATAAACAACAGACTTTGTTGGGGTAGTTTGTCCATTAATAGGAAGTAAATTACAATAGCAACGGAGGTTGTCTTCCTTGGCCTATGATTTGTAATTGTGGGGTTTATTTTTTGAAATTAAAGGTCCATTCTTTGGAGCATGTTGAAGCTGTTGATCTTACAAGCCATATGTTTTCTAGGTAAGTTTTTTTTTTTTTTGCTCTCTCTCTCTCTCTGTGTGTCTCTATGTGCCCTTTCTTGTGCTAAAAGTAGCCAGCAAAGTTGTAGGATTTATGCTGGCAATCCTTGGACCAGTTTGGCTACGTTCTATTATATGATTATGTGAATGTGATTGCTTTATTAATGGGAAGATAAATTAATCACTCGGTACTAAGGGTACCTGCATCTGATATAACTTGTAGACCTGTGTACAAAATACTTCTAAGTTTGTTATTGTTAGTAGTTTCATTTTTGTTGAGTGAGCAACATCAGCTTGCATTAATTGTTTAGTATTGCCACCTGATTGATAAGTTATGTATGGTTGGCAGTTATTTCACTCCTGACACTTATGCCAATGAACATTCAGCACGCGCTGCTAGGCTTGCAGCAGGTTTATGTGCTGATCTTGCTTCAGCAATTGTTTCTGGACGTACCAAAAATGGTTTTGCTCTGGTATGAAAAATCTTAGAGCAAATTGCAGTACTACTCTGTACTGTAGCCTCTAGGATAATCTACTCCCTGTGCTTTAAATTTTAGCAATTCACTACCCCGAACTTTCCAAATTTCTCAATGTTGAAAGCACAGGGAGTAGATTGTAGTAAATTATTGCAGAGGCTACATCGTAGGATACTACATTGCAATTTACCCAAAGATCTGTTACTCATATAGTCATATTCAGTTTGTTTTAGAGTTACAGAGGTGATAGGTAACTCTTTCAAATGTCTCAGGTTCGTCCTCCTGGTCATCATGCTGGTATAAGGCAGGCTATGGGGTTTTGCCTCCACAATAATGCAGCAGTTGCTGCATTAGCAGCTCAAGTTTCTGGGGCTAAGAAAGTGCTAATTGTTGATTGGGTAAGGTTGATCCTCTAATGTAATTATCTCATTATTATGTTCCTCTGGAAGCATATTTCTGGATTAAAGTTCAACCTTGATGAACTCAATAACAATTGCAGGATGTTCATCATGGGAATGGCACCCAAGAGATATTTGAACAGAACAAATCGGTGAGCAACATATTGATTAAATTTTCTGGTTTTATTTCTGGTTTGCTTGGTTTTTAGTGCTGATAAGTTGGGCCCATTATTTAGGTATTGTATATATCCTTACATAGACATGAGGGGGGCAAGTTCTATCCTGGAACTGGAGCTGCTGATGAGGTAACAAAATTTCTCATAGTTTTGTTATCATTTTTAGTTGTATTTTATTCTGTATTTTGTGTTCTTGCAGTTTCATTTATTATACAGTTATGTGGTGGAATATAACTAAGGGACTTGAGTGATGGCCACTTCAGGTTGGTACTATGGGAGCTGAAGGATACTGTGTGAATGTTCCATGGAGTCGTGGTGGAGTGGGCGATAATGATTATCTTTTTGCATTTCAGCATGTTGTGCTTCCTATAGGTTATTATTTTCTTTGAAAGGGACTAGTATGATATTGATAACATTCATCTGTGCTACATGCTTAAACTCCTGAGGTGTTTCTATCATGTTTGATATTTAAATCTTTTTTTTTTTGGGCACTTACAGTCATTTTGGTTTGATTCTCTGATATTCAAATAATGGTTTCTGAACCGCATTATTTTTTTTGCAGCTTCTGCATTTGCTCCCGATTTCACCATCATATCCGCTGGATTTGATGCCGCAAGGGGTGATCCTCTAGGATGCTGTGACGTAAGGATTTCTGATATTAGCAGACAGCTTTTAATAAGCATATGGCTACTGTTATTTGATTGCTTATCCTGTCGATTTATTAAAAAGCTCGTTGTACACCATCTTTGCCTTTAGTATGTCTTATATTCTAGTGATTTTGTCGTCGTAGGTTACTCCTGCCGGCTATGCAAAGATGGCTGACATGTTGACTGACTTGTCCGGTGGAAAGTTGCTAGTCATTCTTGAGGGCGGGTTTGTGGCTCATTTTTAAGTTTTGTTGTCTCACATTATATTTCCATCTTCGGCAGAACTTGAATGGATAATGTTTTCTCTGGCAGTTACAATCTACGTTCAATATCATCTTCTGCTACTGCAGTAATTAAGGTAAACAATTGTTATGTGCGGTCTCCATTGGGCACAGCATGGTTTTAAATTTCACAGAGATTCCAGTACTTCCCATTTAACTTGTTTAACATCAATTGCATTTTGCTTTCTTCAGAGGTTAAGATAGGTTATGCAAGATGTTTCTGACTTGTGTTTCTATGGGATAGGTATTGCTGGGTGAAAGTCCAGGATGTGACATGGAGAACACTTCACCTTCCAGATCTGGACTGCAAACTGTTCTAGAGGTCCTTAAAATTCAAAGTAACTACTGGCCTGTTTTGGCATCCAGCTTTATGAAATTGCAGTCACAAGCGAGAATGCACTCAATTGAAAACAAAAGTGAGGAACTCTGTCCTCCATCTTCCTAATGTAGTCTATATGGACTCTTTAGCCGAGAGGTCCAGATTTGTACTTTGTTGAAATTGATTGATCCTAAGATTATTAGTTTTCACCTTTGCGTTCAGGAAAACAAATAGAAAAGAGACGGCGGGCTGTGGCTCCAATGTGGTGGAAATGGGGGCGGAAAGGTCTTCTGTATCATCTTTTAAATGGGCGAAATGGGCATGTCCATGTAAAACGAAAGGGTGTTTGATCTACTCTTTGGATCGTCAACATGCTTTCACTTGTAGTTCGATGCATTTTTGTACCCTAGCTAGCTCCTGGAATAGGATCAAATCTTTTATTGCTTTGCCCATAATGTTTTCATATTCGGAGAAGTTATATCATACAATTTGAGAACCGCCTTCTCCTCTGTTTTGAGGATAACAATCAAATGAATGAGATCGTTATTGTGCTCTTTGACGTTTTCTTTAACTCTTATAGCTCGACAGATACAGTCCATGATTCAGATATAAAAAAATTGGAGCGTTTACAAAAGTGAGCAATCTATGGTTTGAAGGTGCCTACAAAAACATGGATGGCATTATCAACATCATCTCTGTAAGCTATCATATTTACAGAAGGAATGCAACCTCGAATTTGGAAATGTCGTATGGAAAAACATGATTTGAATAGAAATGACTAGCTACAACAGAAAAGTGGATCCAGTTCTGGCGATTCTGCTCTGCTATGTATTATTATTCCCTCCCAAATCCACTAAAAATAAGAGATCCTAATAGAAGTGTTGTTATTGGTGCATTGTGGGATGTGCCATTGGGTAAGCAACTGGGACAACATATGGGGGAGGATGGGCGTGATGGGGATGGTGTCCTGGAGGAAGCATGACAGGAGTGCCGACCGCCGATGCCATATGCCCCGGAGGAGCAGAAACCGGGTGCCCCATGGGCGCTCCATACATGCCTAAACCGCCCATATGCGGCTGAGCCCTATGCTTCACCGACGGTGGTCCTATCGCGGCTGCACTTGGGGCGTACGCATTGCTCTGTTGCCCGGTAATTGGTGTCTGATGAGATGGGACATCTCCCCCATTGTTGACACTGGTAATGTCATGGATACTTGATCTCCTCCTATCTCGATTCATCGAGTTCAAGCGAATGAAGTATTTCTGTGCGTGGCTCGCCACTTGAGTAGGAGTCCTGGAAATCACAAAGTTCCTTGAAATGCTTCTCCAATCTCCCTTGCCAAACTTGTCAAGGCCAAGTAGAAATAACCTGAAAAACAAGAACCAAGTCAGCAAGTGCTCACTGTCTGAGTCTATAATAAATAACTAAGGAGCTTTCTCCACATTCATT
Source organism: Rubus idaeus (assembly GCA_030142095.1). Classification (NCBI taxonomy): domain Eukaryota; kingdom Viridiplantae; phylum Streptophyta; class Magnoliopsida; order Rosales; family Rosaceae; genus Rubus; species Rubus idaeus. Next base: position 2,718,574 of record CM057969.1, on the reverse strand, counting down.
ACTAGTAAGCCTTCATTCTTTAATCAACTTTAATCAACAAGATTGCCATCTATAGAAACCCAAGAGCTTATACTGTATGGTAGTACTAGTAGTACCCCCACATTGAATGAATCAAATCTTGTCTGTCCCACAATTTAGAAAATTAATTCATGGGTTTTGCTCTTATTAAAAAAAGAAGGAAGAAGATGGGTTTTTGTTTGTGAATCTGACTTGACCTAAAAAGCTGTTTAATTTGATAAAATAATAAGCTTCAAGTAAGGAGAGAGCTAGATTCATATACCTGTGCTCTTCTTCTGTCCATGGAATCCCTTTCTTTCTCTCTTGGTCTGACCTAGACCCTCCTTTACTCCCATGACCAGACGAGTCATGACCCAAAGCCGAAAACCCACCTCCTCCATTTCCATGGCCGCAATTCAATCTCTTATCCGAAGCCGAAGCCCCAGAAGAAGCTCGAGTACTACTACTGTCCTTGCTCAACGATGTAGTAGCTTCTTCCCCTCCATAATTAGGAATCGGAGTGTTCCCTGATTCAATTGAACGCACATCCTCCACTAGCATTTGGTAGTGCTGCTTCAACTCCTCCATGGTTTTGCTCGGAACCATCGACGCAATCTTGTCCCACTGCTCGTTCGAGTCCTCATGCTCATCGATCCAGTGCAACGCGATTGCGTTCTCGAAGGCCTTGTCTTCTTCTCTATTCCAAACACTAGCGCTCGACATGGTTCTGTGGCGTTAGCGAATGCGGAAATGAAAATGGGGGTGGAAATGGTGGGTGGGTTCGATTCAGTTTTTGGTTTGTTTGTAGTGGAAAAGAGGAAGAGGAAGAAGGGGAAGGGGAAAAGGGTGCGCAGGATTAGAGTAATAGAGTGTGTGTAGGATAAGGAGAGAGGTTGTCAAATTATCAATTGGCAAGAAAAGGACCACTTTGGAATTTGAAGGGATGGGTGGTTTGTCATCTATGAGAGTTCACCAGAAAAATCTCTCTGTATCAGTTACTGCTAGTGAAGTGAGACAATAGCAATCATAGAGGGGGTGAAATTAAGGAACTGCAAGATAGGCCCAGAGAATTTTTTTTTATCAAACTACCAACCTCACATGCAAAATTGCTGCAATCACATCAATGTTGCAGAAAAATCCACTATGTTGTTCTGACATATTTTGTTGAATGTAATGAGAGTCGTCGGATTAACGGTCAATAAAACACTAATTTATTACGATAATAGAACTTAAACGTTGACTACTTAAATAATGGATAAGTCGTCGGATTAACAGTCGGTAAACGACCAAATTCTACAAAAAATTCAATTGGATAATCTCTAAACATAGAGGGTGCTTCAACAAGATAAAACAACTCCAATGTTGAACACTTATACATTAGTGTGTGCCTAATGCCTATACACTTATAAAGCTGTGTTCTTTTTTACTTTGAAGTTTAACTCTTTTGACACCGCTGCATATCTCGGTTTAAACTTCAACGTAGCAACTGTGTCCTATATTCGAATAGTACCTTGAAACCGATAGGCAAATTCTTTATCCAAAATTTAAATTTGAATTTAATTTTGAAAACAGTATAATTTTGGAAAGGGCACACTAGCTTTTTCCTTCTCTTGTGAATTGGTAAAACTTGATAGAGAAAGATTCTCTGTCCATCACAAAGACGTGGCGTCGTGGCCAATTCTCCATTTCAAGTTCTGGGCTAAAATGCGCCCACATATAAGTCCAAACCCTCAAAATTTCTTGATAAATTTTTGGCCTGCATTGTTGGCAAATTTACATGTACAAATACAAATGCATCATATGTATCTAGGTAGGCAATCAGTGTTTTTGACTTTTTGCGGTCACTTGTGATAAAAAGTTAAAAACCCCTTATTATTTTATTTTACTTTTTTTGAAAATCTAAATGAATCGTTAAGAACGTTTTATGCTAAATATCAAATATGTATTACAAATGTTTTTTAACATGATTCAATCGGTAACATTTTGAGTAATTTTATGAGAAAAAGTACCACCAACAAAAAAAAAACTAGTTAGAAGAAAATTTTGAACTTTGAACTTTGTTATTATTCAGATCAAGTTAAAGTGGGAATATTATGGATGAGAAAAGAATTGTCCTAACCATTCTTCCATGATTAAGGGTTTGTGGATCAGAGCAGGATTATACAAACCACTAATGATGGATAGTATAGAAAGATTGTTTAAAGGATGGTGCATCAATTTGATTCAAGACCGGATGTTAATGTGGGTCAGCATAATATTATGTAGTGCAGACTATAACAGAATCTAAAATATCTGGTAGACAATTATGAACGGTGTCTCATTCAAGGATCAAATGAGACGTATAATTAACGGGTAAAATTGATTTGTGGTCCAATTTACTAAAAGAATAGTACTCCTTCCCCTTTCACAAGGAATCTCTAACGAAAAACTAGTGACTACTATTGGTCAGTTGGTTATGTTCAGTTTTACTTTTATGGGCCAGTAAAGAAAATTTACTGCTGTGGAAAGAGCTATATATGAAAACGTAAAAATACTTTATTATAGCACACCTTTTTCTTTTTAACCCAAAACAAAAATAAATCGATCTTTCACTTTCTGAGAAAGAGAGGTCTGTAACATTGAATTGATGTGAACTACAAGTGGGAGGGGACTTTATTCCCCCATCATTTCTACAAAGTATTAGATTACACAATTGCAACAATATGAATCTTCAACTTCTATAAGAAAGGCAAGTTCTAACTTCCCATTAAATATAAACACCCGAAACTGCTTCTAGGTTGAAAAGAAGAGAAATCCTCTCAAGTGGTACTGGGAAAGGGACGACTTGTATGACAGTTCTTTGATTTCTTGCACGTCTGTTTTAATAAAAGAAGTAAGTTAAAACGAAAAGGAATGCAAAGCTCTAGTTATCATTAGCAGGGAAATAAGAATCAAGTATCACTAACCTGGTGAAAATGGTGCTTGAAGTCAGGGAAAATCCTCTCAACTCAGTAACAGAAGGAAGCTACAAACTAATCACAAGTGCTGTCCTTTAACAGCAAGTCGTCGATATCAGAGGAAACTGATTCCCAGACATTTTTGTACACTACCTTGGTGAAGTTGGGGATACAACACCAACCTGTATAGGCAGGCGCCCAGGAAGTTTTGGATCTTCAGGAGTTCCTTTCAGAAGGGCTGCCCTTTGTGGGTTAAGAAGTAGAAGTTGCTGCACGTCTTTGGGAAGCACATTGAAAACTGCCTGCAGATCTCCCTTAAGCTTTTGGCAAGTCGCAGCAGAGTCTGTGCTATCTGTGCCATCGCTTCCAGATTGCTGCAGCTGAGGAATGAATATGATTGGAAAAAGGAATATATTTTAACTTTCTTTATCTACATAATCATCCATTAACACAGAATAAAATGTGAAGCAAATGGTTTGAGCACAGAATTTATAAGCTGAAGGCGTAATGAAGCATCAATTAATGGGGACAATATCTGCACACTTCTATGTTCAAATGACAGATAAGCTTATGGATGGATGCTTCTCAGACCGTCAGACATTTCTCTTCTTTTGAAATTCCATTTGGGTCCAGCAGTTGAATCAGCAACAAACATGTTACCATTCAGTTAAAACACAATTGAAAGTATAAACTAACCCACACGACGGATTCTTCCAAAACCAAATCCTACCAGATTTCCTACAAGAGATACCACATGACAAGATAAACAAAACCTAGCAGTCCTGTAAACCAAACAGCCAGGAACACTTGACCAATTCCACCTTTTGACCTCTCACATAAGGCAGTCAGATCATCTTAACAAATTAACATAAATCAGAATAATCTTACAATTGTACTAAATGGATCCTCACTAATATATTAGTAGAGATAGCATGCTTTAACCTGAATCCTTTTTTATTTATTTGAGTGCGGAAGGTATTAATACAAGACAGCATCCTTGGTAGGGCTTACCTGTGTTTCTCCAAGAATATGTCTCTCAATAGCATTGAAGGAATCAACAATTTCCAATTCCGACATCTTAGATATTAAATGATGTATGTCTGTGTTAATTCTTGCCTGCTTCCACAGTCTATGTTGCTCTTGTCCAGCAACAGTACGCCTTCTTTGAAACCATGGTGTAAAGTTGGGCCCTTGCAGAAACCGCCTATACAGACAGATAACACAAAATAAATGCTTACCATTAGTAAAGAGAACCGAGTAAAGAAATGAGATGGGAAAGATTGGTGAGTTGTGGTAGTTAATAATAAATCTGGAATTTAACAATTATTACCGGTACAAGTCCAGCCAATTTGATCTCATTCTTTTTGATAAAAACTTCCCAGGTCCTCTTGCTGATAAACTGGCCAGAAATTCATCATCATTAAATGGAATGAGAGCAGGAGGGTCTACAAACGGAGAAGATCCTTCTGAAGGTGTTCTAGTCTTAAAATATGGGCCAAAAGGTGCCAAAAAGTTGGTGGTGAGCTCCAAGAAATGCCGCCGCAGTATCTCATTGTTAACAACTGACATTGACTCCTCAACCCGCGGTGACATCCCAGCATCTATAAGCCTATTTAGGATAGAAGTGTCTGGCTTAGTTGTTGCAGCATAAGTGCTCCAAATGGCTTCCTTATGCTCTGTCATGAGACAAAGAGGACCATCTCTCCTCAACTTGACAGCATTCAACAAGTTTGAAGGAGAGAATCTTTTAAACGAAAGCTGTTGAAGACCAAATCCTTCTGGTCTACCAGAAACTCTTCCAGTAGAGGACCTAGTAGCAAGAGCCAGCCGGTTTGTATTAGGAGCAGGGCTTCCAACAGAAACAATGTGGGGCATATTACGGAGAGATTTAAGGAAAAAGAGGTTAGTAACACCCAAAATCATAGGAGGAAAAGTGTCTCCTTCATGAAGCGAGTTGAGCTGGGCAAATTCAGGGTCATGGATGGTGAAATAAGGTCTAAAATCAACACTACAAAGTAGAGGTGCAACCAAACTCACAAGACCAGCAACAGCCTCAGAACATTGTGGAGGAGTTGGAGCTATGATAAGAATGGGCTCACCAATAAGTAACAACTCCCACAAAACCCAAAGCTGTAACAATAGACCCCTGAAGATTCCGAATAGATCTGAGTCATGAAACAGACCCTGCGGGACTGACTGATTATTAGGAAGAAAAGGAGCCATTGAGGATGCAGATTCTTCAAACAATATCCCACTTTCCGAGGGCAAGCTGTGTGCAGGTGGCATGTTCACTTTCAGAGCAGCATTCCCAATAGGAAGCTCCATTAGCTTACCAGGTACAGGACATGGCCACATTGAAACATAAGCAGCAATATGCTCAAGAGCCTTCCTTCCGATGTCAAAATATAGAGGACCCATGATTTGTAACAAAGGTCTAAACACACTAGAGAAAGGACTGTGTGACAATATTACCACAGACTTCTGCTCCCCACCTCGTTTTAGCCTCTCATCATGTCTCTGTCTATTAAAGACATAACCATACATGTATCTCGAAGCATCAGAAATGTTGTTACTTTTTGAACTTCTAAGTGGTTTTACATCTGGGGAATTTGTAGGTAACTTCTTATCACTCTCGGTGATCTCGGTGGACGACACATTGTCCAATTGAGGACTTTCCCGCCTTCGAAACCGGAAAAAGAATATACAGTCATGAATGCTTGAGCGATTCTGATGCTGGGAAACAGAATCTGGGAATGAACTAAAAGCAATTTCAAGCTCCTCATCTTGCGTAAGACAGCCAGGAGGGTAACACTCTTCAATAAGCTGGCCCTGTTCAAGATCAAACCTGATGATACAAAAGGCCACAACCCATTGCTGCAAAGATTCTGGATCAAGTTTTGGGCTAAGTTCCGACTTCACTGAAAATGAAGGGGAACGACTCATTTCCAATAAAATCAAAGCTTGATTTTAATCCTACAAAGGCCACTCCCTATCATCTTCAGCAACCATTCCCGCTACAAAAATTCTTCAGCACTTTTCATTCTTCGAAAAGCTAATGCCAGACTTTTCCAGTTAATTTGTCGAGTTTTCTTCGCTCAAACAATAAACCATAGCCTAACCAATAAATCCAAGAAGAGTTCATTAATTTCCAGATAAGAGACTAACCAAAATAAGGAAAATTTGTTGGTGTTTTACTGTTTTCCTTAAGAATACTTGAGCAAATAAGAACAAATAAAAAGTAAGTTACTTGTTGTCAATCAATTGGGATTCCTCAGCCCAGCTGAATCTAAAATTAGTTTCTTGCCTACTTCAGGTGAAATTACAGCACCGTATCAAAAGATCCCAGAATCAAAAAAAAAAAATCTTTTTACATTTCTCAGCATTCAAACAGAAAGCAAAGCATATTGAAATGCTACACCACAAATCAAAAACCCAAATTCAGAAAAAGATCTATATAAATGGGGTGCTCGAACTTTACCTGAATTAGAAAACCCAGAACCCAATTTGTGCAGAACCAATCCGGATCAGCGAGATATAGACACCCAATTGGCCGAAAACAAATGGGTCTCTGTCAAAAATCAAAGAACTAGAAGGGAATAGTAAACATTTCGAAGGGTTTGCTTGGCCTAAATAAGCCTTGGTAGGTAGGTGTGCTGCTCCAAAGATTTATTATTTTTGCTGAGACGGAGTATCCCAAATACGAATGTTTGATTATTTGTGAAAATTTCCAGAAATTCGGATTTTAAGGTCTCTTTCAAAATCATGCCCTAATCGGGAAACATTTAATCAATGATATTGCCTCATCCACATCTCGTCTAAAATTGTTTTAACCGGAGGAACTTTTGCTCCTCTCATAACTCACGGTTTTGAATGAAAAATAATAATTTTGATAAAAATAAAATTAAAATTCTCAAAAATTTATCATTAGTAAAATTTTTTTTTTAAATTATTACGATGGACATAACTCGAAAATATTGAATCGTTTATTTTTTATGAATTTTCTAGTTTTCCCACTTTAAAAAATTGTAAAAAAAAAACGAGTCGATATTTTTGCGTTCTGTGAACTCGAGAAGTCCTTCAAAATCATGATTTCAGTGTGAGAAGATTTTGGAGCAAAAATAAGGACATGCGATTCTGGCCCAAAAATCGTGTGTTATAACTCACGGTTTTAGATGAAAAACCATGGTTTTGGCCAAAAAAATAAAAAATTCTAAAAAATTCATTATTGATAAAACATGTCTTTTAAAAGTTATTCCAATTGACAGAACTCGAAAATATTGAATTGTTTATTTTTTTATAAAATTTTATAGTTTTTCGACTTTGAAAAATCGCATGGCCATCGTGGGCATTCTATGTATGGGCACATGCATCGTTAGTCTCGATAGCATGGACATGCGTCGTTAGTTACCTTGCTAGCATGGGCATCATTAGTTAGCCTCGCAAGCATGGACATTCTTAGTTAGCCTCGCTAGCATGCGCATCGTTGGAAGTGTCGGGGACACATCGCGATGTATCATTCTTTACCGCATTATTTTCTTCAACTTTACCAGTGTCAAAACTTCACTATTAGTAAAAAAAATAAAAAAATAAAAAAATTGTTCCAACTGAATTCGCTCAAAAATCTGGAATCGTTTATTGTTTTTAATGAATTTTCTAGTTTTCCGACTTTGGAAAATCGTAAAAAATAAACGAGTTGATATTTTTGCGCTTTGTCAACACGAGAAGTCTTTAAAATCATGATTTGAGTGTGGGAAGATTTCAGTGCGAAAATAAGAACATCCAATTTTCGCACAAAAATCGTGTGTTATATAACCCACGGTTTACGATGAAAAACAATGGTTTCGACAAAAAAAAAATTCTCAAAAATTTACCTTGGTAAAACAATTTTTTTTTTAAGTTATTCATCTTGACAGAACTCAAAAATATTGAATCGTTTATTATTTATGAATTTTCTAGTTTTCTGAATTTGGAAAATCGTAAAAAATAAACGAGTCGATTTTTTTGCGTTCTGTCAACTCGAGAAGTCCTTAAAAATCATGATTTCAGTGTGAGAATATTTTGGAGCGAAAAAAATGACATGCGATTTTGACCCAAAAATCGTGTGTTATATCCCACGGTTTTAGATGAAAAACCATGGATTCGGCCAAAAAAATAAAATTTTCTCAAAAACTCATCGTTGATAAAATATGTTTTTTTTTAAGTTATTCCAATTGACAGAACTCGAAAATATTGAATAGTTTATTTTTTATGAATTTTCTAGTTTTTCGATTTTGGTAAATCCTAAAAAATAAATGAATGAATTTTTTGCGTTCTGTCAACTTGAGAAGTCCTTAAAAATCATGATTTTAGTGTGAGAAAATTTTGGTGCGAAAATAAAAACATGCGATTTTGGCAAAAAATCGTGTGTTATACCCACAGTTTTGCTTGAAAAACCATGGTTTCGGCAAAAAACATAAAAATTTCTCAAAAGCACATCATTGGTAAACATGTATTTTTTTTAAGTTATTCTAATTGACATAATATTGAATCGTTTATTTTTTATTTTTTTTCTAATTTTCTAACTTTGAAAAATCGCATGAGCATCGTGAGCATCCTTTATATGGCCACATACATCGTTAGTCTCGCTAGGATGGACATGCGTCATTAGTTACCTCGTTAGCATGGGAATTGTTGGAAGTGTCAGGGACACCTCGCGATGTCTCCTTCTTTACTGCAATATTTTCTTCAACTTTACTAATGTTAAAACTTCACTCTCGGTAAAACATATTTTTTTAAAGGTGTGTCAACTCGCTGTGCTTGAAAAGCTCAACTCGTTTATGAGTTACGATTTTTTAAGTTTTCCGACATTGATCATAGCACACAAACAACTCGAGTTGTTTGAGCAAAGTTAGTTCGAAAAGTTTTTTAAAAACTATTTTTTAACATTGAAGAAGTTTTGTTACGGACAAAGTTGAAGGAAAAAATGGGTTGACATGGTTTGACTCTTTTGGAGGTGCCATTGCATGACAAGGCATTTAAAACCTTCAAAACTCTTTTTTTCCTTTAACTTTGACTGTGTCAAAACTTCACCATTGGTAAGACATGATTTTAAAAGTTTTTCCACTAACGTTGCTCTAAAATCTTTAATCAATTATTTTTTTATGAATTTTATAGTTTTTTGAATTTGAAAAATCGTAAAAAATAAAAGAGTCGAAATTTTTGCGTTCTGTCAACTCAAGAAGTCCTTAAAATCATGATTTGAGTGTGGAAAGATTTTTGTGTTAAAATAAAAACATACAATTTTCGCCCAAAAATCTTGTGTTATTAGTTATTACCCACGGTTTTGGATGAAAAACCATGGTTTTGGCAAAAAAAAAAAAATCACCATGGGCAAAACATATTTTTTTTAAGTTATTTCGATAGATAGAACTCGAAAATATTGAATCATTTATTTTTTATAAATTTTATAGTTTTCCGACTTTTGAAAATCGTAAAAAAAATAAACGAATGTTTCGTCGGCAAAAGTGTTTCACATTCGTCAGCAAAAGTGTTTCCACATATATTTTATATTTTAAATTTAAGTTGATCAAAACACAATAAAAAGTATTTCGGGTGATCGTAAGATCATAGGACCATCAAACATGGGACCAATTTTTATGCTAGCACCATGCTAAGTGGCTCGGGTACTTTTTTAGATGCATTTTTACATTGGTTTGGCTTGAGTTGGCCAAACTTTCCGCAAAACCCAATCGTGGTGTAGAATATGCATTTTCCAAGTTAGGTTATGAGAGGATCCGAATCCTGCCAAAATTCATCTTTTTGTTTTCTCAAAAAAAAAAATTTGCTTACATGATCGAGCGCAAAAGCCCTATAATAAAATTATGCTTTTACTTTTTTTTCAGAAATTTGAAAAGTAATTTGTCGCTAACTGAAGTTAACTTTGGGTCCAATTTGAGTTTTTCTATAAAAAGGTGGAAGATTTGTTTGAGTTTTTCTATAAAAAGGTGGAAGATTTGAAGAGAATGACTTCTGTGTATCATTTTAGTTTTTGAAACAATATTTCTTTATTGAAAGACTTAAGAAAAAAATTCATACTAGGACACTTTTGCCGACGAATGTTTCGTCGGTAAAAGTGTTTCCACATATATTTTATTTTTTAAATTTAAGTTGATCAAAACAAAATAAAAAGTATTTCGAGTGATCGAAAGATCATGGGACCATCAAACATGGGACTAATTTTTATGCTAGCACCATGCTAAGTGGCTCGGGTAGTTTTTTAGATGCATTGTTTCCAAGCAAATCGTGGGTTTTACATTGGTTTGGCTTGAGTCGGCCAAACTGTCCGCAAAACCCAATCGTGGGGTATAGTATGCATTTTCCAAGTCAAGTTAGGAGAGGATCCGGATCTTGCCAAAATTCATTTCTTTGTTTTCTCAAAAAAAAAAAAATCATTTCTTTGCTTACATGATCGAGCGCAAGAGCCCGAGAATAAAATTATCCTTTTACTTTTTTCAGAAATTTGAAAAGTAATTTGTTACCAACTGAAGTTAACTGGGTCCAATTTAAGTTTTTCTGTACAAAGGAAGATTTGAAGAGAATGACATCTGTGTAGCATTTTAGTTTTTGAATACAATGTGCTGAGTGCTGACCTCCATTTTTCTTCTATTATTTTCTTATGCGGAATACTGACATAATCGAAATGCTACGCATGTGAAAACTTCCAACTTGTTATAATAATAGTAACTCTCCCTGTACATTTACAATTTAAAGGTGAAAAAACAAAGAGAAAGTAGCTGCCGAATTATAGTGAAAGCAATTGCATTTCCTGCATATCCTAATCCTTGCATTGCTTAATTAGACACAGCAGCACTAACCAGTCACCATCATTGAGTATAATCAGTATGAAAATGTGTTCTCCTAAGGTTACCATCCAGCCCTATACAGTACCCCAATTCCATGCCATACAAAAACTGAAGTGGGGTACCTTAAAAGTTTAAAACCAAGCTAGACATCATACACAGGTAAGCGCTCCTCGATTGAAACCCGGCATATTGGGCATTTTTTACACTTGTCACAGCAGGTACTGCACAAAATTGCAACACATTGAGCATTTTAGTCCGAAAGACATTGACAGATTTACGTGCATCATGATACGTGATGGTACCTGCAGAGGACACGATGCCTACACGGTAGCAGGACTACACTGATATCTCCCTCGAAGCAAACACGACATAACACTTTTTCCTGACAATAGCATCACAGAAAATTTTAATCACATAGATGTACATATGCATGCACCTAGAGCTGATCATTTTATCGATCATAAAAAATAAATAAAAAAAAGGTTGATATTTTGAAAACATTCGCAATGTGGAACTAAAGAAAAATTGACACGAGAGGTCATCTTCTTTGAACTTTTAGCGCAGTGCTATGTAGTGTCAACATATTACTATATTACCATATATAGTAAGCAACAGATGCAAACAATTGGAACAATAAAAGGCGGCATTTCAACATATTAAGCAGATAATCCAGAAGTTTACACCAGACTCACAATACCAGGATAAAATTAACCAAGGATGAGAACATTACATTTTGAAGTCTTTCATACTCCTGCTGACTGTATTTTGTGATTTCTGTCTGTTCACCAAGAGCTGCTTGAAGTCTCCATACCTGATATTTGATGATGAAAATAAAACAGAAATTAAGATTACATAGTTTTGGCATGGCAAAAGAAGAACTACTGCAATATACATGTACAAATCAAAACTCTCAACAAACAAATACAAGCAATGAGGATAAATCACCTCCTCAGTGAGATCCTTTTTAGGCATTTTCTTCACTATCTCAGGTGGATAACCACAGAAAGTGTTGTATCTGCACATGACGTACCAAATATACAAATATCAGATATGCTTGAGATGAAACGCTTTATGAATTTGACTAAGGTTGTAAGATATGATGCAACACTAAATCCCAAATGACATGGTCAGGAAGAAATTTTCTTCAGCTATGTTTTCAAATGAGCAGTAAGGTTACTCTAGAGATAGCAAATTTCTGATCCCAGGGGCACTGGAACCATAGTTATCTAAATAATTAGTCATATTCATAATCGACAATTCAACATAACTAATAATGTTTCCATGAACATAGAAAATGCATTACATTTCTAGAGGGATAGGTTTGCAAAATGTGCCTTAAAGGTGAAATGAGAATGAAAATCGATAGCATCCCATAGCAAGCAGTGATTTTCTTTTATTTCTTGGAGTAAGAAAATGACATTAAATAATTCATACACCGCAAGTAACCAAACATATAGCACAGTTGCATATAGCACAGTTGCAGATAGCAATTTCAAAAAATATTGAGAATAAAGAACCATACTAAGTTACTAACCCTGAAGCCCCCTCATGAAACAGTCGGGCATGTTCCTCACAACTTCCTTCATCTATTGACCACCAGCCCAGTAGCCTGCATAAAAACACTATCAAAATAAGAATTATTCAAGAGTATTTACACCACATGTACTACTAGCGTTTAATAGGTCTATGATCTTGCTTACTCAAAATTTTTACAGCCATAAAAAGTGAGAGCATTTTTTTGTTTGTTTTTGAAATGAAGGTAAGAGCAAAAACAAACTTAAGGTAATAGCAATTACACCCATCAAAATGAGGAAGAGAGGATTAAATAAAATAACACACAAAAAACTTTGTTACCTGGAACCATGGTGCAAAAACCCCAAGCAATCGTATGCTCTAGAAGAAAATCTAGAATATATTCCTGTGCCAGCTCCACTACGCAGTAAAAGTACAATTTTCTCCACCAACCTAGATGCAGCAAATAGTACACCAACACCTTGTAGTAGAAAAAGAGGAGAGAATAGAACGGGAAGTGGGATATGTCTAGCACGTTCTGGGGTTCCCTGAAATTTAAAATTAGGTAATTAGGTAGGTCAGTTGATAAGATGCTCAAACAGTTGTCATGAGACTCATGACCCACAACTCAGAAGCATAACATACCTCAAGGCGCATACAAAGGAGAACTTGAAAACCAATCACAGGAATTTTCATAACATGCCCACCAATATCTTGCAGACCACACATTCTATCTTGATGCTGATCCTCTTCTGCAGAAACTACTAGACCGCTGTTCCAGTCAAGATATCTAATAGTTGTAGAAGATGAAGTAGCTACTCTTGTGCGGGAATTTCTATGAATTACTGGATTAGACCACTTTGTACAGACAAGAAAGGAAAAGCACTCTGCAATACTGTTGAATATTTGCACTTTTTAGTCCCCCAAAACATGAATAAAAGTCTCATGTCACAAAATTCAAGGCAGCAAGAGAAAAAAGCAGCTGTTAAATAGAAAATATCACACAATCAGCACAGAAATAGTACCTAAAATTTATAAATAAATCCCACCAACCAAGGGCACCTACATCACCTGCAACATTTAATGCGAGAAAAAACATAAGTAGCAATTGTTTAAAGATTGGTTACTAATGTTTTAGTTAGTTATTAAAGTTTCTCTTTCCTATGTATATAAGCATGTAGAAATGAATTCTATGGATCGATTAAACCATGCAGAGAAAATATTTTACAGATGAGTAATAAGAGCAGATGCCTTGCACTGTCAACATTTACAACCGAGTAAGAGAAATTACCAGATAACTTAAGCAGGGTGAAGACTGTAGCAGCAACAAAGAAAACCATGGAGATTGCAACCCAGAAATGCTACAAGAAATAGAATGGCGAACCAATAACAGTATTTCATAAAATAATTTCTAAATATATGTAAAACAAATTTTAATTGGAAAAGAAAGCAAGCCTTGAGGGATGGCAACCAGTTCATTTCAACAGCTACTTATATATTGAAAATCAAACATTATAGTTAATACTCAAAACTTTACATGATATAATCTTGTGAAATACAACAAAAACTATATAAAATCCATTTTCGCTATAACATCATGTGGTGAAGACAAGGTTTGCTAAAACTTGGACAGTTCAACAACTGATGAAATGAAACTTACAGGAAGTGTCTCCCATATTGCCTCATCATTCATGTATTCATCATCCCCTGGCATAAGAGCCCTACACATTCTGTTAAAGAAATGGGTATCAAACAAATGCATCCAAAAAGTCCCATACGTTTAAGCACTTCTCATAAAAGAAACAAAAAGGTGACGAGGGAGGGTATGTTCAAGAAAATACAAATTTTCATATTCTTAATTATATATAACAAAAGAGAGAATTTATATTGTCTACAATGCATATTTGAGTCTCCACCCATGAAATAATAAGTTCTTTTCAAGTTCTTAATTTTTCTCCATTGCTTTGATCTTATCAGCTCAGAGTAGAAATAATATCTTCTGCCAGAAAAAGACAATGTAAAAGTAAAACTACAACTAAAGGATGGGAAGAGACAAAGGAAGGAAAATAATTAGGCACAACAATGATACTCGCACACCTAACCTTAAAAAATAAAAATGAAAGAACATTATAGGAAAAAAAAATGGACATTGAAGTAGGAAATTGTCACATTGAGTTACCGCTGGACACATTAATGTTCGGACTCTATTTGGTTAAACAAACAATCTTTACAAAATTTGTTACATCTTAGAACCAATGAGCTACGCATGATCACTACAAAACTTACAAATAAACAGTAGTCTATTATACTCAAAGATAACACCTAAGAATAAGAAATGTTAAAGGAGATACCTGAAATTGTCAATTAGAATAATTACTTCGAATGCCAGTAAGGGAAGAAAGACAACTTTTAAGTTGACAGCTGCAAAACCGTGAACTGTAAGGTAATAAACTAATCAGATCTTACACTAGGAACAAGGAACTAACTCTTCTGCATGCATTCCCCACACATGCAATGTTGGTGTCAGTCCCCAAATTTAAAAAAGAAACAAAAAAAAGATGGGTGCATACCGTAACGACTTTCAAGATATATACAGAGGAGCAACTCAAATGCAATAAGCAATGGTGTGGCCACAACAGCATGACAAGGTGCCCACTATCCAACATAGAAAATCTTAATCTCAGTGGAGTATCAACTTTATGAAATAATCTCCAGAGGACCAGAATTGTAAAGCAACATAATGACTTACATGACGACTGTGTGGAACTGATGGAGCAGGTAGTGAGAATCTTCCTCGGGCAACAACTGCATGAAATATCCAAAGTGGAAAGAAAATTATCCTGCATACAAAACGAAACATATTCAGAAATCTGAAACTAAGCAGAAAATAAATGATGCCGAGAAGTATATGTACATAATTTTATAATTTTTAGGAGTCTGTATGTCTGTTTTTGCATGTGAGACCATGCATTTATATCAACCTGTTGCAGCAACAATATCAATTTTTCAAAATATCGAAATCAGATTCCAAGAGTTAATGATAACAGATTCAAATACTCTATACAAAAGATCAAAGAAAAGGGGGTGTTTTTAGTATTTGCCAGCACCAGTCCAACACAATCATGAATCAATTAGTTAACGAAGCGTGTAAAGTTTGTCCAATCAACACCTTTCTCTCCCTTCCATCTAAGAGAAAACAAATTCATGCTTGGAGACCACATATGTATTGGCAACCTTCAATCAACAGCTCCTTGAATTGAAGATATTATGACTAGAAGCACTATCTGATCATAAAGGAAAGAGCTTACCCCTTGAGATACTGTTCTAATCCTACAGTGTCGGTGGGAATAGGTTGAGGGGAAAATGAAGAACAGTAAAATTGCATTTTTTTTTATCACATCAATTATCTGATGGAACTCACCATAAAGGTCATAATTTAGAAGAAAAGATTCAAACTCTCATGGTCCCTTAAAAAAATTACCGCCCTTACTAACACTAGAATTTCATCCAATCAAAAGCAGTACTGACATACTAATCTAAAAAAGAAATGCCCCAAGGTTGTGGTTCTAACAAATAAAGGAACATGAATGAAAGTAACCTATTCTCTATCAAACGTTCCACTACTAGTTGGAAGTCCATTTTCTAATGCATTTAGCACACAAATGAGCCATGGATAAGGTGTAAACCGCTGGCACTAAACAGCTGGTTTTCATACCTTAATCAGTTCTTACCAAAACAGTTGGGAATGCAGAACAGAAGAAGTGCATAAGCATAACTAGTCGGAGTAAACTTTGAACCAATTAAATTGGTATTTAAGGACCCTTGGTGTTCCTAATTGTAATGCCTATGGCACCACTGAACTCATTTCCAAATCATTAAGCAAAGCAACGCTTTTTGAACCATTAGAATTCTCATACATTCTTTTCGCCATTAGTGGAAAAGTTCAGACTTCATAACTAATCACTAGACAGTGCTCACATGCAAACCCATTTTCCTGGCTCAGCAATTTAATAAATTTCTGAATTTTCCCCACTTCTATAAACTCCAAAAAAATTCCATGACCAAAATCTCAGCCCAAAAATAACAACCCACTCCTTCTAAAAAAGGCAATTACATATTTACATTCAAATTAAATAAAATTTATTAAAAAAAAGAAGACAAATTCAATTCCAGACTATAGATGCACATAAATAAAAAACGAGAGAGGAAACGGACCACCAAGAGTAGGAGACGATGTGGTCGAGCTTGAGAACGAGCAAGAGCGTGAAGGTAAAGAGGAGGCTGTGGGCTGCTAAGGCCTGCACGGACTTCAAAACTCTCCGCCAGTTCATCATCAACACAAAACGACGTCGTCTACGGTCTTCTCCTTCCTCTCAATCTCTCTGCAATTAACTACATACACACACGGATATATAAAGGTGTTGGCTTTCTTCTTTCTGAAGAAGAATTTGAGCTGGGGATATGAGATTGTTGAGAATTTCTGAGAATTGAGAAAGGGGTGGATGGTTTTTACAGTGAAAGGGGAAAAACTCTGTGTCTTTCTCTTTCGCTCTTTCCTCCTTTCGTTTCTTTCATGAATAAAAAACAAAACGCATTTACTCTCTCTCTCTCTCTCTATTCTCTAATAGAACAAAGCTTCGTTTCCCTTTCCCTCCTTCCTCTCTCTCTCTCTCTCTCTCTCTCTCTATTGCCTTTGGCCCTTTGCTTTCACTCCACGGCAAAGTAACGCTACTGTGTCTCAGCCTGCTCAAATCTGATTTGGGCACCCACCTCGGCGCTAGTTCCCAAAGATTTTGTATGAAATTACCTTTTTGCCCTGCATCCTTATCCATACTCACTCGAGCTCCCTAAAGAAGATAATAATACACATCTTAGATAGGTTCAAATCATCCTATTGAGGATCTCAAAAGGAAAGCTCATTAGTTATCACTCTGATGACAAAAAAAAAAAAAAAATGATAAGTAATGGTTGAAAAATCTAGAGAACAATAAAGTTTTGGTATCTTTCAAAATTAATAATGAGTGGTCCTATCACAATTTGGGGTGCCTCAAATGACAAACTAGATATAATTGTTTAATGAGCATATCTATGTACTTTTTTTTTATTTTTAGGAAAAGCATATCTATGTACTTGGGCACTAGCAGACAGGGAAATCCATGATAACAAGAAACTGAAAGACAGTAAAGTACAATATTGCCCTCCATAAAAGTGATGGTAACTGGAAATCCAATTTGATTTGATCATCTAATTAACTTTAGGGTAAAAATCCAATATAGTACCCAAACTATTACGAAAAATCTTTTTTGGTACCTACAAATTTTTTTTACCCAAAATGGTACCTGAACTATTGTACATTTACCCAAAATGGTACCTCCGTAACCCAAAATGATACCTGAACTATTGATAATTACCCAAAATGGTACCTGAACTAATTGAGTCATTACCCAAAATGGTACCTGAACTATTGACCATTACCCAAAATGGTACCCCACTTAACTACAGAGGTACCATTTTGGGTAATTGTACAATAGTTCAGGTACCATTTTGGGTAAAAAAATTTGTAGGTACCAAAAAATACATTTCTCCATAGTTTGGGTACTATATTGGGTTTTTACCCTTAACTTTAAGTTGATTCGATACGAAAAGTATTGTACGCACGGATGCACGGTCCATTTCAGCCATTGATATAAAGGGCTAACAATTTTCAGCCGTCCAGATGAAAAGATATTTTTTAGAAATTACTATTATACCCTTATTTTGTTCTACGTGCTTTTGCACGTTCCATGCATGGAATACCTTCTCGATTCGATAACACAAAGAAAACACTTAAAGTAGTTGTCACTTGTCAGTGTCCAACACTTTCTAGTGTATAGTGGCCGGTCAACAAAGCCTTGTGAAATCAAAAGGGAGTTTATTCTTTTGGTAAATTTTAGTGGAACAAATCAAAGCAGAAAAAGCAAAAAACTGTGTGTATAATTCGACAGCACCAAGCACGAGAATGCTTTGAGAAGCCCAATTATAATAGAATGCTTTGAGTTGCCCAATTATAATTGCGCAACGTGTTTAGGGTTAAAGTTACCAAGTTGAATAATATGGGCTGTCGTATGATCAGTTTAGGAATGGATAAGGAATGGAATGAGTCAGAGTGAGTCAGACAACATAGAAGCTTGTCTGGTGGGATTAGTGGGCGAGGAGATATCAGAGCTTCACACTTGGATTTTTTCGTCAATTCAGGTCCATTGGCACTTCTACCTCAGTTAAATGTATTTCGCCTCCATTGTTTTATTTTCGTGTGACAAACCAACTCAAACCGCCCTAACCAGTCACATTGGGCAGCTGATGCGCACTCGAGCCTTCACAGTTAGCTTTGTGGTGTGGCATGTAGAAAAACAGGTTAGAATTCTTTATTTTCTCTTTTACTTTTCTAAAACATAATCACACATTTAGGTAAATGAAAAATAAAAGGTCACCACAGTAACAGTTTCAAGGAAAACTTTCATTAAGAAGCCAAAGAGGTACAAGACCTTCTAACAAAAGATACTCCAACATCAGAACAGAGGTCTGTTGCAGTTGCACTTAAGACATTGATACAGGCTCAAAATTGTTGGAGCACTGAGACACAACCCATTTACAGAGACGAGCTTTACATAAATCCCAAAATATAAGTTACCCTCCATCTTGAGGATTCCCACTAGAAAAATTGCTGTAGCCATTGGCAGTTTACTGCCTCCATTTGCAAGTCATCCTTCATCTTGTTAACTACTTGCAAAGCCTGCTGTACATCCATTGTATCTAATGGCATTTCAGAGAACTCCTTCAGAAACTTGCGTGCACGAGCAGCTCCTCTAGACATATCATCAGAATCATACTCTCTATTGCGCTTGGATCCAACCTGTAGATCATAATTATTGATCAGACAATACGTTGTATGCTTCATGATAATAACACATCAATTATACAGTTATTTGACAAACATGGGTTTCTATTAGAAGATTTATAGGATATCATAGAAATGCTAACCAAATAAGTACTGAAACTGGCTATTTGCCAACCAACCACAAGTGTTTTCTGGGATATGAAAGCCAGGGAGGATATCATGTATAGATTATTGATTGAAATTTTAAAAAAAAATCGAACAAATAACAGACTGGTCTTGCCAACATAAAATCATTCTCTGGTTTATTGTGCAGGTTCTTAGCACCAATACAATGTGAATTCAGATAGCAAGATGACACTTGAAGTTTTCTCTCATTATGTTTTAATGCGCTGTGATCAATGTTTCTAGTCCAATAGTGTCGCAACTAGTCCTATTGGCATTGTATGGATTAAGAGTTCATTGACATGAATATATGGCATGTGTTTCATCAACAGCCAGAGTGAGGCAACAGAAGAAGTTATGGCCTTGTTAATATTTCAGACCAGAATAAACATTACCTCTTCTTTAGCATCATTTGTAATGATTGCAGTAGGAGAGAAATCCTCCAATTCAGCAGCCTTTTCTCTAGCAAGGGAAACAACACTTTCAGGAAAGTTTGCAAATTCTGCAACCTGGATACCGAAACTTTGATCACATGCCCCTGGCTCAACCTGAAAAGAATGATCACACCAAGAAAATGAGTGGGGTTCAGTAAATTGCTTAACCAAGATACATGCACTAGCATAAAAACGAAGGAAAAGATTAAAGAAAGATTGTAGAACTTAATCCCAAACAAAGTTACATTTGCCTTAAAAATGTATTAATTGTGATTCATCATTATTAACTTAGAAAATGACTAGAGAATACATCTACCTTGTACAGCATAGTCAACTTGCGGCTTGATGAGTCAATATGTGCACTAACATGATAGTTCGCTACACCAACAATTTGCTTCATATTAGGCTCATGAACAGCATTTTCTTGAGCTAATGCGGTCAATTCATGAAAGTGGGTTGCAAACAATGTAGGTGCATTAATCACTTCAACAAGGTGCTCACAAATGGCCCAAGCCAAACCTGACCACCAAAATAAATATTGATAAGACAAACATGC
This sequence comes from Rubus idaeus, assembly GCA_030142095.1. NCBI lineage: Eukaryota > Viridiplantae > Streptophyta > Magnoliopsida > Rosales > Rosaceae > Rubus > Rubus idaeus. The sequence goes on along the minus strand of CM057969.1, from coordinate 2,698,259 downwards.
AAACCTTTATATTAAGTGTAACTAAACTAAATGAGACATAGATAACGCCAAAAAGCACAACTAGATCATCATATTCTTCAACAAATGCCAACTCTAAAACATCCTGCAATCACACAGGAAGAAAATTTCCAACAGAAAATTCATAGTGAAAATTCATCACATTCAAAACAAACATAAACATCAATTATATCATATATCTTCTCTGAACATTGTGCTTGTAAATAATTCTCATTAAAGCACTATAATGCTGCAACTCTTGCACATAAGGAGAAATGAAATGCAAACCTAATAACCAAAGAAACTGACAGATTAACAATTTAGAGTACTAAATAGCATGAATTGGAAATAGCATTCCATTGTCCACGTATGAACTTTGAAAAAAATGCTCTTTTTCTCGAACGAAAAATGCTCCGTGCCATCAGAAAGCTGGATATTTGTAATGACAATAAGCACCAAGAAAGACTCAATGGAGTTGCTTTCCAAATTGCTCATTGGTCCTTTCTTGCCATTGTGCCTTTAGTTCTTAATTCATTACATGCCTTAAAATATACGTCACACATTAACAAATTGGAATAAAATAAACTATTTAACAGTTTTTCTGACAAAAATGGTCCTTAAAAATGTGCCATTTAATTCTTGCTTATGAAAATGCCTTAAATAAGGCCTAGACAACAAAATCCAAACAGAAACCTGGCAGTTTTGTCAATGTTAAAACTAGTAACCAGTGATCAAAGGCGGCAAAAAGGAGAGTACAAGCTATCTTATCTGAATATTCATCACCACTACTATTGAGTTGTGTGAGAGCAATAATCAATTCACGGACTCGCTTTTCTTAATGAGGTATTAAAGGGACACATGACAACATCAATGCGCCAGAAAGAAGTTCAAGAGTAAAACCAACCAAATCCATCATAAGTTGATGTCCCTCGGCCTAACTCGTCGATGATTATCAGTGACTTATCTGTAGATCCTTTCAGTATAGATGCAGTCTCAAGCATTTCTTGCATAAAGGTAGAAACTCCACGTAGCTAGAAATAACAAAGAATACACACAATTAAATTTCCATAATCAACAAAAAAAAAAGGCTTCTTACTCATGTTCTCTTTACAAGGCAATCACAAATAGTTTCCAAGCAGTTATACCACATATTGTAGGATAAATAAACACCTGCGAGACAACAGATTCAACATAGGTTTATGAAGTAATGGTAACCAGTGATGCATTGATTACCAGGCATTCACCTGGACACGTTGATCAGATTTAAGGACTCAATAGAACCTACATGCATATAATGGCAAGACACTCAAAAAGATGGTTCTTAAAGGTTTGGTGAATTTTCAGTGTATATTTTTCATTGATATGAATGGTTTAAATATACAAGAGAAAGCTAAATGCTCTGGTACCATAAAGGTTTGGTGAATTTTCGGTGTGTATTTCTCATTGATAGTTCTAAACACGGAAGTTACATCTTTCATAGGACAAGGTGGACAAAATTGGTGGAACTGTCCTGCTTACTAGTTTTAATATAAGTTGTTCAAGAAATCTAAGTTAGCAGCAGAATTTCAATTTTGATTCAAGTATTTTAGAACCACACATGTGGATAAATAACTTGCGATGACAGACAGGTGTAATTATTTCTGATGTCGACCCACCATTATTGTGAGTTAGAAATTAAAATAGATTATAAGCTTAAACGTTGAAAACAAACATAAGTAATTAGTCCTTTACTTGAGTAATGTACTGTTTCTTTTACCTCTTGGTCCCTTTTCTATTAATATGTCAGTTAAATAGCATAACATTTAACTCATGTTGAATCAGTTTATATTACTGGCTTCCATTTTAAAGAACTTCAAACTTCAACAGACTGGCATGGAACTCACTTGGCAATCACCAGCACCCACACGAGCAAAAATGCAATCCCGAATAGAAATGCTAGCTTTCTCACAAGGAACAAAAGAACCAACTTGTGCCATTAGAATAATCACACCAACCTGCCAGTGTAAACAAAATCCAGCAAATTGTTAATAGTGATTAAATTAGAATAGGATTTCATGAAACAATTAACAAGAACTTATAGAGATTTTAGTAATGTGCATGAATGTGGCGTGTGAGGCATAATTGCATGGAAAGAGTACTATTATAAATCCTACACAACCAATGAGTAGTATTTCAAAAGAGAATGTCATAGTTACATGGAAAGTTGTTTATGCTTATGGAAGTAGTAGAAAGGAGCATAGACCAAGTCAATAAAATCATACCTGCCGGATAAATGTGGATTTTCCACCCATATTGGGTCCTGTAATGATTTGGAACCAACTCTTTCCTCTTACCTGATTAGCAGAAATAATAAACAACACATGATAAGCCACTCCAACAGAAAGAAATACCAATACCTTATTATTATTCAATTCCTGGGTATCATGAACACTCACAAGTTTACAATCATTGGGTATAAAATTAACCCAGTCTTGAGCCTCCACACAAGGATGTCTACTCCCTTCTAGTATAATATCCCCCACATCCTATTATAGCAAATATGTCAATAATCATTTTATAAACAAATATAGATTGATAAGAAGGGAAAAACAAAAATATATATACACTAATTGATTACCGATGGAGTGATGTATGGCCTAGTGTATGGAGTAGGACAACTAGAAGCCAAATCAGCAAAACTAAGTAAGACATCCAATTCCGAAAGCAAGCCAGCTACGGAACAGAACACCTGGGAATAAAAAATTCATCGATCAAACACAAAAAGAGACTGGATTAAGCACAACAATGTCAAATTATATCTACCTCCGAGAAAGTTGATGCAGTGTGAACAACTCGGTTGACCAGTTCTTTCTGACAGTTTTTATACTCTTCAAGTATTCTTTGATATTGATCCCCTAACTTTTTAAGCTTGGTATTGGTAAATTTCACTCCATCTTTTCGGGTTTCCAGGACAATGAATTGTGTCGTAAGCTTTTTCCTTATTTTAGGCTCTTCCTTCTTTGTGATTCTGAAGACATGTCCAAATTGGGTTCCTTTATCTAACTTTAAGGCCTTATCTATAGAGAGATCAAGATCCTTAGCAGTTTGTTTATGCAAATTGTGTATCTGCTGAGCCAGCGACTCTTGCTCATCCTTCAGTGATGAAAGAGCAGGGTCATAACTAGATGCGATCATGTACTCTCCATTCTCAAGTTGATCAAGGTCGACAGCAGCTTCCACTAGAGCAAGAAACTTATTTAAGTGGCCATCATCAGTCCATAATTCAAGGGGATCCAAATATCTTTCCTTGATCAGCGAGGAAAACTCTCCATCATACCGCTCTAGGGCACTTTTGATGTATGGAAGTCTTATACATGACTGCATTCAGAAAATGTGAATCAAATTAAATACAGATACTTTCAACTATAAGATAAATAAGTATACCGTTTGCATCAACATATGGCTTTTAACATAGGAAAATTCCTTGACCAGTGAAACTCTATTTTTGATGATCAATCATCACTTTACTATTGAATATTGATACAGGAAAGATCCCATCATGCATAAAAAGGAAACTAAGAAACCAAAACTAAGGAGCAATATTAGTTAGCTGGATGGTCTCTTTTGGCTGCTTGGTTAAGCAAAAGAAGTCACTTATCAGGTCATACCAACAACACCAATGTAGAGAAACTGACAAAATAATGAAGCTGTAATCAGTTCTACCTGATAAAGTTTTACAACATGCTGCAAACCAGCACTTTTCTTCTCAAGATTGTGCACCAGCCGTTCAATGTCTGAAATTCGTTTCAGATGCTGCCTCAAATCTTGGCGAAGCGCAGGATCCTCCACAAATGCTTGTACCAAATCTAGCCTGGAATTAATTTCCTCTACATTTAATAAAGGCTGTTTTAGCCACATGTGCAGTAATCGTTTACCCATTCCAGCAGTACAGGTTCTATTCAAAAGACCAAACAAACTGAAATTTTTGTTGGCATCAGTTTTGCTTTCCAGGATATTAAGTGCCCTCATAGCAGCAGAATCTAACCTCATATATTTATCAAGATTATATCTTTGGATGATATAGTTTCCATAATTGCTCTCATCAGCTAGTAGTTCTGCATAAGAGAGCAATGCCCCCAATGCACCAGGTGCAAACTCAAAACCAGACACTAAATCTCGAACTGGTTCAATAGATCCTTTGACAAGCCTACTGAGATCCTGAACCAAATCCCTCATTTTAAATTCACTCTTTTTCCTCTCAGTTAACATCACACCACATCGAGTCAATGCATCATGTAAAGCTCTGATTTCACTGGTTTTTCCACTCTCCACTGGCAGAAGGCATTCCTTGCAGCCAAGTGCAACTAAAGCTGATTCCAAATTTGTAAAGTGGCTATCATCAAGAAATTCAGCTAACCCAAGTGTTCGTTTAGTTAGATCAACATATCCTAACCCAACTGTGCAACCATTTTCACGAAAGTTAGGTAATAGTGCAACAACCACTGGGGTATCCTGCATCTCATTGTTCGCAAATAACACATCTTCAAAACTTCCAAGATTTCCAGGCGTTCCACTTTTCACAAGTCTCCAACTTGAGCCACTACCCTCATAAATCTCAAGAGTATGGTCCGTTCTTTCCAGTAGAAGATCACGGGCAATTGTTTCAAACATGTTTTTACTAACACTCACACTGGAAAGGCCATCAGATCCACTACCCAGTTGTCGCAAAGCAGTGGTGGTACGATAATAGGTCTTTGCAATGAAAGTAGCATTTTCACCATGAGCAGTATAGTAGTCCTGAAACATTACATAGTTTAGGAAGAATGACAACCGAATGATGTTTTCACAGAATAACAGAAGAAAGAGAAACAAAACAAAACTTAACAGAAACCTACAATGGCTAGAAAAATCATCACATGCTCTAATTACTAGCAAAGACTAACAGACAGAATAGATAATATGACTCGCATCCAATACAGAATCTTTGGTAGGTGGTAAAAATATGAGAGTTCTATGGCAAGATACCTATTTGCAAGTGTTAACATACAGCCAGATATATGCAAGTTTAAACTCTAAATAAGACATATGCAAGTGTGCATGTGTGTGTTTCATTGCAAGCATGCCTGTGGAATAGTGCTGGGGCAATCAGATGTAAGTTGGTAAAACAAGGATATAAGATATCAAAAGGAAAAAATATGATAGTCATGTTGAGTAATTACAGCAATAACCTATCTAAAATCCTTAGAAGTGGACCAATAAACAATCAACCAAACTGAAGCAATAAAAAAGTAAGAATTACTGCACCCCACGGAAGAAAATAGACAGGGTAATGGAACCAAGAAGAAACTGACCCGACGATCAAACAATCGAATAGCTCTTGGGTCCTGCAATGGAGAACAAAGCCAAATAATTAGAACATTCGTCTTCTAACCAATTTCCATATAGTCATTTTACTAGCACAATATCTACACCAAGTTTGAGCTATCAGCTATATGCAAGAATTTCAGTTTGCACTTGGGTTTCCATCAATTTGATTTCCAATTTCTAGTTCCAATAAGCAATCAATAAGAAAACCCACACATATACAACTGGGCTTTCAGAATAAACTTCACAAATAAACTTGACAAACCCATAAGGACCAGAAATAGATAACTTACATGGGAGAGGGTTTTGAAGAATGACAGAAACCCTTGAGATTGCTTGGCATCTACCAAAAGTGCAACGAGCGAATTTAAGATATATGTAATTTAATTTAATTTTAAACAAAAAAAGACATAAAAAAAAAAGGAAGAAGAAGAAGAAGAATTAGTCGGAATACAAAGCTAGGGTTTTTTGTTTTTGCATTTTCTGGGTTTACCTAGTTTAAGCTCCGGAAGCTTGCTCTGGTCCTCAAAATTGGCATCCATGGCTGATTTGCTGTTTAGGGTTTCTTTAGTTTGAGACAGAATAGAGACTCTTCAAGTCTCTGAAAGTGGGTTTAATACAGTGAAATGAATTTATGGCGCCGAATTGGGTTCGAGATTGGCGGGAAAGACCGTGTCGGGCTTTTCAGGGGCGCGTGCATACCACATTGTGATTCGTGTGAAAGGTGGACCTCGGCGTGGAGCTTTGGATGTTAGATGGGCCGGTCCAATATGACAGAGATAACTCAATCTAAATTGGGCCTCGTTTTTTTATACTGGGGCAAAAAAAAAAACTGATTAATATATAACTTCACATTCAATTGTCCACTGTTCTTATCTTTTTATATTAATTTTTTAAATTCCTTCATTTATTTGTTAGTTGTTGGGACTTGGGAGTACTCTTTTTTTTATTAATCATTTTGTACAATATATAAACATTGTCACGTGATAACAAAAAAATTGAGTCAATAAACATATTAGTTTTTTGTTAATGTACAACGTTTTACTTTTTAAGAAGCAAATCGATGAAAACTCAAGCAACAAAAAAAAAAGTCCAAACATATACATTTACATTAGCAAAATAAAAAAATAACATTTTGTATATGTAAGTTACTTCCCTTCCAAACTGGTGCGCGCTTTCCGCATAAAAGCTAGTTGAAAATAATTAAGAATCATGTCCTTAATTTAAGCAGCTTTGACTAAGGAAGCTAGGGTCAAGAAAAAGAGATCGATCAGCCAATTAATGTCACTGACATTTGTCACAAGGTGTGTCTTATATATACATATATATTCGAGGCCAATTAGATTTTAGTATTTCACATGTAATATAATATTTACCAGTGCAGTACTGTGAATCAGAACATCATGTATATACAGGGTCATCAACAGTGAAAACAGAAATCTGTTGGATAATTTCTCTGTAGTTAATAAAGAAATCAGACATTTTCGTTTTCGTGGTGCAGAAAATTTCATAAAAATGGGATACAAACGATGAATATTTGTTTCTGATCGAATTGTTTCTTATGAAATGATTAATTACTTGTTGTACCCATCTTCGAGCAGTTGTCGTATTCCCCAGGAATCAGATGAGAGACCACAAAAACCCAAAGGAAAAGACAACGTTAATAGAAACATATATATATACAGAAATTAAATAATGAAACGGTATTGAGGAGACAGCATGCTCCTTTTCATAACTTAATTTCTTATCCAGAGAAATATTTAGTTATTCATGGCTGAAATATTGTTATGTCCAGATAGAGTTGAGAAAGCTCGAGACGACCATTATTATATAATCATAATATATGGATGGATACAACAATTTTTTTCAATCTAGCTGCTCATACACTTAATTAAGAACAAATGCATACGACATAGTTAATATTGCTGAAGTTTTCTGCAAACCTAAAAAACTTGTCTCAAGTCTCAACCTAGCTTAATCAGTACTGTATATATCCTTGGCCGGCGGGCAGCAGATCAGTTATTCCGGCCATGATGAAGCTGTAAAACCAAACCAAGCTGCTTTGTTTTCATTTAGGCAAGGAGAGGGATCGAGCAGTATCGATCAAACTCAAAATATATGGGCTAATTAAGCTTTGGGCTTTTTAGAGTATGAGAAGGCGCGCACTTCGGAAATAAGAGCAGTAATTGTCTGCAGCTTCGAAGAAGAGCGCTAAAGCATTGGTCGAAGAATCTAGCATCAGCGCATGCCTACACGACACAGTGGTCATATAAAACAACTATAAAACAATGAGCTAAAGCAGCTAGTAGTACAGTACTACTTGAGCTCAGATAACTGAGATAAGTCCTTGTTTCATTGTTAAAGAAAAAAGAAAAAAAAAAAGATAAGTCCTTGTTTGGCTCGTACATGTTAGTTTGTCTCATCAACGTACTAAAACATCAAAATGGTATGTATTGCTAGTTAATTAGATTGCCATCAGATTTCTTTAATTAACTAAAGAAATAATTCTGTTGAAGACTAGAAGGGCATTTACCATGGTTGATTACTAAAAATGATGATGGGAATCTGATGTTTGGCCAATAAAAATGGTATATATCTGTTGGTCATCATCATTTTTTTTAGTCTTAATCATGCATGGGGTGCAAAATTATTGGCCAGCAGATATATTATAGAGCAGATCGATTACATTTGTGCATGATTTGTACCTTTTTTTTTGTCTATCTAGAATATATATATATAGGCGCATTATAAAGAGGGACGTTCAAAATTAAAGTTTGATGACTTTGTATTCACAGGCTCACAGCTACTAAGCAATCTTTTATCATGATTGAAATTGATGATTCTTTTAGGCACTTATGCAAGGATTATTTGTGCAAAATCTAGGCCAAGTTAAATACCATTTGGTCCATCATCTGAACCATGTTGATAAATTGTAGATAAAAATAAAGTTAAAAATGACAATCGATCAAGTAGGTAAATGGTTTATGATTGCTTGAGAAATACTTTTTCATATGTAATTAACTATAATGGTTTGATGAAGTAGAAAGATACTTTTAGTAACATAATAATGATAAAAGGAAACAATGAAACATGGACTTTCTTTCCCACCGTATAGCACCTTTGAAATGCTTGCAACAATAACTACTTAAGTTCCAATCCGAACAACAAACTTCCAAAAAATGGAGACTTCAAAAAGGGTGGGATACTTAACAGCAAAAAATTGCCATAAAAAGAATTTGTCCTTTACAAGTCGCCCAAGTTCCTTTGCTATTACTGGAAAATGGTTCATCCCCTAAATGAATCTGATCGATAAAAGGGCGGGTGAAGAACAAAGAAATTAAACAGTGAAATAATGCATAGATATGTGTGATGAAAGCTAGCTAGGTAGCCTGTGTTTTTCAACCACAAAATTGAATATGATACAGAGTACAGACACACGTACAGGCAGAGAACTCAGCCAAGGATATGAAAGCACTTGGACTAAGCATGACTTTTTAGGGTTTATTGTACACTTTCGCTATCACCCACTCTCAAAAATGGTACACTCATCACTCCTTTTCTTTCATAGTTATCTCCTCCTTGAAAGCAACCTTAGAACAACCCATGGCATGAATTATATACGCACATAGATGTACATATCATGTGGTCCTTGTAATTATGCCAGTCTAAAGAGGTCAGGCTAAGCTCTAGAAAGAGAAAGGGAGGGAGGGAGAGAGAGAGAGAGATGGTGGCATGCATGTATGGTTTATATAAGTGGGGGAGAAGAAGATCGGCATGTATAAATGGAAAGAAAAACTTGAGGAAGAAAGAAAGCAAAAACGGTATAAAATCAAAGAGGTTTCAATTGTCAACAGGACTAGGACTATCTATATGCCATTGTCATGAAGATGAGATAGGGTTTTGTTAGTGGCAAGTACAAGCATAAGCAACTATGAGTGAGAGACAGAACTCTCTTAGCTTTCATTTCGAGGAAAAGAAGAAGAAAAGCTAAACTGATAAGAACGCATGGGATGAGGGAAGCACATTCTTACCTAAACTATTTTCTGCTCAATTTTTTTATTTTTTTTATTTTTTTTTTATTTTTAAATGAAGTCGTGAAGGCATTCATTTACATAATAAGAGAGAGATGGGTTTTCAACCTTTTTGGTGACAGTGACATTATTTAGATGCCCCTCCCCAGTCAAAGGGTATTGCCCTATGAGAGCAGTCCTCACATACTAGTTTTGCCCATTCGTGAAATAATTGTCCTTCCCTCCTAGGGTTAGACAGAGCCACGTGGCGGCATTAGTTATCATAACCCGGAGGAAAACACACAATAACTATAAAGTGGACAGATATTTTTCTAGAAGAAAATTCGAATTCAAACCCTTCACGGAATATGACATAATAATAATAATAATAATATAATAATAATAATAAGAGCCAATTACCCATAAGGCCATTTTGGGTGATCATATTCTTCAAAATGCCACAATAGCTTTGTTTTCCAAATAAGTCAACTCAGTAGCTTTAACTGTTTTTATCTGACATTAATTTGTTTCAAAATTACGATTTATGCCACTGACGTTTTATTGTTTTTGGACCGTAGATTTATTGTCGTTGGACAATAGTTTTATTATTTTTGGACAGTATCTTTAGTGTTCTTTGACAGTAGTTTTAATGTGCTTTGACAGTAGTTTTAATGTGCTTTGACAGTAGTTTTATTATCGTTGGACAATAGCTTTAGTGTGCTTTAACTTTAGTGTTATTTGACAATAGCTTTAGTGTGCTTGGACATTAGCTTTATTGTCGTTGGACAGTAGATTTATTGTCGTTTGACAGTAGCTTTAGTGTGCTTTTACAGTAGTTTTATTGTTGTTTCCGTATGCAGTGACATTTTTGTAAATAATAGCAAAAAAAATGAGGTGGCATTTTTGTAAATATTGGTGGCCTTATTTGGGTAAAAAATGTTTGGTGGCTTTTTGAAGCATAAAGTCACCAAAATTGGCCTTATGGGTAATTTTTTATAATAGTAAATGCTCTTATTATAAGAATTTGTAAACATAGTTGAGTTAATTGTCAATATTCTTTGTATTGGATTTAACTGAGTTAGGTCGGAAGGGTTTGTCCTCAAGTTTTAACTGAGTTAAGAACTACACCCTTAATTAAATTTTAAACATATGTAGAAGTCATGAGTTCGATCAAATCTTATTACCATATAAAAATGAGTAGAATGCAGATAAGATAAAAATAAAAAACTCAAGAAATATAGATGAACGTTTATATAAACCCACAATTGTGATAATTTGGGTCCCTAGCTAAAGAGAACTACTAATATCAGAACAATACATTCACGCAGGGTTGGATGAAATTGAAACATTTTTTAAACTCCAAACTTAGGGGCATAAGGCGGTTGTCTCTTCTCACTCCGCTCAAGATCGGCCTGCCCTATATAGATACAATCAAGTATGAACAATTGAGGAGGCCGATTACAACCGGAAGAAGCAACGCGATCCGGCCGGTTTTAAGTCTTTTTAATCTTTTTTGAACCTATAAATATTTATAAATTATTAATGAAAAAAAGGAGCATTTTTGACGCTTGTTCATCTCAAAGTAAACACAAATTAAGCCCACACTAATTCTCTCCCTCTCTTTCGCTCTTAGTGGCTGAATCTGTGTGGAGAGTCCATGCAATTAATTTAGGTTCGACTAATTTGTTGAGTACTAGTAAGAGAACCAATGGGAAAATCATCAAGGCGAGAATATAATTGATGTTGTATTGTTGTTCACTATCTCCCACCTGGTAACCACGTGAAGTGGTACAATACGAATACTAGGTGTTTTTTTTCCTATCCACTCACTTCCCCCAATATCTCGCTCTAAAAAGAAAACCAACTTTATGAAGAAAAGATGAGGAAAAAGAAAGCTCCTTGTCTGCAATAAATTCCTCCTTACTCATTGCTTCCTTCTTTACTCCTCTTCCTCCTTCCTGCTCTCTTCTCTCTCATATCATATGCGCGCATTCAACCCCCATGGACATGTGTCTTTCTCAGTCCTTCTAGTCTTCAACCATGGTAAATGCACATGTACTCTCTCTCTCTCTCTCTCTCTCTAGCAAACTCTCTCAAGCACGCTTTCACAGAATAAGACACGAAGAAATGTATACACAGAAATTAGTTGTAGTAGTACTACTGCATCTATACGCATACGAATAGTACTGACTGTCGAATTATATTTTATTATACACATGTGCAGGCAGAGGCAGCTGTCTTTCTCAAGCTAGCAGCGAGCTTTCTCTGCCGGTAAAGCCAGCATTAGTAACAAAACACACATGGCTGTCTTTCTCAAAGCTCGTTCTTCCGGGGCTTTCACTGTTGAAGATATAGCTAGTAAAATTCTCTCATTCAATGGTGCACTTGTCCTTCTCAACTAGATCCATTGATTTCAAGCCAACCGATTCGACCTAGTAGCTACCAGCCAGCTAGCTAGGGTTGAAGTTGAACTTGAAAACCAGAACCAGATATTAGGTATATACATTACAATGTTTCCTCATAGCGCTAGCTCAAACATTATTACTGCTACTGGCAATTACTACGAGTCGGCTGTGACTTTTCCTCATGACCAATCCTTTTTGATCCACAGTAGGCCGTTTCCCAGTGACATCACCCCCAATCTTAATCCCAATCCCAATTCCAATTCCGATTCAATTATTTCCAATTCGAAACAATATCAAGATCTAGAAGAAGACCCTAATCATCACATTCATCCTCCTTTATCTGTCTTCTACTTCCCCTCGCCCTTTGAAGACGTCGATGTTTTACTCCACCAACACCACCACCTCCACGACCATGAGCCTTTGGCGCTTCAAGAAACTATCTCATTAGCCCATACTCATCATCATCATCATCATCATCATCAGACCAGTTTTCCTCTCACTGCTAAAATGGTGGACTGGGATGCAAACAAAAATGATCAGGTGGTGATCAATAAGGAAGGTGAGCAACAACATCAACAACAGAAACAGATCCCGATGCTGAGAAAAAGATCTTGCAAGAGGGACCGGCACAGCAAGATTAGCACCGCCCGAGGACTGAGGGACCGGAGAATGAGATTGTCCCTCGATGTTGCTCGAAAGTTCTTTGGTTTGCAAGACGTGTTGGGCTTTGACAAGGCCAGCAAGACTGTGGAGTGGTTGCTCAATCAGGCATGTGCCGAAATCAAGAAAGTGACAAGAGAACGGAGCGGCCAGAACCAAAACCAAAGCTCTAGCACTACTACTGCCACGGGCCCCGGAGCCAGAACCACATCTTCCATTTCCGAGTGTGAAGTTGTATCCGGCACAGACGAGGTTGCAACAGATGATATTATTGATAAGGTTAGCCGGAATCCCTCTTCTTCTTGTACTAAAGATCGGATCAAGAAGATCATCAGGAAACCCAAGAAAAGTTCTTCGTTTAACCCTCGCACAAAGGCGTCGAGAGAAAGGGCAAGAGCAAGAGCAAGAGAAAGAACGAGAGAAAGAATGGGGAGACAGTCAAAGCCATGCGATGATGTTGATCAGGCAACGAAAACTAAGGACCTGAGCCGATTAAATTCTTGGAGTACATTTGAAACCGGGGAAGAATCTGGAGGGACTCAAAGCCACAACAACAACAACAACAATAACAATATTCATTCTTCATTGGAAGTTCTGGCCGAGGTTGAAGTGCCAATAAGCAGCTTCCAAGCAGCTGGGACTAGTAGTACTACTACCGATCATCATCAAGACTTGATTGCAATTGATGGTCATGATGCTGCAGCTAACATGGCGATAATGGGAAAGTGGAGCCCCTATTCAATTTTCAATTATCTGCAAAACACTACTGGATCAATTTCACAAGAGGTATATATATATGTACTATATATAGTATTCAAATCCTCTTCTGTTCATTTGTTCAAAAAAATAATAATCCTCTTCTGTTCTGTATAACATTAATCATGCATATAGAATCAAACCGGTAATACATGTGTCCAATATAAGGTACAATAAAATTACACAATGGTGGTATTCATGTTCTGACAAACGCCGTGTAACTCTTAATGTGCAGCAACATCAATTTGCAGATTTTCAGTTCAAACCATGGGACGACAACAGTAGTACTCATAACCTATTCTAACGCCGCGGAATATTTGTAATCAGTATGTACGCGTGTACGTATTAATTGCCTACTTCTTTTTGTTTGGAATAATGTAAGATATGAAAACTGAGCATGTTCTTAATTAATGATTAATGTGGAGTTTGCCCTCTCTAAAACTATGATGTAAATTATCGATTGCTATATCCTTCTCCTTAATTATATGAAAATATTGTGTTTCCCTTAATTTCTACCTAATTTCCATCTCTCATGGTTTTTTTTTCTGAAGCATACTTATTTCTGAAAAAGGGTTATAGTCACTTCTCTCATATCAATCATATATACAGTATATATATATATATATACATGCATGTTAATTTGTGTGTTTAGTCAGATCCCTAACTGTATCCCATGGTCGATGAATTCTCATTAGGTTATATATTGGTCATCACCATCAGCTTATCTCCCTTTAGATCGATGGGACTGAGTAGACATGACTTGAGTGATCATCCACCTTTTGGTTTCAAGTCATGCATGTTTCCACATAAGTGATCCATTGACTCCACATATATACAAATGATCTCTCACTTCACTTCCATATATGATGACATATTAAATTCTGAATATATATATATATATATATATATATACATATGTGAGATAAATCAATGAGCTTAATTTCATATGAGTTCGATAAGGAAAATAGGGACTAGAATGTGTAATCCACTAATCCCACTATTATTGTTAAACTTTTAATTATGGTTACTTACATATCTCTGTGTGTGTGTGTGTGTGTGTGTGATAAAGGAAATAGGGACTGCACTTAGATTTGCTTGAAAGGCCAACCAATATTCTCACATCAGTTGAGAGCAAGCATCGATCAAAATATCTTTGGACTCTTATAGAACAGTGCTTAAGCATCTTAGTTTTAGATAGGACTTTATATTTTACTATAATATGGTTATATATATTTTGCTTGAATTAGAGATGTTTTCATATGTATCCACAGGTTTCAGACTCTCATGTGTTTGCTATATGTGTTTTTATGAATAGTTGACTGTAGATATCTATAATTTATAAAATTACTTCTTTATTTGCTTTGAACTTATTCTATAAGATCTTATTTCTTTCTTAGTTTCTTATTTTATGTGATAATATATATAGGTTTTTTCAAGGCTGCATGTGTACCATGGCATATCCATTGCTTTTGCTAACAAAAATTTTATGAATATGGGGAGTGAAATGTGCGTAGCTACTGGCTAGTTAGAAGCTAGTTACATAAGTAAGTAGTGCAGTAAGTATGTATATATCATGATATATAAATAACATAAGCAATTATCAATTAGTTTATTGAATCCACACCAATATATAGTGTCATCTATGAAATGAATTATATATGTTTCAGATCAATCAGAAATCTACTTCATAACATTTGAACGTACGTAATGATCGATCGATTTTATTTTGAGAGAGATATATACTAATTAAGAAGGTAGAAAGCTATTATGACCAAGAGGGGAAAAGAGAACCTTAATGTGGTTGCAAGGTAGCTAACAAGTGTTTCCTCCCTCTATGTGGATACTTGAGTATAAACCTACCATCGTTTTAAGGAATTAACCAAAGGTGTGTATATATATATAATTAATTAATAATATACCGCTAATTAATTGATATGTTGAAGCTAAAGATTGGAAACAACTATTACGACTATTGGTCTAGTGATATAAGTCGTCCCTTTGTAAGTTGAAAGTCTTGATCAAATTCGACTCGTGGACGACCAAATGAAAACATATCTTCGGATCATATGTATATATAGTAATTATATATAGTTTATTAAAATGGAGTACGTAATTTTTGTTTGATGACTAAATGGAGTAATTTCTTATTTTTACAAAAACATTGGTCAATCAACGTACCAGCTGGCTTAGGTATGAATAGTGTTATCTAAGTCGCTAGAAAGAATATATGAAACTCAATAAGATAGTAGGGAAGTTGCGGCTGGCTTGAAACAATAATGGCAACGTTTGAATTTTTGGGCAGCTGTGATGGAGCTGCCATATGTCATATATGTTATATCCAGTTAGTCTAGTTTATAAAGTCTTTGCTGTCTTGATCGATCGAGGCGCATGTGGTGTGAAGCAGTAGAAGGTGGCGACTGACTGCGATATTGATCGAATAATGGACTATACTTGGTGGTGATAATGTAGTTTCTGCCTTGTTAGCTAGCTCCCTTTTTGTTGTTTATATATGTATTTTTTTTAATAAAAAAATTGCATTTGATACGAATCTAGGCTATTGTTGGGTGACATTTTTGTTTGTATAAAAATTGTACACAGTGAGCGAAAATGTCAAAAATAAATAGCTAGATAGATATTTATACCCGGAAAAAAAAATCAAGCAAATTAGTAAATTATGCCATAAATATTTCCAAATTATTATGTATCATGCTAGAGGAAAATGTTGAAGGTGAAATGGAAAAGCTAAACAGATTGAATTAGTTAAGAAAATTAGTAGTGAGATCGATGAACTTAAAAGAGGTGCAGATAGAGTTAAAAGCAAACGACAGATCCAATGATGAACTCGGCAAGAAAAGCCTCAAAAGAGAGAATATATAAGATAATTCAAGCAACTAATTTATATATAGATATATATATATATATATATCTGTACTGTACTAAAAGAATGGATAAAGGAATACATATGCATTGCACAGACAGGTGATTGATTAGATTGGAAAGAGCAGCAGACCCATTTGGATTTTAATGCACGTCATCTATAGAAAATTTAAGAAAATAAAAATGGCCGGTGACTAGAGAAGTCTTCACTTTTTGTGGCACTGCGAGCAGTTTCTTTTAACAAACAATGTCATTCCTTGTAATTTCCTTCTCATTAGAACGTACTTGACTAATGCAAAGTATTATACTTTAGATTACATATAAATGGTATTCATGTTCTGTCATGTTCCGGTGGCATTCGAAAAATGTGATTTTATCAAGTCATTATTAAGATTTGAGTCCACTCCTAGTTTATCTAATTTCATGAATTAAAAAACCATATATATACTTTAATTTTTCTATTAAAAATGTATTATTTCTCCATTTACAGTGTGATTATGTCTGCTATTTTCGAAAGAAAACAAAGGTATGATCAGGTGATCAGGTCGTATGAAGGCCTAGGTTTTGAAGGCGAGGATGGAGATGGTGAATTGGTGATGGCAAACCCATCTTTGACCTACCCCATGGCATCTTCTTATCCCTAACTCAAATGAATCGATCGGAATGTGTGTTTTGGACATTTAACCATGGCATGTTGTCTTCCCTAATTCAGGTCATTTTCTCAAGTACTCTTCAGCTCAGATTATGAACTTCGAAAAATTACATTGCCTTTCGCAAAACAATTCAGCCTGTAAAAGCTCTTCATTTGGTTTCTGTATGTAAAGTTTTGGTCCAGACAACAAATAGCTAGCCATAGTTTGAAATTAACATTCTCATATTGTAAATGTCGATGCAGCAGAATAGCACAAGCCCAACCCAGAAAACATCGTCACAACAGAGTATATATCATCCCGGTGGTTCAATCAAATGCCATTAAAATTTTAGTTTTGCTGAAACCAAATAGGGTTAACATATAAACACTTCAAAAGAAAAAAGTATACACTTATCTCATTTTATTTTATAAAATAAGTACCAAGTTATTTGAATCCTTCTTCTATTTTTTCTAATTTCTAGGCAGTCCTTGTTAGCTAGCTTTCTGCAAAAAGTAGCACAAGTCCAGGAAACCTTGAGAGCAGAATAACTACTCTCAATTCAAAACAAACTATTCACCAAAACAAAACATGATAATGATAGATCGAACCCACAAATAGATCTTTGCAGACAGATCTTGAAAGCAAAAGGAGACAAAGAAAATTCAAGTAGAACGCAGGAATACCCTAACTAATTAAAGCTGCTCATTAAATTTACCATTACTCTGCCTCGAGAGCTCTATCATCACCATCATTTTTTTTTAAAGGGAAAAAAAAGAGAGCAAATCAAACCCTAAAAAGGAAAGATCGATTAGAAATTAAGAAGAAAATTAATTATACAAGAAAACCAGTAGCGAGAAGAGAAACCCAGTCCTCAACTATTTCTCTCGATTTTTTAGCATCAACTCCTCTCACCTTCTGGGCTTTCTCTTGATGTTGATGCAGATCAAGATTGAAGAAATTAAACACTATTTAAGACAAATTAAGAAGTATTATGAAAAGCTAATTAAGATCCAAAACCTTTAAAGAAGCACAATATATATGATCATATCAGAAATTAATTCCTATTCCAACAGCTGGGCATGGGAGAGATATTGAGTTGGTGAACAAAAAGTTCATCCAACCAGACAGAAAACCCTAATAATCAAGCTCATGACAAACCCTAAGCAAATTAAAGCTGAAAAAAAAACCCTAGTGGTGATAATGGGAAATGATCGATCACAGCTTTGTTTTTGAGTGGTTGGACCAATCGTAGAAGTGGGAAACGCCCAGCCAATAGTGTTTTCTGAAGAGGGGCACTCGTGAACTAGCTAGTACTCTTGTGCATCTGAGAAATGACCACTACTTTTGGGGCGGTCTAATCTTTTCTTTATAGCCCATTAATTATTTAGTGCAGGAAATAATTGCTACTACTCATTTCCTTTTCTTCTCTGTCTTTATCTGAAACCTCATGAGCCAGGCCTTCTACTTGTTTCAGTCAACAAATACCTACTTTTTTTCACCCAAATTTCTGGTTGAGGAAGGTAGAAAATCATGTAACAAATTTTGAAGGCAGAGAGATGTAATGAGACGGACAGAATTATCCACAACTTGTCCTTCAGAAAGTAACTACACTAGAGCACAATTAAAAGAAAATGTTAACTATAGAAGTACAATGGAAAATTGGATATACTTTGGAAATGGACTAGGGGGAGATGTTTCAGAGAAGGTTCAAAAGTGACATTTTTATTATTTGAGAAGACAGAAGATCGAGATGCTCAAAGCTGGCAATTAAGCAGCTGAACAGGTGCCAAAAACCTAGGGAATATTCAATATTGGAACTTAGGAAAAGGAGAGAAAGAACTACAACCAGCTGGCCACTTGAAGTAACTTATAAGCATTAGTTGTGAGCCAGAAAGAAAAAAAAAATATTGCTTAATTCCTTTTGAGAATAACAAATTAGGCAGACACTTTGCTAAATCCGTGTTTCAAATATAAAATAAAAACTAGAGGAAAAACAAAATGAGTGACATCCTAGTAGTTAAACAGCCATATCGGAATTAGAAATTAAACAGCAAAATTTCTACATTAACCATGAAATTAACCAGCAATTAATCTTATTTCTACATTCATTAGAAACTAATGTATAAATCTAAAATACAGACTAGGTTATTTGTAGATTGAGATGAAGATGGTAATTGTTGAGGATACTCGACATATATTAATTAACATTGTATTTCACATTGCATATTCCAAGTCTTGCCAACTTAATTTGGTTTGGATACTCGACACATATTAATTAACATTGTATTTAAGCAAGCAACTCAATTACATGTCATGCCCAATTTGGCTATATGTGCATGTATCTCTAGTATCATGGCATTTAAGCAAGCAGCTCAATCCCATGTCATACCCCAATTGACTATATGTGCATTACATCATCTAGCTAGCTAGTATTATTACTCCGGCCACATGTTTGGCACAACTTTGTATTATTTTCAGTTGGTTACTCTAAACTGGAGTATTAGGTGAATATATTTTTTAGTATCAGACACACAAATTAATCAATTTGGAAGGTGTTTGAAATATAAAAGTTCCTAACAAGTTTTCCAAATTAATGTGGCATTGTGCATGCCCTTCTTTGGCTCTGAATCTCATTTACCGCATTTGTCAAAAAAGAAAAAAGAAAAAATTCATGCACCAGTTTATAAAGATCATGCTGCATGACTCTGTATATTTAGTTATATATGTACTTATAAAAGTTTTTGTCTTCCCTGTATTAAGTTTTCGATCAAGATTATATATTCTAGTTTTCTACTGACATTAACCACATTACCAGCTTTCACATCTGAATCTGAAAGCTAGATAGTCTCAACAAGAATGTGCAAGCTAGATAGTCTCAACAAGAATGTGCAGAAGGATAACAATTTAGCCCCTAGTGCCTAACTAGCTAGGAAAAAACTAAACTTGAAGGTTACATGTTTTATAGCTAGAAATTAAGCTAATGCTTATAAGGCTTAAGCTATCTCATTGTTCTGTTGTGATTTGGTGGAATGGGATTATGGGAAGATATATATATATATATATACACCCAAGTTAGCTATAAAATTAGATGCTAACCTGAGCTAAAGGCTAAATATATATAATTCTTGGAATGGTAAAACCTGAAATTAAGTTTTATCCAGAAATAGTCATCAGTTAAATATGGTAGCTGAATGATCCTAATTAACAAACACATGCAGAAGAAAAAATGCACATACATTAATGATGTTTATACAACATTATAACTTAAGAATTTATATATGCTTCCTCTTAAGCACTAAGCAAATACTAGTAACTGTAAGATTGAATAATGTAGACGTAATATATACAAGTAATGTACGTACTCGATATAAGAACACGTTTGTAGTTAGAAATACTAACCTTGGTGAGACATCTCGATCTTCTCCTCTGAGCAATCTTATGAAGGCAATCTCAATTAATGGGGCTGAGAACTTGTTATACTTATTGTGATTGCTAGAGTAGGGATCAAGGTCTATTTATAGGCAATAGAGAATTAGGTTCCTCCCATAAAGGTTTCCTAATCCTTTTACATTTAGGCCTAGTTATTCCTTTACCATATACAGTAAGGTTAATAGGTAAGTAACCTTAATGAAGTTGTCATGACATCAATAGGAATAGATAGATGAATTACTAGGAATGTCTTTGCTTGTTCTGTAATTAAGGCAACTTAGTTGTCATATGCATAAGTGAATATTGATAAGTCCATATTAAGTCTTACAGTAACAGACAATACAAATGAACAAATGCACAGATTGACGATCACTGCAAACAGAATGTTAACCCTGAATTATAACATTTAAACACACTAAAAATGAATGAAACAAATGAGTAGGAAGGTGACGTACCTTAACGTATCTTCATGAGGCAGAGGCCGGCCAGCCTTAAAGCTAGGAGCTAGGCTTAAACTAACTTGGAGTATTTTTCAGGAATGAAAAATAACTAAATCTGGACATTTAATTATTGAGAAAATCATGACTTGATCGATCAGTATCAGTAAACATCATCATTACTTGTAGCAAGCATTTCTTGAAATATAAGCACAATACATATCCTTTATCATTGATTAGCATACAGTACGTGTTCTTGAGTTGCAGTGGATATTTGAGATTTTAGAGCATATAGTTTCTTACTATGAGCTTACCCAATTAATTGCAATCAATCATAATCCCAACTTGTATTTAAGATTTCACGGGCTATGGTACATAATCTCTCTCTCCTCAGGCACCTTGTTCATGATCAAGAACAAAGCACAAGCATGGATCCCCTGCTAATTGAAATATCATGAATCTCTTGCTCATATAATGAAGAAAACAAATTAAAATACTGAGAACTTGAATTCAATACTGAAATTTTAAATTGTCATCATGAATGAACATTCTTGGGTTGGAGATGCTAGAATTATAAGAAAGCTTGAAGAAGAGGCGAAAAAAAAAGCAGAAAAGGAAGAGTACTAATTGCTGTTGATCGATATTGATTACTGCAGTATTACAGTTTTTGTGCTTTATATTTCTACATTGACTTTACATGGGTACTTTACTCTTTTTATCCTTAACAGGAGACACTGAACTTGATTATTAGAGGAAAGTAACTTTAGGCCATCAAACACGCATAATTAATTTGAAAGGTGTTGGAGATTTAAAAGTGAGTTTTCCAAATTAATGTGGTTAAGGTTTGTCTGTTGGCTCGAATCTCATTTGCCTCATTATTTGTCTTCAAAAACAAAACAAAAAACAAAAAAAGTTTTAACAGTTTAAAAGATCGATCATGCTAATTATGTACACTTGGTTCAAATGGACAAACTAACCCCAATAATATTTCATAAAGAAGTTATATATATACATATCTTCTAGTATTATATATACACATATCATGCCTATATCTTTATTTATAAGAAGCTAAGGCTAACTAATGTTGTGGTTTGGTGAAATGAGTAGATATACCTAGCTAAGTTATATATTCAGCTCTAAAATTAGAAACTAAGTTAAGCTAGCTAAACCCTAAATATAATCAACACTTAAATACTTTGGTACAGTAATGGTGGCTGAGGCCGAATGGTCATAATTAACAAAACCCATGCAGGTAGTAGTAAGAGATTCTACAGCATTAATCATAACCTAAGACATTTTCCTATGCTTCATTTTTTATTTATTTTTGGATTAATCCTACGCTTCCAGTTAAGCAGCACTTATTAAGCTTATAGTAGTAAGAGATCAGACAATTCACAATTGGAAGAAGATTCCATAGACCATGATCGATCACCATAAATAGGAGAATACTATCGACCTTAACCACGATTAAGAGATGAATTGCTTATGATAATGCGGGAGTCAATTAAATGAATTCGAACAAATTAAAAAGGAAGGTGAGTACATTAAAGTATCTTCATGAGCTAGAGGCCGGCAATGTATAAGGCGTTAAAAGGCTCAAACTACCTTGGAGTAATTTTCATGAACCACAATAAACAAATCTGGACATCAATGGAGAATCATATATATATATATATGACTTGATCAGCTAACATCATTAATAATTGTAGCAAGCATTTCTTGAAATCCAAGCAAAAAACATATATATCCTTTGTCCTTAATCAGCACGTACATAGTTTCTTTCTAGCTAGTTATGGTAATTAATCTCTATATATTACTTTTTGGCATTCATGCAAGTTCTCATATATTGTAGATAGGCTACGTACGCTATTCAACATCAAGAACAAAGCATGAGCATGATCATTCCAACTGAAATATACTGAACAATATTAGCTTCAGAACTGTATATAGATTCAGTATATATCTAATATGTTCATGTCTAAAAGTAACTAATTACTTGAATTATGACAAACAAAAATTAATTACTTCAATTTTGAAACTTAATACCATATAATCAGCCATAAAAGTCAACATAAAAGTAAGTATGGGGTTAATCTTGTAATCACTGGGAAGGGCCGAAGGGATTCGTATATGAATTTGAAGACCAAACAATTGCTTCAATCTAAGTATCTAACTGTAGAGAATATATGAGATTGCATATATATATATATATATATATATGCTTAATTGACAAATGAAAGGTGGAGATAAAACATGAATATATAGCCAAATATATTACACAGAAACGTACAGACTCAGAACTTGAATTCAATTGTACTTGAAATCGGAAAGGGCGCTCACAGAGTTATCTGGCTTTGATTCTAGCATATCCATAAAGCCTTAATTGAGATGAACGTACGTACTTCTCAATCTGACAGACGAAATTAAAGAAAACTTGATGAGGATCGAATAAGAAGCCGATCGAGACACAGAAAATGTCACTGAAATTTTTTATTTTCTTGTTCGATCAGTAAAATAATGCGCTCTTTACATTCGATTATTGCATCAATCACAGAGCAATTAATATGTTAATTACTGTTTAAATTATAACTACGTACCCTCTTCCATCAGTAAACATCTGATCATCTTAAAAAATAAAACTCTTGAAGTGAGCCTGCATGATGCACAATACTGTCCACGCCTCAAGCCAAGCCAAGCCAAGCCTGCGGTACAATTTCGCCGATCATATATATATATATATATATATATATATATATATAGCGTGCGCTCCATCTCCATTTGAATAATAAATCAATAACAGTTTTTCAAAAGGTTTCTCAAGTCATTGTTTAAGGTTTCTGCTCGTCTGCTGGGCAGTTTCTGGTCAAGCTTTTTTGGGCCTGGCCTTGTTCATTTTGTTAATTGCTTTTTTTGAGCCTCCGTTGCAAAAGGAATGAAAACCCAAGACTAAGTGACCAACAATTTATAGAATAAGAATGGGACCTTCACCTATAAGGTTATTGTCCAAGCCCAATCCCTTTGCAGACCAGGTAAATTCTATGATCCGGCAGAATCCATTTTTACGCTTGGGAATAAGGACTTTGTTTTTTTTTCCTCACTCGAAAATCAGAAAATGTTAACAGAGTCTAGATATAGTGTAATTTTTGGCAATGACCTTACTTTTTCATTTTCTTTCTCTACATCAACGGTGTAAGTTCACACAAATATCACATATCACGACTTGGTTCTTAATTCTTGGTTTGAAGTTTATTCTAACTAAAAAATTAAGGGTAAATAATCAAGCAGCAATGAAAGGCATAAATGAAACAATTGGGGCATGATATTTTAGTCCTCTACTATGAAATTATGAAACCAAATCCAAAAAAACATATATAGGTTACTAGCTTGAGCATGTACCTTGCATGAAAAGAAGCTTCGGAAGACTTGAATTCCCACAACCTTCTCGAGTTGAGCTTTAACTTGATCCATGAGTACTCCTGACGAAGGGAATAAACAAGATGTGTTTTGTTATAGTAATGAAACAAATCAATACGTAATTACTATTGTAATTGTGGTATATATGTATATGATGACAAATTAATAATCATGAGTAGTACGTTGGCATAAACTCACCTTATAGAAGTTGCAATTAATAATGGTTGGTGCTGCTGCCTAACCAAAGAGCTTGATTTTCTGAAGCTCTCTACTGCGCAAGAAAAGAAAAGATGCCTACTTTACAGCAAACCCATATATATATATGTCCTGGCTAGAGAGAAAGAGAGAGACCCTAAAAGATATAGTAATCTGGCAAGTTAATTTGCAACCTCGTTACTTAACCACAACCTCATTAATTTCCGTCTTTTTTTGGTCATAACAAGGAAAAGTAAAATTCCTTGAAAAAGTTACTGAAGCTTCTGCAAGAGAAAAAGTGGGGAAAAAAATTGGATTGTTTGAAAATTGAGATTTTAAAAGATAAATAATAAAAAAATTAATAATGATAAAAGATAATGACTTTAGAGTGATGAAATGTTACTTCTTAACGTGTAATAATCAAAAGTCTAGAACATATAGCTGTATTGTAGTTGTATACTTGAGTCCGTTCTCAAAAGGGGATAATAAGAATGAATCAAGGTTGGGATGATCAAGGATTATAATAAAAGCTATATTGGTGTAATCTCCATATGAATATATAGTAAATTTACAATTTTGAAGATCGGGTCGTCGTTATGTAGAATCAAAATAAAGTAATTGAATCGATCGATGAATCTTGATGTAGGGATTCTCGACGTTACTACCACCATACTAACCATGTATGAGGGAGATCAAAGTTGTCACATGAAAAAGGGATATTCTTACAACTTGGGATCCTAATTCTCTATCTCTATTTCTCATCTCTCCATCTCCATATGATGGGTAAAATTATCATAGGTCATATTTGGGTAATATTAAAATAATATGATTTTGATAAGATTGTTCATGTCATCAAGGGGGATTATAATCTTGTAGTGGATCATTAATTATATATGAAAAATATATATTATATGAGATATTATGTTGAGTAGAAGATTTTAGAATTTAAATAAAGTATTGAAAAGTATTAAAATAATTAAATATATAAAGAGAAAAAATATATAATAATAAGAGTAGTAAGAGGGATAGGGAGGAGGAGATAGAAGATAAAATGGGGTTGGAGTAAGGATATTGAGCTGGAGCAAGAAGATGTATATGATAGAGGAGCCGGATCCCTCTGTTTTTTTTTTTTAACTGTACTTTTTATTTAGACCGGGTAATAGTAGCAGTACAGTAATCATTTGTAGCAGGTAGAGCTACCGTTTGATTACAGAAAGGACAAGATTGAGAGAGGGAAACCGAAAGCTACGAATCAGGAAAAGGAAGACACCGCAATAAGTGTACTTGTTTAAACACAACCACATGCATATGCGTGCATATATATATATATATATATATAGGTGGCTATATATATATGGTAGCTGCAATTCTAAACTTGTACCAGTAAAGAAAAGAAATACTGACAGGAGTACGTTGAATAGTAACACTGACAGGAGCTAGTCGATCATGAGCTACACATTTAATTAAACCTTGAATTCATTGATTGACGATGGGTGATCGTTAATTACTTTGATATTTGTGACTCTCTCTAGTAGTGCCTAGAGTACGTACTACCGCTTACTGCAGAGCCTGCAGGCTAGGGCTATTGCTAGGTAGGCTATATATGGATGCAGAGCTGTCTGACTCTCAGAGTCTCCTTCCTCGATCTTAAACCAGTAACGAGCTGATCGTTCATTTCTTAAAACTAATGTTCTTATAAATTGTTAAGCTTAGGCTGAAAGATAGACAATGGGTGTTGCAATCCCACCCTATACATTGTAACTAACAAAAAGGAGTAGAATATATTGGAGCATAGAAGATCCAACTCTAAACCCTAGGGTCTCTTCGTGCAGATAAGCTACTCTGACCTCGATTATAAGTTTAATAACTATCGGCTCAAAAAAGTTTACTACTTAGAGAATGTGCTAATAATGTACATCAAATTTATAAAAATGAAATTTTCTCGAGCTTTCCAAGCATGTTCAAATTTCAAGTGAACTGTTAATATATTGTGTGTTTTAAGTAACTCAATTTTATGAATAATTAATCTATATATAAGGGTTCATATATCTCATGCAGGTACATCAATGTACCAATACTTTGATAGAGGGCGAATTCCCAGTAAACAACTCCACCTTAGTACAATAAAAGTAAATTAATTAGCTAGGTCTTCACTGCATGGAGTTCTTCGGTGCTACTGCAAATCTACTTGAATTGCAGCAACAAAGGGTTTTATTTATGGTCGTTCTAGTCACTCTAGTCTAGGTCTAGGTATTAGCCCCCCCAAAAAAAAGGTCACTCTAGTCTAAGTCTCTCTGTTTCGGAGAGAGAGTTGAAATTGGGCGCCCTTAGTTTGCAGGAACAGTCCTGCTAATTAAGGTCGAAACCAGATCCTAATTTTTGCCACACACACTAGCTAGCTAGCTGCTAGCTAGCTCATACGTGAACAAACAGTAGTTACCGTACGATTGGTGCATGCGTCTAATCGTGAAATCGAATACAAAAATCTTGTGCAGAATCCAGTCAAAAATCTTCTTAGCCTGATATGGACAAATTGGTCAGATTTCTGTAGTCTCCTTATACGTGGCAGTTAATTGACATTTAGCCATTTACATACATAAATAATATTCTGCCCAGAAAGTGAAAGCACAATAAAGGAAGGAACAGTTCATTCTTGTATTTGAGCTACTCTTGTCAATTGTCATAGACTCCCGGTCTGTCCAATCCTTTTCATCTCTCTCTGTGTTCCTTCTGGAATTCTAATAAAGTACCTTGAGTTTAGGCAATGGCAATCCACCGTTTGGCATCTATTATTTTCATTAGCAGCATGTGGGGGCCCGGCCCGGCCCATTTTGACTAGACAGGGAGGGCTGAGCCTATGTGACAGATTAGAGAGACTGAGATTAGGTTTTAGGGTTCGCAGTAGCTAGGCCTTTTGCGGTCATGTCATTTGCTTTGAAGTTTTAAAAGAATATGATGAGATTCACAAGAAAACAAAATTTAGTCCTTGGCCATGTTCTAAGAAGCTGAAATGTCCCTGATTTTGGTTACACCCTTTTCTCCCAAGTTGGTTATGGTGCTATCCCATCCAGCCATCCTTAAGAATTTCCACATGTATGTATGCATAGTTCCAAGTAATTCAAGCAAAACTGACTGGGGTGATAATTCCAAGACCGAAAATGTTGAATGAAAGGTTACAAAAAGAGACCGGCATGGTTGCCAATGGCGATTACAACTAGAGGGCAGTTATCTCAGAAATAATTGTCTCCAGGCTTTAGCAACGATACATTTGGTGGCAGCAATTGGCAATCATCAATTAACGACAAAACTCAAAACCCTCCCTCGGCCAATGCATCAGAGAAACGTATGTACATACATTCATGAGCCTATGATTTGTCCGGAGTTCGAAATTTTGTTTTAATACGAATCTTGGGGGTCGCAGAGACGGTGGTACCTCCTGATGCTCCTGATGCCTCAGGCCTGGTGGTATCAACTGTTGTGATGACTAATTTTTTTGATCGACTGGGCTCAACTGGTTTAAGTTGCAGAGTTGCAGACTTCATTCCAAGTACCTCCTTACTCGGTATGTCCAGGGAAGATACTTTGGTATTCTCAGTCAACAACTTCGCAATCTCCTTCTCCTTCTGCTTTTTTTCCTTCTTCAAACGTTTTCGCTCTAAATACTCAGGATCATCTCGATGGCTTTTATGGCCATCCCGCTTCCGTTTCTTTTCCTTGTCTTTCTTTTTCTCCTTTTCCTTCCCACGATGCAGTAGATCCACCATGCCAAAAGAACCACCATTAAGATCATTCCTCGGAACTGATAGAGCTTGAAGGCTTGCATACTTCTGCACATCTGCATCTTGGTTATCTTGCATGAAGCTAGGTGATGGGTTCTCCGGTTGAGGCTGTACATAAACTTTGCTTGAATCAGCAGTGCACTGCAATTCCTTTCCTATATTATCATCAGCATCACTAGCAAATTTTGCACTACCAATGCTGGCAGTCATCCGGGATCCACGATCATGACAAGAGTTAACTTCCTCAAAGTTTTGGTTGCTAAGGCTCACAGCTTCTCGGAAATTTCTATGAGGTGCATCCACTGAAACTGAACTGCTAGCATGCCCACCTTGAGATCGCTCAACAGTTTGATTATCACCTTCTTCTGCTCTGCTAGTAGTAGAAGATTTTTTTACCCTGATCTTAACAACCGGCAACTTCCGTCTCTGGCTGTTGGAAATGGTATCTGCTTCCTTGGAAGGTTCAGGAACTGCCAAGCCATCCATGGAAGGTTCATGAACTGTCAAGCCATACTTGGAAGGTTCAGGAACTGCCAAGCCATCCTTGGAAGTTTCCACAGCACCCAAACCACCAGCAGAAGGATCTACCACACCAACCAAATCATCACAGAAAGGTTCTAGAGGACCCAAACCAATGAAAGCATCATTGGAAGGTTCCGAAGCACCCAAATCATTCTTGGAAGCTTCTGGAAAGGCCAACCCATCTCTAAAAGCTTCTGGAGCTGGAACGGACAACCCATCAATGGAAGTTTCTGGAGCACCCAAACCATCTCTGGAAGTTTCAGGAACAGACACACCATCATGTGCATGGTTTTCGGCATCTGAAGGTGGTTCCAGAGATTTACTTTCTGGAATGAAAGCAGCAAAGATGTTCTTTTGCCCATGTAAGCCTTCTGCATCACCTAGAAGCAATGGTCTATGATCTCTTGGCACTCCATATAACGTTGGGGGCCTGAAAATAGAACTCAGTGTAGTTACATTAACTAGAAAATAAATGAAGAAATTGGGTTTTAATTAGGAGAAAATGTACTCCTGATAGCAAAAGAGAAACAGAATAATATTTTTCATCTTGAAGTGTCATCATCACAGTGTAGTGTTACTTCTTTAATATGTAAAAATATAAATACACACAAAGCGTGTTCCCACCTTCCTGCAAGGATTTGTAGGATGCAGAATAAGTGGTGACGAAGAAAGATATTATTAAATGCCATCTGGCCTTCAAGTAGGCGAAGTAAAGCCACGAGAGTCTGGCTCTGAACTTCATCATCACAATCAGATCCACCTCTTATCTTGCATAACCTCGTAGCATGCACAGCTAACTTCACCTGCCCTGCAATGAAGGAACAATAATGAAAATACACATCAGAAATTGAACAAAGAGATTCTAACATTCATGTGGAAAAGTAGAAAGAAAGTTTTTCCACTGAAGATGGTGACAAGCACCTCTGAAGGATGGCTCTTCATCTAAATATCTCATGAAGAGTGCCAAAGCTGCATCAATGCCTTTGCAGTGGAATTCAAGATCAAGGAGTGCTCTGCTTGCTTCAACCCTAACTTGCCATATGGCCTTGATATCGCGAAAAGGTTTTACAAGTTCAAATACACGATCCTGCCACAAGTCACAGGCATAAAAACACTAGTACAAGAACTTTGAAATAGCAATCTGACTAGGTGAGAAAATTACTCACAAGGGGAACAAATCCCAAAAGCTTCAAGGCAATATGTGTCAGGGACCTGATACAGCTGACTGACAGGATACCATTGTAGCTAGGCATAAACCTGGCACATGCCATTTCCAAAGACAAAATAAATAATAGGTATTACTTGATATAACCTATTGTATGCAGTATGAAATGAGTAAACACACCTGTCAAATTGTAAAAGCCGATCGATACGCTTCAGAAGAGATGATAAAAGGACAATACTCTGCCACGGAACCAGAACATTGTAAGTGGTCAAACTAATATAGCAGAGAAGCAAAAGATGACGCAGCTCGCAAATGAGGGAAAATTGTTATTCTCATGTTGAAAATGTAGACATTGGACTGAACATTATTTCAAGTCCTATAGAGTCCAGGGTAAAGTCAGTGTTCATTTAAATGAATTAATATATGAATTACATACAGATACACACATAAATATAAAGCAACAGAGTGTTCATATAGAGCACTCCCTGGCTGTAGTTTGATGAAAGATGACACTAGCAGACAAGGTATGGCAGCCACAGCAGAATCTATGAGTATTATTGTATAAAACAAACCTGTTGCCCAAATTCAAGTTCTCCAACAGACTGAATTAATGAAGAAAGCCAGAATACATCAGAATAAGAGTTCCCATTGTTGTCGTTGTACTGTCAGTCAAAATAAAAACAGAGTTAGAACAGGCTCAACCTTTAGAAATTGTTTTTGGAGAGGGCTGCCCTGAGATCCCCCGGGGCGGAGCAGGGAAATGAAATAACATATAGAAAAGTCGGTGTTTTTACTGCCAAAGAATGGCCGTGCATAGTACAGAAGCAAAACAAGGAATAACCTCACAGAACTTTTCTAGTTTTCTGAAGTTTAGAAAGAACTTTTGTGAGACTAGTTCTAGGCTTCTAAAATGTGCTCTTTCAAAACTCAGACTTCGTTTCTCCATGCAGTACATCACACCAAAATCTCATCTCATCCAATATATGCACTTACCCCCGGCCAACTCAACTGGATTGGGTATATGGAATTCTAAGGTGATTTTTTTCTTTATAAAAAATGGTCCTCTCTAAGGCAATTTCAAGACAGATCAAGAAGTATGATGATAAAAAATTGTTTTAAGTGAATTGGGAGATAGATTTCAGTTAAGAGGAGAGCCACTCCCATCTCCAGTTTTCAGACTGAAATTGCTGGTCTTCACCTAGGACATAGGCCAAAAGGTAGAAATATCATGTTGGACTCTTAGTATCCACTTGATATTCAATCCAAAATTCCAAATCAAATCTAATTTTGGGATTGGACAATACAACAAAAATAATCCTTTACTGACCCCATACAGGCCAACTGAAAGTTCCATTTTTTTTTTATAGCCATAAATTTCTCTGCTCATATGCTCATATGATAACTAGACAAAACGTTACCTTCAAAAGTTGTAAGACAAACTCAACAGCCTCTCTTGGGCTTTTCTTGTCAGCAGCTCTGACCAGAGCTATAGCATGCGGAATTGCCTGCAAGTTGTAATAACTATCATATAGGATCCTTGACCGGTGACATGCATAATTTATACTATTTTATATGATGTCTCCCAAGTTCAAATAGACTAATAAGAGACTTTTTGAATGACTCTCCAGTGCACTTAATCCATATGTTTAGGGTTGTGGTATGTCCATGTCAGTTCAGAGAAACTGGGGACGTGTAATGAAATGGCTTTCATATTTGTAATAACAGAAGAATGTTTAAGCATTATTATGGCAAATAGGTGATATACATGTACAAAGTATATGTTTCTGCTTTCTCTGGTTGTTTTCTGCTGTAGACTCCTTGTTCACTTTCTTGTATCATGATTTTTGATCAATAAAATTTGTATAACAAGAAAATATGTGATGTACAAGTGCCAATTATACATATCAACCAACCATGGCACAAGACAAACAACTTATTACATATCCTACCTCATTGCATTACCTCAAGAACTAAGTATTCGGGAATATCATGAAAGTCATTTGGCCTGGCAACATTAACAAGAAACATAATTTTGTTAATTGGTATTATTTGTAGTAAGCTCTCCACTATTTGCAGTTCAAACTACATGTAGACAGAACATACTTGGGAAGTCCAATGTTTGCATCAAACCTTCGACTTTTATAATATGTCACTAAATGGAGTAGACCAGCCCAATCAGTATCCTGAAGAAAATAACATAATACTGCACAGGTCACTATAAATAGTTGGTGTGTTTCAGGTACAGAAGTAAACAGTAAACAAAGCATTCCAATACTGCACAAACTAGGGTTGATATTAAGAAAAAGTGAAATCACCGACTTAATGAATCAACTTCAAATGAACAACAGGCATAATTTAACTGTGGGCAGGTGGGGATACTGATCAATCACACAAGTACATTTCCTAAGATACTCTACAGGTAGCAGCAGATTTAGAAGTCAATGCCACACCCTACACTAGCTATGAGACCAAATGAACACAACTAGAACTTTTCCAGTTTACTAAGTTCTTAAAATTGTTTAATTACCCTATGAACAAATATCAGATAACGGCTCTGTAACTAAGATAGAATAGAAGTAACAAATATTAATCATAAAATAGTAAATTAGAATAAATGCTCAAAACAAACTAGATTGTGATTGGGTTCAATGAAAAAATTTAGCAACATCCTACGAAGAACATTAGATAAATATAACTCCGGGTAAAAAATTGGATATTTTCATGAAAGTATCTCAAGTTTTCAAAAATCAATATCAGAACTCAAGTGAATCAAGGATTCCAAGTATCTAACAGTCCAAGGAAAATACTAATAATCATAGTACCTCAGATGCTGTATTAGCTAATGCAAAGGCTGCCTCAATTCGAACTCTCCAGAAGGCCTTGAAATCAAAAGAGAAAAAATTCATGCAATCAGTCTCCTGGTGATGCATGATTCAACAGCTAGCATAACTGCGAATGTTATCAGATAATACCTTGGAGTCAATGAGGAAGTTATTCAGAGCATTAACAACAGAAAATGGAAGCTGGGGTAAGGATTCAAGCATTGCAATTGCTTGTGCCTGAGCAACAACATCTTTGTCCTTCTCCAACTGATTAATCTGATATGGCAACCACCGGTCAATGAATAATAGACTTATCTAACATGGAAGTACCAGTCATTAACCCACATGTTAATAACTCCATAAAGGCATATAGAATCATCGCAATCTCATACATACCCACATCTGTACAGGTTGATTAAAATGAATTTCAGCAAGATATTCCATTTCTGGGTCTGCCCTCATCCATAACAACGGTGATTCCATACTGCCAAAAGAAATTTTTCACCATGCTGAAAATATAAACTAGATTTTGATGCAATAAGAACTGCCAGAAAAGCATTTAGTTAATATTAAACCTGGAGCGTATATCTAGTGCGGGAGCAGCATCTCCATTATCATCTGCTCCATCAAGCTTTGAACCCTTTTTAGGCTTCTGAAAGCGTCTAGCAGCAAGCTTTGAATGGCATTGTATTTCCAGCAGCTGCACTGTTTCCCCAGCCATTGGCAGAACTGGATGGTCAAACGTACCATCAAGTTCATGAACTCTGATGCTCATCATTCCAGGCCATCCATTATCACCATCTCGCTTTTCAGATTCTGAATTAGCATTAACAACTGAAGCACTTGAATCAGACATGTCTGTGCACCCACGTAAAACTGCCACTTCAACCATATTCTTTCGTTTGTTGTAGGAGAAGCCCATCCTTTAAATTTTAGCATCAGTGAACAAAAGCATATAAGTAAATGGATCTGGAAAAGAGATCCAGGCATGAGAAAAAAGAGCACTGTGTATCCGACGCATGATACCTCAGCACTGGACAACCACACAACTCCACCCAGCGAGGAAAGAATTCTTTGAGAAAGGGACGCTCAAGATTACCAACTTTATTAGCAAAATGCCTAAACTGCAAATCATAATTTATGGTATTAGTGTATAGGCAATTTGAAGGCAATAAACTAAAACAATAACAGCTAATATTTTTTTTTACGAGACACCATACCCAACAATATTTCAAAATAGAATGATGTTGATGTTACCTCCTTGGTACTAAGAGATCTCAGAGAACGGGTCTTATCTTGAGCCCTCAAAACTATTGTTTGCAAAATCTGTACATGGACAAGAAAAAAACCAGAAAACCCATGTTAAACCTACAAAATTAGGTGAGATTAACTGTAAATTAGCATATTGCACAACAAACTCACTTGGGTAGTCAAGACATATGACTCACATCACATCACATTCCCATTTTAGGATAAGTAAACAAAAAAAGAAATGGGTTATGTGGCCGAGGACACCTTAAGGCCCTTGACAAAAGAGGGAAAAACACTTCAATAGGCCCACAGAAAACCCAAAAAGACAAATATAATGTAATAGCCAACACCCTAATTTTTTGGCCCAAATAGTAAGTGATGTGACACCAGCATTTATGACTTCCGTCCAAATAAAGAGATCATCAGAAGCATGCCAAATAGTGGAGAGTGAGGATTGACCAAATAAAATATTTCAACCAAAGATAAATAATAAGAAAAAGGAAAATAGAGTAAACTAAAATGTACAACAGTTTACTCCATCTTAATTCCTAACATTTTACAATCCTAGGGGATAGGAAGTGTGATGAAACAGAAGAAACCACTAAAAGCAACAAACTAAATCAGATGAACCTAACTTTCTCAATCATCAAGTAATCAGAGCAATTCATAATAGAGAAACAAGTTTCTAGGATTCTTACTTTACGGAAAGACTCAGGTCCCATCTGCTTTTCCAACATTTGAAGGATAGCCACCTTTTGAAGAGGTTCAGTCAGTCAATTGGTGATGATGGAGAAAAGTTAGAACATATTAAGGTAATAAAATAATGAACAAAATAATCCACATGAACTCACAGATTTCCATGATCTAATTTTGCTGTATATTCCAACGCATTGAGTGCCAAACAAATCCTTACAAGAAGCAGCGGAGCTTAGAGCAGTTGCACCACTATCATCTGCTCTGCAAACAGCACAATTTGCCTGCAGATCCAGAAGCAAAACATTGTCGACATGAATTTGAATTAAGAAAACAAAACTCATGCTATAGCTTTTACTTTCTTTCTTCCCGGAAGACAAAGACAGCACAATTTAAAGGGAAGCAGGAAAGTCCAGGTCAGGCGTTAAAGAAACGAAATACTTTCTAGAAGGGAAAAAATGTGACTTATTTACATAGCATGAGATATTTAGCATGTGGTAACTGCAAGTGTCTGAGAAGATAGCAAACCTTGTATCTCCGATAGCGGGCTTCATTATTTCCTAAATATTTTTTGATAAACAAATCTGTCAAAAACCCAGCTAGACCATCCAGCAGCCACTCTGAAAATATGAGTTAAACAATGATGTTAAAGCCAAAGGTTTTCTTAGAAAATTAGAAAAATAGATGACAAGCGATACCTAAATTCCAACTAAGCAGTACATATACTCACATACTACTAACTTACCATCATTCGGTGCCTCAGGAGTGATATAAACACCAAACCATTGTCTTGCAAGGGCAAACGCAAGTTTAATCCTCGTGTCAATAGTCTGTGAAAAGTTTTATATCCGTCAGCTCAATAAGAAGCATGAAATGATAATTCAGTTTCCAGAATGCAGGTGGGCAAATGAATGGAATAGAAGAGGTATTTTGTCAATATGTGCCAAAATTAAAAGACCTGCACTATTGTGCTGTAATTTGAAAACTTCAATGAAAAAAATCTCATCCTTCATATTAACATACCTGATCAATAATCTTCTCATCAAATAAAACTTGAGAACTAAAAATGCTCATGGAGGCCCCTGAACTCAATGAGGATACTGCCATCTCAGGCTCTATAAAAACTTGCTTGTACGACCCAAAAGGAAAGTTTACCGAAAGATAATCCTTGTAACAACTGTCAAAGTAAAAACATAATATTAATGGAATGATGTAAATCACAAATAAAAACATTGTGAACTCAAACAGTCATATGACTACGTAGACAAACCTAAATGCACCATGGAAAAATTCAACAGTATTGCGAAGCTTTGACAAATTTGCTGGCAAGCACATGTGAGATATTAGACCAAATTGGTGGTCTGGAAGGATTTCAAAGGGTGCAACCACCAAAGATATCCACCTAGCACTAACTGGAACATCTAACCTATAGACGTATGTTTTGCAAGGAGGATCATCCTTGCTCAAGACCTGCAAAAAAGTTGTTATACATATTATGATATTAACAAAATAAACAAACATTAAACGCTCATCTGATACAATATACTAGATATGGTCATTGACTGAAGAAATACAAAATAAATGGCAAGTCCTGGGGAAAGGAACCTTTGCTCAATCAGGATATCCATGTAACAACAAACTGCAAAGAGATATTTTTTTTGAGTTACTTGCATATCAAGATAAAACTGAATATCTAAGTGTCAAGGATCGACACTCTAGATGCAACTATCCGCAAGTGTGGCAAGCTTTATCCTGCCTCAGACATATATCACTAAGAATTTAATAATACGATCCCCAAGAGATACTCAAGATGATAGCACTATGCTTCCTTTTATAAGCAATATGTTCCCTACAAATAGGCATATAAAAGCTTGATTCTAAAACAACAAATTCAAAACTAATGTAAAATATCAGCAATAGAAAATATATATAATAAACAAAGCATTCAAAAAAGCTGCAGAACTGGACTTGTCTCAGTAACAAGGCCATCTGCATGAGGATGCACCTAGCAAGTGCTCTTCAATAGATTATGAGTTAGCTCCATTGATCAGGATCTTAGTCAAATACAAGGATATTATCAAATAGAATAAGGGGGAGTTATTGGTAAAATCATGAATGAAAAGTTTTCACATTAATTCACTTTGGACTGGGGATTCTCACTGCAGGGTCTCACCGATTTGTGCAGACCTTAGACAGTGACTAAGTGGCACTGTAATCCTATACCCTCTACCACAGCCACCGTAAAAGAACAAAATAAGACGCACAAAAATGAAAAATTAAGCAGGCCTCATAAGTTAGAAATTTACTAAGAAAACGCAAAGGTTAGCCAACCCAGGTACACAGGTTGTATACAGGAAACTGTTAGGATAAATATAAAGTCTAGCAAATAATCTGATGAGGGGCCAAAGTGATCCTAATAATAGAAAAGGAGTTTAATATGAAGTTATTAATTTTACAGTTATTTAAGGGGTACATGTATCCTTAGATTCATGTATGATGTTAATTAATTATCTAGTATTCATGTATCTATATTTTCATTGCAGCTATATAAGGATAACTTGTATCTTAGTTGGACATTATGAATTATCAATAAAAATCTATATCCAAGTTTTCCTTCTCTATTTTCTCTATCTCTCTGTTTTCTAAACCTCCCCAGTTCTAATTCTTAATCTTTCCCCTAAAGTTGAGACGGTGCTCTCTTCTTGTTTCCTGCTGTCCTACGTCATAATCGAAGGAAGCCAGCAAAGACAAACAGGACCCTTCATATGTCCTTAACCTAAGCTGCCCTCTCAATTCCGAATTAAAATGTTCAAAACCCTGCATTTCCTCTCAATCCAAAAGTACCAGAAGATGCTTAAAGGAACCATCTTACACAGTTACACCTAATTGCAAAAGCCCATGGTTTTCACCCATGTGGTTTAGTCCCCTCAAGAAACCTGCCTAGCCAATTGCTTGAGTTTCGTGTCTCCTAAAGATTAAGGGGTTCTGCAGGAGGCCCCAATTTCGAGACCAGGTCTGTGAAGCAGGTGTCAGGGATTTCTGGGTATCAAAAGAAAAAGGAACTGCCTCTTAAAAGATTTCACAGATTTTTTAGCAAAAGTGTACTTCCAACCGACTAAGAGAGAATCCATTTATCTGATAACACCCAAGACACCACAGACAAATATCAGACTAACAAATACAAATCAATAAGACTTTAACTGGTTGTCGAATAGGATTCACTTCACCCATGATTCTCCATCTTTCCGATGCTATAAATATAATCTGTGGAAAGTAGGGACCCAGCAGACAAAAGGAAACTTAAACAAAACCCTTAATCTTAAAATTGACATAAATCATCTCATATCAAGGAGCACGATGAAACTTCCATTAGGTGATTGACATGGTACCATATATATGTCTGCAGGAATAATACAGAGTGAAATGACAATAACACTAAGCTCAACTCCCTGGCCTATAGTCAGGGATTTATTAAGAGTGTTATCTAGTAGAAATACAATTACTGAAGTCATTACCAAGGGCCTTATGGTCATGTGAATATCAATTGAAAAGGAGACTAGAATTGTAGATTTCGACCAGTATATAAATCATCGAGGTTAAGGGTGAAGGAACACAAAAGAGTAAAGGTTTCTCTCAACTTTTATGCAGCTTTAAGGAATCCAGGAAGGCAGCATTTCCAATTGCCTCGCCTCGGTGCTGCATTTTTTTTTAAGGGAAGCATATTTCCAGTATCCAGGAACAAGTATGTAAACATTCCCTTTTTTTTTTCCTTTTTTTTTTTGCAACAAGCTACTAGCTGAGGCTATATCAACCTAGAAACATAGCCTGTTTTCCATGGTTGCATTTAACCGAGGATTTGCAGTTATAGATAAAATAGTTTCCAGAAGACTGTGAATGTTGTTTGTTCACTCAAAAGCAAGATTTACTTTCAATAACAATATTGTTTGTTTAACCACACAATTTAAATTTCCACTCAACAGAGCGTCGATCCAGTAGATGCCTGCGGTGAGCGTGGATCGAACACGCGACCTCAGATCTTCAGTCTGACGCTCTCCCAACTGAGCTATCCCCGCAAATAATGCACCAACGAGGAATCGAATCCCGGTTTTATCGTGGCAAGGCGTTGATCATGCAAAGTGGTAAGAACTAGCTTTGGTACTATCTGATTCTCAAAATCTTTTTTCTATTGTTTCCTAATCAGTGTTTTGAAGGGCTTGTCAATGACAAAATGATTATGATACAAAAACTTGTACTCAACAAAATAACCAAACAAATAACATAATATACCTAATCCCAGTTTGGATCTATCTGTTATTACTTCGTTTTGTAATAACATTTTGCACACTGGTTATTGAATTCATCACAAGCATGTGCAATTCTTCAATGGAAAATACATAATATGCTGGCATAAACTTGAAGAGTTTTATTGTTCAACTCACCTGGTACAGTAAGCTTCCAGTACTAACAGCCACTAAATTGTGTGCAACAGTAAACTCCAGATCATAGCTGAACATGTAACAATATAACCTCAATGAATATACCAATGATTGTGATTATACAAAATTACTATAAGAAGAGCTGAATTAGACGATTAATACCAGCAGCTCTGTGAACTGTCATCCATACAAGGGAACCAGCACCTTGCACGCCGCATCTGGTTATCAGTATGTAGCACATTATCACAAAAGTAAACCCCTGTCTCTGCTTTCTCTACCCAATAATCAATACGCACCAACCTCAAATTCTGCACCAACATCAACCTACATGAGAACCGCGGAAAAAAATAAACCCAATCAAGAACCGGTTCTTATACATGTCATTCCTGAAAGCTAGTGGGATTAAAGCATAATTTGATAAAGCTATGAACCCTCATAATGCAAACTCTAAAGCAAGCGCAAGGCAGCAAACCCGGACTATAGAAGGTACTGTATGCATGCATACATGTTAAATTGCCATATAACCATATACAATTTTACATCAAAGGTCGACTATTCCAAGCAACTGCAAAAGTAAACCACAACCTGCTTGGATTCTTCAGATGACTGTTGCACCTCATTCTCCGCAACCATTTGCTCCTGTAGTTCACTTCCGGCCTTGGAAGCCTTACAGCAATTGATTAGTAAATTTGGGACCAATTCTCTTTCAAGGGCCGACATGTAGGTCGAACCAGCCGCGTCCGCAGCAGAGCTGGGTGACGTCACTGAGCTCCATTTCCTCTCGCTCTCCGCATCCTTATGAGCACTGTGCGGGTAGTACTCAAAGTCGGTTGGCTCCCCGTCAACAAGAACACTCTCAATCCCCAAATTCTCTGCGTGTAGCCCTACAATTCCTATTTCTGGGACCGTAATCTTCAACTCAGTGTACCTGAAATCCCAAAACATAAACAAATAGGTAAACCAAGGTCCGAATCACTACAATCTTTGCTGCCTGGAGCTAAGAAACCCTGATTTATTCATTACAGAAATTTTAAAAACACAAATTGGAACCAGCTCGAAACAGACAAGGGACACCCGTGTGTGCTAGTGAGGGGCTGAGACGAACCCATAAATGCGACGTTTGACGATATCAATGGAGAGGCAAAGCTTCTGATGACGGACGACGGGTCCAGAATTGTCGGGCTTGGCGTCCTCGTTCTTGGGCTTGCGAGGCTTCGCCATGGTTCGTACGGAGAGGGAGATCAAGGAGCCGAGCGAGCTCAGTAGCTGTGTATCTATTTTCGCTGAAAGATGAAATGAGAAACCAAAATAGAAGATATGAAATCAGGGTTTTATTTATAGATGCACTCTACGGGCTCCCTCTGGTTTAATTTTTAAGGTCGCTTTCACTACGGTGACGTTATCCTTTACATCACGGGCGTTCATTTTTGATGAAACTGATATACGGTGGATGGGAGATCTTTGATTAATCTTGTATTTTTATTTTCCTTCAAATCCGCATTTAAATTTTTTAGGCTTTTGTTTTTTTTTTCATAAAAATCACAACAAAATTACAATATGAAAATTTTAGTAGCTCAGATAAAATTTTAGTTAAATATAATGATGTGCACTCTTCGCCAGCCATAAATAAATAATTTTGTTTTTGGACAATGCCCTTAAAATATACATGTAATTAATATTCTCTTAGTATTGGGACTTTTTTTTTTTTTTAGGTTGCCTACCACAGTATTGGGACTTTGGGACAACTACCCAACAACAAAGAAGGGCTTTTAAAAAAAAATTTAATTAGGTAAACAAAGAAGAGCCTTTAGGAAGGTAAGGACTTAATTATAAATCAAACCCTATGAGAGCGAGAGCTCTCCACAAAAACTCTAGCCGTCATGGCTTGAGTATTCAACAATTCCCTATGGAATCACCATTATTGACCCCATGCTGCAATCCAACATCAATAGACATCGATGAATTTTATTCCTACTTTGCCAAAAAAGATGGTAGATCTTGGCGGCGGCGCAAGCCTAATTTTCTTATTAGTATCCAGTTGTTTCGTACCCTTAATACTTAGGGTATCTTATCTTCTATAGATTGTATAGTTCGGGTACAATCTTTG
Source organism: Rubus idaeus (assembly GCA_030142095.1). Classification (NCBI taxonomy): domain Eukaryota; kingdom Viridiplantae; phylum Streptophyta; class Magnoliopsida; order Rosales; family Rosaceae; genus Rubus; species Rubus idaeus. The sequence continues at coordinate 2,657,329 of CM057969.1, read as the reverse complement.
GCCCCCTTTTGGATTTCCTTTTCTTTGGAGTTTTGTTATGGATTTTATATCTAGGATATGGGTGGTAAACATGGTGGTTTGACAACCTTGATGTTCAAAGATGGCGACCTTATTGCTTGTGGGGCGTTGCTAAAAATTAACCCCAGTCAAATTTGAGTTTTTGATTTAGATCAATTTAATTTATTGTTTAAGAATAAACATGTTTTGTTGTGCAAGTTTATACTGTGGTTTTGTTTTCTCTTTTCATAAATCATTTTTAAGATAAATATGATTTATTGGTCTCAATGACAATATTTGATGAAATTTTTATGTTGGAAATGTCGATTGCTGACAATAGTAATGCATAGTGTATGTATTGTTCAAGGTTTCAAATCATCAATTATAGTTTTAAGTTTAAACTCATCAATTAATAAAGTTTATGTTTTTTTCTATATAAAAAAAAAACTTTTAGAGCCGAAAGAAAGAAGGGCTATTTTTTTATTTTTGTTTAGGAAAGCAAAGAATGGCCTTTTAGCTAAGAAAAAGAATCACGGAAGGCCCAAAGCAATTAGGATAGAAAAATAAAAACCAAAATTACAATAAAATTTCTTAACTACCTTAACTAGTTAGCAAAATTCAACTGCAAATAGTTGTTGAAATTAAGCTCCCTGCCGAATGCCATATGCATAACCTAACGGAGAGACTCCGATATCTCTCTCCCTGAGAAATTGCCGAAGCCAAAAACTGAGTCCGACTAAACCAAAAAGCGAAAGCAATTTTTACGAAAATTTAAATCCCTAGACCATGAGTATCGAGCCTTTCAATAGGTACTCATTCTTCAATTCCCAGGGTTTTTGTAATTCCTTTTATCAATTTCCCTCCAAATTAAACCTTGTAGATGATGAATTTGTTTTCTGTTTCTGCTGTTTTGAATCGAGCTTAGGTTGGTGAAGCTTGCGGCGAGAGCGTTCTACGACGACATAACAACGAAAGGGGATAACCAGCCCAAGACTGGCCGGAGCGACAATAGGGGTATCGCCGTGGTTGTGCTTGATGCGCTCTCCAGGTTTGGGAAGTTAAATTTGGTTGCTTTGGAATAATGGAAACGTTTTTATGTTTCTGTAAATGTTTCTGGTTGAAACTTGCAAAACCAAGTTGAAGAATTCGCTACTGAATGAATAATTAGAGAGGAAGGTGTGAATTAGGTCTGATCAAGTGGAGCTTTGAGCAACTACTTTGGCTGAATTTGTCTGTCCAGCCATTAAACTTAATCATAGAAACACTACTACCAAACCTTTCCAGTATCCATACACTTGTATATGAGTCTTTTTCCCATGTGTTTCTTGGGAGATGGCTGTGTTTGAGCTTGAGAATTGAGGATGAAGTTGCAAGCTCTTTGTTCCATCACTTGCTTTGCTTGCAATTGTAAGTAATGTCTCGATGTTTTGATGCCAGACGACAATGGGTGAGAGAAGAAGATTTGGCAAAGGACTTGAAACTGCACTCGAAGCAACTTCGGCGTACTTTGCGATTTTTTGAGGAGGAAAAACTGGTCACCCGAGACCACAGGAAGGAGGTGATTTTGTTGAACTTCATTGTTGTGTTTTCTGTGGTGCTTTTTAGTTTCTGATTCGTTCAATACATCTGCGATTGTTGTTAATATCATTCTAATTCATTTTTTTTCATTAGTATACATAACGCAATCAACATGCTTGAAGTGTTAAAGACCGGGCATGATATTAAGTATTAACAACTTGGGTAACTATATTTGTCAATTGTAATGGATTGTAGTGCTCAACTAATTTCTCAAAAGGCAATATCATTCATTCAAAAGAGTAACAAATTTTGTTTCATATATTGGTGCACCTAGTTTGTTTTCGCGTTTAAGCTAATGTGGAATATATGATTAGCGATTGCTTGTGTCTGAGATTCATTTTATGTAATATTGGACGACTCCCTCTTCATGCTCTTTTTTTTTCTCTATTTAATTCATGAAAATCCGTGCATTGTGGTTGTTTTAGTAATCAATTTGAGCTCCATTCAACGAATAAAAGATGTATTCTACTAATTTGTAGAGACCAAATCTTGCGTCTTTTATTATTTGTACATATGCATTAACAAGCTGCCCTGATTGGCTAAAAATCGTAATTCTTCATGTACTTCTATTCCTTATATTATCGATTTTTGCAGACAGCTAAGGGTGCAAAGATATTTAGTGCTGCAGTTGCTGCAACAGCTGACGGGCAACAACCTACAAAAGAAGGGGAAGAGAAAATTAAGCTGCACACTCACTCTTACTGCTGTTTGGACTATGCTCAGGTTGATTTCCTATCTTTGCATGTATGTATTTATGCTTTAGTTTAGCACTTTTGCTCGACAACTGCGAACAAAACAAAAAAGCATTTAGCCTGACAACTGGGTGGTAAGTGAATTGTGTAGGCAAGATTTTTTTTTTCTTTGCAAGAAATGCAATTTAACTTGATTATTCAATTTATCAGATCTTGATCAAATATCAAATATTGTCTATTATATTTTGGAAAAGGCCTAAAACAAGAATTTGTTTCAGATATATGATGTAGTAAGGTACAGACTGCACCGTATGAAGAAAAAACTGAAAGATGAATTGGAGGACAAGAACACAGTTCAGGAATACGTATGCCCTAACTGTGGGAAAAGGTTTCAACATTTTTTTTTTTAGTGAGTTTCTGTGTGTTTGTCTTTTTGATACTGGAAGTATAAATGCAAGCACAAATCTATAGGTACAATGCTTTGGATGCACTGCAACTTATTTCTTTGGAGGATGAGTACTTCCACTGCGAGAGTTGCAATGGGGAACTTGTGGCTGAGAGTGACAAGCTAGCTTCTCAAGAAGTAGGAGATGGAGATAGCAATGCAAGGAGGCAAAGACGTGAAAAATTGAAAGACATGCTTCAAAATATGGAGGTTTGTTTGATTTTCGTTTGTTTACTTTTTGTTCTTGTTTCTTATAACAACGATATTATAAGTTTACTGTTTGCATTTAGTTTTCTTAAATTTGCTATAATATACATCTGTGGGTATCAAGATGCAAGGGACATTTAGACGGCTTTGACAATCTGAATGTTCCATTGCGAAATTACTTCATTTTGTTCATTTTATGGATTAAACTAACAATGAGAATCACAATAATACTACATCAACTTTGGAGAGCGGAGTGATTTTGACTGTACAATGAGAGAATAAAAGGAAGAGTATAGTGTAGGACTTGGCCATCATGTGAAAAAGTGAGTAGCCTAATATTTTGTGCAAGAGCCATGTGGTCCTAGTAAATGGACTAGGTTCAATAATACAAAACGAACAGTCGGCATAGCCCCATCACACAGGGCACAAACATATTTCATGAGTCATGATTGAGTTGAAGTTCAGAATTGATCTCCTGAAAGTTTTGCAAGGTTTCCTGGACGTTCCAATAACCTGAGTGCTTCTTACGAGGTCATCTATGTTCCATTTTGTTCGCCTAAATAGATGTGTTAAGTGGTCCCTTTTGAGGATAAATAGTACTTGGGTTGTTATCCATTACACTTGCAATGGATTATTCTGGTCTTCAGGAGTCATGCTTTGGTTGAAGTTCAGAACTGATTTCCTGGAAGTTCCCTTAACATCAGTGTTTTGTACGGGTTATTTATGATCCTTCATAGTATATGTAACACTATCTTTTGACACGTCTAGAGAGCTATCCATTACAAACTGTAATGGATTACACTTGTCAATGATGATTATTACTAAAGCATTAGCATTTTTTGTGTTTGATGTTGCTGCTGTTATTCAAGTTGATTTGTCACACAAATTGTTGCTTGTTATTGTCCTTTCTAGTGTATTCTACTGCTGCCATTCTCTCTGAGTTGATAGATTGATGGGGATGCAGGTACAGCTAAAGCCTTTAATGGAACAAATTAATAGGGTTAAAGACTTACCTGCTCCTGAATTTGGAACTCTCCAAGCTTGGGAAGCGCGAGCAAATGCTCAACGGCGTGCAGAGAATGGTGAATCAAGTGCCAATGATCCCTCCAAATCTTCTCATGGGCTAGGGTATGGTGGAACGCCCATGCCTTTTCTTGGAGACACAAAAGTAATCCTTGTCTCCCTCCCTCCAAGCATCCAGTTATTTTTTTTATTCTTTATAATTGTAGTTTTGTGCATTATTAATTAAATGGTGATGAAATCAAATGCAAGTAATTTAATATCCTTGTCAGCATCCCAGGTTTATACTGTCTTAGTCTCATGGTAAAACTTCCTATTTAGATGCTAATGAATTTGCACCATTACTTGTATAGTCAGGGATTTTTTTTCTTCACCAGTTTGGTTGCAGTTTTGACTTTTAACATGTCGGAAGTGTATTATCAAGGACTGTTGGTTATGCAGTTCCTTATGATTAAATATTAGATATACTTAAATGAAGTTTAACTCTTTGATAAATGAACTGGATCTTGGCAGGTTGAAGTTGATTTTTCTGGGGTTGAAGGCAAGGGTAACGATATCAAATCGGAAGCTGATACTGCAAGCCTGAAAGTTTTGCCACCTTGGATGATAAAGCAAGGGATGAACCTTACAAAGGAACAACGTGGAGAGGTAAAGCAGGAGGCAAAGATGGATGACACTTTAGCAGCTCCAGAGTATTCAGATGACAAAAAGGCAAATACTGAAGATAATGAGAAGACTTTGCAGGTTTGTGCAGTTCTCTTTCTACCTTGATGTTTTGATGTTACACCCTCCCCCACCCCTTCATACACAAAAGAAAAAAGAAAAAAAGAAAGAAGAAAGACTGTCCCTCATATTCTTCTTCAATAAGGTATAAAACATCACTTAATTGTTTCTTCATTGTTTTATAGGATGAGTATTTCAAAGCTTATTACGCTGCTCTAATACAAAGACAACAAGAAGAAGCAGAAAAGAGTCGTCAGGTTGGCATGAAGTCAAAACGTGATGAGAATGAAGGAGATGATAATGTTGACTGGGAAGAGGCTCCAGTTGCAGGTAAGTGTCGTTATTTGACAATTTGTGTTCAATTTCCACTTGATGTTGGATTTGAATTCTCAATCTCCTTTTTGAGTAGAACAATGAAAATGGCATGTTGACTTATTGTGTGTGTGTGTGTGTGTGTGTTTTCAAGCTTTCTTATTTAAAAGTTCATGTCTAGGATAAAAATTCATTGATGACAATGTAAAATGTGATGGATTCTTCTTTGATGTGCTTGAATATTGCTGTGTTGCTCAATGGTCTTATTGGCATCATTTTTCGGGATTTTCCCCTACTCATTTGACAAGACCTCCTTTCTAATACACACCCCAGAAACATTGGTATCTTGCTGGTTATTTGATGAGTTGAATTAAAGGAATTAATTTTGTTACTTATATCAGTCATTGCTAGTGTTTGTCTCAGCGTGTTCATTAACTTTGTCATCTCTGTACACCACTGCAGGTGATGCAAATGGAAATTTCAAGGTCAATGACTTGAATGTCGAAGCTGATGCTACTGCAGAGGATGAAGATGATATAGACTGGGAGGAAGGTTGAAGAACCAAAGGTTTCCATGCTTTCCTTCTTTAAGGCTGACTACGATCTGAGTAGCACTTAGGTCCTTCCTATTGTTGAAGTTGCAGTATCTCTCAAACTTCTTAGATATTACCTCCAATTGAGTACTGCTGACGTTTACGTAGTCTTGCCTTCATTGCAACTCCTTGTGGCCAATCTCTGCTTCCAGATGTTTTCGTGAGGGAAATACAACAGTATTACATAGTGCCATTATCCAATGAAGATTGTAAAAGTGTTTCTGTGTTGGTTTTGTTAGGAATGGCTGTAGTTACTGTACAAGGAAAACATTCAAAAAGTACCCAACTTTTCGAGCGAGGTTCTTGTTTTTAATCTTACAATGTGCTTCATACCCTTCAAAATATGAAATCAATGGTAAAGAAAGATTTTGCAAGATAAATGTACCAGTTGTGCAAGAATTGCTATACATTTTCAACACTGTTTCGTCACTTTCTTGTATTTTGGTGGGTGTTTCTGTGGTTGAAGGGGAGTAGTGCATTAGTGGGTCGTTCTCCTTTGAATCCCTCAAGCTGGTAATCATCATCGTTTGGATCTTTGAGATGCCTACAACTGGTTTGAACTTTGTGCTTTGAAAAGTTGGGTTTCCAACGCCGAAAAAAAAAAAGCTTTTCCAACTTTCCAATAGTAGGGTTGAAAGTTAAAATGGAAGGTCAATATCATCGAAGTCAAAGTCACTATTCCACGTGTCAAACAGTGGACAGATCAGTATGAGTGTAGTCACTGTAGTGCCTATCTGCCCCATCTCAATGTATGAAATACTGAAATAGTATATGGTCTTACCCGACAAGAGCCTCTCATTCTGCTAAAGCCGATTCAAAGTCCATGCCCACTCCCGGAGGATATGCCTTTGGAGCTAGCTTGTGTTTAATTTGCACACACAACCATAATGGATCTTTGTGTTTGGTATTTTGGTATTGGTGTTCATCAATTGCACTAAAATGGGAAAAGGGGTTTATAAAGTACTTCACTTTTCAACTCTATACCCTCTTTTTTTTTTTGTCTCAAAATTTTTCGCTTGATCGCTCCCCTAGTTTATAAACCAGTTATTCCCATTTTAGTGTTCAGTAGTTGATTACCAAACACTATGTTTAGTGTTCAGTAACAACCATCAACACTGCTCGTATTCCAAATTTAAGAGAAAAAAATAAGAATTTTTGAAAGAGGAAAAGAAAAGATCATTGTGATGAGCAAATGACTACATACTTTTTTTGAGTTTTCTTTAGCTGGGTTAGGTTGGATTCAAATTTAGCAAACCAATAAAAAGAAAAAGGAAGAGTAAAAGAAAAGGAATTGTTTTCTCCCATGTAACTTAGCGTGTAGTGACATATGTGTAGGCAGAAAATATAGCTAATTAAGAGTATGATTAAAAGGTTGTTTTCATCATTGACTCGAAATATTAATCCAATCTGAAATGGAAAAAATGGGAGCTGGAAGCCGTACAGCTTCGATGCATGAATATCAATCCCTCATACATGATACTGATCAAGAAAGTCAAACAAGCTAGCTACCACCACAACTATATACGAAGCAATGAAGAAAAGGAGTGAGTCAATTAATTACTAATCATAGGTACTATATGTTGAATTAAGACCATAGTCGGCATTAAAGAAATAGAGAAATGGAATTGTGAATTGTCCATAGCTATTGTTTGCGTGTATGCAAAGCTAAACCAGACTGGTTTAGAAGTCCAGAAACCAGGGCCTCCCTCATTATTGTATTGTCTGGCTAATTAGGTCAATGCTTGCTTCAAAACTATTTGCAAGCAAACACCTCAATGTTTTCATGGAAACGGAATTAGGTCTACCTCATCAGGAGTTTGCAGCTTGATTAACAGAATACATATTTTTCATCAAATTAAGCACATATTAATTACTGAAAAAGTCTAAGGATTAACTCTTTGTTAGTAGTCGATTAAATAGACAAACTTCACGCAATTGTAGACTAACTCTTTAGTGGTATGAAGTTTTATATTAATTAAGGATACTAGTAAAGTACCTCATGTCAACTTCACGTAGTGGTAGACTATCTTTGTTGTGGATGTACTTAATTTGATACTATCGATAATTGTAGCCTATTTCCTAACAGAAACATGCAAACTTTATATAATTGTAGACTGCTCGATCTCTGGCGGTATGAAGTTCTCTACCACTGTAGGAAGATGGTCTATCACAACTCAAGCCCAATTGATTCATTGCTTACATATATATTACCTCATCTCCATGTCAATTTCCATTTTATTATACCCAGAATTTATAATGCCAGTTGTGTAACAGTAATATGTCACATAATGACTTCCCCTAATATAAATTCACAATATATATTTGCTCAAAGGTTTGACCATCCGAAATTCTCAAATTGAAAATATTGCCCAAAATAATTTATTGGTTGCTTGAACGCAAAGGGAGCTTTCATTGGAAGAAGAATGCTCGACAATGCTGCCCCCCCCCCCCCCTCTCCGCATCAACTGGCCTTTGCCTTCACAATTTCACCATAAAATAAAAATCATCATCGTCATCAATCTCTGAATCTCTGAAATCTCTCTCTCTCTCTCTCTCTCTCTCTCTCTCTCTCTCTCTCTCTCTCTCTCTCTCTCTCTCTCTCTCTCTCTCTCTCTCTCTCTCTCTCTCTCTCTCTCTCTCTCTCTCTCATATTTGAAGCAAGCAAAAGCTATTATAGCCTTCTGTTCTCCTAGCCTCCATTAACATTCCTTGCGCTACATCACATTTTAGCTGTCAAACTTCCAAACGCCTCCACCCTCAATATCATCTCTAAAAGTATATACACTAAAACCCCCACTACTTTTTTTTTCGTATCAATCAATTCCCAACTCTCTTTTTTCCTCTTCTAGCTCCATGCACTACCACTCTCTTCCCCACCATGCCTTCCAAGCTTTCTCACTTTTTTAGTCTCATTCTTTACTTGTCTTTGCTCTTCTTATTCCTTCATGGCTGGTTCCATTTCTCTAATCCCAAGTACAGCACTAGACCCATTAACACGAGCAACCGGAAGTTATTGAGTACTGCCAAATTCGACTTCACCCCATTTGTTCGCCGGCATCAACGTCAGCATCACCATCATAGACATTCACCGCTGCGGCCCGAGCCGAGCGGTAGAGAGATTGACCCTCGTTATGGTGCTGAACAGCGCCTTGTTCCCACTGGTCCAAACCCATTGCACCATTGATGATGAGGTTCTTCCATTTTTTTAAAATTTTGCACAAGCTTCTGTGTATTCATGTAATATCAACTTCTTCATCTATTCTTCACCAAAAAGAGGAAAGGAAATCCCATAATATATGTCTAGTGAAATATTTATGAAATTAATTATAATTACTTGTATGATTCGTGAAAAACAGACTCTCTCCTACTTCATTCAGATTTATAATAAATTCGTATATACTCCTCTATTTAGATCCAATGTGAATATATGTCTAAATGTTATGTGAATGACAGAATGAGTGCATGTATTTGATTTTTTTATAGCTATTTTCTGTGCCAACCTTTACCTTATATCTGGTTTTTTTTTTTTTGAGCAATCCTTATATTTGGTTTATTATTAGTTAATTTTCCAATGTTTGAAAATTCCCATTAAACTACAGCCGTTTCACTATACGTGCAACATGTTGATCGATCCATATCATTGAATATCAAGCCAGAAATAAAGGAAATCTCACTGAATTATATACTTCTTCTTGGCATCATATAGTTTAATTAATATTGCTATGATAGCAACTAGAGTGGTTGTGACGGCACGTTATGTCATGGGAATCGGAATATGAGATCATGAGCAACACTAGAGAATAATATAAATACTACATTAGTACTACTACTACTACAATAATACTTCATAATTCATTTGTAGAAAATCATTCCCTCGTATATATTAAGGTTTATAATCGAACATATGCACGCATGATATAAACCTCTTTTTTCCTTTGAAACGAGAATTGAAATCTAATTTAGTTGAGACTTGACATTTCACGAATTTGTCTTATTTAAAAAAAAAATACACAAATATTTTCGACAAACATATGTACTACATAAAACAAAAATCCATTAGAGGGCACATAGAAATCTTAAGCATGATGAGAGGCTTTGAATTTATAGCGTCAGATTTTTACTTTTCTATTAACCTGATGCAAGACATTTCTAGAAAGGATTGACTTAAGATACAAATATAGATTAGATTAGAAAAGGGACATTTTTCTCACAACACATTCTCAACAGTAATTGAATATTTCATGAAGGAGAAGGACTTTTATTTTTGGCTAACTTTGAATCTTTTATGAAGGAAGGACCCTTTTTGGTATTGTGAGCTTAATTGGGTGATCGATGTTCCAGTTTTCCAAAATGGGGTTGGTATTTCTGCTTTCCAGAAAGAAAAAAAAAGGTCATGTTAATTAGTGAGACTTTTTTTTTTTGTTGGGCAATAATGTTAGTTAGACTGAATTGTCTTATTTGCTGCTAATCTGAAGCTAACACGTGGGCTAAGATCATTGGGGATTAGCACATCCAATGACAATCCGCTTATCATCTGAAATCATGGTGTCTTCTGTCTAGGGATGGCAATGGGGCGGGTCGGGGACGGGGATAAGAATCCCGTCCCCATCCCCGTAGTCATTTTTCGTCCCCATCCCCGCCCCAATCCCCAATAAAAATTATCGGGGATTCCCGTCCCCATCCCCGTTGGGGATAAGGTCCCCATCCCCGCCCCAAATCCCCGCCCCAAATCCCCGATAAAAATAAAAAAAAAAAAAATTCATAATTCATAAAATACAAAAACATAAATGATATGGTTAATTATCTCAATCTTAATTACATAATAAAAAAAAAGACTTAAAAACAACACACAAGAAGAAACAAAATATCCACAACTTATAAAAAACCACAAGAGACTATTTTGGTACCTTCATATTTTTATTACATATATATTTATTTAAATTTAAATTAATTATTTACTATCGGGGCGGGTCTAAATGGGGATGGGGATCACAATCCCATCCCCGCCCCATCCCCGATCCTATTAAGCGGGTATCGGGTCGCCCCGTCCCCATTCCCCATTTGTCCCCGAAATCTTCCCCCGTTAGGTCGGGGCTCCATGGGGATCCGCCCCGTTGGGGATTTCGCCAACCCTACTTCGTCTTCATGCATGGTTGATGACATTAGATTAGGTGATTGTCCAGTTGGACATGCGGTGTGCCTACCCCCCTCATAACCCGGGTTCGAAGCCCCCTCTCCCCACAATTTCGAACTTTGGAGCCCCAAATCCCCCTCCCCTAAAAAAAAAAAAAAAAAAAAAAAGGTGGAGTGGGTCGGGTATGGGCTTCACACCTCTCATTGAAATTTAGGCCCAAGTGATTCTCTGGTACGGGGTCACAGAAGTCCACCCACCCACCAGCAGCTACTAACCCTAATTTTGGTGAAGGTACGTAGGAGTGGGCGATCGAGGGTTTGCTGCTCCGATTCAATCTAGTTTGAAGTTATCGGCGTGTGTCTAGCAAATGTACATTCCCCTCAATTAGAATCCTTTAATTTTATCCTTTAATTTGAAAATTCTTCATCTTCTATTCTTGCTTCGGTACCCTCCGATAATATGTTCTTGTGCTACTCTTCAATCATCTTCTAGCTCCATTTCTGAGTCGACTTCTAAATCTGTGAGTTCATTCTTCCCCGAATCCATCCACTTATGCATTGCATTCACCGGGCCTTAAAACAGAAAAAAAGTGATTTAGGTTTAGGCACAAGTTACTCCACGGGGCCATGAGATAGCTAGCCCGAGTGATATTCTATGATTATACACATATAGCCCAAGTTATTCCCATTTGATTAGGGCTGTAAATTAACTTGATACAGCTCCATTTTCATGAAATGCTAGTGTGATATAAATATAATTTATGCAAATATTACGGTAACAAAGTCTGACCCTTGTTAGTTAATTCAGAAAATTTTGCATCTCTTTATTCTTGGCCTGCAAATTATACATCTAAGACTATAAATAGTAGGATCTTAGTGGCTGTTCAACTTATATTCATCATCGACAAAACAAGTACATTTTTCAATAGCAGGCAACTATCATATGGTAAAACCAAATCAAATCCCCTCCAAAACAGAAGAAGGGGAACATTTAAAAATAAAACATGATAAATTATTACGGCGTAAATTAGTTAGGTTCAATGAGTGGTTTTGTTCATCTTCTTAGTTTTTTGAAGGCGTAAATTATTAAGTTTTCAATTATACAAGGAGTAACCCATAAAAAAATAATAGTAGAAGAAAATATCAGATGCTGAAAAAAGTATTTAATTCAGGTTATTCATAGTCATTTTTAATTTTTTACTCGAATGCATCACAATGCCAAAATTAAGGTACTATAACCACAGGTGGTGCCCCTTCCCCTAAACAAAAAAGTACCTATAAGTCTATAACCAATTATGCACCTCTTTTTTATGACATATGGCTTACGGTGTAGAAATTTATGGGATACTAATTTCTCGAATAATGATTTTGGCCGTAATTATGCAACTATCATTCTTAAGAAGTCTCCCAAGCGCTTCATGTGTCGTGAAGTTCCACGCACCGTAACTCCAGTACGGGTCGCTGAACCACTCTTCACCTTGAAAATAATAGTGGTCCTCATGATGGATTTGATCCAAAATGCATATGGTAACTTCCGCAAGTACTTTAGATCCTGTAGGAAGATAGGTTTCTGGTTCGAACAATTCCAAATTAAGAGAAAAATAGTTTGCATCGTTTAGTCCCTTCGAATAGAGAACAACCATCCATTTGCAATATTTCTGACCTTGAGCAGGGAATGGTTGTGAGCAAAGACATGAATCGTTTGACTTGTATTTTCTAGCGAATTCAGCGTATAACTTTGAAAAGTTAGGAATCGTCCACACATACTTGTACATAACGGTATCGAGATTCACATATTTGCGTAGGTCTCCTGCGCCTTTTCTTTTCTTTTTAGAAACAAAGACTTCCGCTCCAAACCTACATGTGTCATCAACGAGATAACCATTTGAGGCATCACTAAAATCTTCAAAAGGGATGAATCGATCAAAACCAGCCAAACCGCCAATAATGGTTTTATAAACACAGTACTTCTTCACCTCTTTATTGGCATCTTCAAGAACTAGGTAATTTTTCCAGTGCCGATTATACAAAAAGAACTTGTAATCGACTGTTACAATGCACCCGGGATCTATACCTTTGTCTCCACACATTTCCAAGTAGAGAGAGATGTGGTCATCCACACCACGCGTCTTGTTGCCATTTGGGAAGAGCACTAGTTTCCACTTGTATCCTCCTGCCTTAAACTCCGTTGATTCATATCTATCCACTGATTTCAGCCTTGAAAACGACACTATTTTCATAGTGTGGTGTTTTGGAGGTTTATTTGTAATTGATCTCAAGACAAGGTCATTGCGGTGAATGTCAAGGCTAGCCATGGCAGTAAGTTTGGATACCCAACTTTGTACAAATAGGAAGACAGAGAAAATTAACTTTGCAAACTCAAACTTGGTTTTCTGATCAATAGTCGAATGAAGAAATACAAACGAGAGGGTACTATATATAGAGAGAGTTAACGATTAAAATCGGACATATGAATCCTTGTCAACTAAGGACAAGGAATTCTTTCTTCTTCTTCTTTTGTCAGAGAAGGATAAGGAATTCTAATCAAACAATAATAATAAATATAAATAAAACAAACAAAAATCGACCCATTATAATTTTGAATTACGATTTGACCTTGTCCAGGTGAAATTTTTCTAATGGTGTTGTCAAGGAGCATTCAAATCATGTGAAAGCTAATCAGAAACTTAATGGAGTACATATACGATGATCACGCTGTTCAGAAAGGGGACCGCGGTGATCGAATTGCCATGCTTCTTGAGCGTAACTTGTAAACTAATTGTGAATTACAGTAGTTAATTAGTTAAACTCTTTCTGTTTCCAACTTTCCACCTTATTTTTAACTATAAAGAATGCCCCAAATTTTAATCCGGAAGAGTTGCACCATCTAAGCAAGTTAAATTTAGCTAATTCATTCAAGAACCGTGGTGATCAAACTGCCATGCTTCTTGGCTCTTGAGCATAATTGGTAAACTAATTGTGAATTACATGAGCTAATTAATTAGTTGAACTCTTTCTATTTCCACTTTAGGGTTAGAGTCTATACGAATTTTTTTTGTATTTAAAAAGTCCATGAGTATTCAATTAGGATTTTAAACAATCCTTTAAAATCTCGATGCATTCAATTAGGATTTTAAAATATCCCTACAAATCTAATGGTATTAAAAAGTTTATAGATTTTCACATATTTCATTAATTGTTGGATTGTGTAGGATTCTAGGGTTCTTAGTATAAATACGAAATCCATTGGGAAATCTCCTCTCCTACCAAGAGATTTTGATTTTGACACTCCGAAAATCCATAGGGTTCTTCCTTGAAAATTAGATTTAAAGATTAAACAAATTAATCAATATAAAATTTATAAAACTTAAATAGGTTATAGAGTTGTAACTTACTGTACAATTGATAGTCAATGAAAACTCAATTGAATAAATTGATCAATTAAATAATAATAATATATCAAACTATCAAAGCCTTCAATCATCACTTAGCCTTGCACCCTTACCCAACCAATTAATCCAAGTATTCAAGAGTAATTGAATTTGACATAGAAGAGTACCTTAATTAAGTTATCGAGGGAAGAAGAGTCGCAAAGGTATTTTTTTTCTTTATTTATGATTTATGACTAATTGACTTCTAGCGTCAGTTTTAGATTTTTATCGATATTTTTTTATTTTCTATTGTTCAAAATGACGTCGTTTTAGGCAAATCTTAATAAAAAAAAACCAGAATCATTGTGTGAATCTGAAAAAAGAGTACAAAGGCATTTACTGGCAGGAAGATATGATCCCATTTTTCCAGTCAATTGTTCTCCCAAAAGAGTGCAAAACTGTCCGAGAATGCTACATTGAGCTTTCCAAAAGCGTCAAGGACAAGCTGGGCCCTGTTGATCCTTACTTGGGGATGCCATGGTTACTTGGATTGAAGCTGGAATGAGCTGAACCCACCACCACAAACAGCTGCTCTGGCTCACCCGAATGGTGTTAAGAAAAATTAATAAGTACTAGTACGTTATTATGAACTTTTACTGTACTGATTCCAACATATTAAGCTGCTCAAGCCTAAAAAGCTTTATGAGTTGTTATAATCGATTTTCAAAATTCCGTACTAGTAAACTCTTTAGTAAACTTCAATGAAGAGCAAATTGAGAAGCTGGCACTCGATTTTCTATTCGAATTAATGTTAGAAACTGCTGCTTGACACCACTAGAGCAAGAAAAATGTCCTCTGGTAAATTGAAATGTGACTATATCTTGCATATGAATTAAAGGTGACTTATGTCAACATTTTCTTACTTTTTATCAAAGAAGAAATCTTTATCTTACTTTTTAACTAAGAGTAATGCCATTCACTTCATACACGGGCAATTTTAGCTTTCCACATCATGATCACATATTACTTAACTTCTACTTGGTCTATATATAAGATGACTTGAAGTGAAGGATTTGGTGAAAAGAATATGTTCAATTTCCGAATAAGAGTTAGAACAAGAAAGTAATTAATTACCTTTTATTTCCTAATGATCCATATACTGAACTAGATTTCCTACACCAACTAGCATCCGTGCCGAAATAGCTTTCCTTTACTGGTGAGAGGTGGGATTTCTTCCAGTAGAGAAAGCTAATTAAGAAGGAAAGACTGCGGTGACAAGGAGACAAAGAAGCACAAAATTGCATTTCAAACAAGGAGCCAAGTCGATGTGCTTGATGATGGATTCCGGTGGCGAAAATATGGGCAAAAAACAGTTAACAACAGTAAATTTCCGAGTTTAGTCTCTTAAATTATCATCAAGATGATTGTACTTTCTTTATGTGTAGAACAAATGGTTCCAAATCTGTTTAAGTCCAGGAGATCGAAGTTACAACCTATCTATGTGATACAAGGATTCAAGGAAGGCTCAAGCATATTGGTCTGAAACCTGTGTGAAATCGTCAAACCATCTTTGTGAAAAAAAATTCACAGTAATGTGCAATTGCACACATATATATCATCAACATGTCATTTTTTTTTACAGGCATCAACATAATATTAAACCACAATGAAAGACCTATGATTTCTTCTATTTAAAGGGATGAGTAAGCTGGATTAATTATAGCATTGTTTGTTTTCATTTTTTATTTTATAGCTATCAATTAACTTGTGTAAATCAACTAGCTAGATGTTAGTTTTTTTTACATGAGATATTGGAAGAAACTAACGTTTATAGGTAGATTGTTACATAGTTTAGCTAATTTGTTATATAGTATGTTTGAACATCATATGGCCGGTGAAGCCGTAATCATTGCCTAGCCCCTGTTTGGTGGCGGCCCAATAATAATCGTCCAGACCGGAAAATATAGGAAGGCCATCTCAGGAAATATCCTGCTGAGAAGAATGATAGGGTTGTGGAAGACACGGACTAGATATGAAAATATAGGGTTTATGATAGGGTTTGAACAGATTGTATGGTTCGTGTGAATTGGGATTAATTTAAGATTGATTAACCAATAGAACTTGACCTAATTATGTTTTAGTCTCTCGCGCGGCAACGTGCAAAGGGCTTGTGAATTGGGATTAATTTTTGTTTGGCAATGCACGCAAAGCTCAACATAATGGGTGTGTGCATCTCATGCACTACGTGCACATACACGTTTCCTGTAGGAAATTCCTTTCAAAGTTTAGATTTTTATATTCCAACAAATTTAATACGTGATACGAATTCGAACTTACACGACAAATTGTACATATATATAATTATATATATATATCATAACAAATCGGAGGATACGTCGTTAATTTTATCCCCATCAGGTTGGATCTTCCACCCTAATGGTAATAATTTGGGGACAAACCAAGGAAAGGAATGGGGATTCATGATAGGGATAGTAATATAGTATTGTGATCCCAATTTTCAAACTCGCCTTTAATGGCAAAACATTACCATAATTTTTAAGTTCAAGCTAAGAGCATCTCCAACAGCTTCTCTAAAAAATCTTTATTCTAGTGGTTTATCTATCATATTCTTTATAATTTATTATTTACAATTAAATATGGTATTATTTTTAAATTTAAAAAGTATAATCAAATAATTAATGATGAAAATGAATATATTTGGAAAGAGGAAAGAGAATAGGGCAAAAATTTCCAAAAAGATGTTTCCCTATAATTTTATAATTTGCTGTAAATATAAGGATTTTTATTTTCTCTCTCATCACTATCTCTAAAATAGAGATAAGTATAGGGAAGCTGTTGGAGCAAAAAAAAACTCAATTTTTCCTAAACTAAAGAAAAAACAAATTATAGGGAAGCTGTTGGAGATGCTCTAAACCCTTCTACTATCAAAATGATATTGTATATTGACATATTTTTAAGTACATGTATTATTCTTCGGCAAAACAAAAAAAAAGTACGTTAATATATATATTTTTTTTATAGTTTAGTTTCTTTAGAATTAGCATCTTAACACATACTACACGTGTGTCGATTGGCCTTCATTTTGTTTGGCTTTTTTTCTTTTTTTTCTGATATTTTTTTGAATTCCTTTTGGTTAATATTTTTTTTTTAATTGCTTAATAATTTTTTGTTGTGACAATTTTTTCCCCTTCCTCCAATTACAATTGCCAAACTCCTACGTACGTTTAGATCCATTTTTCTCTGTTTTGGCTTCCTCTTTTTTCAGTATTTTTAGTATACCATCTTAGCCTTTATGTATGAGGTTATTTATTATTAGAGCTCTATTAAGCAAGAGTAGTTTTGGATTTTCAAAAATGTAATATATATAGATCGATAGGATAAAGTATGAACCATATATGCATTGTCACCATGCATGTTTGCAGCAGCTAGCCTTATATGAATATCAGATTATTTAAGGCACCATTACTAATTAGTTATACACTATGAAGAGTCACTTCCCATGCTCATCATCATCTATATATATATATATATATATGAATATCAGATTATTTAAGACACCATTATTAGCCAAGGAGCATAGCTCAACCGGCATCTCCAAGACTCCAAACATCAAATTAATTCAAACACGTACTATATTTTAGTCAATACGCTGATCGATCACTGAAAATTCATGATATTCCATCTCCTAATTATAAATCCAAGTCGTTCAACTATACATGCACCCTTCCTTTTTTCCGTCAACTTTGCCGGCAAGTAATATATTATGTGAGAGAGTCAGAGACTTCCATGCATACATGCATATGTCAACAAATTATCACAAATATATTAATGGAAGTAGAAATAGAATGTACGTTGTGAGATATATATGGAGAGCGAATGATACATAATTTACCTGACAAACCAAACATTAATTGGAAGTTAACCTACCACTGAAATCCCAATCAACCAATTAATCGATCTGCCTTAATAGTTCTCACCGGCCATTATCAAACAACTGTAACATCCTTTTCTCCATAAATTAATAAAGAAAGCTATAAAATTTAGTGGCTGCCTTTGTGTGGGTAGAGTTTTAAGGAAATAAATATATTGTGTAATTGGAAGATGATGTGTAACTAGCTATGTCAACCTAAATTAGGGTGGTATCCATAGGCGATTAGAAGAGTCTATATATTAGGTTGGATTATGAGTAAACCGATATTTGAGACTTCATTTGGTGATAGTGGATTTCATCCCAATTAAAGGCTCCACAGTTGTTCAAACGTGTTGTGCAGGTGGCCAAACCAGAGCAAGGATTAATGCTTGGTGACCCATTTCAAAAAGCTATAGGAATGAAATATGTTCCAAAAATCAGACAGTTAATTAAATTAACTAGTATTATATGTAAAGATAGGTAAAAACACCGCGCTAGCAAACATCAATTAATATTCTTAAGACTCTTCACAGTTCTGAAGCAAAACTTACCGTCCTTGCGAACTCGCAAATTGTTGCACCATTTGAACGGTGTAAAAGCACCGGTCGAACACCGCTGTATTGCAACCAACTATGTCCCTCATGGGGCCTGATTATTTATACTTACATATACGATGGTCCATGAACCTTAAAGATAATTGTCCCCGGCCACGACCACGGCAAGGCCAAGTTACAAATAATTAAAGTCTATAGGAGTATGCGAAGGGGCAGTGGGTCGAAGACTGGGTCAATGTTTGAAATATCTGGGTCCTTGATGAATGAGATACACAAGTTATTCGAGTTGAAATGAATTAATAGCCGGTCGAGTCCAACTCCAACATTAGACCTCAGCACAATCTGCGCCCACAATTAGCTAGATTAATCCTGAAAGAGAAGACTTGGCATTCATCGATCTCTAAATCTGCATACGCAGCTAGCTAGCTAGAAGGTACCTCGATCAGTGAAACAAGTTGCGGGTTGACTCAACCACCACTAGCTAGCATGTTTATTTAGTTGCATTAAGTTTATTTATTAATTAATTAAGCTTAGCAAGGCCTGATATCTCTCTTTGTTTAATTTATTCATTATATTACTTTGAAAGTTTGAAGATGGTATTAACAATATCCCTTCAGTCATCCACCATGCACATATATAGAGCAATATGCACGCTTTTTTTTTTGGCCAAGAATATGCACGCTTTGATGATTTCATTTCTATTTGACTCTCAATTCGATCTGTAGCTTTCAGGTTATCAGGTACCTAGAGGCAAATTTGAAATTGGATCCAGTTATTATTATTTTTTTGCTAGCTAATTGAGGATCGATTAAATTAAGAAAGTTTGCAAATTCCTTTTCAACCTTTCAGGAAATTACAATTTCAAGTTTCACAAGGTAGGATTTTATTTCTTATTAATGGATTCAAATTAAGGAAAAAAATCCAACCAAACTGATAAGAATAATCAAAATTTCAAATACATGCAAATTTTGTGGATAACTTAACAAAGTTTTAAAGAGAGAATTTACCAAATCCATGAGTGTTTGTGCTTATCAAAAAGTAGTGCAGGCTAGGACACTAATCCATTAATTAATTAGGTATGTGGTGAGTGAGTTATGATTAGGATTACCAATCCCGTAAGTGTCCAACATTTTCATCCAAACCCTATCTCTCAGTCTCTTCTAGTTCTATAATACCAGAAACGACCAAAGCAATGCAAGTCAACCCTAAAAGATAGTCACCAGTCCACTCTCCCCGGCCCTTAACCCTAATTTCTCTAGCCAGGAAAACTAGCCACCGGTTGTACCCGGTCACCTGCATGTACCCCGTTTCTTTTCTCGACTTATATATACACACCCTACCCTCCAAGTCTTCTCTACCAACTGAAATTCGCATTTCATTTTATTCCATTCATCATTACAAACACACATACACCACCGTACCATATTGTTTCATTTCCTCAATAAAACATGGTCCGCCGGCTCCGAACAAGCTCCGAAGCCGACTCGGACATCTGTCCGATACGTCTGAGCTCGAAGGCGCGCTTGCTCGCCTCGGTGTCGGCCCTCATGGACATAGCCAGCCGCCTAACCAACAAGGTGAAGGCCAAGCCTGGCAAAACGACGTCGTTGAAGAAGCCGAAACAGCTGATGGCGACCATAAGCAACAAGGCGATCACGTTCTTGCACCGGAAGAAGGTCGGCGGCGGCGAGGAGCCGGCTGGTGGGCGCGGTGGTCTCAAGGAGGAGGAGTGGGGGGACGGCGGGGTCTGGCAACGGTCGATTCTGATGGGGGACAAGTGCGAGCCGTTGGATTTCTCGGGCGTAATTTATTACGATAGCAACGGGCATCAGCTGAACGGAGCTCCTATCAGGTCTCCACGTGCGAGTCCCTTGCCTGGGTACCTTGAGAGGGCTCAAAAAATCTGACCGGAGGTCTCCGTCGTATAGTCACCCGCGGGGGATGTGTACGTTTCTGATTTTCAATATTTCATTGGAGGTTAGGAGATTAACGGATGTTACGTACCCAAATTAAATTATACTCGTTTTTGTATTTCCTTGATTCAAACCTATTGTGTGGTGACACGTTCGCCCCTGACGTCGTCGTTTCAGTATTCAATTGGAATCAGGCAGTTGTTAATATATGTAAACATTTTGAATTTCGATAGGAACTACATAATCCGCTTAAGTTTGGGAGAGTTGAATGCATAATTAGTTTTGAATGTTTCATATTTACAGTGGTACCCTATGTTCGTTTGTCCTCAACTTTTTTAGGTTGATAATGAAATGACAGAGATCAAAATATTACGAAGGTTAAACACATGTACCAAAATTGCACGAAAGGGTCCTCAAGTAATTACTACTAGTTCATATATATGCACAAACCATAACTCGATCGTCACATAAACAAAGAGCAAGCAACTGTCGGAAGTGTAAACCATGTAGCCTTTATAATTAGAGTCCATTAATTTTAAAAAAAAAAACATAAAAAACCAGAAAAAAAAAAGACGTACAAGAAATACCAACATGAGAATGTAATTAAAAGAGGCCGCCGGTCCAACATGTCTCCGGCTCAACAGAAGCCCGAGCGGTTTACCAGTCCTCATTAAGCTCCTGGAGCTGCGTCCTTGACCTTACTATGCAAATACCCACCGTACTCTCTAGCATAGTCCTTGACGTGGCTGGCCGTATCATAAATCCTACTGCGCGCGTAGTCGACCCGGTCCGAACCGGGCGGGTGCATCCCCTTGAAGTACTTGTACATCCAAGACAACCCGCCCACGACCGCGGCGCCAAACCCGCACATGGACACGAACCCGGCCGCGGTCACGAACATTACGATCCCTAGCGGGACCCATATCGGGCTCGAAATGATGATGATCGGAGTGAAGAAGATTAATGCCAAAACCGTAGCGGTGATGGTGATTCCTGTGAGGAGGAGGAGAATGCCGCCGGAGACGAGGAGGGTCAATAATCCGATGAGCTGGGTGGAGTTGGGGACATGGCCTTGGAGTTTACTAAAGAACGTGGACGTGGGGCTGGTGTGGGATCGGGTTTGGATTGATCTCTGCTGGTTCTGGTTCTGGGCCTGGGTTTGCTGGTGACGGTCCGCCATGGATGAGATGAGTTGGAGAGAGTGGGGGACGGAGAGAGAGAGAGTCATAGAGAAGTGAGGGAGAGAGAAGGTGAGGAATTAAAACGGAGGAGCCAAGAGGTTGAGGGGGACAGGTGTGGGGAAGATGACATGCAAGGGGACACGTGGAGGAAAGAGGGGGTTGGCATCCCTAGATGGCCGGGTGTCGGATCGATCAGAGACTGACCTTTTCTAGCTCAGAGCTGATAGACTTTGCTATCGGATTGGGTGTGGCGTAGGTGCACTGCGGAAAGGTGTGGTCTTGCCGTTGATCAATAGTAATCACCATGTAGATATATTTTGGTAGCCTTCACATGTGGTACATCATTGTCTCATGGTAGTTTTATGTAACCAACTAATCACCTGTCGATTTGCAACGGTTGGATGGATGGTTGATGAAAAGTAATTGAGTTTCCGTTATTGTTCTTGATGACTTGATTCACATATCACATCATAATTGCCACTAGATGATAGATGACCACTTCCATTGTAAAGAAGATCGAAAAGGCAACAAGCTAGACCCAGTTTGCAACTTTGGTGTTAAAATAGCTAGCTTATGTTAATTCCTCATAGGGGTCTAGCATATGTAAAACAGACAACTAAGATGAAGAGGAAGAAAAACAAAGCAGCAACAAGTCCCCCAACATTGTTGTCAACCTTGTTTTCCTGATCAACCAAGGAAACCATAGCCATTTCAGTTCCGTCTTCTTTGATGGACTTGAGAATTGCAGAAGAAATAGTCACTTGTGGTGATGCGGGCTCATTGTGCCTCTCTCCTTGGACTTCACTGTTACAATTTTGGATTGAACTGCAGCCAGACTTCTCATCCGTACCCATTTCCTTATGGTCATCAAATACACCTTCGGATTGAACTGTCGATCCGATCGAGTCACTAAACGAGACTCTCCTTCCTCTCGATTTAACTGCATTGTCACCTTTGTTTCGCAGTATTGAAGCCTTCACCGGAACCATTGATGTCGAGAACCTGCGAACTAGACCCTTCTTGCTGAAGGAGTTACCACCAGATGACCTTTCATCCTTGCTTCTTCTAGCTCCCCACTTTTTAATACTATGCATGAAACCAAATTTCTTACCAGTGCTACTTGTTTGGCTACTTGAAGATGAGCTGTCCATGTCCATGGTAGTTGTCTCAAACATTTCGTCACTTAAATTAGGAGTAGATGTCTGAGACGAAGCGCTGTCGGAACTGGGATTTGAAATCTTGCTGCTCTTGTGGGTTTGGATTTCGAGTCTCAAGCAAGTGTGGAGCCAGCGATGGTACACAAGTTCTTGGACCATATCAAATCTGTTGTTCTGCAACCTCTCGACTTGTAGTAACAAGTCTTCATTAGTATACCTCAACTTGCTCAGCTCCAATCCAATCTTGGTAATGCTTTCACTCTGCAATGGAAACAGAACAACTCTGTAAATTCACTCGTAGTTAAACTAATTGGATTAATGTAGTGAAAGAGTACGCGACACTTTATGAGTACTTTTAGGATCCCAAATTCGTGTACCAAATAATGTGACTAAGCTTACTATTTTTTTAACAAATAAACTACTAATATATATTGTCACATCACTTGGATAAACATATATAGTACCAATGCAAATTTGAGATCTACATATGGCATTATTTGTGATGGAATAAGAATTAATGAATTTTATATGTACCTCAGTTATGTTGGAAAGGGCAGTAATTTTTTCTTGAGCAGAAACCAATTTGACTACCAATTCCCTCTTTCCAAGCTCAAGCTCTTTGTTTCTCCTTTTCATCTTCAAAACTTGTAACTCCACATTTCTAAAATCTTTGAGCTTCTTCTCAACTATGGCATCCCTTACTGAGTTTCCTTCATCTTCATTCCTGGGAAAGTTGGAAACTTGTTCTTCCACAATCAACAGCCTTCCCTTGATCTTCATGTTGCTCTCATTGCAATAGTCCATCTTCTTCTGCATTTCTGCTATCACTTTCTTCGCCTTCTCGAGTTGCTTCCTTGCCAAGACACACTGCTTGACATCTTCATGAAGATTCTTCCTCTCAGCCTGCATTGAAGCAATGGTGGCATTGAGCATTTCAATCTCAGACGACTTGTCGTCTAGTTGCCTCTGCAAGTGAGCCATGTATGATTGCTCTTCTCTTATCCCACACAGTTCTAGCAATTTCCTTTCAAGCCTCATTTTCCTCTGCTGCACCTCCTTTGCTAGATTATTTAAGACTTTTATTTCATTTACACTTTTCAATTTTTTGCTTCTAATAATTTCAGCCTCCTTCTCATCTTCCATCTCTCCTTCAATTTGATGCTGTTGGAATCTTGAATCATCATTCTCTATAGTACAAAAAATTAAACACCATCAAATTACCAACAGAACCCATGCATGACTTGACATATAGAAATGCAAAAAATTGCTCCTATTTTTCAGGAAATTGGCAAAGAATTAATGAACTACCTGGAGGGTTCTTTGTGGAATTGCAGCTGTTTTTGTGTGAAACTGCATATGCTGCAATTGTAGCTGCAGCCAGAAAGCTCACTTTGATTATCATCTAGGCCTTAAGAAGTCAGAAAATCTCAAAGCCAAACTTGGGACGTTGCATGTATCAGAAGCTCTGAAATTCTGTGCGTTGCTTCACCATCAAAATATTCTTTACCACAACTACTGGTGAAGATGAAGCTCCATATCAGCATGGAGTGGTTGAGTTTATGACTCTTATCCCATATAATGGCATTTAATGTTATTGGAAAAACATGTTATAATTTACTTTGTGAGGTTTTTTTTTTCTTAATCAACACAAATTGATGTTTTGTCCCCATTCTGTTTAGCAGGTAGCTGAAGAAGACAAGCAAGATATTTTGCTACTTTGATAGTCCCATGGAGTAGTAGCTAGTGGTGGTCCAAGATATAATCAGAGGGGTCCTAATCATAAGGAATTTCAAGGGATGCACATTGTATATAAAACCAAATACATAAGACTTTCTGGGTCAATATTCTAGCTAAAGTTCATACGTACAGTTGCATATATGTGAATTATTAAGCAAATGTGGAGCTATCAATCCGAGTTATTCAGACTTGAACAACTTCTTCGAGGCATTTGAGAAGAAGGGGGATCTTCACCTTGTTGTTAACAAGGATATATGTGCAACTATGGCAAACTAGGTCCCTCATAAAGATCCTAAAAACAAAGAAGTGAAGCATATAGTTTGGTGTAGTGAACTTCCAACATTGCTTTGATTCACCGAAAATAATTAGGATTTGTCATTCATAAATCTAGTTATATATGTCGATCATAGTCATCCACATAATGTAAGAGGTAAACTCAAAAATCAAAAACTAATTATTTAAAGTATAATTTGAACTTTTTAAAACTATAACCCCTTCTTTCATAATATATATATATATATATATTATAAATAAAATATGCCTGCCTCATTCCTTTGCTCTCTTTTATGTTTTTAAATATATTTAAACGGGGTCCTAATCGATCATAAGGAGTTTAAAGGGATACACATATATAGTAGATAAAACCAAATACAAAATTTTCAATGCTAAAGTTCATAAAGTTGAATGTCAATTATTAAGCACATTATTGATTATTCATACTTGAACAACATCTTCATGGAAATTTCACCTTATTGTCAACAAGAATTTATGTGCAACTATGGCAAACTAGGACACTAAAAAAAAAAAACAAAGAATTGAAGCACAAGTTTGATGTGGTAAAGTTTGTGCTGTGTTGGCTTTGATTGACCAAAAAGGATTAGAATTTGTCTTTTATAAATCTAGTTATATATGTTAATTATAGTTCATCAATTATAATGTAAGACTCGGATTCAAAATTCAAAATCAAATTATTTAAAATATAATTTAAATTTATCTTTTTCGTTTTTGTCTCATTTTATCACTCTCTCGTCATTTATATGGTAAAATATGCCTCAAATTCTTGCCTATCTACCTCACTCATTCTTGGTCTTTTGTATATTTCACAGTTGACTTTGGTTCTAAAGTAGAAGAGGAAACAAATTTGATTTCTCTTGTATCTTTGAAAAAAAAAGGTTTTTTTTCTTTTTCTTTTTCTTTTACAAAGAAGAACAAAAGGTTAAAGAAAATAATTAGACTCCGGCTCCAGTGAATCCAGTCACTCCACACTTGGCTTATATTTTATTTTTTATTATCCGTAAATGCTCAAAAACCCAAAGCTTTTTTTTTTTGGCTGGAAAAACCCAAATCTTTAAACTTGAGCAATACGATAACCTAATTTCCCTCAGAAAACAAAAACCCTCCAAGGAATTAAATCCTTCTCTTGGCCATTAAACAAGTTAACGCAGCTAAGCTCCTCCTCTTTCAATCGGATACCCTAACGCCTGACTCTCACTCTCCATGGACGCGCGTCGCGCTTCGCGAACCGTGATCGACCCCAAGGTCCGCCAGGTCGGCTTCTTCACTCCCACCGCCGAACCCGCACCGAGTCGGACCCAGTCCGGCCCCGCAATCCCAATCTCACCTCCTCTCTCCGAATCTCCGGCCAGCAACTCCCTCTCTCCCGTCATGATCCCCCCTTCGCGTCACCTTTCCGACACCGTCGCGATCCGTACGGCCGCCGTGCCGGTTCCGGAATCGACTTTACGGCGGAAGGATTCCGGAGAGCAAGTGCCGGTGGGAAGCTACAATCCGTCGGAGTCGTTATTAGGGACCTCTCCGGTGGCCTCCTCGCCCTCCAGCAGGGTTGGGGATGGGACTCTGGAGTTCTCGGAGGAAAACTCAGTCCAATGGTACCGGCGCAGCGGCTCCGGGAAGTTAGCCTCAAGTTTGCCCGGCGGAGGATTAGAATCAGCCACATTGAGAACGCCTCTTGAAATTCCCGGTATGCTTCATTCTTGATTGAATTGCAGAAATTGAATTCAAGTCATATGTAAATTGTGCAATGCTTTGGCTTTGTATTAGTTTTATTCATTGAGAATACAATACAAATTGGCTTGGACAGAAGCATGTACCAATTAGCTGGGTAAGGTATTGTGCTGATTTTGTCCATCATTTCCTGCAGAAAAAAGTGCGGAGGTGGTTTCGAAAGTGCAAAATGAAGTTCCCACAAGTTCAGAACCTTCGAAAGCTAAGACGACTAAAGCCGAAAGGCGTGCCCTGCAGGAGGCTCAACGTGCTGCAAAAGCTGCTGCTAAAGGTTTGGACATCATCTCTGCTTTTCTTTTCATATACTTTGGAAATCTAGCTGCTATTGGCTGATTAATGTCTGATCCAATCTATCTGGAAATAAAAGCTATGGTCACTGAGCTGTTTAGTAAACTATCTAATGGCATTTTGGTTAGACTTGTTTTTAGCACCACATTCAGCTGGATGCATTTTGTTTCTTCAATTTGTTTTTTGTGTGTTAATGATTGCACAAGTTCAATTGTAACTTCCCAATGCAACTATTGAATTAGTTGCAGTGATGTGTGTAAACATCACCATGGAAGCAATGACTGGAAGCTCAATTCAAAACAAGTTTGAAGTATTTGTGTTGTTTTTACCTACTTACATTTGATTCTCTATCAGTGTGTATTGAATGTGTAATTTTCCTTGGTCACGTATGTTAACCACTTTTATGATTTTTTTTCCTCCATTGTAAAATTATAGCTGAGGGAAGAAAACCTACCCCTGTATCAGGAGGGGCAGCTGCGAGTAAACCTGTAAAGCAGTCTTCGCAAAAGAAAGAGATGCAAAAGAAAGATACTCCTACTGTTGCATCTTCAGTGGTTGCTTCTGACAAGAAGGGGGGTGATCGACCGCCAGATAGAAGGAAAGATGTTCCTCCTCCACGTATGCAGTTTGATGATAAGAGCCGAGTGGAAAAGGCAAAAAGGCGTGCTGTGGTCAATCAAACAGAAGCTAAAAATAGAGTTGAATTGTTCCGGCATCTGCCTCAATATGAACGGGGAACTCAGCTTCCAGATCTTGAGTCAAAATTTTTTCAACTTGATCCCATGCATCCTGCCATTTATAAGGTACTCCCTTTAGGAAACTAATTCTTATTGGTTCATCATTAGTGCTTATTTTGATCAGCTTTCAATTTCAAATACTACTCTTGATTAGTATTTCAAAACATGAATATTCAATTTATGTTTATTATTTTGGCAAATAATATCAGTAGAGGACTATATGTACTGGATCAGCAGAAACTGGGATTATTAATTACCAGATATTGGACGACACAAATGCATACTTGTATCTGGTTGGACTCATGTGATGACTGAAATCATTGTGACTGTGTAGCTAAGTTGCTGGCACATGCATACAATCACAATTCTATACCAAGTGTTATGTATATATAAGTAATAAACATGAATAAATTGAGCATCAAATTAGTTATAAAATAACAGGTTATCTCAAAGCTTCCATTAGATTGCCTCTTTGCACATGCTGTTTTTAAGGAGTTTTGAATTATGACGATATATAGAATAATTTAGCATACCTAGAATATTTTAGACAGATTTCAAGGACGATAAGCCATTAGAGACTGAAGTATTTGGCTGGGGACGATAAGCTGTTTTTTTCCGTTTCTGTATGTCGTTAAAATTTTATATTGTGCATATTTTCAGGTTGGACTGAAGTATTTGGCTGGGGATATATCTGGGGGTAATGCTCGTTGTATTGCAATGCTTAAAGCGTTTCAGGAAGCCATTAGAGACTACTCTACACCACCAAAGAAAACTCTTGTTCGAGATTTAACAGCAAAAATCAGTAGTTACGTCTCATTTTTTATAGAATGCAGGCCACTTTCTATTAGCATGGGAAATGCAGTTAGGTTTATAAAGAGTCGTGTTGCCAAATTGCCAATAAGCCTTTCCGAGTCTGAAGCAAAATCCACACTTTGTTCAGAAATTGACCGTTTTATAAATGACAAGATAATTATTGCTGATAAGGTGATAGTTAGGCATGCAGCTACAAAGATTAGGGATGGTGATGTTCTACTCACATATGGATCATCGTGTGTTGTTGAGATGATTTTTCTACATGCCCATGAACTCGGGAAACAGTTTCGTGTTGTGATTGTAGACTCACGTCCAAAGCTTGAAGGCCAAGCATTACTTCATAGGCTGGTGGCAAAGGGCCTGACTTGTACATATACTCATATAAATGCCGTGTCTTATATCATGCATGAAGTAACACGGGTGTTTTTGGGAGCTGCCTCGGTATTATCTAATGGAACCGTATATTCGAGAGTTGGAACTGCATGTGTTGCTATGGTTGCTCATGCATTTTGCGTTCCAGTCTTAGTCTGCTGTGAAGCTTACAAATTTCATGAAAGAGTACAGCTTGATTCTATTTGCTCCAACGAACTAGGTATGCTTATTGTTGTATGTGACTGTTGGCTTTTGTTTTCGTTTAGCCTTTTTATTTACATAACCTCTTGTCCTCTTTTTATGTATCCCTGATAGACTACAACATCTTCATATTCCTTGCAGGTGATCCAGATGCTATTGCAAAGGTTTCTGGAAGAACTGATGTAAACTATCTTGATAATTGGGCGAATAAGGAAAATCTGCAACTTCTGAATTTAATGTAAGCTTTCATATGATTATAAACAACAAAGGGAATTGATAACTTGGTTAGAAGATTCTGAATGCCCTTCTTGCCCTGTAACAGGTATGATGCTACTCCGGCAGATTACATCTCTATGATTGTCACTGATTATGGCATGGTTAGTCAATTTTTTACCCTTATTTGAAAGCATGGAAAGGGATACCTCTTGGTTGCTTCCTTCTTTGGCTTTTCATAACTTTTCATAATTAGCACCATTTATGGCTAGACATGTTATAGGCATTTATCTGTTTTTAGAGCTAAATGGTAAAGCATCTCAAATGTTCATGTGCCAAATCTAAAATTGTCAAATCTTATATGTTCAGTGGTGAAAAAATTGTGCTAGTCTTCTGGATTTACTTGATTACTAGTTTTGACATTGTGGTTGTTCTTTACTGTAGATTCCACCCACTAGCGTGCCCGTTATTGTACGCGAATATGGCAGAGAACACTTGTATTGACATCATTGGATGAATAAAGCACTTAAATGGACAGGATGCATCTTACAGGCTGGTGGTTATTTAACGGGAGGATTATACTTATAATTTTTTTACACATTGGATTGGGGACTCCTTCAAAACCTTATTTTTGATCGATGTTAACGACTCATGGTTTTTCTTAGTAAATATGCTCAGTGAAGAGTGCATTTTTTAGCCTCTCCTGACAGTTTTGGAGGTGCTTTCATGTATCATGTAGTTTTTGAATTTTGTCAAGTAACTTGCCAATATGACCTGAATTATTAAGAAACTTTTTTGCTCAATTTTTTTTTGGAAACTGTACAACGAGGATCTCCTTAGGATCTTGAATTCCTATGCTGCGAGCAGGTATTAGAAAATGAACATTATATCTTTTTTATGGATTGAGGCATTGAACAGGACCCCAGACCCTCCATCCCAGAATGTTATTATTGTTCATACGGTTTTCGTTCTTAATCTCATTCACAAACATCAACATGAAGTTTGTACAAAAAAGATGGTAGCACCAAGCAATCCTTCAATAACCTTTACTATACTTGAATTGGAAGGAACTCAAATACATACAAGTTTGTACAAGGTCCCGATATTTGCCACAAAATATGTTCAAATCATCTGGTCATTGACGTCTCTTACTCTGGTTAGCATTTTCACAATTCTGAACTGTACATCCATATATGAAACCGTGGCCTAAAAATACAACAAAGCATTTTGAAACAGTTAAAATGCCAGCATTCCTCTTTGAAGTGGGATTAGTAGCCATTTCCCAGACCCTAGTGATGCTCTGTCTGTCATTGTCTTTGTTTCTTCTCCGAACCAGCATTACTATTGTGATTATCAGCAGTTGTTGCCAATTCCATCAAACGCTCAAAATCTATTTCGGTTGTCTTGTACTTCAACTTCATCCCGCTTTGTAACCATGACCTTACACAAAGGACAGCTTGTGTGCTATCATGTGGCATACAAAATCGCTGCTTGTCAATTTCAGCACCTTTGCCACAAAACAGTTCTTCGGGTGCCACTGAATTTGCCTGCACAGCCAAGAAATCCCGAGCCATCACAGAAAGTCGTGGGTAGCGCATACTATTGACCTTCCACCACTCGAGAACATCTGTTGCTATTGGAGCTGGAGGCTCTGACAGATATTGAGTGAGCTCATCAGTGGAACTGTTCGTGTTTGCCCTTCGTTTCTTTCGGGCAATTTCCTCTGCAAAAGAGACATTACCTCCCTCCTCTATTTCTTGATTACTGTATCCACCAGTCATGGATGGGAAATGATTGATAGAATAGTTTCTAATGAAATGGGTTCTGGCTTCGTCTAGAAAATTTTCTGAATTGAGGCTCTCAGGAATTAGCTCTCCTTTAATTCGAGGATCGAGAATTGCTGTCATGTAGGTGAATATGTTGCAAACCTGGTTATTGTAATTTCTAACCTTCTTAGCCATGTCTTCAGCAGCATTCTTTAACTCTGGATAGAGGTGAGAATCTCTGCAAGTAGCAATTGTCTCAGAAATGTGATCCATGAAGAAGAGAACCAACCCAACTGTGGGCACCTTGTTTGTGCACATGTTGTTTGTGGTTTTGTAGAACGGTTCTAGATATCGATGCACATTACTGACTGCATTCTTCTCCACAGAGCTCAGCAGCATCCTATTGCCTAGCGTCTCAAACTTTCTGATAACAGCATCCATCGATTTAGAAGCCTGCCAAAAAAAAAAGTCATCGTTGTCACTTATTCATCACTTAACAACATGGACACGCAGGCAATGCTTCACTTAGAAGATGCTGCCAAGACTGAGTAATTTTTTCATATCCAAAAAAGGCAGGAGTGTTTTCAGCAAAAGAGCAAGTACCTTGCATACAATATCAAGCATCTGATAGTTGCCACTCCACCGTGTTGAGGTATCAAGTGGAATTTTCCAAGTGCCTTCGTGGTAAGCTGCAGTCAATTGAGTAAATTCTTCTGAGATCTCTAAGGATGCATTTAAACCTATCACAAACTCTCTGATCTTAGTGATAACTCTTTCTATGCTTCTCAATCCATCATCTATGATCAAGTTCAAAGTATGAGCAGAACAGGGGATATAACAGAAGTGCCCCACATTCTGACCATCCAAGTCCTGTAAGGCACTTTGACTATTATCGTGGGTGCAGGAGAGTACTCTATTCTCAATATTGTACAACCTAAGAACCTTCACTAGAGAGTTATAGATCTCGACAACCCCACAAGGGAAAGGAATGTGACAAATATCCAGCATCATCTTTTGGAAAGACCAGTTCTCGTCAATCCAGTGACACGTGACACTCATATAAAATATTCTTTCATAAGAAGTCCAAAAGTCAAGTGTGATTGAGACCTTTGAAGAAACATTTTCCATAGATGCTCTTACTACTTCCTGCATACTCCTGAAAACTTCACGAAATATTTTCTTGTAATCCTCACTCGGCCAGAGCTGTATCGATGGATTCAAAAACTTAAAAGAGTTTGCTAGCCACTTTTCTTCCAAGGTTGAAGGAGGGAACGAAGCTAAAGCAAGCCATTTAATGAGCAACCAATTTAAATGGTCATAATCCACTTGAGATGCTTTTGCTTGAGGTTGATGTTTCCTGATTACAGTGATGGGCTGCGGAGAAGGATTGGTGACAACATCTCCCGACTTATCATACCCTGGATGCCGATTACCTAGGTGCCTCCCCAGATTACCTTGACCAACAGAGGAAGATTAGTAAGTACATGATAATAGCAGAGTCAATGTGATAGACTCAAACACACACACACACACACACACACACTCCTATAGAAGAAGATTTATTTGACAAATCTTGAGCCAATGATAATTCCTGCACGAAGACCCTGAGCTTCACCATAGTTCTTACAAATTAAATATTTGTAGCTTGATAACACGTGATCTAGATTCTGGACTATCCCAACCCTAGAACTTCAAACGAACTATCTCTGATCCTTGGGATAAGAGGAATATGCAATGACATCAACAACAAGAAGAGCAACTATACCCTGGGCCTAAAGAAATTACCAGTGGCAGTTGCAATGGAATAGCTTTGTCCACAAAACTTGCACCTGCGACTTTTTCCATCCTGAGCTGTCTCGAAAAACTTGAGATAAACGGATGTCATAGTCTTCTTTCTTGGTTTTGTTGAAGGAGTAGCAGCATTTCCCTTTTCTGAGGAGCCCAAACCAATGTCTCCTGCATCAATGTGTGGAATGATTCCCATTTCCATCATAGATTTGGGTTCCACATCTGGTCCACCCAGCAACAAATGAGAACACTCTCATCATAGTTCAATAGTTCATAGACAATAGAATTTTTCCCATCAAATATAGTAACATAATTAAACAACCAGCATCAAACTTGAGCTAAATCAAGTGTTTTCAGGCACCCATTTGATATATACATGTTCCAATTTCTAATCATAGTCAAGTCTTGACTCCTAATTCATCATTCAACATATACAAGCTTGAGGAAGTAGCTTAGCTACTCCAGTCTACCACATCCAACATACATATAGATCATCATCGCAAAATCTGCAAATTTGAAATTTACTGCCAGTAGTAGTAAGTAAGTACCTTTGAAAGTTTTAAAAGCGTTACTTGCACCCCAGTCCATCCTTAGTGTTCCTGCGTAACAATCTCCGTCGCTGTATGTTAATGTTATGTGAAATCAAACCTGAAATTCAGATAAATTGAAGAAGAGGTTAGGAGCTTGTATGGTGTAAAAGATTAAAGTCACAGTCGCTCGGTCACTTGCCTTGGTAGGAAGGAAGAGAGAAGGAGAGAGAGAAATGGAGGGAGAGAGGTGGAAGTTGGAATCGGATCGGCGCCAATAGTGAGCCGGATCGGAGCCGAGCGAGGAGAGAGAGAGAGAGAGAGAGAGAAGGAAGAAAGAGAAGGTCTGGATCAGCTAGCTAGCTTTTTGTTTGTTTAATTTGGAGTCTGGGTTTTTGAGCAG
Source organism: Rubus idaeus (assembly GCA_030142095.1). Taxonomy (NCBI): domain Eukaryota; kingdom Viridiplantae; phylum Streptophyta; class Magnoliopsida; order Rosales; family Rosaceae; genus Rubus; species Rubus idaeus. The sequence continues at coordinate 2,623,653 of CM057969.1, read as the reverse complement.
AGCCGCGAGCGACGCCTCTGAGCTTCCGACTCACTCACTCACTCACTCACCCCCTTGTATAGATTAGATCTAGAAATAAACGAAAGAAACTAAAAAAAGTAAACGCTCAGACTCAGACTCAGACACAGAGAGACTGACTCATCGGCTCTGCCTGCTGCTGGGCTGGGTTCGGGTTTTGACTTTATTATATCGAAGCGAGCTAGCGAGCCAGCGAGTGGCTCGCAACAAGTTTACTCGACTGTTTGGTTTAGGCTTGGGCGGCTCAAGCAAGTTGGAGTTGGTCACTCATTGTTGGGCCCCAGGCCCAAGTTACAGCTTTGATTGGGCTACCTGGCTTCATCAGCCCAAATTTCACTTTCAAATTCAACGTTCAAATTAGATCGAGTCATTGTAGTTCCAAAAACGTGGGAGATAAATTACAAAATTTGAAAATTGATATCCGGCCCAATCAAAACCAAAAGCCTTAACCAATCGGATCTTGGAATGGAAAAAAGAAAATAATAATAATAATAATTACTTTTAGGTGCCACATTTGATAGTTCGGGTCTTCGGGACATCCGACAAAATTAGATCGATAAAAAGTTCGTCTTGTTTTAATATACAGTAGATAAATGGGATGGGCCTATGGGGTCTAAAATAGACTCTAAAATCATCCAGAAATTGATGAAGATAGATTTACCGTATCCTCTTTCTAATTTGTCCCTTTCAACTTTAATTTAGACGCTTTCATATGGATGATGAGCCCACTGGGTAGGTTGCTCACAGCTCACACATGATCGCACAAACAGAAATGCAACATTGTCACTCAAATTCTTCTCAACTTGTGGACCAAAAAACATGACATTAATTACCAGATGTTAAAAAAATCAGAAAATGATTTTATAAACATGACTACATGATGTCAATGATTCAACTACTTTTTGTTTAATTTTGTGTATGTGGGTGTGTGTAATGTGAGATCAAGAAAAAAAAAACACTAAAAATTGAGGCTGCAGCACAACCCATGCCATGCCCCAAATCAATCTGTTTTGTGCCCAAAATGTGGCTCAATCAGCTGAACCTGCTCCCTGCCTTGGCTTTGAAATAAGATTATAAATAGTGACCGAAGCTAATTCGTTTCAACCACTTCACTACTAATCTACTTCCTCCTTCTTGACCTTCTTGATTTCCAAATGATGGCATAAGGATTTGGGCAGATTCTGTATGGAATCTTTGGTGGAGGAACATCAGGAACCCTGCAATCCAAGATGTACGTACAAAATCAAATTACCTTGGGATGGCGGAAAACTTATTTAAGCCAAGTCGTGTGATCGATGAGAGAAATAAGCATACACTTGCATAAAAGCTCATGATACAGAAGAATTACTTGTCTTGGAAGAAACCCAAAAACTCAAAAAGAATAGGGGGAAGCAGATATGATTGAACAAGTAAAATTATAATTCGAATGTTGTGAAAATAAAAGTCTTACCGTAAACCAGCAACATCAATCTGTGAAAAGTCCAAGTTGGTTGAACTGTCCAAGACCGATGCTGCTGCTGCTGCTGGAGTAGGAGTACTGGTCTTGATTTTTAATGGTGAAGAAGGTGGTTGCTTGATGGCTAGGACTCTGCAATTCATGAAGTTGTTTGCAATATTGTTGCTCTGGGCCATTGCCAACCTATATATACATATACATATATACCAGATGAACAAAAACACTGCCTTGAGTTATTTGCATTCTCTGTTCCTGGTAAAAGTTACAAAGTTCACAATGATCTATGCATACATAAAGTGGGTGATTGCAGTTAGATTGACTTAAGTGGTATCTGGCTTCAGTAAAGCTTGTCTTGGTTAGAGCTTACCTCAAATGAGATTCTCAATCTTAATTTCTTATTTATTTGATCTAGTAAATGACAAGGAACCTTATATATTGGGGATCTTGTTAAGAAACAATTTGTGTTTTGCATGTTTATTATAATGCATGAGAAGTCGGAAGCATCTTCTAATATGATAAGTATTTGGCCTTAAACAATGTTTCCACTTCCATGGAATGATGGAAATGTTTTCGTATCAGTACCAAAGCCACTATTGAAATGAAAAGGTCAAATCTAGCATGTATTATTTATTAATTATCTATTTTTAACTTGTAATTGTATTAGAATAAAACATACGGTGAGGATTAAAAATTTAAAGAAAAGCAAGAAAATATTTCAAAGCTATGTTATTTCCAAAACAGATGACAGATCCAAGGTTCTAAATATCTTCCGATATCCCGATATATCTTCCGATATATCTTTTTTTCAAGCGAGCGATATATTTTTTAAGAGAAAAATCTTATCTTCTCCCGACATTTCAAAATATCTCTGATATTTCAAAATGTCTCCGATATTTGCGATATTTACCGATATATCTTCAAAAATCGCGATATATCTGTAAAATTTTAGAGATATAAATAATTAAAATAATAAATATTTTTTTTATATTTTTTTTAATTTTTAATTTTTTATATTCTTTTTATTCTTTTTAAAAACAAATTCCGATATTAAAAAAATTTCCGATATTTTTTTCCGATAACGATATATCTTTTTTTCAACCTCCCGATATATCTTCGACAACCGATATTTTAAACCTTGGACAGATCTACCTAAACTACTTAACTTATAATATAGACGTGCATGGGTGTGAAAAACTAAGTGCTTACATAATTTAATGGATAAAATATAAGAGGATCATCGGTTCAAATTATTCTTAAAAGAATCATTTGTGTACAAAAACTTAAAAGAAACTCCACTCCTTCCCTTCATCTGTAATTGGCGGATAAACTCCTCTAGGAATAGTTGGATTCAATACAAGGAATCATCAATAGAGATAGCTACATACATATATAGGAATGGCATTATGATTATGATATATGTGATGCTGCACTTTACACAGTCACTCAAACTATCGTCTATATATTTCTGTATCGAACTATTTACTATGTGGAGCCCTAAATTTGTGAGTAGCTACCTATCCTATATCACCAACATGTCACATGCTTAAAGACCATGTTACACACATAGGGGTCCCCATTTCCCACCCAGACAATGTTATCACAAGCAATTTTCCATGGTGCCTATTAAACAAGTTAACAAGGCGTACATGCTAACCTTTTCATTTTCAAGGCAACAACAGACTCCATCACCACGATTATGAGCTTTTCAAACCCCTTCGACTTGTGGGTAAAGCCAAAGTCTTAACCGCAAATCTGAAGGGAAAGTCAATGTGTACGTACTGTAACTGCTACTAACTAGTTTTTGGTTTAATGATATTTTCGTAACGTTAAAAGAAATGTTTATAAGAAAAGAGGAGAGAGTTTTTATTAGGTTTAGTAAATAATGTGAATTCATTCACCTAAACAGCTGAACCCATCTGTCAGTTGACTAGTTCTTTCTCGTAGAGCATGACTTTCCTAGGAAGCTCACCTTATCTCTGACTGTTTTCCATAATGCATTGAATTCTTATCCCAAGATCAACACCCCAATCATCTCAATCGTAATAATTAATGAAAATCAAACACAGACCTTTTTGAGATCAATAACCTAATCAATGATTCCAATTAGATTTGCTAATCAACGTCAAATGAAAACTTACTTGTAGAGAAAGCTGTGATCATGGAGTCCAAGAACAAGCTCTGAGGCTCCAATCTCCCTCACCATGGCTACAATCTTCTTCCCTTCTTCATCTCCTTCAGTCACAACCATTTCTACCTTTGTCTGTATTGGCATCAATCATCACATTCACTGGTTTCGTTTTGATCATAGAAATTAATCAAATGGGCAACTATACATCTGAATTGGCATGGGCACATAAAAGTTGGAGTCTTTGAATCCAAATTTTGGTTTTGCTTACATTGGGGAAGGAGTCGCAGATGTCCTTGAAAGACAGGGCCAGTTTGAACCCTTTCAAGCGCAGAAGCCTGGTTTTGTTCTTGTTCTTGGATCTTGAATTTGGGAAAACATGGAGAAGAGTAATGAAATCTCCAAATCGAATGAGGTTGCGGAGTGCCCATTTCAGAGCTGTTCTTGCTGCTTCAACATCTTCAACTACTACCACTATTCTCCTCACATCCATAACCAAACCCTCCTCTCTTCTCTCCTCTCCCTCTCAATCTTTGCAAACACAGATTATGTGTGAGTATTTGTGAGAGTTGTCTCTGTCTTTGGTTCTTTTTAAATGAGTTTAAATTATGAATCAAACAGTCACCATCAATCACCCCATAGATGATGCTAAATAATTAGTGTGATTAAGCATATATTACTATATTAGTTTTGAGGTCATTAATGTGCCCAAAACTTCTTCTTTTTTTAGTTAGATTTCATAGTTGCCTAGAGCTATTTGACTTTGATAGAGGATTTTCTTATGATTTGATGAAATATTATACTTGAAAAATAAAATAAAAGCTTTTTTTGAAATTTCAAATTGGATCGTGCATCTATAGGATCTTTAGACCTACAAAAAAGGCATGCATTTTTTTTTTCTTTCAAAAATTAGAAACTCGTATCGGAATTTCATCCAAATTTGACTCGATCAATTATCATTCAAAACCATTTCTCACTGGAAGAACGTCCCCCCCTTAAATTATGTCAACCATAACTATGATCCACTAATCTAGCTTGCAACTTTTTTGAAAAAAAGGCGATTAAATTTAAGCAACGTTTAAAATAAAATAAGGATCGATATAAATGAATAATGAGTGGCTTGGTCACTTGAGAGATTTTAAATGTCCGTTAAATGACGAGAGAAAAGCGCTCGTGTCATCAGCTGGTTCTGGATTTCAGTCTTCGTCTGTTTGCTTATATATTCTGGTTTGTCCTCTTTTGTTGTTGGGTTCCAACTGCACTAATTTTGAGTGACGCTTCTTCTGCTATAATAATATCATATATATATATATATATATATATATTATGCATGCAATTCATAAACTACTACTGAGCCTCAGCACAGTAATGCAGGCACAATTATACTATTAATTAATAATAAGAAGGGAAGTAAAATCCATATATACATACATATCAGGCAGAAGCTGCCAGCTGACTTCAGTTTTTGCAGGTATTGCTTGGCTTCATCTGACCTTTCTCATGTGCTGACATGTGTGGCTGGACCCTGACTACACGCACCGCTATGTCTTTTACTGAAAACTCTACCATGCGAAACACCATCGTTTCCAGAGTTTTCGACCGGTGAAATTCCGAGTAAATTAGTTTTGACAGTTAAAAAGTAATTTCGAGTAAATTAGATTCCGAGTAATTTCGTGAGCCATCGCCTCGGGCTCCCCCAATTTTTATGGGGCTTAATTTTTTTTTTTTGGGTATAGCTGAGTGGTTTGGGCTTTGGGGTTTGATTTCATAGTGTAATAGTTGAGATCATTCAGCATAAGCGGTTCTTTATTCGTTCTGTATATATTGTTTTTATGTTCGAAATAGATGAGGCCCATTCTTGAAATTGTGATTGGGCCTATTAGACCTTGTGGCCCAGAAACAATCGGTTTCGGGTCAAATTTATCAATCTCACCATCTCCAAGGGTTTAAGCTCCCCAAAACCTTAAGAAAGTAGAGCTCCATTTTTCCTCTCTGAAAATGTCTGCCTCCTCCTCCATGGCTTCTCTCTCAAGGAGACTACTTTCTCGCTCTCTGTGCCACTCAAACCCTAACACTATGCTCTCCATGCGCTTCTGCACCACCACCACCACCACCACCACGACCCACCTCACTTCCTCAGATAGCTCCGACTCGGACGAGTCAATCACTTCGGACTTAGAGTCCGACCCGACCCCCGACAACGCCCAGTCACAGCCTTCACCCGAGGCCCGTAACCGGACGCGCGATATCTACGATCGCCCACTCGAGGACGGCGTCGACGTCGGCATTTACAAGGTACATTTCACTCTTGTGTGGGCATTTCCTTTCGATTCAATTTTAGGGTTAGGGTTTAGGGTTTTGATTGTGTGCGTCGACTGCGTATAGGCGATACTGGTGGGGCAGGTGGGGCAGAGTCCGTTGCAGAAGAAGCTGAAGAGTGGGGTGGTGCTGACAACGTTCTCAATTGGGACCGGCGGGATTCGAAACAACCGGAGGCCCTATAACAACGAGAATCCGACGGAGTATGCCAACCGCTGTGCAATTCAGTGGCACAGGGTTTGTGTTTATCCAGAGAGGCTCGGCATGGTCGCCGTGAAGAATGCTACGCCGGGGTGAGAGCTTCTTCCTTTAGCTTAGTTCATGGCTGAATTTGTTTTTTCTTTCTGGTTATCTGTGATGTATGATATGTTTGCTCTGTTAAAGACACAAAAACATATAATGTTTGATGATAAAGGTTGACCCTTTTTTGGTACAAATAAGTGTGTAATTGAATGGCTGAATGGGCTCTTTCTTATTTGAAAAATCGGGTTCTTGTCTAATAGGTAAGTAACAAGTATTAAGCCTATTATACAAGTGAGAAAGTAGCATTTATAAAAAAAAAATTATTACCAGAGTGTTTGCATCAGCCTAGAAATTGGAACTGTTAGGCTGAGTTTTGTTATCAGAATTGAAATGGAGATGTGATCAGAGTAACTTAGTAGCCAGATAAAGCCATGGATGCTATGCAATGGGGCTGACAGGTAGATGGAGAGGAGTGTGTTTGGTGGAAGCAGAGTTTGATTGCTGTAATATTGAACCTTATGAGGAGAATCTGTTATGGAAAATTGGTTATGTGTTGACTTGACATTTTGCTCCATTGCTTCATTGGCTTGTGGTTTTAAGTTGTAATGGTTTTTAAATCATTCTGATTTTAATGGCATTATAGGCAAATCGGTACATTCTGAGTGTCTTCTGTCATTATGATGCCAAGAAGACCTTAATATCATCTTGCTGCTTTGCCTTGATTTTGAAAGTGGTCTGCTGCTGCTTCCTTTGATTGTAAAATCTTGGTTTCTTTCTTTTGTATTGGAGATTTTATAACCAACTCTACAGTTGCCCACTAACGAATTGACATTGACATTTCATTTGTTGCAGTTCAATTTTATACTTGGAAGGTAATCTGGAGACCAAAATCTTCACTGACCCAACAAGTGGGCTTGTTCGACGAGTTAGAGAGATTGCTGTTCGCAAAAATGGTACACACTTGTCTATTTAAACTTACCTATTTAATCTGCCTACTCAGCTTGATATGTTACTTCTTTCTGTTTGTTTGTTTTTGTTTTTGTTTTCATTTACATTTTCCTTGTCATGTTAGTTACTCTTTTGCCTGTAATTTGCAGGTCGCCTTGTGTTTTTGGGAAAAGGTAATGACGCTGAGCCAACACAAACGGGACTCAAAGGAGTTGGCTACTACTAGAAGATTTGTTTTAAGCTGTGATGAAACGAAGATTTTAGTCGATGAAAGACCAATTTTTAGCTTTGTAATTATTTGATATTCTGTTCTGGTGCTTCAAGTAATTTAGACTCGGTGAAAGATCAATGGTTTTACTCTGTTCTTGTAAACGTTTCCAACTCTGGGTTCTCAAATCATATGATGGGTCCCCATAAGGTTGTCCTGGTTTTTAAGTGCCACAAAAATGAGGCATTCCAATGCATTTGGATAGGCTTTGGATCTTTCTTGTCCACGAAATCTCCACACCCAAAAAGCAGAGGAAACAGAACTCGCATAGTGGTGGTATAGTAATTCTTTTGGCCAATTTTTGATCATTAACAAGTAATCGTTGGGAAAATGTTGCAAAGCCCAAAATTCTTGCAATCCTCCGCTCGATGCCTTCTTCCACCAACGCCGCAACCACCACCACCCATTCTACAAGTCCCAGGTTCGTCTCTTCCTTCCATCAAACAATGTTGTAAGCTATCACGTAGAGAACTCGCAATTCGAAGCAATTCTCTGTTACTTCTCCTCCTGGGCTCGCAGAGCATTGAGGCTTTTCTACCGCCCAAAGCAGAAGCCGAGGAGGACGTGGTTGACACCAGTAGAAATGAACAAGAAGAAAATTCAACCGCTACTCCTACTTGCGGCGATAAAACCCCAACAAAGCGCGCATTTCTTGATATATCAATTGACGGAGAGCCTGTTGGCCGCATTGTCATCGGGCTACAGGAAGATGATGCTCCGGTTGGGGCCGCTCGGTTTCGTAACCTTGTCAGTGGAGCTGCTGGGGTTAGTTACAGAAGGAAAGAGTTCGTTAAAATTACCCCCAACTATGTGCAACATGGTGGCGTGAGATCTTATGGTGTAGATGCGGAGCTCGCAAAGAGCACAGGAAGCAGTTTGGAAGTTGATAAGCTCACCGAAGAGTGGGAGAGTGTGTATGAAAAGTGTCCAGGCATCAAGAACAAGGCTGGAACTGTGGGCATTATTGTGAGGGACCCTTCAAAACCACCGCCGAAAATCAAGCTGGTTGCGCGGCAAGGGAAGCTGGAGATTGATCAAGAGGAGGTTGGTACGGCCCCAAACGGAACAGAGTTTGTGATTTCTACCAAAGATTCACCTGAGCTCGATGCTTCGGCTTTGGTGGTTGGAAGAGTCTTGGAAGGTATGGAGGTCGTGGAGAGGCTTGGCCAGGTGAAGACAGTGCAAGAGAACACCAGTTCGCCTTATTTTCGGTGAGAGTGCTTCAACTCTGAATCTTCATATATACAAACGCATGATATATTGGCTACCGTAACATTTCTGTTCTATGGAAACTTATGACCAATGTCCTTTGTTCGCATACACATTACACAGAACGAGTCCAATTGATCAAAATTAGTGTGTATCACGACACTGTCTAAACGAATACAGGAATTAACCAAGCACAGTGAACAAAAACATCAGCAGCTTCTCATATTTCCCATCCTCCTTGACTTCACATTTCAAGATTTGTGATGATATGCACTAACAAGCACTTGCTGTTTCATCGGCAGGGTGGCCAAGCTGATTGGAGATAAGAGAGCTGTCGTTGCAGAAAGAGGATTCAACCGCCCGTACGCGAAGGTAGTTGTCACAAACTGTGGCTTGATGCAGTAAAAGAACAACACTCTTCCCAGCCTTTTTCTCGTTCCTTCATTTTTGTGAGAAGAGAAACACTTCCATGCGATACATCTAATCTTGTAATAGTCTAATATTCAACTTCTATCTCTAAAAAACCTAAATACCATGTTTCTTCAAAATCGTAAGTTGCTTAATCGACCAGGTGAATGCTACAACTAGCCATTAATGCCCAAGCTGCACTTTGGCAGTACAGGAATCAAAGGAACGTTACAGGTCTAATATTGTACTATAGTACAACAACTTTATGGCTTTCAAACGCTGCTACAGTCTACTATTAATCTTAATCACACTCCTGGACCTGCTTGGAGACCCTTTTACACGCAGAAAAATACCAATCAGCTACTGTGGAAGACTTCGAGTTGTTAAAACTGTGGGCTTCATTCTTTTCGGAGATGGAGACATGAAAAGATTTCTAATCGAAGTAATTGGGTCATCAACCTGTAAATGATCACAAGCTAAATGATTATTCCCTTCAGAAAAGAGTTTCACAACCATAAACAAACCCAAAATACACGTGTAGAAACACATAAAGACGACATGCATTCAAACATCTGTGCATGTGTTGCATAGAAATTAACTAGTACGGTAGAAGTTGGCTTCAGAAATACCTTAATTATGGATGCAGATGAAGGAGAACACCCATCTTGACGTTGTAAAGCTAAGAGTGTTTGTTTCCATCCAGGTGCTCCATTGCCAGTTGATGCAATCCAGGGGCAGAAATGTCTATGCTGCTTAATAGAATCAAACTCCATTGTGCCACCTGGTGATGCATGCCTTAGATCTTTCCCTGGAAGAATAGATGAAGGAAATCATATAGACCCATTTCTGATGACATACGGCAGATCAATGTTGACAGTGAGTATAAAGGGATTATGTCAAAGCCATTTATTCATTCATATAAAAGAGCGATGCTTCAAAATGCCATGAGTTATATCCAGCCAAAACAAAAACTTGGACAGTAAAAGTTTTTGTTCAGAAAAAATTGACTAAATATGTTGACATGGTTTTCACTTTCCACAATGATATCATATTGATATGTCTTACTACCATGTCGTGCTACTAAAAGAAACTAAGAAAAAACCTAAGAGTTAGTTACTATCAGGTTATACAGGGCTTCTAAAATTGCTCTTAACTACCAAACTATTACCAGGCAGTCAGCTAACATCAGTTAACAGTTATATGGCGAGTAATTACATCAACTTATGAGTAAAACAAATAAGAACGCTAAAACAGTTGGGCCAAATATAATACATGTTAAATATATAATTTAAATCAATGTTTGCAGTCAGAAAGTAGGGGGAATAATAACATCCATGCATTCTATTGGTACACTATAATACGTTTTCCCATGCAAGAAAATGCTTACCAATATTGCAGGCCACAAGTTCATTGTTTAAAGGAATCTGCACTTTGTCTCCACTACCCTCAAGATTTGAGGTCCGTTGGGCATCTGCATTGGCTTCCAAGCTAGAGGGAGCACATGGAGACTCTTGAATTTTGCTGTGTTCCACAGCTGTTCCTGAATCTAACAAACTTCCGTTGCTAGAAGCCATCACCAGCGAGTTATTGCTGTCTTCGCCATCTATATATGTGTTATTGGCATTAGGGGCTGTAGAATAACCAGGATCCCTAACTTCTGAATTTTCCAATCCAACATTTGCTGCATTTTCTAGGTAGAATTTCCCCCCCTGAAGCAAGTTCTCTCTCTGGGATCCAGATTGCATGTCTTCTTGGCTAATAGACAAACAATCTCTGAATTCAGAATTACATGAAAACTGAGCTCTCAAATTCCGGCCAATAACAGGTAAAGAAATTTTTGCTTTGAAGTTCTGTTTTGTTGGTGTAGGACCCCCTGCAATAGTCAAATTTAAATTTGAAAATTTATCCTTTGACAATGTTACACCATCTGAGCCAGCACTTATTACATCTCTCGTATTGCCAAGATGACTTTCAGTGCTTGAATCATGGGTTCCAGGATGAGTTTCAGAATTTTCTTCTGCATATCCAACTAATTGGAATAATTCAACAGGCCGTGGAACTGTAGTGAAAGCCCACAATCCAACACTAGCTCCACAAAGCTTGCAATCTAAAACCACAGAATTGGATTCATACTGTAGAGCTCTAGAACTGCTGAAATTTTCATCTGCCTCCATAAGGTCATGATTACTAGAAGATTGCACACTGATGATAGGATACTGGTTAGCAGCTAAATGAGATGAACTCAAAACATTTGCCTTCGTTGTAGACTGATTCAAACTCTTCTCAGAGTCAACAATATAAGGTAGTGAACGAGGTTCCCAACCGCATAAGCTTATAAGCTTCTGTGCCTGCAAAAATACTTCAAAACATCATTTGTCTGCTTAACAAAGCAAGAATGCTAGAAATCAACATCTCTAATAAGAAGGCAAAATTGTTCAAGTTGGAGTGAGAAGATCAGAATTAACCATAGTGATGCACACATAACTATAATATATAAAAAAATCCATACGAAAGTAAAAGGACTCAATAGAAGTAAATTTTTAGCAATGACAACAGGCAAGCTGAGGATGATATTTAAATATGAAAATTTCCAACACGAAATGCAAAACAAGTAGGAATGATAGACGTGCAATAAAACAAGCGCAGAACCTGATAATACAACTTAGCAGAATCTGCACCTCCTTCATCATCAGAGTGTTCTATTCTAGAAATTTCAGAAGACACATTGCCAGAAAATATCGAAGACTGTCCAAGAAATTGATCAAGCTGAGGGCTTTTCATGTACTCAATGGCTGAAGAAGAAATCACAGGAAGAACTGGAAGTTGTAAAATCGCAGAGCAGCGCTCTTTAAATTTATCCACTAAAACTGGAGGTGGTGTAGGTGGGAACTCTGCCAGCGTTTCATCACAGGCATTGTCAATCCATGGACAAAGCATTTTATGTCCATTGTCCAGCTTTAAACTAAATACCAAGGCTGCCTTCTCAACTGAAAAAAAGAGACAGGTAATAGCTTTTGTTTAGTATATATATATAACCAAACCAAACATTGCTGCATTACTTACAGCACCAGTTTAATTGGTAGAAGACTTAGCATAAGGAGTAACAAAACATGCCTTGCTGCTGATTCCAAGAAGATGGAGTAGAAAAGAGGAGGCGTGCCCCACATGATTCACAGGCTATTATATCCACATCTATGTTGACCCAACCTCTCCTGGCACAATTTAAAGCACTTACCACCTGTTAAAAATGGAAGATATTATTGTCCAGCCAAAAACAATGAAGGATCCAAGAGGATATTAAAAATCACTTCATCAAAAGTAAACATATAGCCTCACGACATTTAGTAAAAGAAAAAAAGGAAATAATTACACACAATGGGCATTCAGATTAGAGGACGAAGAAGTTCCATAGTACTTGTTCAAAGAAGCAGCTCATCAAACTGTAACCGTCTCTATGTGAAGCTCAGTTTGACATATAGTCAACAAGAAATGCTTCTAGTGTAGTTGATTATATATTCTTTCATGATGGACAATTGTGAGGAAACTAAAGAACCGCATATGTCTAATTTGTGACTTTGTTTCCTGGTTTTACAATACTAACTTTGAGCAAGGTGCAGAATTATCAGAATGAACTATATAATTGCAAAGGAGGACCACATTCAGAGCCAACTCTGATAGCTAGGAAATAATTGCATGGTGGAATTCTAACCTTAGGCTTGGCAAACCAAGTCATGGACTTGAATGTAGCCACCCTCCTCATAAGATCCCCTCGGTCCCATGGCCTACACAGTGGAGGCTGAGACGGTGAAGCCGGAGCTGAGAAATGCCGGAACCCCTGCTCTCTATGACCTCTCGATTTCGGTTCCACCGGTGCCAATGCAGACGATGGATGTGCGCGCTTTTTTCCTCTAGATGTTTGTGCACTTGATGAACTGTAAAACAAAAAAACAATGAAATCTATATGATTTAGCGAACAATTGCAAGCAAAAATTTAATGTATTCTGAAGAAAAAAGAATCAAACAAAGTGAATAATACGCAACAATCTATGCTTGAAACGCTAGCTAGCGACTACAAAATTCATATTAGATGAGAAACGATCAAATGAAACTGCGGCGACAATTCTATGAGTCTCCAGAAACCTAAAAATGGCTATTTTCTTCACTTTTATATTTCTCTACCGCAATTTCCCGGACGGAAAGCGAGCCAGAATTCAATGGAGGAAAGTGAAAGTATACGAACCTGGAAGTGGAGCTCGGCGAGGATTTGGGAGCGTAGAAGAGCTTGTCCATGACCGAATTGAACCTCTTCTCAGAATCTTTCGCCATTGTTCTGAGTTTGAGAAACTCGGCAGCTCAAGATAGCAAGGCGTCCGTGATGGTAGGGGATCCAATTTCGACTCGTAGAGGATTCCTCCTCCTCCTACTCCAAGAGTCTCTCTCGGTCTCATAACTAGAACTGGGCTGGACTATAAGATCGCCTTACCGACCCAGCTCATTTAAAATTGGGCTAGAACATATTGGACCTGGTTTCTGGGGCCTTACCATTATAAGAAAGGGTTTAACAATACCCAATTTCTGACTTCAAAAATATTTTTAGAAAAGAGAATGGATAATTGATATTGTTTTTGTCTTCTAGTCCCCACTGTACCCCCCAAAAAATAAGAGAGGCTAAACATGCAGGACCTCAATCATCCTAAATTTAGAACACTAGAAGTAGAAAATGACGTGAGAAGTAGAAGCTAGGCCTGCCCTTTGCTTTAGAAGCTGCGCACTTTTACAGTTCTAATCGGAGGAGTGGACTAGCTAAGCTAGCATACTACTACATTCATTTCATTCATCCACACGTCTCTGGATCCATAATTAATACGTACCTCTGTCTTTGCAGTTCTGCAAATACCATTGCTGAAAATTCTGCCATAAATTCAGAACACATCCTTTAATCCGGCCCAAACTACAAGGCTAGTCTAGTCTACTTCACATACAGTATATTGGATTATTGGTGTTCCTTTTTTGGGTAATTAACTTGTGAATATCTTCACCCCTAAAACTCATAATTACTTTACCGCACCCTATACTAGCTATGTACGTAGTCTGTGTCCCTCTCCTTTTCATCAGCCATAAATAATTAGCTAACTGCCAACTGCTCTGATCTATTATTGAAATTGCTTTTCTTGTCCTCTACTTCTGATTCACCTCTTTTATGAATGTGATCAAGCATTGCATTTACTTTTGTGTTCCTTAATGCTAAAGCTGACCCTTATTTTCATGCATCTTGAATTTGCTTGCTTCAGTTCTTTTTGTGAAGCATTTTGTCAAGAAGTAGTTCTTCATTTTGGCTAGTTAAACCAGCCATGAGGCATTTTGTTCTGTTCTTGTTTTTCTGCTGCAGTGCCTTGTTCGTATTGCTTGTAGTGCAAGCAGACCCTTCAGTATCACCAATGCAGAAAAAAGAGCAACAAGCCCTTTACTCTACTATGCAAGGCTTTGTTGGCAAGTGGTGGAATGGTTCAGATCTCTATCCAGACCCTTGTGGCTGGACTCCAATACAGGTACTTATTCGAAATCTTCACATTTACTTAATTATAATGTGTTTAAATTGAATCCTGAAGTATGATACTCACTAATGATTTAATGGTTATGTACAGGGAGTTTATTGTGATCTCTATAATGGCTTCTGGTATGTTGCTGTTATAAACATTGGACCAATTTACGACAACTATCTTCATTGCAGCCCAAATGCAGAGTTTTCACATCAGCTGTTCAAGCTCAAGCACTTAAAGGTCCTCTCATTCTTCAATTGCTTCCTCTCCCCAATTACAATTTCCTATTTAAACTGGGAAAAGCTTTCAAACAGTATAGAATCCTTGGAGTTTCGATCAAACCCGGGTCTCATTGGGAAAATCCCAAACACTTTTGGTTACCTTACAAAGCTGGAATCTCTAGTGCTGCTAGAAAATGGATTACAAGGCAAGTTGCCTAATGAAATAGGCACTTTAGTTAACTTGAGGCGGCTTGTCCTCGCCGGAAACAATCTTTCCAGTGAGATTCCACCAAGTCTTGGAGGGTTGGTTAAGCTCTTGATATTGGATGCAAGCAGAAACAAGCTATCTGGTTCATTGCCTTTGACTTTTGGATCTTTGACTTCACTTCTAAAGCTCGACTTGAGCAACAATATGATACAGGGGAAGTTGCCTAGAGAGCTAGGAAGGCTCAAAAATCTGACGCTACTGGATCTTGGAAGTAACAAAATTTCAGGTGGGTTGGTTCATTCACTTCAAGAAATGGTTTCTATGAAAGAATTAGTGATATCCAACAATCCCATTGGCGGTGGCCTCATCAGAATTCAGTGGCAAAATCTACAAGAGTTGGAAATTTTGGACCTTTCAAACACATTTTTGACAGGGCACATTCCTAAGTCCTTGGCAGAAATGAAAAGGCTAAGGTTTCTGGGGCTTAATAATAACAATCTCTCAGGAAGAATATCTCCAAGGCTGGAATCTCTTCCTTGCATTAGTGCTCTTTACCTTTATGGAAACAATTTCACAGGAGAAGTTGAATTCTCAGAATGGTTCTATCGGAAAATGGGGAGGCGGTTTGGAGCTTGGAACAACCCAAATCTTTGTTACCGAGCTGAAGCTAATTCGACACATTATGTTCCTTATGGGGTAAAATCATGTCAGCAAGAAACAACATTTTCCTCTGATAATGTTCCGCATCTCAAGTTGTAGTAGTGTTGTTTAGTCTTCTTCTTATTTGAAATTTAACCTTGGAGATGTCACAGATCATATTTGTCAACTGGAATGAAATTATTAATTTCCTCTGTACAAGCAATCCTCATATATCGATCATTGACTTGTCTATAAAGAATCAGAATTTCTTGTTGTACAATCTTATGAACCTGTAAAGATAATGTTGATGATTCAGTGACTTGGTCAAAGAGCTTGTTCAGTATTCAGTACCCCCATATGCATATGACTTTACCATGTGATCAAATACCAGTACTAGTGTACCAATTCTGCTTCACCCAGTCGGTCAGATTTTTTAACCATTCGATTTCAGAAAACAAAATAAGTTTGTTACTAGAATTTACTGGATAAGGCTGTCCTTTATTTACCGCGTGCTGCGTTTGAAAAACAGTTGTACCAAGTCAAAGAGATAGCCTTTTTACTCCACTACCTCCACTTTTCACTCCCATGAATCCTCACACATTTCTCTCAGCACTAACAACAAACTTCAACTCCAACCCTCCTATATATTCCCCCAAACCCTCGTCAACAAAACTTCATCTCATTCTTCATAGCTTAGATAGAGATCTATCTTAAAACCCTAAAAGAGAGAGCTCCCTACAAAATCCAAATTTTTTTACTTCATGGAAACCTCTAAAGTGATCGTCTTGCTTTTCCTTCTTTCTACCTTCCATTTCCTGGTTGTGACTTGCACCCAATTTGAAGTTGGAGGCAAGAGTGGATGGAAGGTCCCGAAATCAAAGGATGACTACAACCAGTGGGCATCAAAAAACCGGTTCAAAGTCGACGACACTGTCCGTAAGTTACTAGGGTTTAGTACTAGCTGGCCTAAAACTTTTTCTTGATTCACATTTTTGCTTTGATCTTTATTCTGTGTGATGTTTTGTTTTGCTTTGTTTTCATGGTACTTAGATTTCAGCTACAAGGACGACGTGGTTATGGTGGTGAGGGAGGACGAGTACGACAAGTGCCATTCAGCTCATCCACTTTTCTACTTCAACAATGGTAACACCGACATCAAGTTGGACCGGCCGGGGCTGTTCTACTTCATGAGTGGGGTGCAAGGGCACTGTGAGAGAGGCCAGAAGATGATCATCAAGGTGTTGGAACCAGCAAGCCCTCCTCAGTCTTCAACAGACTCATCATCACAGAAGAAGAATGGTGCTCCTGCAATGGCTTCTGCTGCCATCTCTTCTTCAACTGTTATGCTCTGCATTGTGTCATTCATTGGGGTTTTCTTGTTCTAAATCCCATGATTAATTGTTGTCGCTAATATGTAGAATTCTTGGGTCCGTTGGTATAATTTATTTAAGGGAGCAAGAGACAGACTTGAACTACTATTTGACATTATGAAGTTGAATTTGTTTCAGATTATGGGTTTTTTATTATTATTATTATTATGTAGTTTAAATGAAGATTTCATTTTGATTAAGCCAGAGTTCTAGATGTTCTTGTTTGGGTAGGCTGCATAAATGCAATGGGGAGCATTTTGATCTGCTCGGTCGTTTTAATCGAGTTCTAAGAAGCAATGGGGAGCTTATAATGGAAAGTGAAAACTGCCCTAAAATTTTACAATCGCTCTGCAAAATGGTTTGGATATTACAGATTTACAGCACAGCAGAATCAAAATAACAGAGATCGAAGGCCAATTTAACTTATCAAAATTACAAATTAAAAACAGAATTTGAATTGTTATCTTGTATTGAGGTTTGGCTCAGTTGGCAAGGGCGGGCCTGGTGTGTTCCCCCACGGGTTCCCCCCCAAGGGGTTTTTTGTTGTTTATTATAACGGGGGGGGGGGGGGGGGGGGGGGGTCTGGTGTGGGGTTGGGGGGTGGGTTTGGTGGGGGGGGTGTCCCCAAAAATTATTATCCACCATCAAGTTTTACCTTGCGTCAAGAATTATTATCTACATCAGGTTTGAATTGCACAATCTAATTGATAACCAATAAACCATACTAAAAAGTTGAAAATTGGTAGCAAATGGTCTAGACGAACAAATATCCAGGCACAAATGAAGCAAGTCCTTTGCGTTTTTTTTTAACCACTGGAAGTAGGAAAGAATCTAATACACTGATCAAAAGTTTGATAGTTTACAGTTTGTCTGCAGTTTCAGTCATGAAACTTCACAGATACGAAATTGTTACAAGATCACAGTAAAGGGTACTGGTAAACAGATAAATACCAGAAAAACTTGAATCATTTTGATTTGTTTCCATCAGCCCAAAAAAAATAAAATATAACATTATGCAAAACTGGTGCAGCATTACTGCAGACCTAGCGGGCGAGGCTCTCCTAATGCCTCACAAATTGTCTTATATCATCTCCACCTTTTTGCCTTCCATAAGGATTGCTAGGATTGATTCCATGTCGACTTCCTTCCACCTTGCGCGTGCTCTTCCTGAACTTTGATGCACTGCTGTCTAAGTTTAAGTTTACCTTGGGTGGATTAGAAAAGCAAAATGATGAAGCAACCGCCTGTCCATTTCCAACAACATTGCAGTTAAATCAGATTTCCATACTATTATAAAAGTTTGAAACATCCAAGGACTTGAGAGAAATTTAAATTTTAGCAACAAGTCATTATCGTTGGAAGATAAATGTCAATTGACCATATTACACACTCTGAAATCTCACAACAGCAGAGACATATAAAAGATAAAATGATTGCCTTGACAATGTCAAGAAAATGACAAGTACCTGGAGATCGAGCCGGTGAACATTAAAGATGTCCTTCATAGAGTGTGAATTATATGCTAATAGATAAGACCTATATGCATCTTTTGCTGCACGGTTCAGATGGTAGTTGTTGGCAACCAACTTCTCCTGCATCAATCAAAGCAATTTAACTTAAATTTTCATGGAATCAGTTATTATCTAATAATTCAATAATAAGAAACAGAAACGTACCAGCTGAGATTGGACATTTTTCAGCTTCTTCTCATTAAATTCATACTCTTTAACAGGGACTTTTGCGGCCTGAAAACAAAGTGAAATATGGATGAAATGGAGAACAAGCCCCTAAACAAAAACCACAATATTCAATCAAGTGACTCCCTTCTGCAAAACAGTGTAGCTTTCTTTGGATTCTGTATCAATTTCTTTATTTATTTTTTATCATCTTTTCATCAGTAAATAAACCATACCTTCAAATAGCGAAGAAATTGCAACTCTTCAGGAATGAGGAAAAGTAGTGCATTTCCTTTTCCACCTTCCCCACGAGCTGTTCGTCCAACCCTGTGGATATATTCCTGCAAGAACCAATCCCATGGTAAGCAGTATTCAGCGTGGATTAATAAGAATAACAAGGTACCAAGATTAACTCAAGTATGTTAAAGAAAGAATATTACACACCTTGGGTTCATCTGGAGGATCAAACTGCACAATCCAGTCCTACAAGCACAGAAAGGAGATAGAAAAGCAGTCAACACCAACATTTCTAATAAAGGAGCATAGTGACGTAACCATGCATAATAGTTAGTGAAACTCCAAAGTACAGGTCAACTACAAAAAGAAAAAAGGACATACCACAGCAGGGATATCCAAGCCACGAGCAGCAACATCGGTACAAAGTAAGATTCCTTTCTCTGCTTTGCAGTAGTCAAAAAAAGTACTTGTCCTCTTCTGCTGCTTTTGCTTTCCATGGATATCAAAGCAATCCACATTAACGTATCTAAGAAGGTCGGAGTGGAATTTCACTGAGTTACAAGAAGAGAAGAAGACCATCACTTTCTTTGACAGATTCTTTGTCAGGAAAGAATACAGGAGAATAAATCTCTTGGCACTAGGCACAATACAATAGCCTTGTTGCAGCCCTTCATTCGTGACCTATAGAGCACACAATCTTGTCAGGTTCTACAGATTACCACTAAATTACAAGATAAAATAGATCTATTTATGAGTATGAAGTGGTTTTAAAAATAATATTATATATGAACATTAATGTGGAATCCAAAAAGACCAGCTGGATTCCTACCTTAGTTCTCCCATCATCCACATCTATATACATAGGTGTTGTTTGGAAGGACAAGCGAGCAAGATCTTCAACCTACAGGTTTAATGGGAAAAGGATTATCAAACTCATGTAACAAATAGGGCAATACAGGCACATTAAGTAAGAGAAGGAAAAGGAGTTTAGGAACTACGGATCTATGGCAGCATATGAGATGTTGACTGATCAACTACTATGAGATAAAGATATGACTGCACAAACCTTCTTAGTCTGGGTTGCAGAAAATAAAGCTGTTTGCCTATTCTGCACATTCAATAGAAACTGAATCAGCTGAAGCATATAACCCGTTAAAAGTCCATTTGCAATTGCAACTACAAGCATAAAAAAAATAAACAATCCATAAACAATTATTTTGAGCTCCTGGAGTCATTCTACAAGAAAACGAGAAACATATGTTGAAAGCTGGATGCATCTATGGTTCACAGTTGAAGCCATTTCTTAAGTTTGTACTGTATCGCCATTAATTATTTATCTGATGAATAATATAACAAAATATATCTAAAACAAAGATAATTCCTTATCAACAAAACCGAGAGAAGCTGATACAAGCCAGGTAATGCAACAAACTCAACTAAGACAAACAGGCTTGAGCTAAATAGTAAAGTTATCACACATGATTAGCATCATTGAGTCTTTATAACATAAGAGGTAAAACCAATTAAATCATTTACCTTTGGTAGAATGTTAATAATTTGTTTCATTTCTTCCTCAAAGTTTGCTTCCAGTATCCTGTCAGCTTCATCAATGATGAGGCACTGCAAGTCAAAGAGAATAAAGAAATTAAAATTGTCAAATGTTGTGAGGTAATTACAACGGCTTTGTCTCAATCAAAGATATTTCACCAATCTGACCAAGAAGTTAACTTCAATAGCAACACAAATCACAAAAGGATCTCAAACTACATTTCAGTACATTGTAACTCTGACATTCCACAAAAATAACCTTTTAAAACAGATTTTGAAACACAGATGAAACAACTACCTTCAAGTTCTTAAATATGAATCCCTTCGTATTCTGCAGATGGTCAAGAAGACGACCAGGAGTTGCAACCAATAGATTTACTCCTTTTGCAAGACGCTCTGCTTCTCCTCTTCTAGCCGAACCACCAATAACCAAGCCAAGAGTCTGTGAGTGATTCTTGAGAAGGTCCTTCGCCACCGCATGGGACTGATTATTTCAACAGTAAATTGGTCAGGATAACTTATGGGCTTCAAATATAAATCTCAGAATGAAACAGCATAACATGTAGAGCACAAGTTTTCTTTCTTCCCAACATTGAAATGAAACACATTTTCTTAGACCAACATTTCAACTTTCTGCAAATACACAATTTATTTTTTTTAAATTTGTATCAAAATCAGAAGTTAACTTTCATATGGCGGAAATATCATAAGAAAACGTCATTTACAAAACCCATTTCAACAGACATGATCATTCTAAAGAAAATTAGGTCTAGATGTTAGGAACAAAAAACACTACTTTTAACAAGTACAAACACATTTCAACTCTAAATTTGTAGATGTTTTGAATTGGATTAAGCTCCACCAAAACCCATTTCAACAGACATGATCATTCTAAAGAAAATTAGGTCTAGATGTTAGGAACAAAAAGCACTACTTTTAACAAGTACAAACACATTTCAACTCTAAATTTGTAGATGTTTTGAATTGGATTAAGCTCCACCACACTACTGCTACCATATCAAACCAAACACCTCATTGCATCATTAATATGGAAGGGTTCTCACCTGTATTGCGAGTTCCCTAGTTGGGCAAATGACAACGACACCCGTTCCATTACGAGGAGAAAAACTTGCGTTGTATAACAACTCCACAGCTGGTACTAGAAAAGCGAGAGTTTTCCCAGACCCTGTCCTTGCAGCTCCGAGGACATCTTTTCCGATTAATAGCGGTGGGATTGCTCTGGATTGAATCTTCATTCGTAATTCCAAACCAAATTACTTGTTAGAAACATACATTATTCAAGAGCTAACAAAATCACAATCACTACTCACATTATTGAGGAGCTAACAAAATCACAGTCACTACTTACCTGAGTCATATGCTGAAAGCCCATTCCTTGAATGGCCATGAAAGTTTTCTCGGACAAATTCAATGAAGCAAATGACACTGTGCTCATAATTCCAGACCCCCCACCACTCTTCACCTTCTTCTCCTTCTTCTCTTCCTCCTCCTCCTGTGCTTCGTCACCTTCTTCCTCTTTGGTCTCGCTAGGTATTTGAGCCTCTGCTTCCTCCCCCTTCATTTTCTTCATCTTCTTTCTCTTCTTTTCCACCCCCTTCTTATTCTTATTACCCTTAGCTTGTTCCTCGCCTTCTCCGTTTTCTCCTTCTTCTGTTTGGGACTCATTTTGAGGCTCTGGTTGCTCTGTATCTTCCGATTCCGATTGCTTATTCCCTCTATTTCTCTTGCGCTTCCTCTTCTTCGCCTCGTCCGCAGCAGATGCGCGAGCGATTGGGTCGGTCATGGCGACTGGTTGTAGCGTTTGGCGCGTTAGGGTTTTAGGCTAGGGCGCAGAGGAAGACAAGCAAGCTAGCTCTCAGAAACGGTGAGGATGTAGGAGAGTGTGAACTGTGATTTTTTGTAGGGGGTTTGGTCGTTAAAACTTAAACCCTAGTAGTTTGCCAACGCCACTCGGATCATCTGTTTGGGCTTGACCCAAAAACAGAAATTCTGCTTGGGGTTCAGACTCAAATTACTATACTCGGCCCATTTTCAACACACAATTGGGCCTCTTTGGTTACTCTAATTTGAGTAAATGATTTATAAATTTAGACAATTGAGCCCATTTTCAACACTCACTAAGGACTTGGCCCAATTGAGATTTGTATATTTTTATTTTTTTCAATACCATTCATGTAATATTGGCAAGCAAATTCAAAATTGTTTAATCATTTAACTATGATTAAATAGAATTGCTCAACAACAAAAAACTAATGATTAAATAGATACTATTTCCATCAAAATGGTGAAATAAATTTGGTAAAGATTAAATCGTTTATAATTTGGATTCACTTGATTATTTCAAAAATGATATTTGTAAACATCTCTATAAAATAAATAGTCTACAACATGTGATAACATTGGATGTGGTCTCGCAAGAGAGCTTGGCCTCGCATCTGGTTCACAATGAACCATGCCTCTATATTCGATTTTTGAAGGTACGTACATCACTCATTGTTGAGTAACAATGGTGCCATAAAGGTTGAATTTTATAGAAAAAGTGATCAAGTAGGTATGCATTATGTTTGGGTCTTAAATATCTCACCAAATTAGTCAATTATGTCATAGATAAGCAACCTAAATCAATAACTATAATATGCATAATTAGCACCACAACACTACCCACTTTTATTTTTGGTGCAATACTCCTAGCCATTTGCATATCATTATGCTATTAGTTAGTGGCAAAATGAACACCATAGTTTAGCAAAGTTTGGTAGAGTTTGGTATTTATATCTCGAAAGCAACAAGTCCTTTTTTTATGATCAAAATGATCAAGTTTCATTATGGGGTCAATTATCCCATAGATTAACTACTAAAGCATGGAACTAGAACACGAGAGGTCGAGAGCATTCATGACCTGTCCACTCTACTATATATATGTGCATGAATTTTCATAATTGGGTTGCTCTATTGGCCTCCCTTATAAGTCATTTTTCTAAAATAATCACAAGACTATAATCATAGCCAATGCTTGCAATTATGTTCCACTCACTTTCATTGACCCTATAATCATAGTCAACTAAATGTGTACCAACATGACATCATTTCATTGACCCTATAACATAAATAAAATTATTTTTTATAATACAAATTCTATAACTTTGATTATTATGATGTCATACAATTATTTGATTGTCCATTAAATCTCATAATAAGGTGAATTTTCCAGTCATTTAAACCATTTGATTTGTGAAATATAATAAATGCCT
Organism: Rubus idaeus; assembly: GCA_030142095.1. Lineage (NCBI taxonomy): Eukaryota > Viridiplantae > Streptophyta > Magnoliopsida > Rosales > Rosaceae > Rubus > Rubus idaeus. The sequence goes on along the minus strand of CM057969.1, from coordinate 2,599,948 downwards.
GAAATTAATACACAAAATACATCCTTGGCTTTATTTTTCTACTTTTACTTTCAAAATTCAAAAGTATACATCTTTAATGATTTCATCTTACAAAAAAAGGGGAAGCTTCCACGTGGTCTAAATGGATCCCACTGTTCTCTCCCTACCGGCTAACGAGTCTGACAACATTTTTGACCGTTACAATACATTTATTCAAAAATTTAAAAAAGCAAAAACCTTATCAGCCTTCCCTCAATTGCTTCTTCCACTCCAGTTAACTCAAAAATTCATACGAAACAAACACTTTATCTGGAGAGCAAGTAGCAGAATTTGGAGTGTCCATAGCAATTACGTTCAAAACCTAACACTACCTCCCCCAAATCCAACGGCTCAAAAGACCCTCCAAAGCTGACACCCAAATCACCGTCTTGATCTTCCCTCCCTCCTTTTCTATTTCTGCTGTGCAAATTCACTGAGTTCCCAGGATTTTTTTTTTGATCTTCAGGCATTTTGAGCAGTTTCGTCAACTGGGTCGCTTTGAAATTTTTGTGGGTATGTGAGAAAAATCGAATCACAGAAAATGCCTGTATCAACTCGTTCGCAAAGTGAACGAAAACCCAGGTCGGATCAAGAACAGAGCCACGCGAATCTTCCTCTGAGAAACCCACACCATGGATTGAAGGAAAAGATGAAAGCTTTGACTTTGCTTTACGAGCAGCAAAAGCAAGCCTCCGCAGCTCTCAGAAATTCGAAACCCCCGGATCCGACGGAGCTCCGATTCGCGACCCACCCGAGCGTCCAGCTTCTGGGCTCTTGTAAAAAAGAAGAGAGAGAGTCGACTCGGCCCAGCACCCAAGTTATGAGAGAGAACAACGCAATGCACAATTCCACCATTACAAGAACTTACGTTCTGCCTCGGCCTCCGCCTCAGCCTCAGACTCAGGCCCAAACCCACGACGCGAAAGAGAATGCGGTCGCCGGAAACGACCGGATTCTCAGCTTTACTTCGCTGCCAAGAAAGGCCAGGGCCTCGACCACGGTGGCGCGGCGGCTCTCGCTCGGCGGAGGTCAAGTCCCTCACGTGGCGCACGTGACCGAGGGCAAATTGATGATGGAAGGGGCTAAGAATGTTCAAGAATCGGAGGCGAATTCGGCGGTTTCGGAGAAAGCCCCAATTTCTGGGAGCCGGATTCTGGTGTTCGTGAGGCTGAGGCCGATGAGCAAGAAGGAGAAGGAGGCCGGTTCGAGGTGTTGTGTTCGGATTGTGAACCGGCGTGACGTGTATCTGACGGAGTTTGCGAACGAGAACGATTATCTGAGGCTGAAGAGGCTGAGGGGACGACATTTCACCTTCGATGCTTCTTTTCCAGATTCAACTTCTCAGCAAGAAGTTTATTCCACCAGGTGAGTTTTGGGTATTCAAATTCTTCATTGGCACCATAATTGGGTTTGTTTTTCGTCACTTTTACTTGATTGATAGCTTGTTAAGAGGAAAAACCAGGAAGAGTTACTTGGTTCAGAAGAAAACGAGAACAGAAAACAACTAAGCTAATGGTAGAGTATTAGTACAGCTATGAGAGATTATTGAACAAGTCATGCTGTGGTTTGGGAAAACATTCATTAACCTGTTCCTACATTAAACAAGGAAAGTTTAGCAAATATGGTACCCATTTGATTTTTCAGTACAGGCTGTACAGCTATGAAAAAATTGTTGATAATGTTGTTTGTTTTAGTAGAGCTGAAATTTCCATCTTTGAACAAGTCATTATGTGATTTGGAAAAACATTCATTAACCTGCACCTTCATTAAATGTAATGAGGAAAGCTTAACAAAAAGGCTGCCCTATTCGATTTTTCAGTACAGCTGAGCTTGTGGAAGCAGTTCTGCAGGGGAGGAATGGATCAGTCTTCTGCTATGGTGCCACGGGGGCCGGAAAAACATACACAATGCTAGGCACTCTGGAGAATCCGGGAGTGATGGTTTTGGCAATCAAGGACCTCTTCACCAAGATAAGGCAGAGGAGCTGTGATGGAAACCATGTGGTTCATCTGTCCTATCTTGAAGTCTATAATGAAACTGTCAGGGATTTGCTTTCCCCCGGAAGGCCTCTAGTCCTTAGGGAAGATAAACAGGTCTGCCTCTCTATCTTGTATCTCGCATTAATTTACTTGCAACAATTTATCTTGTATCTCACATTAACTAATCTTCCAAATTTTTATTAAGTTGTAATGTTGTCATATGTAGTGTATCAAAATTTCCTAAAATACTAATCTTCTGATGTGGAAGGTTCATTTGTTAGCCTGAAGTTAATTAACCTAAAGTTTAATTACAAGTAAACGTTTTATATTTAATTTTACTTGATACAAATCTGAATGATGGTAACAATGTTTGTTCAAATGTATATTACAGGGAATGGTGGCAGCTGGTCTTACACAATACAGAGCTTATTCCACCGATGAAGTACGTTTAATACTCCCTTTGCTGGTGATTTGAAAGGTTAGATAGGTTTTGGGAAGATAATGTATTGTTTGGTCTTTCCTTGTTTTGTGGCAGGTTATGCAATTGCTTCAGCGGGGAAACCAAAACCGAACTACTGAACCAACTCGCGCTAATGAAACTTCTTCTCGCTCCCATGCTATTTTGCAGGTAACAACTGAATATGGCCTGTTGAGTTGTCAATTACATGATGACTCAGTTTTCTTCTTCCTTTCTAATGCCTCTCTTCTGTACCCAGGTTGTGGTTGAATACCAGGTAAAAGATGCTTCTATGAATGTGGTCAACCGAGTAGGCAAGCTCTCACTTATTGATCTTGCTGGGTCAGAGAGAGCCCTTGCCACAGATCAGAGAACAGTGAGATCTCTTGAGGGTGCCAATATAAATCGCTCACTCCTAGCACTGAGCAGCTGCATCAATGCTCTCGTGGAGGGAAAGAAACACATACCTTATCGAAATTCAAAGTTGACCCAACTTCTCAAGGATTCTCTTGGAGGAGCTTGTAACACTGTAATGATTGCCAATATCAGCCCATGTAACCTCTCATTTGGTGAAACCCAAAATACCCTTCACTGGGCTGATCGAGCAAAGGAAATTAGGACCAAGGTCAGTCCTCCTTACATATCATTCTTCAACTTCCACTCATTCACTGAAATTTTAAATGCACTCAGCCAACAATTAAAGTTTATAAGTCATGTTGCAACTTTCTGTTCTTACATTGTGTATTACTATAGCAAAAGCAACAGTATCTTGCATGTCAAGCGCAGGCATTGGCTTTCATCTTTCTCAAAATTCCATGTTTGGTTTCTGTCAGTTATAAAAGTTGCGCCAATATTTTAATGGCAAGTCATTATGATAATTCTGAATAATTTACACAATTGCAGGCCTGTGAGGTGAACGAGGAAGTAGGGGAAGTACCTGAATCTGAAACTGATCAAGCCAAACTATTACTTGAATTACAGAAAGAGAATCGTGAACTTCGAGTACAACTGGCACGTCATCAACAGAAGCTACTAGTTGTCCAAGCACAATCCTTGGCTGCAAATGCGTCTCCAACCCCTTCTTCAGCTACCTCTCTCTTGACGCCTCCGACGTCTGCCCAACCAAATGAGAAGAGGAAACCCAGACCATCTTTCTTGGCTGGGAATTGTTTCACACCAGAATCCAAGAGAAAAGGGGCTGATGAAGGAGTCAGAGAGCTTCGCCAGACAGTAAAAGCATTAGAAGCAGAAATAGAAAGGATGAAGAAAGATCATACTTCACAGCTAAAGCAGAAGGATGATATTATTCGTGATCTTTCACGGAAAAGTGACAAAACACCAGCAATGGGGAGGGAGGGTACAAAAAGGGTAGTCACAAGGGCTAGCTTGAGACCAAAGGAGCCAAGCATGGGTGAGTTGAAGAGTCCAAGTCATCGTTTCAGGTCACCAGTCCCAACTGCTAAAAAACGAAGCTTTTGGGACATAACAACCGCAAATAGCCCATCAGTTACTACACAAAATGGAAGAAAAACTAGAAGTCATGTTATTCGTGAACCGCTTGCAGTTCCCTCCATGCTTCTCCAGGTAATCTAATTGTTCTCATTGTCTTTGCTTAACTACTTACTGAAAAATGTGTTTGGTTTCAAACACGCCAAACTTCTAAGAAATAGTTTACAGGTCCTATCACTAAAACATCCTCCCACGAAAACACGCGCTCTTTTAATCTTTTATGTATGCCTTGTTTCTTTGTTCTGCAACTGATGCAGCTTGCCTATCCATGTTTCTGCTTTGTGATATTTTTTGGACCGCACATCATCAATTATACCAGCCAGGTTTTGCACGACAAAAGCCCGAGCGTCTGAAGTAACACAGGAAGGATGAAGAGGAAGGAAACGAGAAAAAAGGCTACTTAGGGTTTAGACGGTGCTGCTGTTACTTGTATTTTATGATCAACCAACATTGTCAAATCACAATGGAGTCTGAGTTGTTCATTACATTATTCTTTCCTCATAATGTTTCTTCTGTAGAGTCAGCAAAACACATTTTTCATTAGTTCAATTTTTTTTGTTTTTTCAGAATAATACATTACTTATTCCAATTAAGCTCGCTCTACTATTTGCATTTAGAGATCATCAGTGCGCAGCCAAATGAATGAATTAGTGCTTGTTGTTTTGAAGAATTTAGAAAATAAGGAAATGCTCCGGTAAAGCTCTCATCAACAGAAGGCATGAACATCACTCGTGATGAATGACAGCAAAATCATATGCAAAACACCATCAGGCTGGCACAAAAAGCCTTCTACTTATAGACACTTTCTTTGACCTCTCACGACCAAGAATCCAACTTTTACTACATGTTAATCTCCCAGTGTGTACATGCTAACAAGGCTTTAGTTCTTTTGATTTTTTTTTTAATGGAAGCCAAAATACTAAAACTATTAGAACTAAGATATGGATCAAGCAGGCACGCATGGTCAGTACGTGTATATCTTTTTTCTTTTCAGTTCTCCTCAATTTCCACTCTGAAGGATTATCAAACACTAAAACTATGAATCTATGATGATGATGATGATGATGATCCAACCCCATTGTGTGTATGAAATACCAAATAAGCTCACCACTACAGTCCCACTTGATCAAAAAGCTACTCCACTTCTGGTCCGGCCCTGCAGTCTGCTTATATAATTGAGCATTTAAGCTCATTAGGTTCCACTAGTAGGTATCAGATCCTGAATCCTCTTGTCCAATTGAGGAAAAGATAAATGGCCACCGGCCGGCTGCAAATTAAGTCTGAGCATATCGTCAGTTCTTCCGCGCACGGGGCTCAGAGTCTTTAACCTGGTCCCCTACCCCCCCCCCCCCCCCTAACTTGGCCAAATTATTAACAAAACAAAATGTCATTTCACTGTGAAAGTGACCACCACTACCCGAAGTCAGCAAAACCAGGAACTTTTCTTCATGGAGCGAGATGAAAAAACTTGCATTCATTCTTAAGACAATTCGTCAAACACCTTATCTTAATTTTTTATCACACCTCTCATTTCCTCGACACTTTTTGCCTTAGACTAGGCACAACATTTTAATAAACACTTTGCTCAAAGAAAAAACATTTAATGGTGGACTGTTATTAGCTTACGGCCGCCCCTGCAACTACCATTTAATGGTTGGAAATTTAATATTCCAAAGAACAAAACCCCACAAATATCACATGATTTGATTGATCTCTCATTCATTTACTTTCCTAAGGAGTTAAGGTCACATAGCTATCTACATGTACGTTCCCAATAGACAAGGTGCGATTGCCCTACAATTATATGGCACCACCCAACTTTGGAGTTTAGATGTAGCCATTTTAGTCCTCATTTAATTAACCTACCTTAGGGCAACTCCAATGCATAGCTCCAAACTCAAACCCAAATTTGGGAGCTATATATGAGTTTGAGAGCTATATATGGGTTTTGAGACCTAGTTTGGGATTGAGTTTGACTCCTAGGATAGCTCCCAAACCTATATATAGCTCCCAAATTTGGGTTTGGGTTTAGGTTTGTGCTATGCATTGGAGTTGCCCTTAGGCATATGCAATCATTCAATGCTCTTCTTTGTGAGTCGTCTGGGATTTACTTCAAGTTCAATCCTCCTATACGTGTTGCTGCACAAGTTTCTTTTTCTGGGGTTTATAATATTACACCTGGTGCTAAAGACGTAACACCCCGTTTGATTTGCCGAATAAAAATGATTCAATTATTTTAAGGAAATAGAAAAACAAACCTTAACGAGTTGAATGATTTCATTGCACTTACGAAACATGAGAAATCAATTCTCTTCTCGCTTCAACTCTCTAATCCAACAAATGAAATGAGATGTAGAATTGTATTTATTGAAATAATGATTGATCAAAGCAGTGGCCGAACTTTATGTAGAGCCACCACCAACTTTTGAATCCTTTGAAAGAAAGAATGATGGGTGGATGATCAAAATGAACCTCGAATTCTGTGGTGAGATAATCCTAGCTGTAACACATCCAGTACCACCCTTTCAATTGTCCTCTGGGCCTCCTTCACATTATTGTTTCACATTGTGGTTGCAGATCTAGAGAAGAAAGAGAAGGCATAAACTTCATACTTGAAAGCCTTGAAACTAGGACAAAAGGGTTAGACAGACACTGAGACAGCAGTCACAGTACTGTAATACAAACTACAGAGAACATGACCAAACTACCCTTGTAAGAATGTCATCTGCATATATTTCATTTCTGGGTTTAAGGATGTCATTTCAGATTGCTGATTCAAATTCACACAGTGAAGAGAATGTAGACAGTAGTCATTTAAATTCAGCAGGGAATCAAATGCCAAGGTGGAAAAGCAGTCAACAAGATTTACATTCAGGAGAAGAAAATAAAAAATAGAAAAGAGCAGGAAAAAAAAAAAAAAGGCAGTCAATTATAAGCAAAAGCCAAAATTCTGCTGTCAGGAATTAGATTTGGGTTTTTAGTTTTATATTTTGCTTTTGATGACTTCTATGATTACTTTAGTAAACTTATCTTGGGATCATGGTAACACAAAATTATATATCAAAAGCAATGATTGGAAATTGGAACAGCCTATACTTTTAGACCAAATGCTGATATTTTATGGGACGAATGTGTATGAATCACCATTACTGCAAAAAAGGAAACAAGTTAAACAGAGAAAGGAAATTAATAGTAAAGCAAAAAAGAGACATCAAACCTATCATTGAAGCTATCCCATATAGAAGTGGGAGACCCACACAGACAAAAGGAAAAAGAAAATTGCATCTTTGTGTCATTAAGTTTTTCCCTTTTGGCTATGCATTTGAAGCTATCTTATGATTTAAGTACAGAGCTTTCAGCTACACAGAGGAAAAAAGCAGTTTATGTGTTTACATATTGATCTCCCATAAGTTGTCATAATTACCAAAAAAAAAAAAAAAAACAGGGGGAGGCCCCTTACGAATAGCAAAGAAATCATTGTACTAATCTACTCTTCCCGTATGAAATTGAAGGACTTTCTCTCACTACCGTTGTTTATCTACTAATCTCATGTCTATCTCTCTCTCTCGTTATAATTATACATCTTTCGTTATATCCTAGATCACGTAATGAGAGAGAGATAGACACTTGATTATAAACAACTGGTGATATAAAATAATTACTATTTTCTTTTTTGATATGGCAAGTCGAGACGACAGAATCTTAAAACAAACTGAATAATAGCATGATGGATAATTGGATAATCAGACAGCATCATACCAAAATGGAATTACAAATTGAACTATACTCCAAAGTTCCTCCGCTCAGCTTAACTGCTAACTTAGCATATAAAAGAAGAAGCATATATAATTTACCCCAACAATTTAAACTTCTTTCCATAGTAAAAACAAACAAATTCATCATAAACTTAGTAAAGATGACAATCATGATTGCATAAGCATTTGGTCTAATCATCACTTAATTAAGGATTGGAAAAAGCTATACATGTACACCTTCATGCCCCCACCACCTACATCATGTTCTAATGTATTGCCCCCCACCTAAACTAACAAAATATGAAAGATAGACATAAACCCACTAACGATTTCCCCCAAATATTCCAATCTAAAAAAGGAAAAAAAAAAAAAGGAAAAAAAAAACCTAGGAGAGAACTAGCTCGGCTTCCAAATTCTAGATTGAAGAGCTAAACAAGAGCTTACTCTTCAAGAATTGAAGCACATAGTAGTTAATTAGACTCGAAGCAAGTAGATACTGAGTTCAGGAGCCCCGTTGCTATCAGGGTTCATCATGTAGAAAGCCTCCGAGTCTCTGGAGCCAACAACCCTCTCAAACTTAGCCCTCATGTACATGAGTTCACCATCGGACCCAGATTCAGCTTCATTCCCAGGCAAGACCCCAGCACCCATTGAAATGGGCTCTACAGCCTTCAACACCTTCCACTCTTTGGGCCCACATTCCCTTCTGCTAGCAAACCCAGACTTCTTCCCATTGCAGTAAGTCCTCCACACGGGCTCTTCCAGCAACCTCACAGCTGAAGATTTCGATTTCGATTTCGATTTCGAGTTCGAGTTCTCCGTCTTCTTCTCCTCTTCTTTCTCCTTGTCACACTCCAAAGCAATCCTCACAAGCCCAGATGCCATTTCTTTGACCAGCCCACTAATCGGTGTTGCCAGCTCGATCAGGAAAGCCGGGTGTGAATTTGGGTCTCTTTGGAGTGCGAAGTGTACATGCCCTTTCTTAGACCCGAAAAGGGTCCCTATAACTCTGGGGCCGAGACCCAGCTGGAGGCTTGAACGGCTCTTCCCAAAGGCCGTGAGCACCGACCGGAGCCTCGAAATGGCTGCAGCTTGAAGCTTCCTTCTCGGAAGCTGGACCTTATTGTGAGGCGGCTGAGGCTCCTGTTTCTTCTCTTCCTCATCAGCAGCAGCAGCAGCTGCTGCTTTTGACAAGCTTGGAAGAGCTAGTCCATCTTCATGATCATGATCATCTTCATTGCCAACTTTGTTAGTCCAGTGGAAGTGTCTTTTGGAGGAGGAGTCCTGCAAGCCCTTTGCCATGACTGTTGTCTATCATAAGAGAGAAAGCAATCAATGGGAAAGAGGCACAGTCCTTTAAGAAGCTGGTTGGTGAGAGAGAGAGAAAGAGAGAGAGTGTAAGAGTGGTTTTCTGGTCTCTTCTCTTTTATTGAGGTGGTGTGTGGGGAGGTGGTGTCTACATTAATTCTTTGTTTCTAGTAGCCCAAGAGAATCCTGACAAAAGAAACATAGACTGACCCACAAACTGTATGCTCCACAGAGAGAAGAATGGAGATGGTGTGAGATTTTTATTGTTTTGAAACCACAGAAAAGAAAGGGAATCTGAGGAGACAATGCGTTTGTGATTTCACTTTCGAGTGGGGTAAGCAAAGCTAGTAGGGATTTTTGCTTGACCGACCCTTTTTGACTTAAATCACAGAAACAGTAAAGAGGGATTGCAACCAAAGCCGAAGGCACACTTCAAAAAACAGACCAAAGCCATCGCTATTCACACTGGACATGCTTACATCAGTGACGTCACCATTTCACACCATACCAATGTCTTCTTCTTCTTTGTCCAAGTGCAGAGGTGTGGGTGGTGGTGGTGTTGTTATTGGGGTTTTCAAACTCGTCTCTATCTATCTCAGTATCAAGTCCCTGAGCTCTCATGGCATGGCTTATGTTGGGTGCAGAGTCTACATTTCGATCTTCACCTACCTGCGAACTGGCACCTCAATGTTTGTGGGGGACCTATACCACTAAACCACTGAAGCATCGAAATCAAAACGATTACTGTAGCTTAGTTCCACTAAGGTTATCTTATCAGACCAACATGGATTGGAAATGTACACCCAGCACGAGTCAAGGATGAGTAAAAAAGCTACAAGATGGCTTTATATCGTAAGAATTGCATGATTAACAAGCACAGATACTACAGAGTCAAGCCAGTCACAGAGCTAAACGCTGGCGAGCTATAACTAGATAACGAAACCAGATAATTACATACCGTTGAGACCAGGATTCGGGCAAACTCGAACTAATTACATTCACTTCTAGACATGGATCCATAACGAGAATACAACTTAGGAGTGCGTATTGACATAGGCCAGCAAACTAGTCAAAAGGTTTTTGTACATACTTTTAGAGATATTAGAAGCACAATCGATGAGTGATGCTTGCCTACGGTTGAAGGAAAATAAAAGATCCTAAAGTTAGCTCTCTAAACTTTGGTCGGGGTCTGGTTGCTTGGGCGCAGTGGCGCCTCCATTCATTCTGGCTCGTGCCTCGGCAAACATCCTCTGCTGCTCCGCCAAGGCTTCTTCCTCCGTCATCTCTGCTCCATTGCCCCATTTGACACTTTTTGCTACGTCATGCTGGAAAATTTTCAACTCTCATCAGTACATTGTTTATGTGGCACGTTCACCAAAAATGTAAAAATAGATGTGTGCATTAGTCACAAGTGGGTTTGTGTGTGTGTGTGTGTGTGTGTGTGTGGAGAGAGAGAGAGAGAGAGAGAGAGAGAGAGAGAGAGAGAGAGAGAGAGAGAGAGGGCCAATCCCTAATGTCACGGTTTAACTGAGCTGCTTTCAGTGACTACAATCTTGCACTACTTGTATGAACATAGAGAGCATAAGCTGATGAATACTTACCACAGTCTCAATCTTGTGTTGTTCATACGCTGCATAAACTTCCTCAATGTACTCGCTGAACCCAAGAACCTGATAACAGAATCAAAAGTGTCAAAGCCACAGCCATTTCATACATGTACATCATTATACAAAAATTTTGCTAATTGACAGTAAGATGTCTATGACAGAGCCAGCTATTTTGCTGATTTGTGTATACCCCAATCAAATTACCAACCACCTTTTTTGGACAAGTACAAATAAATGATTACACTTTTAAGGTTTATCTCACAGATATACCTTTTACGGATATGTAACCAAATTGACTAACCATCCTATTTATGAAAATTCAGAATTATAGAAAGATGAACACTATCTCACAAAGATGATGCAAGTACAAAATGCAGATGCATGCATAGATCGATAAAGGCACTCAATCTACTGATGTTGATAAACCACAAAACGAAAGCCCAGGTGCACTATGGACTGAAACACCACTCAAAGAACAAGAACCAAATTAGACATTAAAATATATGGTCAGAGGAGTTGATCAAAAACCTGTAAAGCCTTGAGCACATGCTCGGGTGCTATTGTTCTTTTCTCCTCTCTACTACAAACTTCATTAGACTCTGATGAGATGAGATTTATAAACTCTGCAAAGGCATGAAATAAGTAATAAATCAGTTTAGAAAAATATAAAACATCCGTCACAAGGTTATCATCATCTAGACACTAGAAAGGCAGACTGTTATGGAATTCAGGAACACATTACAATAGTTGAAAGACATTGAACTTCAAACTACATAAGGAATGACTTTCAAAAAGGGTTAATCAGTAATCAACCCACATGATAATCAATGATCAACCTATAATATGAGTGAATATTACATATCTAATGCCACCTAAAAACTTGAGAAAGAGTCTCCATCGCTGACAGACAAGAAGTTCCAGAATTGCATGCAAACAAAAGCATAATAGAGATCATAGAGTTCCGGGGCAATTTTTCAATGCAGTGATGATTGCTTCAAAGTTTCAAAATTCCCCTATGCCAAAGGACATACTTGTATAAGAAACAAAATCCCTCAAAATCCTATACATAAGTTTGATTTATTTTTGCTTCAAACTTATTCAATTGACACTATTAAGAAAATATTATTCCATTGAATTCAGTTCTGATAAATCAACAATTGAAGACCCAATAATACAACTGGCCTTGAATCATTGAAACAATTAGGTTTCACATACAGAAAAGGCTATTATTGGCTTAAAGATCTACAGATAAGACTTTAAACTACTCACAAAACAAGATAAGGGGCAAAATATAGCATTACCAATAACAAAAGTTGAGCAAGTTTTGGTCAACACAGAAGAAAAAAGAATATACCAGTGCAGCTAACAAACATGTGAACATGAGTATATCCAGCGAAGTGTGTGAATGCATATGTCAAATGCAAAACATAAACTACACTTTTATTTATTTATTTATTCTCACCTACACAACACTCAATGAGAAGATCTTGAGCATCTCTTGCAACACGTACATCTGGAGGCAACATCTCCTTAATGATTTTGGTCATGGTTGCTGAGAAGAAACAGTAAGTTTACATCATTCAGTATTCAACTTCGAAATGAGAATTAAAAAGGAGTAACACATAAATTAAGAACTGACGCGAAATTACAACCAGTACAAGTATGAAGCATGCTATAGATTGTGTTTGGAAAATTATGATTGCATCTCCAGGCATCAAAAGCAAAATTGCTACCCCAAACCAATGAGCAAACCATGTAGATCTACTTGAATATTTCTTAGGCTTCAACAGTCCATGTCCATCCAACTAAAACTACAGGGAAAACCCATCAAATCAGCAAAATGCTGGTATTCTATTTAAGTTTTTCATTCCATTTACAAGATTCAGTCCAGTGTTAATTTCAACAAAACTCTAATAACTTCAGTTAAACAAACCAATCAAAAATAAATAAATAAATAAGTATAGTGGTAACCTCATTGATCAAAAATCACCTATGAATTCTAGTACCCAAAAAATGAAAAAAAAAAAAATTCACCTATGATAATCCCCAAACTCTATGATAACATATAAATGAATCGTTCTATTACATCAATTCAGCCACAGATGGGAAAAACCAAGAAACTAACTGAAAAAATCATCAGTTAACGGACCACATCGAATTAGAAAGCCATCAAATCGCTTAACCTCACTTAAAAAAATAATAAAAAATACATAAAATCAAAATCTACCTTTTGGAAGGGAAGCGTCTTCCTTTGACTTCCCGACGATGTCCATCGGCTCCATCCTTAACCTGCGTCAACCATAACAACCCAAAATTCAATACATACATAAGCGTATATCTACAAAACCTATAAAAATCGAGCCAAATATAACAGATCTGGAGCTTAGCGAGATTAGACTCACCGGGTTACTGAGTTGAATCGGCTATCGGGCGTGAGTCTGACGGTGTAACACGATGAATCTCAGCCGATTGACGATCCGAGTTGCAGGAAAATCAGCAGGAGGGACATGGTTGATATATGGATTTATCAGACGAGGGCGTAGTTCATTGGTTCTTCAGGATAAGAGAAGCAGATCTCGCTCGCAGGCGATTAGGGCACAAAAACAATCCCCTCAAGCGCGTTGATTTACGACTTTACCACGCGCTGATTTTACGCGTTTTTTAAGGAGATTCTAACCTGTGCTTTCGCGGTTAGGGGAGTTCGGAGTGTTGTCCACGTGGGGAAGGCGCGCGTCCTCAGGAAATTAGATGTTAATGAATTATCCTATTTTGAATGAGCTCGTCCAATTTTATTTTATTTTTTGACAATTTTTTTCATTTATTTGTCATTGTAGATTTATAATTCAAATCCTTCGTACTTTAAATTATCTTTCGTATTTAAAATTTGATAATTTAGTTCGAAATGTCGTAAGGACTTCTCTTTATAGTTTATATTAGTCTTTTTTGTATTAAAAAAAATTAGTTTTTTTGCACACGCTATGCGCATGCGAAAACCGAGTTTGTGCGTGCGCATTATTTGTGTCCTGATTTTTTGTATTGTGAATTGATCCAGTGGTCACCGATCACCGATGTGTCAAAAATTGGTTTATTTTATATTGCGCGACTAAATATTCGTATTCTGATTTCTAGTACAGTAGATTGATGTAGGAATCTCTAATGTTGAAAATTAATTATATTAAGGATTCGTCTAAATTATGATTTTATTTTTTAAATTAAATAGAAATTGAATGTTCAAATATTTTGAGTAAACCAATTAATGAGGACTAGTAAATATATAATTGAATTAAGTGGGCAAGTGGGTTTCATATATTTTTATTTATCTTTTAGTTATTATTTACTCTTTCGCCCTACTATTATTAATTTTATTTTGTTTTGTTTGATATATAATTGGAGGGGCAAAATATGAGTTTTTGAATGTTTATCAAAACTCATGTTTTGACATTATATATACTAGCCTCATACCCCGTGCGATGCACGTGTTATTTGTGAAAAGATAAAAAATGTGAAAGTTTTCATTCATCCACTTCTTTCATATATGTATATTTATGTTTTTTTTTACCATATAACCATTTTAAATGATTATCATGAATTTTTTTTCTTCTACAAATTATTTGTGACAATAAAAAAATTAGTGAAGCCTTTGACACTAAATTACCTTTTGACTTGACTTTATAGTATAGATAGATAGATAGATATATAGATAGATAAGTAAATAAATAAATTATCAATAAAAAAAAATAGTTGTAATGAGAGTGTTAACTATAAATCTCCTTTTTTATCTTTGGGCTTTGGGGCAATGTCGCATCTAATTATGTTCTAACTTAGGCACGTGTATTGCCGGTTGAAAACTATTTTCAAACCCCCTCCTAGGCCTGGGTTCAGCCTAGTACCCTCGAGAATTTCTCGAAGGGCTCCATTCAGGGTTAAGCCCTACATTATAACAAAAAAGAAGTGTTAACTATAATTGTATAATTACATAAAACAAATTAACAATTGTCATGCCAGTGTTAACTATAATTAAAACCATATAATTGTGTTTGATAGATAGTATCATTTGCTTGTTTCACACAAAAAAAAAAGATAGTATCACGGCTCATATGGCTATAAATAATCAGATGAAGAAACATACGAATATTTAATTTGCACCAATTTGCAGGATTGTTACATGATAAGAAAAACATGCATAAATCACTCTTATGATGATAGTCTTTAATGAATACCTTATAATCAAGATTTATGGTATTTTAAATTTTGAATATTGTTACGTTTTTTTTGAACGAAGTCATCTAACCGTTTCAATATTGAATAAACGAATACCATATAACTTGATACATAATAGTCACTACGAGAAATCATCCCAATACAAAATGCATATTGGATATATATATAAATTTCCTTAAATTCCATGTAGATAACGTGGAGTGGGAAGTATTAGGGAGAGAGAAATAAATTTAAGGCTTGTTTGAGATTGCTTTTGAAATGCCTAGAAACGCTTTTTAAATTTGGTACAAGCGCTTATATACAAGAAAACACTCGACACGTGATTCTCAAAATCACTTCCAAGTGCTTCTAAAACTCATTAAAGACACATTTTATTTTTTTAGTAAACAGAATTTATCATATGAATTGTCTATACTACATGTTGTAAGGGCAAAATATTTGCTATTGGCTATTTCCTATTTGACAAAACCTCTTCCCTTGTATTAGCATTTTATTGTATTCAATGCTAGGTTGTTTAAGGGATTAGGAATAGTGGCTTAGGTTGTTCTTGCTCGAGATGGTTCATGAAGACGCCTTTCTTATCTGGTCTTTTCTCCGGACTTCGATCATTGGTCATCGAAAGTTTCGTTTCAAGCTCCTCAAGGTATGACTCATACATATGCACATGCACTTATTCATATTGAGTTTTCCTTGGTGTCCTAGGTTTATATAGGTTTGCTTGTTAGCCACACTTGTGTTGTTTAATTCACACAAGTTTCGAGTGCTTAGCTATAAGCACCCGGTCGCAACGCGACCGGCTCAAATGTTGAATGCATTGTTTCATACATTTGAGTTTATTATGTTAGGATTGCTAGATCTTCAGTTAGATTCATTTTGATTAGCATTCCTCTTTGTTTAAGGTTGTTTTAAGCCTGACGATCGATCGCACCATGATTGGCGATCGATCGCTCCACGTTGGACAATCTGTCCGTTGATTGAAGACGTGCGATCGATCGATGGTGTCGGGCGATCGATCGCCTAGTCCACGTGGACAATATGGCCGTTGGATTTTGATTTGAGTGCGGAATATATTCGTTGCTTTCTATTAGGCGATCGATCGCATCCTATCGGGCGATCGATCGCACAAGAGGGTTTTAGCTTCTGTTTCGCAGTTTTACACTAGGCGATCGATCGCCACCTATCGTGCGATCGATCGCATTTCAGCCTGGACAGATTCTATAAATAGAACTCTCTTGTTTCATTTCGGCCAACTCTTTCCCCATTGTCTAAATACACTTTGAGAGAGTTTTCTGGTATAGTTGAGTGATCATAGATCCATGTTATAGGCTCCTCGCATCTTTGATGTTGTTGATTTAGTTATTGTTCCTTGTGAATAACTAAATCAGCCCTTGAATCATATTCAAGGTTTGTCAATTCGATTTGTTTGATTATAGCAAGTGTTCCTTGTTTACTTGCTTGTATCAAACGAATTGAATTCATTTCATTCACTCATACACACACACATTTGCATTGTTGGTGATGCTTGCGGTTGGAGGATTCACGTGGTGAATTTCGTTCAATCGGATTGGCTTGAGGTGGGAGCACTTGAAGGAGCATTTGGAGGCTACACAAGGTTAGAGGCACTAGTCATAGGGTTGATAGTGTAGAGTTTGGGACGGAGTTCCCCCTTGTACGTGTTTGCCAATTGGCGTTTTTCATAGTGTTACACAAGAGCGTGGGGTACGGCTCCCCTCCGGTTTTCCCTCTAGAGGTAGAGGTTTCCGGGTGAACATATCGTTGTGTTGTTTGTGTGTTTGCTTATCAATTGTATTATGCTTAATTGATTAGCATATTGTGTGATTGCCTATCTATATGTTATTGTGCTTAATTGATTAACATGTTGCATGCTTGATCATACATTAATAGATATAGTCCGTGGTGAGCTATTGATGATGCTCACTTTGGGATTCTAGGTTGTACAATTGATTGTGATTGTTGCATATATATTTGGTTAAAAACCCAATATAGTACCCAAACTATTGCGAAAAATCCTTTTTGGTACCTACAAATTTTTTTTACCCAAAATGGTACCTGAACTATTGTACATTTACCCAAAATGGTACCTCCGTAACCCAAAATGGTAGAACTATTGATAATTACCAAAATGGTAGAACTATTGAGTCATTACAAAATGGAGAACTATTGGATTACAAAATGGTAGATTAACTAGGAGGTAATTTTGGATAATTGTAAATAGTTCGGAATTTTGGGTAAAAATTTGTAGGTAAAAAGGGTTTTTCGAATAGTTTGGGTACTATATTGAGTTTTATATATATTTATTGTCAATTGTGAATTGCTTGTGATTGTTGAATAGGTTGTTAGGTTGTGGAGAGATTAATTTAATTTGTTAAAGTTGTGATGTCTCGATAGTTAGAATAGTAGGAATTAGAATTTACATGTCTACATGCAATAATAAGCTTTTTAAAATAATGAGAGGAAGAGTTAAGTCGTACAGTTAGTTCAGCTGGAGTTTTATTGGATCGATTTTTTTTAGTGTTTTAATAACATTTTCTTAATGTGTTGTTTTCTTAATTTTTTTTAGCACTAGTTTTTTACCAGTTCATCACGAGTTCACGACAGTTTCGGGTTGAGATGAATTTATATATCGTCAGATGAACTTTTCTTTGGTAAAATATTGGGCCGAGCTGTAGGTCGTGGGCCGTGTAAATAGGTTCGTTTCAGGTAACAACCGCAAAATTTTCAGTTAATTTTTTTGCGGGGCTCCGAGTCCGTTTCAGTGTTTCACAGGGCAACATTCATTCTTTCGCGTTCTTCAACCTCGCTCTCTCATTCGTAGGAGGGCTTTGCTTTGCTTGCTCTGCTACTGTACTCCGCAAATCCTAATTCCTAAACAGAATTTCATAACCATATAATATTATTTAATATTTTCCATCCTGATCACATTAGATTTCTTGTTTTGATGAAAGCATTGCTCTTGATTGTCAAGCTCGTAAGTTAAAAAGATGGATTCAGACGAAGAAGATTTCGTCTTCTACGGAACGCCGATAGAGCGCGAGGATGACATCACCACCAGCCGTAAGAAGAAGTCCGTCGCCGAAGCCTCCGGTCAGCTACGTACTCTCGCTCCTTGGAAGCAAGAGGTATTTGGTCGCCTGCTATTTTTTATTTGAGATTTTTTCATATCATTTGTTTGGTTACTGAGAAATCTGGAGATAAAAGCAATGAAGATTAGATTGTGGCTCTCATGTCCTGTGAGCTTGGCAGAGTTTTAATATCACTAATGATGACTAGTTCAGCTTAGAAAAGATTGCTATGTTTCTTGAAGGCTTCTTTTGTAGGAAATTAGATTAGGAAGAGTTTGTCATTGTGATTAATTACCTGTATGGTTGATAAAAAGAGTTTGATAAATGGGACATTGAACAATATTTAATTCTCATTGGTTCTTATATGCCTGATGATGTTTAAATGAGCAATTTGGATGAACATTCACGTGATTTCTCTCTCTACAGGTTAGAGATGAAGAAGGGAGAAGAAGATTTCATGGGGCCTTTAGCGGAGGGTTTTCTGCTGGCTACTACAATACGGTGGGCTCGAAAGAGGGTATTGTTACACATTCCTTTGAACTAGAGTGTTTTATTGCTTTTCTGAGTTTTTTCAAGAGTAGCTACTAGCTAATGGTTAATGTCATGTGAAACAAATGTGCAGGGTGGACACCACAGTCCTTTGTGTCGTCCCGTAAGAACAGAGCTGAAGTCAAACAGCAGGACCTTTTGAACTTTCTAGATGAAGATGAAAAAGCTGTATGTTTATTTTGGTTCTGACGTGGACACTAGTTTTATTTCAAACTGTCTCAGTTTCTATCTTTCAACTTTGGGAAGTGTTTCAGTTGTTGATATTGGAATTAGGGCATCTAGGAAGTGGTAAATTACATGCTTAGTTCTTCTGCCTATGAAGTGACTGAAAATATTGGTGGTAGAAGTCATACAACCTTTTCACAGTTTAGGTTCAATCATAATTCTCATTCACTTTGCAAAACATAGAATAAATGGTAATATAGAAGCAGGGAAGAAGGTTATTTATGTTTTTTACCGTTGTCCAGCTCAACAAAAATCAAGTAGTCACTTCTCTTGTTGAGTAATGAGGTAAATAGAACCGTTGTTTTAGGATTCATGAAGTTGACAGAAGGTGCTCTTTCCTTGGAGATAACTGTAACACTAGGTGGAAGTATGACTGTTCTATTTTTATTTTCAACTTTTTTGTTTAAAATCTGAAGTCCAAAAGGACGTGAAGATGAAACATTACTTGGTGAAAAGTGTGATTTGAATTTGGCAAAAATATGTACTGCTTTAGAAGTCGACCAAAGTGTCATCTTTCTAAAACCATATTCTGTTAGTTTTGCTCATTGCAAATGTCTTTAGTAACATAATCTATTTTTAACATATATGTTTAGCAATAATCTTTCCCTTTTGAGTCAAATGAGATTCTTGAAATAATTGTCTTAGTAACTGTCATTTTACTTTAACATTCTAAGTTAGATTTGCAATTCTCCTTCTGATTATATTTAGGAATTGGAAGGTCAATCTTTGGGGACATCTTCACAGTTTGATACATTCGGAATTACAGCTGCAGATCATGCTCGAAAACATGCTGAAAAGGAACAACAGAAAAGGTTAGTGTTGATCATGTGTTATTGTGGCTTGCTCAATATTCATGTCAGTCGACTTGATGACTAATTATATAAGTGCTGTCAATTGGGTGAAAATGATATGGTTCTGCAGCTAATTTCTTTTGTAGCCTGATTTTTGGGCTCTAGACTTCTAGAGTATGGTAGGGGTTTCGTTGCACTGCTGGAAAAAGTTGATTTTGTTGTTGTAAGGTTGTTTGGAGTCTTAATCCCCAGTCCCCACTCTGTTTCAGAAATTCTTTTTTAGGTACAATGGGGGCTAGAAGCCCAGGAAACAAACAAAAGATATCTGTTTCGGTAAATGTGTGTGATGAGAGTAGACTAACTCTTTGTTGTTGTTGTTGTTGTTGTTGTTGTTGTTGTTCCTGGTTAAAGGAACATGATTTATCATTATGAAGTGGTTTTGTCATCTTAAGATCACAAATGCAAATAGTTTCCTAGGCATCCACTAGTGAGGACTATAATAAGGTGTTCTATTGTTAACCTGTCTGAACTTATTTTATGGAGATGTTATCTTATATCAACAGAAAAAAGATGTTAAATCTTCAGTTGCTTGTCAAACTGAAAAGTAAGAAATTTATCCGCATATGAGAATTTTTTTTTCTAGTATTTTGCACTATAGGAATATGAACTGTTGCGTTCCAATTTATGTACATTTGGTTTTCATGTTTGCTCATGTTGGTGCTTACTCATATTTTGAGTCGTATCTTTTTGCCAACTTGCATATTCTGATAAGTTTTCAATCCTTGGATATAGTTTCATGTGCGGTTTTCTAACTCAGTGATACCATGTTTTGCATATTTTATAGGCCATCAGCTATCCCTGGACCCGTTCCTGATGAATTGGTACTTCCGGCCACAGATTCTATAGGTTTGTGTCTGTAAATTTGGATTAGCAATTATGGAAATAGTTTGCACATCATATAGTCCCAACTTTCCCTTTTGGATTAGGTGTAAAGTTGCTGCTGAAGATGGGATGGCGGCGTGGTCGTTCAATTAAGGATTCACATGCTAATGTAGCATATGGTATGTGTTGCAAATGCAAATTCAAGATTGCTTTCATATTAACACTGCTGTTGCTTCTTTTCTAACATATGTTAATCTCTTGTTAATTCATTTCAAGAGGCCTTTCTCTTTTAGTATGAAACATAGAAAGGTTGTATGAGGTGCCGTGCTGTAAATTTAAAATTTTCATATCTGGCATATGCAGTGTAGATTTTCCAGCATACATGTCTTAGAAAAAAGTATTAGTACACTTTGTTAGCTTGTACTGCTATGCTATGTTGAATCCATGCCTAGCACTACAATGTAACAGTCCCTCTTGCCCTACTTCCTACACCTGGGTATGGGAGGATAAGATACTTCATGAAATGTGTATGTATGCAATAAAGTTGGAAATAAAATCATTGGGGGATTTAACGTCATATCTTACTTACAGATGCTCGAAGGGAGGCTCGAAAAGCTTTCCTAGCATTTTCTTCCAATGATGCGAAAACACTGCCGGCTGACTCCGAACCTGTTCATGATAAACCTGAGAATTATATAGAGCAGCCTGCAAGTGATGATGTCCAATCTTCACAAAACACACCTGTAAGTAAATCCTCTATTTGTTTTTTTTTTGTTTTGTGTTTTTTCCCCTCCTTCCTCCTCCTTTTACTTTCATCTATATTTCTGCCATCCCAATTTCTTACCAACTGATCATTACTGCAGACTTAGATATCTTCAGTTCAGATGGATATATATGACAGAGCAAACATTGTGCCTCACATTTTTGTCTTTCAGGTTTATGTACTCTACCCGAAGCAGGACCTGCATGGATTAGGATTTGATCCCTTTAAGCATGCTCCTGAGTTTAGGGGTATGCAATTTATTAGATGGGTCATGTATTTCTAAATACTAAGTATCCCATGTATTCTGACGACTGTTTTTTTCTTAATTGTTTATTTTCAGAAAAGAAAAGGTCACGTGTATCTGAGAATAGGGGCCTTGCAAATAAAAGTTCTCTTTTAATGAACAATAATCTTTTTGGCTTCAAGTGTAAGATTTATGGTTCAATTAGTAGGCATTCCTTTTTGGCTTTATCATTTAGGGCACCATCCTCCTCTTATTGCTTTTGTTATTTGAGTGCATCGATTTTATTTTTTCTCAACTTATGGTTGTTCTCGCGTGTTATTCACCAGCAGGAAAGCTTGCTCCTGGTTTTGGAATTGGAGCACTTGAAGAATTTGATGCTGAAGATGAGGATGTCTATGCCTCTGGTTAGTATTGGTGTCATGAGTAATCAATCCGGGCAGGAATATATTGGTGTTAGAGGCATATGAATTCATTGCATAAATCACTCTGTTTTTGTACTGTCCTTGTCTATTATCCATCGTGGAAGAAACTGCTGCGATCGATTAATGACACAGTTGTTCAGTGTTTTTCCTCCGCTCTCATTTGTACCACATATTGCATTTTTAGTTGAAGAAGTTTTCTTTTTTTACATGATATCCTTCCTCCCGGAACCCAACTCTGTAGGATAGGCTCCTGAGAAGCTCTAAACTTCTAGGTTTATTTATTTATTTATTATTTAATTATTTTATTTTAGTTTTTTTCATTTATTATTGTTTGAAATGAAACTTCTAGGCTTTTATGATATCGTAAAAATTTATTTTGAGGTTTGACTTGAACCCCAGACTCTTACAGTTTATTTGAGCGAACCGAGTAGGCATTCCATTTATGTCAGCTATGCAACTGATGCTGGGGTAATAGATTATAATTTTCTGGTGATTAGGTATTAGTGGGATTCTATCCAAGTCTTTGGTATGATGCAAGAAAATTTAACCATATGGTCTAGCTGACACCTCAGTTCACCCTTCCTATGTTCTAACTTCTAACTTTTATGTTCTTTAACTCTTTTTCCCCCCTCCTCTTCAGGTTATGACTTCGAGGAGACTTATGTTGAAGATATTGATGAGCCTACAAGATCGATCATGGATAGTAAGCAAAAGTCAGTTCAAAAGGAACCAGGTGCTCTCGCTGGATTTAAACTCGCATCAAATTCTGACTACCAGCTTGAAAGGTAATTAGAGGTTTTAGTTTTTTTATACACTAATTTTAATTTAAAAAATGAAAAGTTCTACTAGCTTAAAAATAGGAGAAGAATACCAAAATAAAGTGGGTTGTGGATTTCTGTATTTATGTTTTTAATTTTTAATTTTTTAACTCTGTTTATTTTCTTTTTACCATTTTGCCCCCAGGATATCGGGTTGCAAGTCTTTTAGCATTTTGGTTAACAGAGGTGTATTTTGAAAATTTAGTTAAAAGAACCCTCTAACGCTATTGATATACATACAACTATGCAAGTTGCCACCTATTTTAACTGTTTTATATGTATGTGCATATGCTGAAAACTTGATTCTCATGAATGTTTAAGGATGAGTCCAGTATGAAGTTACACTATGATTTAAATAAAACAAACGTTCTCACTTTTCTGATTGTTTCTATTTTTGCTTAATATATAACTGATAACTCTGTATCTTCTAGATTTGATCCTCCTGTAGTTCCAAAGGATTTTGTACCCCATCATAAATTTCCTGGGCCTCCTGAAACTAGTTACAAGCTTGGAGATCCTGGTCCCCCGGAAGTCCCTCCTCCTCAGGATAATAATCTGAAAATCTTAATTGATGGGGTTGCAACTTTAGTAGCTCGATGTGGCAAGTTATTTGAGGATCTCTCCAGAGAGAAAAATCAATCAAATCCATTGTTTAGTTTTCTTGTTGGAGGGAATGGTCATGATTATTATGCAAGGAAGCTGTGGGAGGAGCAACAGAAGAGAGGAGATCAAACCAAGCTGCACTTAGATGGTAAATTGTCTCCAAGAACACAGAAAATGACAGCAGAGAGTCGTGGAAAGATTTTAGGGGAAAGGCCTTTGGAACGAAGCTCTAAAGATTCAAATACATCTATTGCTTCTGCAGACATTCATCTTCAGTACAATCTTTCGGATACATTTACTGATCCTTCATTATATGTGAGTACCTTAGATCTTTGCTTCTCTGCTTTTCTCAATGCTAACCTTTACAATTACAAGTTTCTTGGAATCCAAATTGTAATTTATTGGCTTTGGTGTAGTTCGATATTTTGCTTTATCACTATAAACTCTATTTAAAATACCCTGTTATTTTTGTTTTCTCTGGAGTGTGGACGTTATAGATTTCTCTCTTTTTTTATTTATTTATATTTATATTCATTTCTTTTGTATGTGTTAAATGTAGAGTGAGATGCCAGTAGTCGCGAAACCCTTCATGAATGATCCAGCAAAGCAAGAAAGATTTGAGCAGTTTCTGAAGGAAAAGTACCAAGGAGGGCTTCGATCTACTGAGTCTGGTAGAGCTAGTCATATGTCAGAAGCAGCTCGTGCTCGTGAGAGATTAGACTTTGAAACTGCAGCTGAGGCAATAAAAAAAGGGAAATGGAGTAAAGAAATCTCCACTTCACTTACTGGAGGGATGGAATTCACTTCTGGGGGATTTGTGGTATGGTTTGCTCATATCATTTTCAGGTTTTGAGTTTGTAGATGTGGATTCTGATTGGTTTCTTATTTATTGAAAACAGCAAGCTAAAGATACTCGAGCTGAAGATGCGATCCCAAAGGAAGTTCACGTAAAACGAACAGAATATCAGTGGCGTCCTTCACCTATTTTATGCAAACGCTTTGATCTCATTGATCCTTATATGGGGAAGGTACAGT